>JAMPIV010022926.1:360000-983388 GCA_024509875.1 Oreohelix idahoensis
TAATTGTATTTTTATTTTATAAAAAACTGTAGATGAATTTGTAAGTGGCCTTTCAATTTTTTTGAGCAGTATATATATATATATTTTTGTTTGTTTAAATTTTTTAATTTATTTATTTATTAGTTATTTATCACCAGATGACCCTTACAGTGCAGACCAGTGGTATTCAACCTTTTTTGTTCGCGTACCCTCAGATATAATTCATCATTAACTATGTACCCCCTGTAATGCCTGCGTCACCAGCACACTCCTATATGGCAGCGAGACCTGGACGACCTATGCTAAGCAAGAAAGAAGGCTCAATGCCTTCCATTTACGGTGTCTACGCCGCATCCTCGGCATCTCGTGGAAAGATAAAGTGACAAATGTCGAGGTGTTGTCACGTGCTGGCCTTCAAAGTATGTATACACTGCTTAGACAGCGCAGACTTCGCTGGCTTGGCCATGTTCGCCGCATGGAAGATGGTTGCATCCCAAAAGATATCTTCTACGGACAATTAGCAGATGGCAAGAGAACAGTTGGGCGACCACAGCTGAGGTTCAAAGATATGTGCAAGAGAGATATGAGGGCACTGGACATGGATCCAGCAACATGGGAGGATGAAGCTGCTGATCGCACTAAGTGGCGATGCTATTTACGGCGCCACCTCAGATTGGGCGAAGAGAGGCTCACACAACAAGCAGAGGAGGGGAGAAAACGTCGAAAGGAGCACCAAGAAAATAAGCAGATGAGGGCTGTCACCTCAGGGGCGCATTCCCATAGTCAGTTATGACTGAAGGGGCTATTATTATTATTATGTACCCCCAAGGTTATTGGTGCATAATTCCAAGTTTTCAATTTACCTATATGGCAGAAGTCCGAAATTTGACATTATGTATAGTCCGTTCGGAAATTCGTGCCCACAGAAAGCGTCAATTTTCTCCAAAACTGTTTGTTGTATGGACATGAATTTTTGCATGCAGTCTTAGATTTTCCATGCAGTTATTAATATATTTTTTGCCCTTACAAAACTCATGTCATGTTCGAATTTTCTTCTTTACGTTATATAAAAAACTCTTACTGTTGTCTGGGTTAATTTTTAGTAGTTTTACAGGAAAGTTACAAGATCCGTTCAAAAATATGTTTTTTTGTTTGAATTAGTTACTCGCGACTGTGTACAATAGGTGCGCACTCGTGCGGACATGTAGTCACTACACTAATTAAAACCAAAAAAAAAAATTTTTGAACGGATCTTGTAACTTTCCTGTAAAACTAAGAAAAATTAACCAAGACAACGGTAAGAGTTTTTTTATATAACGTAAAGAAGAAAATTCGAACATGACATGAGTTTTGTAAGGGCAAAAAATATATTAATAACTGCATGGAAAATCTAAGACTGCATGCAAAAATTCATGTCCATACAACAAACAGTTTTGGAGAAAATTGACACTTTCTGTGGGCACGAATTTCCGAACGGACTATAGGAACATTTACGAGCAACATTTGTCTTTAGGGGTTTAGGGAAAATGATTAAACTGCGTAGGGAAAATATTGACGTAATTTGTATATTAAAAAAATATGAAAGCACTATGAAATGCCTATTTTTATTGAAAATGCCAAAATATGCAAAATAATGACGAAAAAAAAAAAAAGAAACAACAAAAATCCTGTAAAATGACCGAAAAATCTAAAGAAATGCCCTAACATGCCAAAAATGTTAAAAAAATGCAAAATAATGTCTTTAATCAGCTTGGTTTTTTTTAATGAAACACATTTATATTCAAATAAGCAACGTTTTGGTTAAGCCAAAAAAAAAAGATGCAAAATCCTAGCCCTAGCAATTACATAACATCATCCACGAAACTGTCTCTTCCACAAGTTCTATGCCTGCTGGCATATGCGATAATGTCTTTCCACAACTTCCTGTCTCCAGTATTGTTTATCATTTCTTTTGTTGACTTCTTAACATGCCAGAGTGTAAACAGTCCAGTATGTTCTCTCTATCTCTTTTTCCGTTCGCTTTTTATGCCTACTGACACAATATGGTCCAGCTTTCCTCAAAAGGGGATAGCTTCTTTATAATATGAGTAATATACTTCGTTTACAGACTAACTTCTTTATAATATGAGTAATATACTTCGTTTACAGACTAACTTCTTTATAATATGAGTAATATACTTCGTTTACAGACTAGCTTTTTTCAATACATCCTTATTATTCGTTTTAGTTGTCTAGTATACCCTTTATACTTTTCTCTTTTTTTTTATTATTATTTTAACCAGCGGCACTTGGGCTTTCAGCCCTTCAGCCCAATGACATGTCATTGCGAGGCTGGGGAGCCTGTGTACTTTCCTTCCAACCCGGTAAGGCGCTTTGCTCCTTCCCATCCACAGAGGGTTTATCTCAGGAGCCGTTCAGGTTATTCAGTCAAAATCCCGGTCGATGACATTGTTTCAAATGCCCACGCCCGGGCTTGAACCTTGAACACCTGATCGCCAGCGCAATGTGGTAATCATTACACCAGCGCGGCTCCCATGCTTTTCTATAAAACGTATATCTGTTACCTCGAAGGACTTTCTTGATTCCTTATCGATTGTCCATGACTCGCTTCCATATAACACTAAAGAACTCTGTTTCTCACTTTCAATAACATAGATCTGTTGCGTAAAATACTTCTCATTTTATGAACCGCTGCTGTTGAAAGTCTATACTGCTCTTCACCATGTCACAGAGATCACCTTTACAGCAATATCATCAATGTTTGATCGTGGAGGATAAGGAAAAGCCAGACAAATTTTCGTAAATGGAAGAGGGAATAACAGGAACATGTATTGATGTTTACAGGTAGTGAGCGAATAAATAATGCATAGTCGAGTTCAAGTATTTATTGACCTAGACGTAGTTTCACGGGGTCAGGGGGAAGGGGAGGGGGGGGGTGTACTTAAAATATTTGGCATCCGGGGCAGATCCTACCCTTGTCATCTCCCCCTCACCTACCACCCACCCTCCATAAATAAACACAAAAAATATATTATGCTTGTGAGAACCGCACTTCTAGGTGTCACCCGGGGCGGACTGACCATTCTCGCACCCGCCCCCTACTCTTAGTATAACATTGCTGCGACCTTTGACATGGTGTAAGAGGCGACCAATGAGCGTTTGTGCATGGGCTGACGACCTCATTATGTAGAACTAATTACTACAGAGATCACCGGTGTAAGAACACATACAAGCTTTGATGCCTGGCTTCCTGCAGGTGGCCAAGCTACCAGTGGTGGCACCGTGTTTCAGAGGCAGGAGAAAAAACGAAATAAATTAATAAATGAAATAAACATATAATTATCTCCAATGTAGAACTGAAGGTCGGTTATTTGAGACTATGACAAAAATAACCATGAAGGTGAGAGCACACAATCGTACAGACGCAAGAGTAAACTCACACACTCCAACACCCCCTTCCCTCCCCAGACAAGCTCCAACCTAATCCACAGCATCACGTTAAAAAATGTATCCGTCCAACTAACTCCAGAGTATCTGTCATAGCGTGGAAAACCTTGACCCTGACAACTAAGTAAACAACTGATTTTTTTACAAGTGAATATGTGAAGCAAACATAATATTATATATCTCATCAAATACTTAAGCCCAACCCTAACAAATGCGGAGGGAATTAAAAAAAAAAGTGTCTAGACGAGTCATATTTTTCAAAACAGAAAACCTACAATCCAACTTACCTGTGGAGTAAAGTATTTTACGGGAAATTTTGTGGGATTGTATTTACCGTGTTAGCTCGACCCACAAGAATGTCAAGGTCAGATTGCGTCATCTGACTGTTGCGTTAAAGCAGTGGTTCCCAAGCAGTCCTCAGTCCTGTGCCTCCTTGCCTAATAAGGCTATTTGTTAACATTTCAGGTCTTTTTTAGTAGTTGCCCCCTTCAGTCATAACTGACTGTCCCCTTCAGTCATTACTGACTGTGAACTTTTGCCCCTGGGGTGATAGCCCTCAGCTACTTTTATTTTTCTGAATAAATAATGAAGAAACCCTTAGCCACTTGAATAATAAATAAATAAATATAGTTAATTAACAGGCACTCGTTAGACAGAAAGGAAAACACCAGACAACAGAAAAGAAATATAAGTGATAGGCGTATCGGGAAAAGAATCGAGGACGATCCAAACGGTGCTATTGCCTTGTTGTGAAAGTAAATCGTGATATTTTATCAAATTTACTCAGACGTGTATTAAGTAAATAAACAATATGCTATTTATTAAGGGAATCACATTTACAGAGGGTTATTTTACATCTGATGGAAAAGAATTATGGAAAAGCATCACGTTTAAATCTGAAAAGAAAACGGAATCTAGGTCCCAGTGGGATGCCTTATTTTCTTCACTGTCTAAGTCTGAGCGTTTGGTGGGGTTTGTGTGTGTGTGTGGTAATATTCTTTCTCTTCATTATACTTATCGTAGTGTTCTTGTAGGATGTAGGCAGAGAGGACTTCTTGATGAGGGCACGTGGTGGTGACTGATTGCCCAGTGTGGCACTAGTGTCTTCAAGGATGTCTGGTTCACACTCAGGGGTGAAGATTCAGTCCCTGTTCTTTCTTAATTTTTGAGCTCAGCAAAATTGAGGGAGGTCGAAGCCAGGTCCTATGTTACTGACACTCTGCACTGGAGAACAAAATAAGGGGACCATTAATCTCTTGTCTAAAGAGATTTTACATATATTAAGTTCCTCCCCAAAGACTTTTGGTCTCAGAGCATAGACACACTTACCACTGAAGACTTTGACTGTCCAGTGCACTGTATGTAAAAGATGTCTCAGTGACTATTGTCTAACAGGCTCTGTCCCCATCCTTCCAAGTCAAGTGTCTCTCCTCTACACTTAATATGTCTTACTATTCTCCACAATCAACAGTCTGTCTTGTAGTCTGGTGTATCTTTAGTTAATAATTAAGTATTAATTATCTTTCAGCAAGGAATAACAGCTTTCATAATGAATACTTATAACAGAGTTGTGTTCTAATAAGGCAGCAATAATGCACAGTAATAAAATACTATAAGCAAATCATATAAGAAAATTAATCATATTTTATACAGGTACATAATGGATATGGAAGAAAACTAAATCCAATAGCATAAAATTACACTTGTATCATTAAGCAATAATTAAACAAATAATTTTGGGAGATAACTCACCGCACAGGATCACTTCAGGATCACACAGTCCGAACTTGAATATTTGAATATATTCATAAGCACGTTATTGACTTTACACACAGATGTGTGCAATGTCTCTCTCTCTCTCTCTCTCTCTCTCTCTCTCTCTCTCTCTCTCTCTCTCTCTCTCTTATATATTCTTATATATGTGTATATTCTTTAAAAGTCTTATGTACTTAAGCTTTAGTTTCGGCTGATTTCACGGTGATCATCAAGAGTGAAGCAAAGTTAAATTTTCTCTGATAAAAACATTGTTAGACCGGAAATAGGTGGTCCTCTGTAAGTCACGGGTTAATTGATGTCTCCAAGAAAAACCCACCATTACCATCGCGTCTTCGCAAAACCCTACCTGGTGGAATCTAAATTCCCGGTTTAACGAAATTTAATACCAGAACTTCACCTGATCTAGCGTTCTCGGAGGAAAAAAAAGTGACTTATATGGAAGACTAGAAAACAGTGACAGGATGGAATGAGTGGAGGATTTTGGAAGAGAAAGGATAGACTCTCCATGACACTAACCCCTTAACAGTGAACCTCTTCTGCACCTGTTCTTCTTCTCCTTCTGCAGTTTCCTTTTCCCTTGTCTCTTCTTCATCTATTCTCTCTTGTTCTAGCTCCAGCAACTCTTCATTAGTCAGTTTCTCGCGTACCACCTCTAGGTGTTCTTCATTATCCTCATAGTCTATGTCAAGGTTCAGGCTGTTTGCCATGTCGACAAAATTTCTATTAATCTTTGAAACCTCCTCATCCTTTTCAAAACTTTTAAAATCGTGCACATACCGCTTCAGTATTTTTTTCCAAATACCATTCATGCATTGTTTGGTCACATCATCCAAGGCCCAAGCAAGGTTCTTTATGCAGTGGTATATGTTGTACTCCTTCCAGAACTGCATCAGTGTCTTGCCAGTGCCGCCAGTTGCAGCAATAGCCTGAACAAAGGTCCTCCCCAGGTAGTAGTCCTTGAAAGCTGCAATTACCCCCTGGTCCATTGGCTGGATTAAAGAGGTGGTATTTGGTGGGAGGAACACCACTTCGATGTTGCTGTGGAGGTCAGCAATGAAAGGGGGTTGTTCTGGAGCATTGTCTATAATCAGTAAAATCTTGAAAAATATGCCTTCTTCCAAGCAGTACTTCTCCATTTCCCTGGCATAGCAATCTAGTGCATCCTGGAAAAGCACTTGTGTCATCCAGGCCTTTTTAATTGGACCTGTAATAAACAGTTAAGGTGTTTTTATTAATGTTCTTGAAAGCCCTGGAGTTTTCACTATGCCAAATAACAAAAGGCTTTAATTTGTAGCCAGCAACATTGCCTCCTAACAACACTGTCACCCTGTCTTTAAAAGCCTTAAAGCCTGGCATTGACTTGGCCTCCTTATGGATGAAGGTCCTTTCAGGCATTCGTTTCCAGAATAAGGAGGTTTCGTCCATATTAAAAATTGTGCTGGGGCAAATAACCTCCCTCTACAATTAGTTTATCTAGGGTTTCGACAAAATCTTCTGATGCCCTAGCATCAGCATTCGCAGACTCACCACTCACTTTCACATTTTGCAGCGAAAAACGTTATTTGAAGCTCTTGAACCACCCAGAACTAACACTAAACTCGATATTGTAGTCTGGTCCTGCTTTTTTCTTTAAGAATTTGAACAAGCTACGTGCCTTAGCAGTGATCGTCAACGTGCTCCGCTTCTGTGTTTGGTCCTCAATCCAGGTCATTAGCAATTTTTCCATATCTGATATCGGTCCCTCTCGCATTTTCGTAAGCTTTGTAGCTTTCAGTGGAGCCTATCCTTTAACAGCTTGGAGAAATTTGTATTTGTTCTTAAGGATCGTCGTGACTGTCGAGTGCGACATGCCCAAATCACGAGCTATAGCATTCACTGGTTTTCCACCTTCGTGATGTTTAATTACCTTTTGTTTCACTTCCACTGCCATCAATGGTACCTATACCTTGTAACGGTATGGCAGCTTGTGTATCCTGGCAATCCCCAGAGCTATGCCAGTGGGAGTTTTACTCCTGGTAGGTTCAACCAAGCTGGACTGGTCTGCGTGGGTAGGGGTAAGACAAAAGCTGATCTCCTGGTCCTCCAGGTTGGTGGTTTTAGCATAGGGCCGAGACCCCTGTCTATGTAAAAAATCGCACATGTTACGGCAACAAATGGAAAAACTTTGATGCGGGACGGACATCCGGAGTCTCAGGCTCGTATGACTGCCAGTGGTGAAAGCCGAAAGGAAGCCATTGGCATGAAAACGGATGCGCTGACCGCAAAACACGAAACCAGAATTGGATTTTGGAACGTCAGAACTATGAATGAGGCAGGAAAGCTGAGACAAATCACAGCAGAGATGAGGAACTACAAATTACATATCCTTGATCTCTTCATCTGTAGCTGTTTTTATTCTCCTTGTCCCATAAGCAGATGGACAAGGACTGGGAGAATAAAAACAGCTACAGATGAAGAGATCAAGGACGAGTTTTATCAACAGGTACAAAAGGAAATGGAAACTGCACCCAGGTACGATCTTATTATAGTAATGGGAGACCTAAATGTGAAAGTTGGAACACACAATAATTATAACGAAAGAGTAATGGGGAAATGCGGCAGTGGAACAGTAAATGAGAATGGGGATAAATTAATATGCTTCTGCAGTATTAACAACCTGGTCATTGGAGGAACACTTTTTCCACACAAAGAAGTGCACAAGTTAACGTGGGAATCACCAAACGGACGGGACAGAAACCAGATAGATCACGTAATTATCAGGAACATTATAGAGCAGTGCTCAGAATGGCAGAGACAGCTATAAATTAACTTTGTTGATTTTGAAAAGGCTTTCGACAGCGTACACATGGACAGCCTATGGAAAATACTGAGGGCTTATGGAATTCCCAGGCGCATTGTTTCCATCATAAAAAGCCTCTTTCTAAATTTACATGCAGTGTTGGATTGAGTAATGTAACTTTCGAAGTGAAAACAGGAGTACGATAGGGATGCCCCTTATCAACAATATTATTTTTGACAGCCATAGATTGGGGGATGCGCCAGACAACAGAGGGCAGTCCAAGAGGAATTAGATGGACAACGTTTTCTACACTGGAAGACCTGGAATATGCAGATGACATTGCACTACTCGCGCATTCACATCAACACATTCAAGAAAAAACAAAAAAGCGATAGACTGAATAAGAATGGTCAGCAGGTTGGCCTGAACATCAATCTGAAGAAGACAGAGGTCATGACACTAAATGTGGGCAATCCTGAGCCAATAACAGTAAGGAACCAGAAGTTAGAACAGACAGACACATTTACTTACCTAGGATGCATAGTAACACCTGGCGGCGAAACAAGCAAGGACATTAACAACAGAATGAATAAAGCGAGAACAGCCTTTGCTAGTCTCAACAACATTTGGAAGTCTTCCCAATACAGCATAAACACCAAATTAAGACTGTATGAGAGCTGTGTACTTTCTGTGCTTCTCTATGGTGCGGAATGTTGGAGAGTAACAGAAAAGGAAATGTCGAAACTGTCCTCCTTCCACACAATCTGCCTAAGGAAAATTCACCGAATCTTTTGGCCAAACACCATAGCAACCAAAAACTACTTATTCGGAGTAACCAGGAGGACATGCACACCATCATAGCTGGCAGACGCTGGAGTTGGGTTGGCCACGTCCTCCGAAGGGACACTGATACCATCACAAGAACAGCTATGCTATGGACCCCCGAGGGAAAGCGAAAGAGAGGCCGACCAAAAACAACTTGGCGGAGAACTGTGGAAGCCGAGATGCAAAGAATGAACCAGAGTTGGGGCACTGTACGAAGGATGGTCGCCGACCGAGCAAAGTGGAATCAATTTGTTGCTGCCCTACAAGACGCCACTAGGCGTGATGGCCATTGACTGCTTTGGCGGTTGGCGGTTATGGATCAAAGAAGAAGAAGTTTTACTTCCAAATCGATACTTTTCCTTTGTCTCTTGCTGCTGCTATCAGTAGAACTGGGTTTGCTGCGGTTGGGAGCCATGATGCACTTCACGGTAATGTATTTTCGAAAGTTCACATTAAAATAACGATAGTAAGTACAGTACAGTACATACATAGGCCAGTAACATAGGCGTTTATTATGACTATCAAGATATATGTACTGTATTATAGGTTATATATGTACTGCACCATTATACGCCTGGCATCGCACTCGCTTTGTACTGTATACAAGGGACATGAGATAACGTGTTGCGTGCGGGAAGCTGTTGATTTTGCTACGTCCGCTTCGTCCTGTTCTCCGATCGGGATTTCTGAACTCTATTATAACCTTATGGGACCACGGACGTATATGCGGTCGGACGTTGTCCAAACGGACGTTATGCGGCGCATGACTGTACTATAAAGATCATCGCCCGTGATGCAATTTTAAAAACTCTATCTAATTCACCCCACCCTTATTTATTTTACAATTGTTAACTATAATTGACTATTACATTTTGTTACCTGTAAATATTCAAATTTATAGTTGATTTAGTCATTTTGAGTGAACTGCACCCGTATGTCTCAGTCAGTTTAAATACATATAACAGGGCTATTAAAGTAATATTTTACTTAGTTAAATCAGTTGGGGGCTCATCAAAACGAGCAATATTCTTACTCATAGAAGGTCTTGGAAGATATAAAGTTTACACGGCCTGGATCCTATCAGCCGTAGTACTTGATTTATTAAATTTCTATGAGGCTCCCTAGGACTGAAGCACAATTCTTCAATTCACATCTCTGCTAAGAGTAATCTTGAGCGAAAGGCAGACACCATTGAAGACCTTCAGTAAATACTCTGAATTTTGGCCATTGTTGGACCATCACTGCAGAGCAAGGGGAGTAAATACCGTGGCAGTCTGGAGCCGCCACTACAGCTGGTCCACTTACAAGAAACCTGAACCATGAAGTCACGTGATCTTGCAGAGGTGGTTTATGTAGCATGCGAACTAGTAAATATGTCGAGTAATAGTACGATATGCCTGATATCAGACCTAAAGGTCTTTAATATTTTGACATACGCCCTAATATAACCGACTTGTTAAACGGGATGCGCCTCGCCAAAACGAGGCAAAATTTTATTTAATAAACAAAATCATCAACATTATCATCGTTGTCGGTAAAACAAAAGTCGACAACTGTTGTTGTTATTCAAATTTTGTTTTGGAATTTTTAAAATTTATTGATTTATTTTTGTTTTACATTGGCTGTCATTGCTCATGATTACACATCTTCTGTTCTGCTTCATGTTCTCTTTGTCTGTCCACTATTCTCTTCCCTTGTGGGTTCCTCTCTAGTTATATTGATTTGTCGTTTCATAATTAACATTTCTCTTCAGCTCTTCAACTAGTACGGTGAAAAGGTAGTCCCATAGCACATACTGCCGCAGGGGAGTGAAGTGTTAGAGACTTCACTATACTAGGTCCAGCATCGAGAGGTGGGGTGAACTGTATCCCTCTCTCACTGCCTCTTCCTTCCTTAAAGTGCAAAATCAGGTACCCATTTAATGCTGGGTAGACTGGAGCGTGTCGGTACTATGATTCGCACCCGGCACCTTTGCCGCGAGAGACCAGCGCTCTAACCACTCTGCCAGTCTTACAAACGTAGGCATCCAATAAATATATATCCAACCTTCTTTCTGTGTCTACTTGTTGCTTTCATGTCTGTCTTCAGTTCATCCTCCAGGTGTTTTCCAGTCTCATCATATTTTCTTACCCTGAGCTTTTCAGAACAAGGACTGTCTTATAATGCTATCATGGATAACAGTTTTCTGGGGTCTTCTTCCACCCCCCCACCCCCTCCCTCCCCGTTTGTAGTCATGTTAAAAATTTGCAGGCCTGTCGCCAAGACGAAGTCCACAGTCTTTTCCAGGTCGGCGCGGCAGCCCCACAGCTTCTGCCTGAGCTCAACACCTTCTGGTCAGGCCAGGCGTCGTGGGTCATCATAGGTTGGACAATTTTGGAGAATGTGTTCAGGGAACTGGGTTCCGGTTCCACATAGACATTCCTTCGTATGAGATATCCTGAGGTAATTCATAAAAGTAAATGTTGTGCTACTTCTCAGAGGGATAGAAAAAAAAAAAAAGGCAGAAACAGTCAGAAGAAATTAAAAAAAAGATGATACAAAAGTTGTCGGATCGCAAAGATTTGGTAGAAATAGAGTAGATTCTCCTTATCTTTTCCCGTTGGCTCCCTCATGGCGCACTGAACCAAAACTACAACTAGTAGTTTCATTTACAGGAAACCTGCATAAACAAGATACATAGGGTAGATTAAAGTCACGTATTGTGTGGTGTTTTCTGTAGCACTTTCTTTTTACATGATGAGGTGGCCAATCCTATGCGCAAGCTGACATTAGTCGCTTCTTACGACACTGACAGAGGGAGGTAAAGGTAAAGGATCTCGTTTACACGCCCGTTGAGGCATATTGGGAATATGGTGTTAGGCTCACATTTTCTTGACCATCGGCACGCTAGAGGTGATGTGGTCAGCATCACGCCGGCCGCCTTAACCTTCCCAGAAGTTGATCTGGTATCCAATTGGGGCTGGGTCGACCCAGGAGCCGTTTGCGGCCTAAAAAAGTTCCACCTCAACTGGGGATCGAACCATGGACCACTGAGCTAGGAAAGCCAGTGCACTAACCACTATGCTACCGCGTGGTGTTTTCTGTAGTAGTTTCCTTTACATGATGAGGTTGCCAATCTTATGCGCACGCCCATATTAGTCGCGTATGACGACACTGCCAGAGACAGCAGTATTTCTCTAAAACTTTCTCTGTCGCCCGGGAACTACACGGGCTGAAGAGTAGGTTATTGACATGTATATTCTTACAGTCAAGAATGGAGGCCTGTCGCGGTAAAGGTGCCGGATTACAAAAACGGTGCACTCCAGTCTACGCAGCTGTCAATGAGAACCTGGCTCTGGTCTTTAGTTAGGGAAGGCGAAAACATCGATGAAAGGAATTGGTCACCCCACTCCTCGAAGCTAGAACTAGTATAGTGAATTCCCTAACACTTCACCCCCTACGGCAGTAACTGCGATGGGACTTTACCTTTTTATATTCTTACAGTAATATTTGGGGTTACATAAAATGAACACAGTCTGGCAGACATAGGAAGTCAGACATTTCATGCAGGTTATTTAGTTAACCCCAGATCGTGACATGTAAAATGGGCTTTCCATAAAAACAAAGACAAGCTGTGATAAACACGCCAGGTGATAAGGATTGCCGGGTCAACCTAAGTAAATAAACTAGTATGCTCGCGTGCAATGAATGGAAATGATGAAATTTATTTTATTTAAAAACTCCGCTCCACTGACGAAGGTCAAAGAAACCTTAATTGTTGAAACTAAAAAGGATATGGAACGCACGAAGACCATGAGTTAATGACACAGGGCAAGAAGGCTTGGTGTGAATTCTTTGAAGGCCTTTGCACAATAGAGAGCCGAAGTGTATCATGATGATGATGATGATGACAATGATGATGAAGGTGGTATCGTCATCATTTTATTTTGAGCATCTTACGGAGCATGGATCTACAGCTGCAGCTGGTCCACCCTGCTCTTGTATGTACATGCTCTTGCAGCTGTGGTTCATGTGGCACTTTGTATTACATGATGAGGTTTCCAACCCCATGCACAACCTCCCATTTGTCGTCTTGTACGACATGCCTGAGGGTGAAGGAGTCCTATACTTCCTTTGTCTCGTCAGAGACCCCCCCGGGACCTAACTAGGTCAAAGTAAATCTTAATTTTTGAAGCTAACAAGGACAAAGATGACATGAAAAGACCTTACATGGATGGTATAGGACCTGGAAGACTTCGCGTGAATTTGTTCAAGGCCTTAACTCCATGGGAAGCTAAAGTATAATGATGAAGATGGTGATGACAGTGGTTATGAAGGTGGCAACAACTGTAAAATCAGTGACATTACACTATTTTTCTTCATCTCTCCACGGCGTCTGTGGCCTAATGGATATGAACGTAGTTTCATAATCCAGATATACCAGGTTCGAAACCTGCTGCAGGCGGTTTGGTAGCAGATCGCTTTGTGTGGATTTTTAACAATGGTATAAGCGCCGTACCGTTCAGAAAGCAATGGCAAACTACTGAATGAAAAAAATTGCCTAGAAAAATCACAAACAGCCAATAAAAGCTGGGGTTGATTGCCACGTCCTGTAAAGGATAAGCAACTAACTTTTAACTCCACGGTATCACATTCCTAGGAAAGATGCATGGTCTGTTCTTGTAAAGCCTGCGTCAGACCATGGTTCTAAAGGATTTCTTTAATACCAAGTATCCATGTTTGTCAGATGTCGCCTAGTTGTCGGGAAGACAGATCTTCTGTTGTTGAAGGACACTGATGGTCAACTGACGGCACCATTCAGCAGGAGTGTTGAAAACCCTTCACTTTCTAATTGTTCGTCTAACTGTTGCATGGCTAAGTTCGCATTAACTTCCATGAGTTATTAGTTATTTATTTTGTCAGTTCAGACAGTTGGTAGTATTACAAGGTAGTTCTTGTTCTGGAATCCTGTCACGAAATATGTTCGTTCTTTTTTTCTGGTCTTCTCTCCACTCCTCTTACGTGCTACCTTCTCCCAATATTTATTGTTTACGCTTTCAGAGTTCAAGGTTTTCTTATCACATCTTGTTCTAATCGTTTACTCCCTTACTAATTACCTTGATCGCTTGGCCTGTTTTGACACATCATTGACCTTGTTTGTGCAAAGAGAAGTTGCAAAATTGACTCGTCTCATCGCCAGCTTCAGATGGATTAAAAGTCTACACTGAGCGATATTCCTATTGTTAATCCAAACTTCTTGTCTGGGGAATACACAAAATATATTGGTCGCAGTGTTCCAGTATGGATAGAAAGATGTTACTTGGAGATAAGGCGACAGTTATCAAATATGCAGTGCCAAAAAACAAACAAACACGGTCGATGGCAATCTTCGTGAAGATTAAGACACGGACAATAAAATAACAAATGTGATTTTTTGAGAGCAGAAAGATACGTAATCGCTTCCGCCCAGACCTTGTTCTGATCAATAATTATAAGAAAGTGACGTCTTGAAAGAGATTATCAGTAATAGATCTATGAAGTAGTGAGTTGTACACATGATAAATATCACCAGAAGTAACAGTACCTCATATGGTTTGAAAACAACATATTATGTTGTCATGTAGAATGTTCAACTCGAGAGAAGAGGCAGTGGGGAATAGATGCTTATCAAAATCAGACAGTTATTTACCATTGGTTTGGCATTTTAGATGCAAAGATAGGCTGCTCTTGATTGGACTTCTCGTCCACGAAGCAAAATGGTGTGTCAGTGAAAATATTCGTTTTAACCAAGCGCCTAGTAAGCCTACTTCACTGACTTCAAATTTCTTCTATGAGAAATCATAAACAGCCAGGAAAACAGAATATCAGGACCCAGATATAGGATAGGCCAGAAGACCGGACTTGAATTCTATGATTAGAATAAAGGAACCCCGGAGAAATCATTTTGTGGCTTAAGTTCTAGGATCCTAGGTCAAATGCTATACGTTAGAAACTAACTCACATGAAGAGACGGTATCTTCAATCAGTTGCCCGATAATATTCGGACGTTACATGTGCAAAACGTTTGTGTTTAATTCGCCCGAAAAACTCGGGAAAGGTTGTAATATGTATTGTATCCTTTCATATTTTGCATTTTTACATGTATAATGTGCTTGTGAATGTACCGCGGAATATGAGGCTGGTAATCTCATCACTATAAATGACTTGACACATTAACCACCACTGCAAGATATGGCGACTGTATCGTGCGGATTTTCTCATAAGGAACCAACAGCAGAGATTGCCCCAGGCTTTATAGAGAGCAAGGAGTAGATGACGATATCATGGTGTACATAGTAATTATACGAGCACTCTGCTAAGCTTCACACATACACACAGAGACATATATATATATATATATATATATATATATATATATATATATATATATATATATATATATATATATATATATATATATATATATATATATATATATATATATATATATATATATATGTATATTGTACCTGTGGTCGTCCGCTATCCAAAAGCATTTCCATCCGACTCACTGAGGTTAAACTTAACACTCAGGGAGGGTAAAATATTCTGAGGAAGATGGAAGTGGTGGATGGAAGCGGAAAGCGGAGGGCGTCTGATCCTCAAATCAGGGACCCAAATACTCAAAACAGGCATTTGCTTTCCTCTTAGTTTGTGGTATAATTATGCAGTACAAGCTTGTGGTTCAAGTTGCCAGCAGTTGACGCTAGACATCAACGTCAGACGGGTCTTGAAAACGCTTGAAACCTATGTGTTTACCTCATACGTGTTACAAAAGACGTGTTACAGCCAATAGACGTGAATATTGAAGAGAAGTACAGTCCGAAGCACCCATGGGAACCAATAGCGACTGAAGCAGACGTCAACCTACTTCACACTGAAAGCTAAGTACTACAACAGCGCAACCACAGGGCATTTCAAATCCTTTCAATAAGTCCATCACAGTTTAAATTATCCGATGATGATCAATATCATTGTTCTCTTTGTTTTAACCAACGTTATTTATTTTAAATCTTGCTAAACTCTAAGTGATTACTAAGCTCATTTATCTGTAACTGTAAAGCTATAGTTGGACTAATCACTATTCAGTAAGTTGTATATCTGCACCCGTATGACTAATATTGTGTTAAATACATAAACAATACAGCTATAACATTAATAGTTGCTGAATTATCTTTAGCTGTGGGCTCAAAAAGTACGAGTAATATTCCCTCATAAAAGGGGCGGGAGAATGTAAGTTCATGACAGCTTAGATGACCTGAGTCGTTATGCTTGTTTTTCTTTAACATCCTATGAGGTCCCCTTAAATAGAAACATACTTCTTCTAGTTATATCTCTGCCAAGAGTAATCTTGAGCGAAGGTTGATACCTCTGAATACTTTCATCATTATACTCTAAGTTAGACCATTGTTGGACCACCAATGCAGAATACGATACACGTCACAAATCACCAGGGTAACAGAAATAGAGAGAGGCCTCAAACACACGGGGAAAAGAGATTGTGATAAAAATGAAAGGAAGAGAGAATTTATAGAAATACCTAAAACATATAGCACAGAACCTTAGGGCTTGGCATGTTTTTGTTGAATTACATGTGCTACATAGAGAATTGAAATGTGTTTGTGATGATGATGATTCTGTCAGTTCAAGTGCTAGTGGAACACAAGATGAGAAGAAGGTGCTGGTATTGGATGGGACCCACATTGAGGAAACCTGTTGATAGCTTTACAAGGCAGTCCTAGTTCTGGAATCCCCAGGTTAAGAGAGGTGGAGAGAGATCGAAAACACACGGAGAAGAGAACTGGAGATATATAAACGGGATGGAGAAGAGGTGGAAAGACCTTGAAACATGGTGTCAATTAGGACAACCTGGCATGAATATTTTGAAGCACTCACTATGCTTCTGGGGGAGCAAATCACGAATAGCTATCATTATCTCCTTATATAACAGCACTCATTATCTCCTTATATAACAGCACTCATTATCTCCTTATATAACAGCTCTCATTATCTCCTTATATAATAGCACTCATTATCTCCTTATATAACAGCACTCATTATCTCCTTATATAACATCACTCATTATCTCCTTATATAACAGCACTCATTGTCTCCTTATATAACAGCTCTCATTATCTCCTTATATAACAGCACTCATTATCTCCTTATATAACAGCTCTCATTATCTCCTTATATAACAGCACTCATTATATCCTTATATAACAGCACGCATTATCTCCTTATATAACAGCACTCATTATCTCCTTATATAACAGCTCTCATTATCTCCTTATATAACAGCACTCATTATCTCCTTATATAACAGCTCTCATAATCCTACATTTCTCCTTACAATAGCAGCACTCAGAAACCCACACTTTCCTTGTATAAAACACCAAACATTACATAACAACACCCGACATTCCTACCTTCTCCAGACACAATGACATGAGTATTTCTCATCCTCCTCGTGTTTGTGCGCACACAACGCGTATAAATGTATAAACCATGCGCGCACTACTTGTACTCATTTTAAAAATGACTAAAGAACAGTACATGTTACAACTTACCCATTCAGTATAATGGATATTATCCAGACTGTTGCACAGGTTGGCCGATAGTGGTTATTGGTGCTATTAAAATGCAATCTTTCCCCAGCGAGCTAAGGTTACTTGTTAATACACACTCCTAATTTTTAACACTTGAGGAAGATTTCCTCGGACTGTGATTCTATTGATTTTCTTAGTAGTGTTACACTGTTAAGCGCACACGTTACTACTTTAATCTGTTTCACGTCCTTTAAAGAAAACTTATTACTTACTTCTATCCTGGCGTCTGATGAGAATGCAATCTGAGTACTACGGCTGATAGGATTCATGCCGTGTAAACTTTTTATCTTTCTTGACCTACTATGAGTTAGGATTTTGCTCGTCCTGATGAGCCCCCCAGCTTATTTATCTAAGTAAAATATACTGTTCAAAAAAAAGAAACGCATAGCTACTGAAGGCACACACATAGCCATAATTTTGACATTCAATAACGTTTTTAATTTAATGAGTTAATTGTTCAAATTGCACACAAGAATACCTTAGGGTTCAACCAATCAATTGACAGTTGTTTTGCATCTGGGTCACGAGAGTTTTTTGGCGTACGGGCTTTCCCGTTAGTATGGTGTGTGGCCTCCTCTTGCATCGATCAGCGACTGGCATCTCCTGGGCATGGATGCGATCAGACGTCTGATGTGGGCCTGTGGGATCGCTGCCCACTCTTCCTGGAGTGCCTGAAACAGATCACGACGATTGGCTGAAGCAACGTCTCGGCGACAAACACGTCTATGCAGCTCATCCCACAGGTGCTCAATCGGACTCATGTCTGGAGACAGGGATGGCCGGGGAAGGGTGAGAATGTTGTTGGCAGTCAGGAACTGCGTGGTCAAACGTGCACAATGGGATCTGGCGTCGTCCTGTAGAAACACAGACCTTTGGGCAGCCAAAAGTGGAAGGACATGGGGTCGAAGAATTTCATTGACGTATCGTTGCGCATTCAAGCCTCCTTCAATGTGCACCAATTGACTCCTTCCGTTGTAACTGATCATTCCCCACCCCATTGCACCTCCACCACCGTGCGGCGGAGCTTCATCAACGCAATTTTGGGCAAAACGTTCATTTCGCCTACGGTAGACCCTACGCCGTCTGTCATGACGCTGCAACAAAAAGAAAGATTCGTCACTAAACCAGACACGTCTCCATTGATTATCAATTGCCCAGGGACGATGCTGGTTGGCCCAAAGAAGTCGATTTTGGCGATGGCGGCGCGTAAGGACAGGTCCTCGGTGAGGTCGTTGTGCCAAAAGTCCAGCGTCATACAGTCTATTCCGGACAGTTTGATCAGACACATGACGTCCTGCAGGCAATGACTGGGCAGTTGAGGAAGCTGTTGTAAACCTGCCTCTGAGGTGATGAAGCCGAATAAAGCGATCCTCCGCTGCTGTTGTCACTCTGGGTCGTCCACTGCGATGCCGGTCTTCAACTGAGCCAGTGGCTTGGAATTGGTGCCAAAGTCGACTGATGGTACTCTGATGCACGTTTAGATGCCTGGCAACCTGACTTTGACTTTCGCCTGCATGCAGTCGGCCAATAGCAATGTTCCTTAAATTTATCGATAGAGACGCCATAAATGTCTGCTTGAAAATGAACTGAATTTTTTGTGTGTAGCGTTATCCTTTTATAGGGTTTCAGTTGCGTAGTCAGTGAATAGTGTTCACCTAAAATTTTGTTGCTTTCACGTGCGCGCAACATGAGCTGTGGTCAAAAATTGCGTCATAAACACTATTGACCACTGCGTTGTAACGATTACAAAAACGCACGCAATTCAGGTCAACACGTGCATTTGACACTGTAAAGAACATTTGAGGCTGGTTTTTATATACCCTAGCACCAAATTTTACTTACAAACTCATAAAAACGCGCCCTCGGATAACTATGCGTTTCTTTTTTTGAACAGTATATTACTTAAATAGCTCTGTTATAAATATTTACAATGACTGAGACATACGGGTGCAGTTCTTTCAAATATATATATATATATATATATATATATATATATATATATATATATATATATATATATATATATATATATATATATATATATATATATATATATATATACTGTATACATATAAGTTGTACATTTACAGATAAAAATAAAAATTTAGTAATCAATTATCGTTAACAAATGTAAAATGAAAAAGGGTGGGGTGAATTTAGATACAGTCTTTAAAATATCCTCGCAAACGATGGTCTGATTTGAAAAGTTCTTTATTAGAGAGTTCGCTTGGCAGCTTTGAATGGGAACTTAGCTGCCAGTAAGATGTCGGCTGGTTTCTGCTCCAGCCGATGCTTGATCTTTGCAAGTTATGGACTGGCTCACTCTAGTCACTGGTCAAGCCTTGTGGCCGCAATACGTCCCTCGTAGTATCGCGAAGATGGTCCAGCGTCTTTTAAGACCCGTCAGCTGTAAGTGTCTAGCTTTGACTGCAGGCCACTTATACCACTCACTTCTTCCAGAGATAGCACCACCAATTGGTACCACTGACTAGTATCATGAAATAAGAGAGAAACAAATACCCTCCTGAGTACTGCGTTTCCTGGCGCAAAATCAGGTGTTCCCCCCCCCCTCCCCCTTTTCATTTTACCATCCCATCTGCCTCAGAACATTAACCTCTCTGTTAATTCCAGTGAGCGGAAAAAATTCATTATAATTATATTATAACACGTTTACATTTACATAAACACTGGTTGAAAAGATTAATAAAATAAGTATGTACATCAGTTCTATCAACATCCACTCTTTCTCCATATGGAATTTGAGACTACCTCTGCTTGTGGTTCTCTATGTGAAACCCGCATAAAGCAGTCATCAGCTCTTGCAGTGGTGGTTCATGAAGCCATCATTCTATATGCTGAGTTTGCCAGCCTCGTATGACTTGGACATCCACTAGCAATTTTTACATGCTAATAAATGCAAAATATAGAATCATAAAATGTACAATTCAGACCTGGTTCAGTGAAATAGTTTCGGCAGCTGGATTAAGATGCCTCTTACACGTGGTCTGTTGTGTTATTTTACAACAGACTCCCACTATGACTTAATGCTCAGATTCCTAGGGTTCCGGGCTTTCCGTATTAATAAAGGTGGAGTTGTCATTGCGTAAACTCACAAGATGCTCAAACATGTTGTCCGGTCCTTTAAAATGGAATCCTGATCCTATTTCTTATTCTGGCTTGTCTGGCTGTCTTCTTGACGAGTTGAATTTCACAGTGCGGTAAACTCACAAGGCGCTAAATTATAAGGCAACACTGTGGAAAATAAGATGCTTTCCTGAATTAAAATCTGATATTCCAGGCATTGAAAGTAAGGGAACACAGACAGAAACACAAAGAAAGTGTATAGCAACCAAGTATATTGACCAAAAATTCCCAGCAAAGCTTTGGACACATGCATATACTGATGGTTCAGCAAAAAATGCAGTTGAAAATGGGGGTGCCGGCATCCTCATAAAATTAAAAAATAGAATCCACTCTATGGCAATTGCTACGGGCAAATACTGCAATAACTTCAGTGCTGAAGTAGAAGCCCTGAAACAGGCAGCTGAAACTCTTATTGAATGCAAAGCACAGGCAGAAAAACAGATAGTAATCTTTACAGATGCCCTTTCAGTAATATCAGCGCTGAAGAGCCAACAAACTAAAGGATTGAAAGATTTGATAATCTCCCTTGAAAGACTGGCCAAATGTTTCAACAAGTGCACTATCCAGTGGATACCAGCCCATTGCAACATACCAGGTAATGAGGAGGCAGACAAACTTGCTAAGGAAGGAGGTGCCTTACAACAAAATGATATAGAGACAACTTACGCAACGGCAAAGTCTATTATAAAGGCTACATTCAAGTCCAAATGGGAAAGAGAGCACCCGGGCCATTTGAAAAATGATGCATATCATCAACTATCCAGGAAAGAACAGGTCATCATTTTTCGGCTACGCATTGGACACAACAGATTGAGATACCATCTATACCACAAATTCAAGATTGGTGCAACAGATCTCTGCACCTGTGGTACCAGCCCTATGACGGTCGAACACCTCCTGCAGTATTGCCCAGCCTACAGTAATGAACGGAGCAGCATATGGCAACAACCCACTTCTGTCAACGAAAAACTGTTTGGAGATGTCGGGAACCTTGGGTTGACTACTGCCTTTATTAGAGTCATAAATGTGGAAGTCTGAAGGCGAACGAGGAAGAAGAAGATAAGGCAACATTTGGCCCACATCCAGATTGCGACTATTTGACAAGGCTCCAATAAGAAATGTTGTGTTTTTACATCTGAAATGCTAAGCCAATAGCATGCAAATTGCGCATATTTCCCTTCCTCTCACGAAAAATTCCTGCGTAAAAAACGCAAAAATAAATATGTTTTTACAATTCACCATGAATGGTATACCAGCTTCCGTCTATTATTGATCATGTTTACACTCACGGCTTCTTAATCTATCCCAAGTAATCTATTTCATAATCTATTTCAAGATGAACAATTATTCTCCGACCCGTCTTGTCCGGAAATGGTTACTTCATTTACTCGGTCTCTTTTATGCACGGTCTGCTCGTAAAGGTGTTACAACATTTCACTCCACAGATTCAGGTGTCAATATGGGTTCAAACGAAAGTGATTGATTATCCTAATCAGCAAAAGATGGTCACTGAAGTTCCAACATGACACGAATTGAGGGAAGGGAGTGTAAACAATAATTAAGTGTAGAAAATGAGACATAGTGCAATAATGTCGGCGAAAAACATGAATGCTAGGAAAAGAGAACGGGCAACTCTGTCACAAGGTCTTACATTGAGAAATTCCAACCACCCCAATTTTAATTTCGTTAGTTTATTTTGGATGAAACCCAATCACAGTTTAGTTTATTTTTCCATTTAATGCCAATCACATGGTAGAGCGTCTTATTTTAGTACATTTTCACATAAGCATAGGCAAAATTATTGGCATCGCCATTAATGGTGGTGTAACTAATATTTCATTCATTTTCATTCATTAATGAAAATGGGGAACTATTCACACACTTCTGTGTTTCAAATCAACTGGCTATAGGAGGATACATCCTTCCACATAAGATAATACACAAGGCAACATGGATATAACCAGACCATAGAACAGAAAATCAGATTGATCACATATGCATAAACAAGAAGTTTAGATCATCCTTGCAGGATGTAAAGGTATAAAGAGGAGCAGATGTGGCATCAGATCACCATCTTCTGACAGCCAACGCAAAAGTGAAAACTCAAGAAATATGCAACAATGCATAGTTATAGACAACAATTTAATGTAGGACATCTAAGAAATCAAGAAACAAGAGACGAATTTACGGTCACAATATCCAACAAATACCAAGTGCTCCAACAGCTGGAAGATGTAGTGAATACAGAAGACCACTGGCCGAAAATCAAAACTATATGGAATGAGACATGTGAAGAAATTCTAAGGAAAATGGAACGACAACAAAAGGCGTGGATAACAACAGAAACCATCAATAACATAAAAGACAGAAAAAACAAGAAAACAGATTTAAACACACGCAAAACCAGAAGTTTCAAAGCCAAGGCTCAAGAAGTGTACACAGAAGTTAACAAAGAAATAAGAAGAAGCATCAAAAAGAGACAGGAGGAAATATATTGAGGAGTTGGCAAGAGAAGCAGAAGATGCTGTAGACAAAGGAAATATGAGAGAGCTGTATAACAGCACAGAGAAGCTAAGAGGGAAATACAAGTAAGCAAGTTGCCTCATAAAAGACAAGAATGGAAAACTGCTTAGCAATATACCGGTACTAGAGCAAATGAAGAGGGGGACGGAATATTTTGTGGACCTTCTGAATAGACCAGCTCCACAACTACCCCCCCCCACCCCCCCCCCCCCCCCCCGACATTCAGCCAGCAGAAGAGGAACTAAATATTAACTGTGAAAGACCAACGAAAGAAGAAATAAAGAAAGCCATAAAGCTTCTAAGTGATGGTAAAACGATTGGACCAGATGGCATTCCAGGAGAGGCCATCAAAGCAGATATTGACACGGCTACAGAGATGTTATAGAACTTACTTGGTAAAGTCTGGGAAAGGGAAGAGATACTAGTTAAGCTGCCTAAGAAGGGAAACTTATATGAGTGCACAAATTATAGAGGAATAATGTTATTATCAGTGCCAGGAAAAGTATTAAACAGGATCATCCTCGAAAGATTAAGAGTCCATAGGCAAGAAGCTGAGAGATGAACAAGCGGGGTTTGGACTGGATAGATCCTGTACAGACCAGATGGCCACTTTGGGAATAGTGGTTGAACGGAGTCTTGAATGAAATTCACCACCGTACATTGGATTTGTGGACTACGGGAGGGAGGCATTTGATGGTGTGGACAGAGAGTCACTTTGGAGCTTGGTGGAGCACTGTGGAGTTCCCCTGGGGATGATAAGTTTAATAAGGAGAACTTATGAGGACATGGCATGCAGAGTACTTCATGTGGGACGGCTTGCAGAGCCGTTTGGGATAGGGAAAGGGGGTGTGGCAGGGTTTGACTAGGGGACACCACTGTGGGATGTAGAGTCGTGCACATGTCTTGGCAGCAGTGTAGACAGAGTTGGAGGGACGGACAGTTGTGTCAAAGTGGGAATACAGGGGTCAAGGTGAGCTTTCATTGCGTTGGAAAATGTATGGAGATCGGGAGAGATCAGATCCAACTCAGAAATGGGAGTCTGCGGCTCAGATGTCGGGTTGGTGCTGTTGTACGGCTCTGAGGCATGGAGAACAACAAGAACAGCGACCAAGGAGCTGCGGACTTTCGTGGATGCGGGCTTGCGTGGAGTTGAGGCACTGAAGTGATGTGGCAGGGTTGCCAATGTGGGGCTGATGACGGGGGCCGGACAGGTGCCGATGTAGCGGGAGATGAGAAGAGGAGGATAGCGATGGATGGAACACGCGCTGAGGAGGCCTGTTGATGGCATTGCAAGGCGGTCCTTGTTCTGGGCCCCGGGGCAGGAGAGGCAGAGGTGGACCAGGGGGCACACTGAGAGTAGGGCTGGAGACAGAGGTGAAAGTGATGAGGAGAACGTGGAAAGAACTTGAGAGAATGGCCCGTGACAGAAAAACATGACTTGCATTTGTTGAAGGCCTATGCTCCTTGGGGAGCGGAGGGTTATGAATGAACTAATATTATTTTATGACATCGCCGGAAACAGTTACGTAATATGCTCCAGTGTCAGATATTACGATGGGCGATTTGTGCTCTCATACTGGAAAATTAGACACATGTTATCTTAAACCCACCATTCCTTGCTAATCTGACGCATCTTGACGAAAGCAATTGTCTGCGTCTTGAGTCGAGAAACAGCCAGCGAACAAAAAGATGTCAGTGTGGTTTTATCCGAAGTGTCCCACGCCGTCGCTAAGCGGTGACTTTATTGTTTACGAAAGGCTAAGCAGATAAAATATGGGATGGTTTAGCTCTTATGAAAAATATTATCGGCAATTATTGACATAGAGGAGTGTAGCATAAGAACAGACAGAAAGAATGGTTGTATGAATAAGGTATTCTGTGACAGGGAGTAAAATGTTAGAGACGTCACTTAGACTATGTTTCAACCTAATGAGTTTGAGTGACCGGTTGCTATCATCGCTACCTCTGCCTACCCTGGCTCAAGAACAGAGCCAGATACCTATGTTTACTGCTGTTAGAATGGAAAGGTAAACAGCCAGGTCACTTTGCCTTGAGAAACAAACGTTCTACTCACTATATAGCAGTGTCGAATATGTTTTAAGCAATGTAGTATGTTTGTTAGTTTTTTTTTGTTTTGTTTTTAAAGTGAGTGGCACTGAAAAACGGAGAAGGAAGTTAAGTTTACACATGAAGGGCAAAACGAAGATATGGACAGACCATAATCGGACAGAATAGGATATGAGAGCGAACGATTGACAAAGCGGTTAGAGCTCTGTCCTCTGACTGTACAATTATTGGGTTCCGGCATCGGAACCTGGTATCGTAACGCTCCAGTATACCACGCAGTGAATAGGTACCTGACTCTACTCTTGAGGTAGGGCAGGAAAAGGGTAGCGAGGAAGGGAATTGGTCACCCCGCCTCATAAAAAAGCTGCACATAATATAGTGAATAAATAATATAGTGAACAAATAATATAGTGAATAAATAATATAGTAAATAAATAATATAGATACATTCCCCGACAGGCAGTGTCTGCTATGGAACTATCTTTATCTTTTGTAGGTCTTCTGGTGCTGATAAATGGACTATAAAGATCCGTTTTGAAAACTGACGACGTTTACACATTTGTGAAAATTTGTATATTAACATGGATGGGCCCTCCTAGCGCTCAGATGAGGCCCGGGCCGTTTTACATTGTAAGCCCCCCTAACTGGTTAGGAAAAAGGTAAGAGGTGAGGTCCATACCATATGGCCTTGCTGGTCCTCCCTCTCGTCGGGCCTGAAAAAGGAGATGTGTGGTACCGGGAGCCTTTGAGAAGATGAAGATAGAATAGAACCACTTGTTCCACACTGCGTGTTGTAAGAGGTGACTAAGATGAGGTGAGGTTGTGTATAGGACTAGCAACCTCACCATATGAAACAAATTGATACAGAAAGAACATCTGCAAGAATATTTGAAGCGTAAGGAGTAGCCTCCGTCAGTCATAACTGACTATGGGAATCATGTCCCACTGAGGTGATAACGATCTGCTGTTTTTTTTTCTGGTGTTCTTTTGGTTGTCTTATTTTCTCTTCTCCGTGTTGTAAGAGCTTCTTTTTTGCCCAGTTGGCCGGCTAACACTGGACTAACATTTTCTACAGGAGCGAGAACAGACTTTTGTTCACGCATTTACGCACAATCTTTGGCTATAAACTCCAATGTTCTAAGCCAGTGGTTCTGTAGTTTACAATAATCGCGCACCGCGTTTGTGTGTTTGGTCTTAACAGTGTAACCTTCTCGGGCGAAGATAATTTGGGGTCAGCTTTAATAATACTATTTCTCTAATCTAGGGTGTACATAATATATGCCGTTGATTTTTTAATATATATATAATAAAGGTTATACAATATACGAGGGCTGTCCGGAAAAGAATCGGCCATAATTAATATTAGAAAAACCGTTTGCGCGACATCGATGTAACTTGGCAGCCAAATAGAGTGGCCTGTTATGCACATACGTGTGCAATGTTGACGTTGCTGCACCAGTCAGTGCGACCGTTAAAAGCCGTTTAGTGAGCACGTGCACTGTGTGGCCGTCGCATTCAAAATGGCTGTACGAGTAGAGCAAAGAATCTGCATCAAATTTTGCGTCAAGCTTCAACATTCATCCACGGAAACTATTATGATGATTCAGAAGGCTTTTGGAGACGATGCAATGAGTGCTACACAAATAAAGGTGTGGCACAAACGCTTCAAAGATGGTCGAGAATCTGTTGAATATGATCCCATTTCTGGAAGGCCTGCAACAAGCAGAACACCGGAAAATGTTGAACGTGTACGGGCTGCAATCAACAAAGATCGGCGACTGACAGTGCGGGAACTAGAAAAAGATCTGGGAATTCCCAAAACTATTGTATCTTCTCCGTCGGTTGAGAAGTGTAGTACGACGAAAACGACCACAGTTGTGGGCAACTGGCGATTGGCGTCTTCATCACGACAACGCACCCGCCCATGCATCACATCTAGTGCAAAGTTTTTTGTTGAAACATAACATCAACCAGGTAACTCATTCCCCCCTATAGCCCAGACTTGGCACCCTGCGACTTTTGGCTTTTTCCAAAATTGAAATCATGTTTGAAAGGTAGAACATTTCAGACCGTCGATGAGATTAAAGAAAATACGACGACGCAACTGATGGCGCTTCCAAAAAAAAAAAGCCTTCGCAGAGTGTTTTAAACAGTGGAAGAAACGCTGGGAGCACTGTGTGATGTCCCAAGGAGCCTACTTTGAAGGGGACTGAGCCATCATTGTGCTATGTAAAATGTTTATTGATTTATATTACATGGCCGGTTCTTTTCCGGACAGCCCTCGTATACTATGTTATAGAAAAAATAATTTTTAAATGTGACGCACACTTGCAAATAAACATGTGTATATTTCTACAGCACACGATTCTTATATGTTAAATTTCAATGAATTATGTTCTCCGGCTTAAAAAAGGGTATGATAAAGTAAAAGCAAAAAAGAAAAAAAAATTGCCGTGAACCAACTTCGTATATCTTGGGATGAGCGTACTGTACTTTGGGAAGCGCTGCACTAGTCAAAAATTCAGAAGTTATTGTTAAGCTTAGATAAGACTGGTTTAAACAGTTTTCAAAAATAAAAGAAAATATTAAGCCTCTTTCTATTCTCTCCCTCCTACCCCAAATCCTTGTGAGCGAGACACAGTACAAAGGTAGGAAGTCAAGCCGGTTCTGATACAAGTTTCAAATCTAGGCTTGTAGGTCAAGCCCTACTTTCGAGACCTCTTAAACTAAGAAAAACATTGTATGTCAGACAGCGATGGAATATCATCAGGAGTAAGGCAGGGATGTATGTTAATATCCTACTTATTTCTTACCTCTCTTAGCTTTACCTCAGTTAATACATAAATAAACCTAGCCAAAACATAGGCGTACAGCGTTTGATGGTTGTAAATATGTCTGCGCCCTGTGTAGTTTCCAGGGGGTCACTAAGGACGCAAAGAAAGAATGTGGCCACTACACCTTCACGCAGAGGAATAATATTAATACCAGTAATGTAGAAGTACTATCATCATTAATATCAGTAATGTAGAAGTACTATCATCATCGACGGTGGATGTTAGGCAGGATTATCATTGAGAGATTATGAATATTTAAACTCTTTGAAGTCTATAGATAGACGAGTTAAAGATGAACAAGCAGGTTTTTGACATCAAAGACCATGAACAGGCCAGATAACCACATTGCGAATAATGGATGGACAAAATTTGGAATTAACTCACCTCTTTACTTTGGATTTGTGAACTGGATCCCTAGCTCTTTGTTTCCCATGCTTGTCGTGGTAGCCGATCTTCTCCCATTCTGCAGACATGGCCAAACCATCTTAGTTGGGACTGTTCTACTTGGGTCTGCAGGGGGTGGGATTTTAGACCTTGACGTATCGTCTGGTTGCGGACCATGTCTCTTCTTGTTACTTCAACCACCTTCCTCAGATACCTCATTTCTGAGGTTTGGATCTGGCTTTTGTGGGTTGTAGTCATTGCCCATGACTCGCATCCATATGTCAAGACTGGGACATAGGTGGAGCGGTATACAGCCATCTTCGTTTTCTTACCAACCTCTCTCTTGCTGAGGAATCCTCGATTTATGGCCTGAAAAAGTCTCCCAGCTGCTGCTTTTCGAGTGGCCAACTCTTCTTTGATGCCTCCCTTTCGGTCTATAATAACTCCGAGGTATT
Source organism: Oreohelix idahoensis (assembly GCA_024509875.1). Lineage (NCBI taxonomy): Eukaryota > Metazoa > Mollusca > Gastropoda > Stylommatophora > Oreohelicidae > Oreohelix > Oreohelix idahoensis. Next base: position 388,841 of record JAMPIV010022926.1, read on the forward strand.
TAAAGTGGTCGACCTGCTCCAGGACCTGTTCTCCCAGCTTAATCTGATGTCTTCTTTCTTCTCGTGATATCACCATGGATTTTGTTTTAGATCTGCTTATGACCATCCCTCTCTTCTCCAGCTCTTCCTTCCAGACTTGAAGGTTGGATTGGAGATGTGCCTCTGATCTAGCAATCAGGGCAACATCATCAGCAAATGTCAGCTCTGAAATACAGACCTGTCTCATCTTCCAGTACCCCACTGAATACTTTCTTGTTCTCTGTGATAATGTACATTGATACAGCGACAAAATTATTATTTATATGTATAAATATCATAATAATATGTGTAGAAATAGCAAAGTTGTAACGCGTCGTCTTTGCCCCACCAGTCATCGCATTGAGATAAAGAACGTATTGTGAAAACCTTATTGTCGCGCTAGTGGTATTGGACTTTATAACTCGGCCGTCAAGGGTTAACGGTACTAATTTTGAAAAAGACTACAAGCTTGTTGTTCCTAGAAAGATAGATAGAATAAAACAGACGAACGCATAACAGTGAGAGGGGAGAGACAGAAAAATGATACCATCTGCACGCGTGGTTTGAATAAAAAAAACCTAACGAAAACGCGATAGTGTCGTTAGCCGTTTGAAAATACGACGCAAATTCAAAATATGTTCGGCAATTGGGTCACGCAAACAACCTTAGCTCTAATAAAAATGACGTATTTCTGACGTAATACGGGAGACTGTCGTTCTTAGTTTGAAAATAGCGGTAGAAAGAAGTGAACAGGTGGTAGTTTCTGGATTTCAATAATATTGAAGACTAACATTGGGAAAAAAATAGAATTTGTTATTAATAGGAACACAAAACTTAGTTAGTTTGATGGCTTATAGTCTCCTGATAAATAATATGTTGAAAATTACAACATTCCCCAGTAGATAAGAAAGTTATTGACAAAAGACTGTTTTGGTTTTGACAGACATACCAACGCATGCTCGTTTTGACTTGCACTAAAGCTAAAATTTTTGACGCGTTCTTGAAAAAGGCAGGAAAAGGTTACAAATATTCTATTGGAGGAGGGGTAGAAAGGGGGGAGAGAAATTATGGGATGGCTTAACACAAAATATATTTTAGCAGTAGAAATCTAAGAAGGAGAGAGGAGAAAAACTTGTTAGTGTCCAAAAATCAAGTCTGTTTTTGCTTTTAATTTCAAATTTCAAAATTGTCGTTCGGTCATTGGCCAAAGCCTTTCATATTATTGAGAAAATGCAAAGGCTCGACGCCATTTGAATATTATTGTCCCCTGAATCAGGACGTGTGAATTACTGTGAAATGTGACTTGCCTTAATACTAAATATATAAATAAATAACTATAGTTAGGCATCACAGTCCAGCCAGCAGTACATCTGGAGTCTGCTATTCAACGTACCTGTGTTTTTTCATTGAATTTCTGGTAAGACCGACATTATTCATATATATTTTGTTTAAAAATGTGAGTGAGAGATGCTGCCATCACGACTGTAAGTAATCAGGTCCCAAGCTGATTTATGCAGGGCCTGGAGGTAGAGTTAGGCTATAACACATTGCCAGTTTTGTAAAATGCACATGTTTTGTGAAATAAAAATGTTTTCTTAGGTGGCTAGAGGGACACAGCTCACCTATCCCATTGTATGGAAGAAAAGAAAAATTAATAATATTATTGCAGATGTAGGGCCGCCTTGAGAGAAGAGACATGTGAACAACACTGGTACACTTTGTAATGGATGAGCTGGGGTGGTCAAGTAGATATGACCCAGATCTTTATTTTCATGTATTATAACTTGTAGAAATAACAGTTTAAGTAAGATATCAACACGGAGACATTATTTCATTGTTACAGGGTTTTTATCTGGCACTAGTCCGGTGTCAGATGTCTGGGAAAAGCAGTTGAGAAGTCTTTTCCTTACCAGCAGTGACAGGGATCTACAGAGTCCACCCTGTTACTTTAGGGCCAGTATCAAAGTGATCGTTTTTCCAGCAAGAATACGGACAGTTCAAGTTGTGCCAGCTATGTATATTGTCTGGCACAGGACCCTTCATCAGCTTCAAATAATAGTGACCCTTGTATAACTTAATAAAAATATTCCCAAACATATTAAACAACGAAAGTTGTGCAGCAAAGCACTGCGAATGATTAAAGAATCCAAACCAGCCATCCAGGGTAGAAACCAGTAATATTAAATAATTAGCAACATTATTAGTATATTCCACAATATATGTTTGGACAAATTGTCCCTTTGGGTTAAAACTTTGAATTTTCTGTATATACCTTGAGTTATTTTAATTTTGAAAGTCCTGACCAGAAGAATACTAGGTTCAGGACCAATAAATTGTACAGAAAATTTTCACATATAAAAACTTAACCCAGGTGTTAATTCATTTGATCATAGACTTTAATAATTGTTTGTATGTGCGTGTGTATTAAGGTTAGTGTTAAATTATCATCACACCACACTTGCATAACCCTAGACATTAGACGTAGCTATCATACATACTAGTCAAGAATAGGTCTGATTGAGGTCATAAGGTGGTAGCAGAAAGGTGTCCTGATAACTCAACCCAAACTTTGTTATAATCAGGGACCTTCACAGCTGACCTCATTCAGTACAATAGTACTACAGAACAACAACATTGCATAACATCAAAACCCACCACATTCTCTCCTTACATGCCTTGATGACATCGTCCATGAAGAGTATGAAAAGATAATGTGACAGGATATCACCTTGTCTTACACCAGTGTTGGTCCTGAACTCTTCTGACTTATGGTTTGCTGTCCTCACATAATTTCTGCAAGACTTGTAGAAGCTCTGTATAGCATGAATCAGAGGTGCTGGAATGTTCTTAATTGCTAAACAGTCCCAAAGTTTGCTCCAGCGATGACTAGATGGCAGGGAGGATAGTGTGATTCGCTTGCATAGCTAGGCGGGGTTGTCGCACGGAAGGTCCTGGGTTCGAGTTCTGGGTAAGCCACTCACGTCTGTTGTTTTTCTGTTGTCTAGTATTCTACTTCTTTATTTCTTACAAGTGCCTGAAAACATACCTTTATGTTTGTCTAATATTTATTAACCGGAAAGTTACATTGGCACGGAAAACAAGATAGCGATTACAGAAGAGCTCACATGATGAAATGTTGAAAACATGCAAAAAATAACGGGGGCCGACCCCTCATGATATTGGTTATCAAACTTTTAAAAGTACGCCAGTACACCTAAACGGTAACAATATTCCAGAAACGGGAAACGCTGATATATAGAAGCTAATCAGAGAAGGTTGTATTTATCAGCGACATCACCAGCACGGTTCACTTAGTTAATCTACTTGATATAGTTAAGTGCTTATGTATCAAGATATAGCTAATCTAATCATTGTATCACGCATTCTTTCCCCCCGTTCTATCTGCATCCTGCAACCTCCACTGTCACATGATAACCTCCACTGTCACATGATAAAGGTTTTGAAAAACACCTGCATAGTTGTGTCATCACCAACACTTAATTTTTCACGCCTGTAGGTATGGGATGCGTCACTCACTCACTCACTCACTCACTCACTCACTCACTCACTCACTCACTCGCTCGCTCGCTCACTCACTCACTCACTCACTCACTCACTCACTCACTCACTCACTCACTCACTCACTCACTCACTCACTCACTCACTCACTCACTCACTCACTCAATCACTCAATCAATCAATCACTCAATCAATCAATCAATCAATCAATCAATACCATTTAGCTCCCCAAGTTGCATAGGCCTTCAACAAGCACATGCCAAGTCCTCCTGATACGTGCCATCAGATTAATTTCTTCCCACGTCTTCCGCTTCATCTTCACTTCTGTCTTAGGATCTCTTCTCCGTGCGTTTTTAGGTTTACATCTGCCTCTCTTTCCATGGGGACTGCAGAACAAGGACTGCCTTGTAATGCTATCAACAGGTTCTTCAATGTGTGTCCTATCCATCGCCAGCGTCTTCTTCTCAACTCTTGTTCCACTGGCACTTGTCTGGTTCTTGTCTTCAGTTCCACATTGGTAACCTTGTCATACCATTTCAATCCTTCTATTCTCCGCAAGCATCAGTTTGTAGCTTTTTGGTTGTAAGTTATCCTAAAGGTAAAGAATTTCAGCGTATGACAAAACTATGTGCCAGAGACAAAAAGGGTTATAGCTTTTAATTCACTGTCGCAAACATGATTTCGATGGTTTCAATAACGTTGGCTGTCCATGTAAAATTGCTCGGTCCACAAGTTATTTATTCCTTCTTCTTCGTATTCTTCTTCATTCGCGTTGATATAACCACTTCTGTTTATCTCATATAATTGACGGCCTGTATCAGTTGCTTTTCAGCGTCTTCCTCAAATGGGTTGGTGAAGGACATACTGTCAAGCTGCTTCTCTAATGGAGTCGAAGTCTTGGAGAACATGTTTTACTGTTTGTGATGGCTTCCCCGCATGGAAATAAGTTTATCTGCTCGTTTTTTTAAATTTGTTGAACAGATGGTATTTGAGTCTGCATCGGCCAGTGCTCTGTGTCATCTCAAAATTATCTCTTGCTGTTTTCTTCAGGGTTGTGGAGTCGGTCTAAAAATTCTTCGACTACGACTCCCGACTATAGTTTTTTACTAGTAATATGGCATCAAAATTGGAGTGGGAGTTAGAGTTCGGACATTTTTTTACTGACTTCAAATCCGACTCTGCTAAAAGACCGACTCCACGATTTCGACCCCTGACTTCGACTCCACATCCCTGTATTTCTTGGTAAGGCGTGTTTTGCTTATGTAATCTCTGACTCTCGAAGTTCTCTATGCCAATTTTCTCGGAAGTTATTTAGTTAATACTGATTTTATCTCTTCATATACTGCCAATCTTCAATCTGAATATTGCTTTCTCCTTCTTTGACAAGTCTATCAGCATTCTCGTTTCCATTTATCAGTAAGCAAGAATCTACTGTACTTTCATTTTGTTAATGTATAGCTGGTTTTCACTAGTGTTTCTGGGATGCTTGTCTAAGTCGTAGTTCTTATGATTCCTTAGGGCAGTTGTGGCTGATTGGGAATCTGCAAAGAAGACTAACTTGGCACTAGAACAACGTTTGTTTTCCAGGATGGTTAACGCAGTTGTTTTAGTGCTTCTACTCTAGCTTAGATGTTGTTTCAAAATTTTTCAATGACCACCAAGATATTGGTTTCTTCAATCAATCAATAAATACCTTTTAGCTTCCCAACGAGCATAGGCCTTGTGGGCAAAGATGTTGTTCATAATCTGCACAATTTTGGGACTCCTTCACTGAATTTCCTTCTCGTCAAAGGAACATTTCAGACGGCCAGGATAACGAATAAAAACATGATTCCAACATGAGGACAGGACCATGTATTAGAGAATCTTCTAATATTAGACAGAAGGAAAACTTTACTATAGTACTGGAAACCATGAGTTCTAGGAAACTACATACAGAATAACATTGGGATTATAAATTAAAATAATCTTAAAACCAGTGACCCGAGACAATGAGGAAGTTTTCCCTGTGCAAGAATTCTGTAAATTCATTCTCGATAATCGGGGTAAGTTGTTATATGTGCATTTTATCTTGTTATACTTTTGCATTTAACATGTACAAATTGCTTGTGGGTTTCATACAAGGCTGGCAACCTCAGCATAATAAAATAATTAGATGCATTAACCACCACTGCAAGAGCTGGTGACTGCTTCTTGCGGGTTTCCTCACAAGGAACCAAAAAGCAGAGGTAGCCACAGGCTCCATGTTGACATCCTAGTGTACATATTTATTGTATTAACATTTATGCCCCACAATTTATTGAGTGAACACCTTTGGGCACCCGTATGACTCACTTTGTTAACTATAATGGATTATTTGTGCAGTACATTGATAGTTAATTTAATCCAGAGCCATTAAAGTAATATTTTACTGAATCATTTCAGTTAGGGGCTCTGACAATATGAGCAAATTTCTTTTTCCTTACAGAAAGGGCGAAAAGATAATAACTGTGCTGCTTCTAATTAGGAACTATCGTTGTCTATTCAGTGTCTGCTACAAGCAAAGTATAAAACTACAACTCTTATGAAAAACTGTACTCGGTGCGCGATTATAAATGCATCAAAAACTGCGACAATTGAGAAATTGTCTTCGCAAAGTAATTACAGTGTCATTGTAACAATTTACTACAGAATAAATGTAACAGAGTTACTATAGGAAAGAGAGGGAGAGCCGTGAGAGAAACAAGAATAACGTGTTTGGAAAAAACTGAAGACGTCGACAATGTTGCAATGATGCAGTGGCGCACTGAAGGGTGTAAGGGGGCGTTTCGTCCTAGCTGACAGTCAGGAAGGGTTGCCATTGGACACGTCTATGACAGTCCTGTTCTGTTTAAAAATCTATTTGCAAGCACAATTTTGTGTGTGTTTTATGGGAAGGCGCCATATGAATGATCCGCCCCGGGTGACAAATACTTTAAGTACGCCCCTGCAATGATGTACTTGAGAAAGTTTTTCTTGTTTAAACGAAGTGCGAAGTAGGAGCACTTGCTTGAAGCAGCTGCGATGATAGGGATAGAGATTATTCCACGGTCTGACGTTTCAACATGGCCTAGATACCAAATTCCTGTGTTTGTGTGTGTGTGTGGTGGGGGTGTCTCAACAGAGGTAGACGAAATAAAACGATCGAAGTCTGATTTGGAAGATCTATGCTGAGATGATTAATGCCTAAACAATGCGAACTATCTCAAACGGAGTCAGCAACGCAGATTATAGGAGAATCTAATGGACGTTTTCAAGGTTACATGTAGGCGATGAGCTCAATAGTGGCAGGGTGATTTTATCTGTATGTGAAGGTATAATTATTTCGACGTAATCTAAAGCAAGTGCACGGCTGTCATATCTTCTTCTTCTTTGATCCTTAGCCGCCGACCGTCTAAGCAGTCAGTGGCCATCACGCCTAGTGGCGTCTTGTAGGGCAACAACAAATTGATTCCACTTTTCTCGGTCGGCGGCCATCCTTCGTACAGTGCCCCAACTCTGGTTCATTCTTTGCATCTCAGCCTCCACAGTCCTCCGCCAGGATGTTTTTGGTCGCCCTCTCTTTCGTTTTCCTTCAGGGGTCCAAAGCATAGCTGTTCTTGTGATGGCATCTGGGTCTCTTCTGAGGACATGGCCAACCCAGCTCCAGCGTCTGCCAGCTATGATGGTGTGCATGTCCTCTTGCTTGCTCCGAGTAAGCAGATATTGGTTGGTGATGGTATTCGGCCAAAAGATTCGGAGAATTTTTCTTAGACATGTTGTGTGAAAAGAGGACAATTTCGACATTTCCTTCTCTGTAACTCTCCAGCATTCCGCACCATAGAGAAGCACAGAAAGCACACAGCTCTGATATAATCTTAATTTTGTGCTTGTGCTGTATTTTTTGGTCTCATTTAAACTCTAAGGAGGTTGGGGGAATGAAAGGGAGTCATGGCCCACTTGGGTCATAACTCCCTAGTGTAAGCTTTCTTTTCATTTACCGTCTTCGCTAGAAATTCAACTCGTTCCACATTGGTTGATTCTCGTCTGTGAGTCACTTTCTCCGTCTTTCAGTTCTGTCCTAGTGTGTCGCATCTATATTGCTCAAAAAAAGTTAAAGGCCACTTTCAATTTTTAGGTCGTTTCAACTAAGCTGTTTTTTTTTAAAACCTGCACATTCAGTCAAAAAAGTTTTGCTGCATTTTGTTGCATGCTTAAACAATGCTTGTTAATCTGACAATAAATCAATGAGAGCGAAAAAATGCAATAAGAAGTGGGTGAAAAAAAAGGAGGGGTATAAGAGAAAGGGGGTCACATAAAAATTTTACGATCGAAGTTTTTATTTGTCACAGTGAGTTCAATGCAATTGCTTAGTGAGCAGTGCTAAAGATTTGTTCCTTAAGGTCCATCATCATCATCATCGCCATCATAGAGCCACCACCATAGCTGGCTCCTTTACAAGATGCCTGCACCAAAGCATTCATCTGCTCTTGCTACGACGGTTTCTGTAGCAACTTGTTTTACACGATGAGCTTATCAACCACATGAACAAACCTCATATTAGTTGCCTCGTACGACATGCTTGAGGAAGCAGTAGTTTTAGTCTATGTTGTCTCCTCATGTCCACTCAGTCTCCACTGATATTTTCTTTTCTCTTTCTTCAAGCGCTTATCTTCCCTATGTCCGATGGGCATTCATTTCTACACGCCAACGCCACATGTCTCCTATATCCTACATCAGGATCTGTTTGTTAATGTCAAAATCGTGCTTTGTAAAGTATTTATTGATTTTCGTTCTTCTTATAATACATCAAAAGCAAACTTCTCACGTGTGTGTTCATAATTGTTGTGTTATTTAGTCCTTCATATCTTGCCAGAGTGCACGCACTGGGGAAAAAACACTTCCCACAACGAATCACGAGTTTAGAAGTCACATGGTCTTTTGTAATCTTAATGAGATACCTGGCATTATGAACTTCATGCCTTCTGTATCAGTTTATGTCTGACTCAAAACCGATGACCCAGTTTTTTTGTCAAATGACATGCTCTAGGGGTGCTGACAGCAGCGGCTCGTTATTAGGGGATAGTGTCGTCCATCACCACCTGAACTTTGAAAAAAAAATCGTTTTAATGTTTTAATAGTGACATATAAAAAAATCTCCGTTGATATAATTATAATATTTAGGATTCTACATTGAATATTACCCAAGCTCTATCTTCCACCAATCTATCGCTGCTATTCCATCCTATTCCTGCATGCTTAATTCGCGCCACTCATTTTCTGAACCTTTATAAACTTGATAATAACACAAATAATCCCCAAGAATTCGATTGAATTGTTTGATAAAGTTTACGTGTCACCAATCTTGACGTCACAAAGCCGAGGAAAATATGCTTAAATGCATAAACGCAGAATGCTTCCTAGGGATAATGGATGCCATCCCTAAGATAACTAGAGTTGTCTTTTCCTCAGTTACGCAGTGTTACTGTGATCACTGCTGTCATGTTATCTGGTTATTTTTAACAACAGAACAAACTCTTAGATTTAACCATGATTTTTTAAACGAACGAAGATGATTTGTTTTAACTGAAAAGCAGATTGCATGTAAATCATTTAGACCACATCAGCCTCATAACTTTATTCTTATCAGCAATAACTGCCAATTGCATAAACATAAAGTAAATTCAGCACGAGTTGAATTCCAGTTTTTAACAAACAACATTTAGATATTTTGTCTTGTTAGTGTAATTTTTGAAGATGAACAACCAGTACTGTGTTTGCTGTGTATGCTGTTGTCATCTTAAACGCTTGTTGCGTAATATGGTATAATGCGTAAGAACACATGTACCTACAACAATATCTATAAATAACCCCACAAGTCAAAAATCATTGAGCCGCCACTGGGTGCTGAATATTTGGAAACATGACAGCAGTGTTTGTGAAAGGATTTCTGGATGTCCGTATAAATTGTTAATAGATAAATACAATGTGTGGTAGACTACGGTGAGATCTTATCAATCAACACATCTCATTAATGTCTTTCATTGCGGAGTTAAAATGAACGGTGAATCTAAAACTGTAAAGTACAGCATCACATTAGAAATCGCATGTCATTAGTACTTACAGTAAATAGTGGAGAATGTAGATTCCATGTTTGTATTGTTGGTACACGAAAAATACAACTGTGCTCTTCTAATCAACTGGTTAAACGTGACTGATGTCAAATAAAGGAAAAGCACATTTTAAGCAGCACACTTTGATTTTAAAGTGTAATAATAATTGAAAGGTTATGTGATCCTATTCACAATTTTCTGTACAACGTCACCACGTTCTGTGATCCTCTGACAGCTGTAATCTTGTAAAATGTATGTGACTTTTTAGGCTTTCATTTTGTATGGCGAGGAAGGTTATTCAAGGTTGCTTCAAATTTTGATAGTTTTAAATATACAACGGTTGAGTGTCCTGTGTAAAGTTTCAGCTTCCTAGGTCATCTGAAACCTAGTGAACTAAGGGATCAAAAATTTGAAACATCCAAACAACGCTCACATTAAATTAAGTATAAGTATTAAAAAACAACGATATTGGAGTCGTACGTCGAGACTAGGTTCTCTTTATTCCCAACTTTGTTAACCACCTTAGAGAAAAGGTAATGACGTAATATGGGAATGTCGTAAATTAATCAGATAGGTAATAGCTGTTTATAGCCCTGTCTGAACAGAGGTGATAGTGTTGACAATGTGAAAGTAAGGGTTAAGAAATAGTTTTATCTCGAGGTGATCGTGTAAGAGAAAGGACAGTCTCTGGATAGAATAATTTATCTAATCCAGCTTATCTGGACGACTAACTTTAAATCAGACGCACTTTCTCTCCTGTAAGAAATACAAGTTACACTGCACTCACATGCGCACAATTCTGTGACAAATACGCACGAACGTGAAAACAAACTATGAATAACATATAATGAATATGGGTTGACCGACACTATAAATAAAGGTTAATTAAGTTTCTTATGCCCAATGGGCTGATCACCCGTTGGCTTGTCACACCGATTACGGAAACAACGGCAGATGGATCTATTTGTTGTTGCCCTAAAGACGCCGCTAGGCGTGATGGGAAGCTACAACAGAGAAAATCAATCTGCTGTTGCCCTTAAGACGCCACAAGGCGTGATGGCCTCTGACTGCTTGGTCGGTCTTTGGCTAGGGACGGAAGAAGAAGAAGTTTCTTATCAATAGAAAATCACAACATAAATCAAATACATAAATAGATCATGGTTTACAGACAAATGACAATTAATCAAATAGGTTCTCCCCTTTGGTAAAGGAAAAGAAAGAAGATCCCAACAGAGGTTAATTAACCCCAAAAGATCAAAAAGTTAACAACAAGTTATGAGATAGTCAGTATGGGAAAAGAACAAGTTCTAAATGTAAGTTATCCCGTGACTACTCAGATTAGTGAGACAAAAAAAGAAGAAACCATATAAGTATACTGATGGTAATCAAAGACATAAGTTTCTTTCTCCGTTCATCCAATTCACATTCATTCAGTGGCCACTTTCAGATTTATGCTTACCCCAGTAGTTGTTGCAGGCATTCCAAGGAAATACACTAATAAGTAATAAGACTATGTATTGTCAAAATTGAGTTGTGCCGAATCAAGCCCCAGATTCGCCGTAATTGCTGACTGCAAATTTCACGGGAATCGCTAGAGTCGGTGATTTAATTTTGTCCTGGATACAATAAGTTATCTCTATCTTCAGTTGGTGGGAGTAAGGTTCATACGTGGTGATCGCCGATGTAGGATGAATAGAACATAGATAGTTCCTAGGTGCCTAGCTTCAAGTGGCTGGGACACTATGGTAAGTTATACAAATGTTGCTGACGATATATTTCGCCCAGCTAGCTGATGAGATTGATCTAAATAAATCTGGTAATAGTTCTGTTCCAGTTAAGATTATAATTTAATGTTTCTGTTCTGGTTTTCTCTCATGACAAAATGAGGTAAAAGGACCGCACAGGACACAGCAAGAAGCTCATTAAATATATCTGGATGCTTATATGATATTATAAGTTCATGTGATCGTAAGTTCATATGGCCATAAGAAAGCCGCTAGTACTCAGGTTTGATCAGCATAGATTATAGAAAGAATATATAAACATTTAAACCAAATTATAAATCTCATATCTAACACGTGTTAAAATAGGACTTCTTCACCGCTCTGTTATAAATTAGATTTAAAACACGTGGCTAGCTTAACCTGTCGTTTATTTAACGCGTGATATGAACGCTAGTCATTCGTAAAATTACATAAAATGGATATCAGTAAATAATATATGCCGTCAGTAGACAGTTATTTAATGTATCAGAGAGTATCAGAAAATCGCAGAGACGGCCGGATGTAGTGCTTCATTCTTCAGCAACGCTTCAGGTCATACTGATTGAACTGACCGTGCCATTTGAATCCAGAGTATTCGAGCAACATTTGTTCAAAGCGGCCAAGTATAGTGATCTGGCCGCGGATCTGAGACACGATGGGTTCACTGCAAGGGTCATGGCTGTTGAAGTGGGCGCAAGAGGGCTTGTGGCTGCATCAGTGCATGATCTATTGAAACTGTTGGGGCTGAGGGGACAGTCGAGAACAAGGGCACTGAAGAGGCTCAGTGAAACTGCCGAAAAGGCATCAAGCTGGCTGTGGAACAACCGCAATGGGCAATGGAAATCGTGACAATAAACGCTGCGATACAGAAAACACCAGGAAGTTTTCTAAGTCCACAATACGCTGAGTTTTTGGTGTACTAGTGAAAGGGCTGTGGCTGAGAGGCGACAGGCGGTGTATATTATAGAGGTGTCAGTGTCAGAATTTCAGTGGCGAACGCGCAGTGGCGTCGGCTTCGCGATGGTGTCTCAGTGTGTGCGACGGAACGAACGAAATAATTTGTCTTCTCTTTGTTACTTTCACAATTACCTCCACGGCTGGCGGAGTTGTGGATTAAAGCTGCTACCATAAGTGAAATGGGTTCATTTTCGATACAAGACAACAGGAGGCTGAGACGCTTGGGAGTCATGACCCAAGTGGGCCCGCTCCCCTTAGAGTGTAAAGGAGTATATCGGGCCGAAACATTTGTCGGACGGGGGGACTTCTTCTGATGATCAGATTGCTTCCTGTTGTATCGCTCTGTAAAGAGTTTCCTATCATCATAGTCAATTTAAACCATCTCTTACTGGGAAAAAAACGAGTAATTAAATTTACTTTACGACTGGAAAATTTAGCTATAAGTTATTTAATTAGCACAGAAAATCTCAGTGAAATATAATGAACTCTTTAACACACTAAATCAGAAAAAAGACTAGAGAAAAATTTTCACTCTGTAAGAGAAAACTACCGTTTCAGATAGATCAGAAAATTTGAAACATACAGTATATTGATAAATTCCGTTCAATCGCCCTTTAATGCGAAAGTCACACCTATGCCAGACCCGAGCCACTTTGTCGTTCGATCAAAGAATCAATTACGCCATGCTCCGCGCTCTGCTTCACCGTGCTAATTGCTCAAACAGCTCACATGTTTATTGCACTAGTGAAACCGGCGTTCCTGAAGCAAAAAATATACTTGAGGGGTTTGGGGGAAGTGAATGAAAACTAGCTGCACTTTTTCATATGGGACAGGGAAGAAAAATTACAAGGTAAACTTTCCAACCAGGAAGATCATTGATAAGATCTTTCTTTGGGAGACAGACGTCATCATCAGTTGATAAACTCTTTTAATACAAGACCCTTGCCCTGAGCAAGAGACATGCTGAAAAATCTGAAGATCACTCGAACATCACCAGAGTTAAATACTGTGTTGTTGTGTTGCTCGTGGTTTGAGTATGGAATGTCAACTTGACCTACGCAGTGGTGTGTAGACATAGATTGAGTGTGAAATATGCGAATGATAGGAAGAGTTCGTGGTGTTGACAAATGTTCTTTTCTCACACTCATGTATGGCTGGAAGTCATCGACACCAACGACTGTGTACCTTTACTACAGTTTAATTGGACGTACACACTCGACAGCACAGATAGTGACAAATCACAGGTTGGCATAATACATCATAGTACAGTGGATAAATGGTCTTGCAATGTTACATGGGCACTCATGTAGAATAATAGTATAATGGACTGTCAATAGCCAAGCACTCAGTATTGCCCATATATATATCATCTGAGTTTACTGACAAAGCACGTCAGATTATAAACAATATCCAAGATGACTTCTAGACCTAATCTCGTCTAGTGAAGATTCCTTAACATAATGTCCAGCACAGATTTTTCCATATAATCAAATTGAACCGCTAGCAATGGGTTCTCATGTGTAGCAGTGATCTCTGGACTAATCAAGCGATAATACGGGCATCCCTTTTCTCTTCTTGAAAGTCACTAAATGTTTTTACAAGATGGCTTCTCTCGTGAGCTGTCACTCACGTTTGGATACAGATAATGAATCTGTCTTAAAGTTAGTAATTCATTAAATGTTTCATTGCTCTGTAGATTCTATCATGATACAATTGACTGCATTCTACAGGATATAGTGCTGCTAGGAATCAGAGTCGTTTTCCATCTAGTTAAATGCATCCTCTCAGATGTACAAGTCATACCTATCGAAAAACGGTGGCTTCGTACGAGAGTTCAAAAGAGTATCTTTTATTACCTGCGTATCAAAAATATGATTCTGCCATTCCTTGGCAATAAGAATAAACACTGGGGTAAAGCATACACGATAGGTCTAGACGACTATCACTTTCCCCATAAATATAGAGATCACTTTTTCCCGGCGACAAGCCGACATAGCAAAACACAGCCCCCATGATCAGGGCGAAGCCAAAACACCCCTCTCTAGAGACACATCCGCCGAACAGCCTTTGACCTCTCTAGAGACAAAAGAACATATAGTTCGACTTAGATATGTAAAGATATACAGATATAAGACAGACTCGTCCTACTCAGCCAAACAATACACATAAATTCAGGCCATAGATATTCTGAAGCAAGAACAATCTATTACTACCCAAACAAAGACTAAATCGCAGTAAAACTGGATTCATCCGCGGAGTTCGATCGAAAGAGACGGCACAACTTTCAAGGGAAGTAACTCAATAATGACTTTTCCTTAAGCACTAAAAAATATCTATTTTGTTTACAAAATATTTGCGAACATAACAAGTATACCAATGTATAATATTGTAAGATATCAAAGACTGCACGTAACAATCATAAAACGTTAGTATCCTAGACTATTGTTGGCGACAATGACCTTAATTGTATTACGACTGTTGTTGAGTTCAACAACAATTAGTGTTTTGCATGTAATACGTGATTAATTTTGGGCCTTGCACATCAACTTATTGAAGTTATTTTTATTAATGTAATTTAAAACGTGAAATTACTATCGCATCACTCATCTAGGTGCATGTCTGTATGATAGTCTATTTGAGAAAGGTTATGGTAATTAATATACTTTAGTTTTAAGATAACACAGATAACAATGTGGCGAATATACTTTTTGTGTCACGACATTTGTTATTGTAATAGTACGTTGACACAGTGTTGTCATTCACAGGGTTGATGTGCATGAAAATGTGAGTTCCACGAGATGATAAACTTTTATAGATTGAAAATTAAAATATTTGTATATGACACATGTTATTGTAGCGTGGGAAGACTGAACGTGACAGTGAAAGTGATAGAGTGGTTCGAGTTGAAATTAGATCTACATTACACTACGTTCGATAGATAGGGAAAATACATATACTATATGCGCTATGGCTGATACGTAAGTCGAGTGAAATACATTTATTTCTACATTATGGTAAAGAAAAAGACAAGAATTTATTCACAAAATCGTATTTTTAGTATGTTGCGTAGTAGATAAAAGTTGTTCTAAATTGTGTTCAAGTCATGGCAAAAGGCGAGACACCTATGATCAGTATGGAATGTTATCGTTAGGGAAGGTTGTCGTAGGCATTGACGCACCCAAAACTGAGAGCGCATCTAAGCTAACGCGCGCTTGGCACGTCCAAATATAGCAATATTTGGATAATAAATAAGCGAGAAATTATTTCTTCTTCTTCGTCTTCGTACACTCTCAGACGTCTACTTGAATGTTTTCAAAGAAAGCAGTAGTCAGCTTGAAGCTATTTGCATCTCTTTGAGATTTTTCACGAATGGCAAATCATTTAGTCTTAACGCGTTTAACGCTGAGGTGGTTAGGAAACTCAAAAACGTCCAAATGACCTGCAAAGATACTACATAATTTTACCATTTAAAGCGACAACAACATGATTTGGACGTAGATTTATTTATTAGAATCTTGAACTGTGACAACTCGCAAGTGTGGTTAACGTCAATTAGCGTGACTTGCGACTCGAGATATTAAAAAATAATGCCATGAGTGACTTACATTGTTTTGTTGGTAAGAGTGTAAACGGAAGTTGCTGGAAGCACCGTTAATGAGGCAGCATGAAGCTTAAGTTGGGATTACAGCGTATTTAAAAAGCGTTGCAGATTGTGAAAATCGTCTTTGCGCCGCTGAGCTAAAAAGTTTCAAGCAATCTTGGAACGTCGCATTGTCTTTGATTTTAACAGTCCAGATCTAGGATCAAGATGGGTTGCCTATCAGCTATTTTGTATCGCATCGTAATTAGAACACAATTAATCAAGTAATCCATTTTGTACGCCAATATCAAGATGCCAGTGTGTAGGAAGAATTAAATACCGGAGATTATACCAGAAGTGCTGAAATGTTTTTTGTACGTTTAAGAGATTACAAATTCAATGGTACTATTTCATACAAGCCGTAATTCGTTGAACATTTCGTTCACTATTCCATTAAATGCAGTACTGATAAACTACCATAAAGGTTTCAAAAGAAATTACTTTTCCGCGCAGTAGGCATGTTGAACTGCATAAACGATTTGCCAAACATGTTTCTTCAAGCAAGAATATTTGAAGAAATTTATTTGTATGCTGAAATACTGAAGAATACTGTTACAACTGAGAATATTTTAGAAAGATAGATAGGGCAAGTGATTATTTGCAAGATATTACAGTAGGTCTGATTATTCGAGCTCTGCTCATCCGAATACAAAAACCAAAAAAAAAAAAAAAAAACCCAAGGAACAAATGAAAGTACAGCAATTAAGTTTTTATATAGGAGGAATCAGGGAAGAAAACGCTGACAGATAGGGTGTCGGGTAGGCAATAATTTCTGACGCTAGGAATAGCGAGTTAATTCTTCAGTTCGTTTCTGTATTTGAAAGTAAAAATGGTAGCTGTAGCAGAAAAACAATGGGAAAAGTCCAACAAATACAAAGTAGAAGAAGCAATATAGCCTACAAATAGTTCATTTAATTTAAAAAACAAAAAAATCAGCTAGACAGAAAATTTCAATACCCATTTTACGTAAGAAGGCACTACTATTTAATAAAGACTAGATAATGAAATATGTTTCCGCAGATGGGAGTATAATCTCCTCCCCCCCCCCCCCCCCCCCCCCCCCCCGCCCACTCCCCTGCGTTTCCCCCCTTAATCCAGTTAACCGAAATTTCGAGTATCCAAACAACCCAAGTCATACGATAATCAGGGAAGTCACCAGCCATTAAGAAGATCCACCTGCAGAGCAAGGATCCTACAGATACGTCACTTCCGATAGTGGAGAGGCACTGCCAAGTACCCAGGGCCATTAAATTTGATGAGAAACACCACGACATAATAAACACTTTGTAAATATACTGTTATATCTTTATTATGTAAAAATAATTCAGTGCATAAATTATAGATAATTAACGCCATTAGTGGTAAATATGGGAATCTGTGTGATTAAACTCGATTATTACGTTCCGCAGGTGCAGCAACCGAAAGCAATTCTCCGTCAGTCAACCAGACTTGTAACAGGTTGGCAACCAGGGCACCACGATCTCTGGTTTGTTTGGAAAGTACCGTATGCAAAACAGATTGCGACAACAGCGGATCCAACGACCTGCATGCATTTCACGTTTTTCTTCTCTCTTGGCGGACAGGTAAATGCAGGTGTAGTAGGTGACACAGGGTCAGCTTCTGCAAAACTAACGTGTATTGAAACCGAGTTACGGTAAACCTTGTCTTTCTTTTTTTTTCTTTCTGGTTCTTGGCACCAGTAAGACAACCAAATATTGAAAGGTTCACTATCGTACGCTAGATTAGTAAACCACACTAGTTTTCCAGGTTTAGAAAATGTCAGAAAAAGAAAAGCCCACTAGCTTTTAAATAGAACGGGTGGAGGGGGAACATATAAAATGCATGGTAAAATCATCCAAGAAAAATATGAAAACAGGTAAACGTACTCCCATAGCAGAAACCATTGTGGGAGAGGAGTGAAGTTTTAGAGACTTCAGTTTGCTGGGTTTTATTTTATGAAGTGGGATCACTGGTTTCCTTCATCGTTACCTTTGCCTTCCATAACTCAAGAGCAGAGACATGTACCCATTTACAGTTGGGTAAACTGGAACATGACGCTATCAGGTTTCGAACGCTGTAACTTACCCTCGAGAAGCAAACGGTTTATTCACACTAACACTAGACGCTCAGGAAAACTTAGCAGTAACGGAAATGCATATTAAACGTTCTTTACTGCTGGATTTGTGTTCACAGAAGTCCGATCCGTGCATATTCAATTGCCAAATAGTATTGCACACGCCACAGCCATATGTCAATTTGGCTTCATTAAATTAAGGAGGAGAATACGAGATTTATCACAGCCAAAGTTACATCGAATTTCAAAGATAATTACTGGTGTAGATACTAAAAACAGAAATACTATACAGTTTACTTTTCCCGGCAACTGTTATCTGCAAGTATCTGTGGGACATTTAACCGGTCAGATGATCTGTGTAATGGATACTTCGTTATTCTTGAATGTTCCATATGATCCTTGGTGGTCGTCTTCCCTTTGACGTCATGCTGCATTCTACCTATGTTCTTGCATTAACGGCTCGTTCTACAGGTTCACATAGTTGCATTTTCCAAATAACAAAACCAGTTCATCTACTAAATTCTTGCCATTTCAGAATAAACATACGAGTGTAAAAGCGTTTGGGGAATTCTCAAAATATTTAATTAAGAGCAAGTAACCCGCCAAAACATGATGTGTGTGTGTGTGTGTGGGAAAAGGGGGGGGGGGGGGGGGGAGTTAGTTTGTACTCTTTCTGCTAGATGTCCTGATGACTGTACTAATTCTCCTGCGGTTGTTTCATTCCTTATTTTCTGGAAAAGCTGGCCGGATTTTTTCATTGTTCGTTACAGCACGTTTCAGGTAGACAATTGGTAACTCGGGGATTTTTTTTAAAGCAACTCTTAAATCGACCGGAAGCTCAATTTTCAGACATTTATTTCCTTGGGGTTTTCCCAAAGTTACTCAGTGGTAATGTACACATATTTGTGAGTTTTAATCGCCATTTAAAAAAAAAAAACATCATCATTAATTTCTCTGTTCCTTTTAGGACTTTTCGACCCAAAATGTTAACTTTTTGTATAACTTTAACATTTAAAAAATCTGAAACAACGGGGAATAATGACACACAATCAAAAGAGCAGATCATTAAGCGGAGATTATAGTGTGTACAGTTTACTGCAGTATTTTTATTGCTATTGTCGCAATACTGATTCCTGGGAAGATATTGCTTTCCGAAACACTGATACCTTGTTTTCATTAGAGTTGTCGTGAAACAATTTGAATTGCGGAAGACAATGCCCGGATCACTGCCGTCGTTAAGGTTTTAGATTTCACTGATTCTAGGACAAATAAACGTTTTTCATGAAGCATTATTCAAGCCTATAATATCAAGGGTTGGCAACCTGTCGATCTTAATCTACCGATAGATCCTAGTGAATCATTTGGTAAATTTTGGACTAGCCCTCTCCCGATGGCACTTAAAAGCACGGTGTCCAGAGGTATAAAGATGCTATCATTGTACTTCCAGTGAAAAAAAAACCCCGCAATCTAGCTTACTAAAATTTACTTTATTCGTAAACTGCATAAAATGGAAATCGAGCTGTTATTTTAATGAAGTTATTTGACTTAGTTATTCCTCTTCTACCTTGGGACGTAGAATGTTAAATTCTGAATTGAGTTAACATTCGGTCAAATATTTCCTTTTATTTTTCAACTGCTATATCAATGGGACTGCCGGAAACAGATCATGCGGCAGACGTAAAAGTTATGTACAGACAGGGCGTGTTACAAATTCCAAAAATACTCTGGAACCTGAAAACAGACAAGATTTTATCACGGTACAAGGGGTCAGAATGGCTATGAGGTTTGGCATCTTCCTTGAATTCTAGAGATACCAGGTTCAATTCCCAGTTGAGGGAATGTAATTTATGGAAATTTTTTTCTTCAGAACCAGCGGTCCTGATGATGTCATACTCCTCCCTGATCTCATGGGCAGTGTGCGGAGTTCGTGCACTGTGCTGAGATCCTCCTTGTGTGATCTAAGGGAGGAGGTCGGAGCACTGATCGAGTTGTCCGTGTGCAATGAATATAGTCCTTGAAACTAAACAAAACCAATCACGGTAGATCTTTAGAGAGTTAAGTGTTTCTAAAGTAGATCACCACAGCTCCTGTGCTGCCTAACCCTGCATTATACAGTATGCTGGTATTGTCGACGTAACCCACAGGGAGTAATACTTTGGGCTTTCCCAAAATATTGGCACTTTATCAAACATTGAACATAAGATTCATTTTACTTGCTTGTGTGACTTCTACAGAACAGCTTTACCCCACACGTAGAAATAACCATATATACGGGTGTTTAATTGAGTCCTTCCTCCTTCCTCACTTCCATCTCGAGAGCTCATCTCTGAGTTTCAAAATTTTGCAAACCAAACGAGACAATTCATACGATTACTAAACATGCCTCCAAAGTACTTACTGAGCAAAAAATGAGAGAGATGGACAGAGAGATAGAACGATTTTATTTTATACTCTAGAAATTCTTTTTTACTGTCTAACTCGATAACCTTACACTTCTTTCAATCCTGTGAATTCAAATTACTTTCAACCCAGGCCTTCTGCCGCCAAAAGAAAAAACAGTTTCTCTAAATCTAATAATATAGCGAGAACATTTTAACACCCTGAATGCGTTTTATAAACTATTACACACACAATATTCTCTCTTGCGTTTCTAACTCCACGTGTGAATACTTGTGTCGAGTTCATTATACTTTCGTTCACTCCAGCAATAAAAAACATTGCAGTGGAAACGATAGCAAACAATACATTGTTCGTTTCGCGAAAAGGTCAAATTCTGTAGCGAAATGACACAAGGCTTCTTAAAGTAAATATCTCAACACTTCATCAATGACGTCAAGTTTTTTTTTTCTTTTTCAAAGTAAATATATCAACATTTCATCAAAAACTTCTGGATCGTTTGTTTCCTTTTTTTTCTTTTTAATTTTATTTAAAATCACGTGAGTTGTGTGTATCTGCCGGGTTTCAAATCGTTGACGCTCAAAATCTCTTAACTCATCTCTTTGTAGCGAGCTGAAACTCTGCATGCATCTTTCTTTCTTGGTACATTTTAATCTCTCAAGTTTTGACCGGCATTGACACGACCGATTTTATATAACAATTAATACAATATTAAATACAGTGAAAATAACTCCACCAAAGTAAGAATGTTAAAGGAAGGAAAAATAATGAACCGCGAGTATTGATGTGTTTCGGATTTGAAGGTGCGATGGTCGGATAGTGAACGGTGATGTGCCGATTAAATAATTGTTTTTTTCTCAAAAAACAAGGTCAGTGAGTCTTTTGTTTTAGACACAGCTGTAGTAATTATCTACTTTATTGTGAGTTTTACTGTAGGTTTTAAAAAAAACTTAAAGTGGTACATTTTATTCAAAGATTAATTTTACTGGATGTAGGTGACGCCGGTTCCCTCCAGTTTAAATTTTATAGAAAACCGGTGTTCGCTGAACTCCAAGGAGGTTGGCGTGGCTGGCAGTCCTTTTCAAGACAAGTCCTTTTCAGGACTTCGTCATGCAAAGAGATAGATAATGTTAGTCCTTTTCAGGACTTATTATTTATCAACGCAGGTCAGGCTAGCAGTTCTTTTCAAGAATAGTCCTTTTCAGGCCAACATCATGCTAGCTGATAGATGTTAGTAGTCACTTTCAAGGCTTAGGTTTTATCAACACAGCGCTTCAGTTAACAGAGTTCACTTATTTTTGAATGGCAAAAATGAGCTCTGATATGACCAACAGATTTTAACCTAGGTTGAAAGGAACGTGCATCGCCATAAGAAGGTAACATCCTAAACAACAACAACGGCGGTTTAAAACAATGAATATTCACTTAAAATCATGAAACAAGTGAAGAAAAAAATACAAGGACGACATAAGAAGTTCTTGGGACTATTTTGTATTGTTGTTACCAACACGCAATAAACACACTCAACAAATGATCTATGGATCTTTAGCATCGAATAAAAGTGAATGTGAGTTATAATTATTGGGTACTTCCACAAATCGTATATAAATTCATATTTTATTTAACCTGGAACTATGGTCCATATAGTTCCCGTCGGTCTATAAGGGTGTGACATGCGATAGATTTTTCTCTCATTTTTTTCTCTCTTTTTTTTCCAACCTACCTTTTAACGATATAAAGGTGTGTTCATTAAAACTTCTTTACACACACACACACATTCCAGTTGGTTGTCGCCCGAAAATTGGACGACAATATCATTTTCACTCACCTGTGCAACTCGTTTGCCCAGAACAGGTTGCCGGTATCTCGCCGTCCTTAATGGGAGTAAATGATATGGTGACTTTCTTCGCGGTAGTAGCGAATGTAATGAGTTTTCACACTCCACGGTAAAGTAATGTATCTCCTTGTGACAGAATTTAGATGACTAGAGTGCCCACGGGTTAATTAATTTAAGATGGGAAATGGTCTAGGAACATGGGCGTGGTCTCCCATAAATCTGTTTCTAGTAAAATGGGATTTCACTGCTTCGTAGTATATAAGATTTTAACTAACAATTCACCAGCACTGCAATCCAAAACTTTGGTCTCGAAAGAACCTTTCTCACAACAAAAGCAGCCTAGCGCGTAAGACTTTCTTTTGAAAAAAAAAAGCTGTAAAAGTACTGCCGAGTGGGTGAGTGATATATATATATATATATATATATATATATATATATATATATATATATATATATATATATATATATATATATATATATATATATATATATATATATATATATGGGTTACATTCTATTTCTGCCATCACCGGTGTCAATACCTTGTCGAGGTATGGCGGCTTGCGTACCCTGATTACCCCCAGAGCTATGCCAGCGGGAGTTTTACTCATGGAAGGTTCTACCAAGCTGGACAGGTTTGCTCGGGCAGGGGTCAGACTAAAGCAGACACCCTGGTCCTTCAGGTTGGGGGTTTTAGCATAGGGCTGACACCCCTGTCTATGTAACAAAAATTGAAGTTACGGAAACAGCAACGAATAAACAAACATTCTATTTACATGTATGCAATGTCATTTTAGATGGTTATTATTCCCTAGTATGACTGATCTGTTTGACTTTGCATTTGCATTTAATGACACCTAGTAAAACTGAGTTTACATGCACTCGTGAGATACATATCTGCCTTGAGGTTATAGCG
Source organism: Oreohelix idahoensis (assembly GCA_024509875.1). Taxonomy (NCBI): domain Eukaryota; kingdom Metazoa; phylum Mollusca; class Gastropoda; order Stylommatophora; family Oreohelicidae; genus Oreohelix; species Oreohelix idahoensis. Next base: position 412,072 of record JAMPIV010022926.1, read on the forward strand.
GATCATTATCTATTTGGATGAATTATCTCCCCTTGATGTCATTGTTGACTATAATTGGATTGGGTGGATTATCTCCCCTGTTTTTGCCATTGAAAGGAAGTTAAAGCTTATTTATTGGTAGAGCATATTTGCTAAATCTGTGGGTGTGCTCAAATAATATTTTAATGCTCTAAATTTTTAAAGGAGTAATTCACTTCCAACGTGTATTGAGATAAAGAATTAAACGCAGCTTATGCGTTTTAATAATAATAATATTATTACAGAAGTTTGAATGAGTTTACATTTCATTTCTTGATAATGAGCCGAGCCATAAACATCGAATACTGATTGTAACAAGAGATTTGATTTACTGCAATACTTTGGTGAACATGGTTGATATTAAACATACACCATGTGTTATGAAGGACTAGTAGTGATGGTGGCTAACTGTACATGTAGAAGATGTCTTTTATAATATATCTGATTTATTGACTCAAGCAAGACGGTCATTAAACTTATGGCGTTCATTATGCTTACATAGTATTTGTCTCACGTGCATAAACTGTAGGGCCAGCAGTACACAAGACATATTGGTCTGTACTGTGAATTCTGACGGACCGGTGACATAAAGACTTGTTAATTAATCTCTCCCAAATGGAAGATTACGGATGTCGTATTGTATCTTCAAAGTTCTTTAGGGTAGTCTACACCAGGAGCTTCTGTCTTTGTCACGAGAGGGTTGATTATAATAATTATTATAGAAATTATAAGATATCCTGGACACAAAGTTGTATATGGTGATACCAGGATAGTGCCAGACAAGAGTCTGGTCTTATCATAAATACCCGCTTTTCTGAAAAGAATAAGGGTGTATCGACATCAAAGGTAAGATCAAGCTGTATAAGTTTCTAGGTATGATGATAGTGCATTTTCCTAGATTCCTATGGGCTCCCTCTCCAGATCCTCCTTTGATTATATTATTAGCTCTGCTAGGGGTATTAACTAACTATCTACCAACAACAACTGTAACTTAACTTAAATAATTTAAGTAAGTCTGCTGGTAAATATTTATAATTTATTTTTACAAATCTTATTTTCTGCTAGAAAATTTTCAAGAAAATCAAAATTCAATTACAAGAGTAAATAAATGGCACACTTGAAAACAAAGGTTCATAGTTATTTACAGTCTTATATGATTGTTCTCCTCTCTTGGCTGAAATCACTCTAAATGTAGAAGGTTTGTATGTTAAGCTTAATTATATTTTGTTCACAGTTCCAGAATGTTTGTTAAGTACTGACTACGGTGTTTGCCTAGCTAAAAGCACGTGAACTTCATCATTTAATTTCACTATACTGTGGGGAATTTGAATAACTAAGTAGTAGCCTTGTATGGCTATTTAGCTTCCAGTCTTGATTTAGTAATCTGTTCCACCTTGGGTCTGGCAAGAAAACTGTGTCTCCTCCAGGCCTTACGATTGGGTGACCGTCCCTATGGCATCAAGGGCACTTGCACCTCTAGATCCTATAGTAGAGTCTGGCTCCTTAAGGTGGAAGTTCATTGCAGGACGCAACCTGAAATATATTTAATTTGGCCACTATATTGCCTATCTCTATCTCTTTATCACAGAAGTAGGAGATAAGAGATAGTTTCAGACGACAGAGTGCAGATAGACGCACAGATCATATCACATCAGCAATAACTCAGTTCAGTTCACTGTGAATATATCTTTCTTCAATTCCTTGGTTTTTATATCTGTCCATGATTCGCCTCCATACATTTATAAGGTCTTGTGTAACATACTAAGTAATATATCAATCAATACAGTAAAATAATTCCTATCAACCTTCCTTATGTTCCTGGTGTGTGGTCCATTCCATCAAGAGATAATTCTTTAAAAGCTTTTCTAAAACTATGAACTCACTCTTGCTTCCATTCGCAATTTATTTGAATATACACACGCTTGTAAGGCCACCAGAAATACACCGTAGTTTTCTAACACATTTTACACACTTCCTAACGCATAATTTGGTCAATTATTTAAACAGAATATATATATATATATATATATATATATATATATATATATATATATATATATATATATATATATATATATATATATATATATATATATATATATATACATTCTTTCTTACCCTCAGGCACATACAGTCGAGCTGTTAATGGTTATAATGGTCTTCTTTCATGTACAGAAGGCAAAGGCACTCTTCATTAACACTTTTATTCTGTTTCCGCTCGCTGTGATTTTCAAATATGACTGGCCTGGATTTTCACAATGCATGGTCTTTTATAGGTCACATCCGGCGACACAGGGAGCAAGTGCCGAAGTGTGCTTGAGTTCCCAAAATGTATGCCTAATTTTGTCTTGGTGTGCAAATATGAAAAACTAAGATTTCTATTATCTTCCTTATCTCTGGAGCGAATTTCTTCAACTAAGGCTTAAAATATGCCCTGAATTAACCTTCATCCATCTAAATAAGTGACTTAATATTACATGCTTTAGTTTTATTTTATGCTTAGCCTACACGTCAGTATTTTAGACTTGCCTGATGTCTCGATGCATTTAACTCGAGATTTCTCCATTCCTATAGCATTTCCCGGGGAAATCTTTGCACAGACTTATAGAGGAACATTCCTATTTGTGATTTCTTTACCTCTGCCATGCTGTACTTCGCTCATAAGTCTGTATTTAATCTCCTAATGAAACCCGGTTACACATATTTGAGATCGCCGTTGTTAGGCTAGTACGTTATTTGTAAACATTGCATAAAGTGCGTTTTCATTGGTTCTCTCTGCATCCTTCTATTTCTAACGTATGGCGTATCGTTTGGGTAAAGAATGCTCAGAACGTCTCGTTGTGAATCCGACTTCACGACAGTCTTCACCGATGACGAGAAACCTGGATCAGTGGAAGAGAACTTCAAACCCGTGAGATAGATCTGCACCTAATCCACAACCCTTTTCTTAAACCTGTAGAAATCAGGGAGTGACCGGAATTGCAGTCAAAGATCCAGATAAGTCACATCAGCAAGAACCAACCACTTAACTAAACACAACTTCACCAAAGTCCTTAATGATGAGATATAAATAGTGTTTGTTTACTAAACTCAAGAACTAAAATTCTATAAGACTGTGACGAATTGTCAGTAACTTTATTGAAACGATTGAATTTTTGGCATTTTGGATTATCATAAATTCTATACATATTTGATTGATACATATTCTATACATATGACCAATTATTTATTTTCATCAGTAAAGTTTCATTGTAATTTTCTAAAATCAAGCTTTTTACTGACTTTTCTTTGGTGTTACAGTGGTCTCATTCTGTAAGATTATGTCATATTTGTATTTAATCAGTGGGGGCTCTTTCTAATAATTCTGTACCTTAGGGAATAGTGGCCTGGCTACCTACTAACTCTTAGTCTACTCCGGGGATTCGCACCCTGCTAAGAGACAGTTAATTTCCAGTATCCTTATAAATAGATCTGCCAGTGATTCTCACTCTATTTTCTCCCTGCGGAACGTATACTTACATTTTTCGCAGATTTTCCTCGAGCGAAATTTCAGTGAGATTATCTTGGACAGTCTTGGTACTTATTCATACTTTCACTTTTTCTATCTATCTATCACTACATCAACATCAATATAACCAGCCACAAAGGAGACCCAAAAAAATGATGATGATGATGATCGTGGTGATGCAGACACCGACAGTGATTAGTGACAGTAAATACATCAATAGTAGTAATGCAGATGCAGACATTATGTCACTTTCACTCTCGTCTTAAGATCTGGTGTCTGAATTCCGGACATAGATTTAAAAAACGGAAAACTAAAAAATAAGAAGAAAGATGAACTATATGATTTGGAACAAGAATACATATTTCCTTTCTTTTGTGTGTGTGTGTGTGGCAATGGCGTTAAAAATCGTTTGCAGACAGCGACATGCGTTCCTAAATAAAATTGATAATGTATTATGGAAATAGCTTGCAAGCAGACACGAAGGCAGCAGACAAGCACAAAATTTAGGGAAATTCGAAACTCACAGCTCCCCTTAGCATGGGCCGACCGCTAAACTCCGATTATTGAACTCTGGAACTAATGAACGTGGAGCTGTAAGATTTGACAGCCGACAGTTATGTGCAGTAAGATGAGATTGAAGATGTTTTGTTTTCTCTTTTATTTTTGTTTCCTAGCATTTTGAAAGTTTATAGTTTTTTTTTTTTTAAAGGCAATTGATAAAAAAATCTCCGTACTTGATTCTCTCATGCTTCTGGTCTATGTTTTTAGTTATATCAGCTTTCTCTTTATATTTTTAATTATATCAGCTTTGTTTTATTTAGTTATATTAGCTTTCTGTTCATAGTTTAAGTTATATCAGCTTTGTTTTTATATTTTAAGTTATATCATCTATTCCATTTAAAGTTATATCCCATTTCTGTTTATGTTTTGTCTTCTTCGTGTTCGCTTTCATATAACATTTATCTCTGTCTTGAATTCTCTCATCGCAAAATAGTTTCTTACGTCAAGGAACTGCTGAAGACCATTGTGTAGATCTGTTATTCTCATTCAGTCGACATTCTAGGAGGACATGTTCTACTGTTTGTCTTCCCTACATATGTTAGCCCGGATTTAAATTTGTTTTGTCTACTTCTTCTTCTTTTTTGATCCTTAGTTGCCGATAGTCTAAGCAGTCAGTGGTCATCACGCCTGGTCGCGTCTTGCAGGGCGGCAACAAACTGCTTCCACTTTGTTCGGTCGGCGGCCATCCTTCGTACAGTGCTCCAGCTCTGGTTCATTCTTTGCATCTCGGCCTCCACAGTTCTCCGGCAAGTTGTTTTTGGTCGGCCTCTCTTTCACTTTCCTTCAGGGCTCCATTGCATAGCTGTTCTTGTGGTGGCACATTTCAACCATTTTTAATCGCAGAAGCTCTTTCTTGAATATGTAATGTTACATATATCCCTGTTATCGAGCCCTGCTTAGTTAAGGATGTTGATTATGCGTAACGTCGTGTATCATAAAGATGTCGAGTTTATTGAGACGCGGGTTATTATTTTTGTTGTTGTCAGGATGAAGAAAACATTGACACCGTAAAATAATCTAATGATGAGGTCCTGAGGGAAGCTTGGGCGAACAGAGACCAGCCAGAGCAAAGATAAGGCGAAAATAATAATAATGTATCTGTAATTTCCAGCGTAAGAGATGTAGGGAGAGACCCAAGAACACAGGGAGAACAGGATGATCAAGAGTTTCGGCCCCGTTCTCCGCCAGGAACCGTCTCATGTCAGGGGTGAGCGAGTCCTTGAACTGCTCAACGATAATAATTTCCTTCAGCCCTTCATAAGATTCGCCGAAGATGCTGGAGATACTTCTCCAGGTACGTTTCTAGTCGTGTAGCTGTCGTATATTTTTGATAGGGGAATTAAGACATAGATTGGTCCCTTCTGAATAGAAATAGAATAGGTGATAGCTCAGTGGGAGATGATAATAGAAATAGATTTTCACGAGTGAGATGGTAGAAATTAATAGAGTCTGTCCCTGAAATCGAGAATCTTCTCTCTTTCAGCCTATCTTCTACAACAGATCTAGGGGAGTCAGACAGTCTATTAGAATATATATATATATCTTCTTCTTTCTTCTTCCGTCCTTAGCCACCGACCGTCAAAGCAGTCAGTGGCCACTACGCCTGGTGGCGTCTTAGGGCAACAGCAGATAGGTTTTCTTTGCCATTGTTTCCCATCACGCCTAGTGGCGTCTTTAGGGCAACGGCAAATCAACCCATATGCTGTTGTTTCCGTAATCGAAGTGACTGGCAAATATATATATATATATATATATATATATATATATATATATATATATATATATATATATATATATATATATATATATATATATATATATATACCACTCACATACACACACACACACATAAGTGACGACAGTTAGACGCACAGACGTGAAAAAAACTATAACAATGGAATATAGATATTTTGGAACGAGCTGACCGACACGCTTGAATAAAGTTTATGTAAATTTTATTAACATAAAGAAAATTGACCACAACAAATAAGGTTGCTTATCAAGCACATATAATTACACATAGGTTAATGAATTACTAAAAGAACAAGAGATCCATAGGTGTAATCCTTTCCCTCTATGTAGAGCCTACGATCCCGTTAGCAGAAAAGTTATCGCCTCCAAAGAGTCTCAGATATATACGCTATGGTCTATGATTTCTCATCTATAGTTAAAGAACAGAGTTGATATATTAATCTATCCTAAGAGGACATCAGCATTTGCAACACAAATTGCATAACGAAATTTCACAGTGGGTGCATGAATATAAATGAAAGAATCACTCGTTCTGCCTTCTCTCTGTTCATTCAGCAAGGGCCCCTGACATACATTCTTACCTATAATTGTGCTGTTTTTCGCCTTCTGGCGCAAACTTAAGGACACTTCTCTACAGTGAATCTGTATTCTTGTGATAAAACGAATCCCAGCTCTGCAGATACAGGTTTCTTCCGATGTTCCGGGGAGCATTCGCTTTACAGCTATATTTTCAGATTACTAGTAAGGTCACTTGAATCAGCTTAGGTAAGCAATGTTAAACGGGGTCACAGTGTCAGAATCACGAGGTTTCCACTACTTAGGAAAATGGCAGGTTTGTAACTACTTTCAAATGTAAAATTCTTGGTCACACCACAATTAGTTAAAAAAAACGTCGGAAATGTTATTGTTGGTAATTTCTCTCGCCACAGGGGCTGAATGTACAATGAGATGGTTGGGAAGAATTATAATCTGGCTCGATAGGCCCAGTTATTGCATTTAGTTGTAAAGTTAGTGAGATGAGTACCCTGTCTCTTTCTGGATGCAAACACTATGCCAGACAGGTGGTAACTTGGAAACTCACTTATTTAAATTAAAAAAATGTTTCTTCTATGTTTTTCTCATATACTGACACAAAACCGCTGGTAGAGGTTGGACTGACCTAAAACTGTATAAGGAAGAGAAAAGTACAAAATACTTAACCACAATATTATACACACATCCTATCCTACCATCGCGAAAAATATAATATTCACTTCGGTTATTAACTTTAAGTTAGAGAGATATAATAGGCAATTTATCACTTAAATCACTCACAAACACTATCAATATAGTTACCTCGCACAGTACTACTTAAAACTCTCCTTCAACGAAACTGAGAAATTCTACTTAAATAAAAGTGATTTCTAGAACGTAGCTAGGTTGTCTAGCGAGACTGCGGATGTCTGAATGAATGAAGTCTAAAACTGCTCTGGTATAAATATATCTCTGATGAAAGGAAAATCATTACATTATCTAAACTCCAGACTCTCTCTTCCACATGTTCGCACCTAGAGGAAAATTTACATAATTCTATCTCATTCTGCGAATCGAACGAATTTCTTCGCACCCATGCCGCTCTGTCTCGCCATCTGGCAGCGTACAGACTGCTTAAAATCAGGCTAGCAAAGTCTTTGATCTGGCTATGCTCACCATGTTTTAATTACTTTTCTAACGAGCTGGTTAACAAGGGAGGCAATATAATTTCTCATCTTGTTTCCCCTTGATCGAAAGATACGTTGCCACCTTTCTCTGTTGCAGCATCTTACACGATTTCTGCCTGCAGACTCGGTCATAAACGAAATACACGCACGCTCGTCTTACTTCTTATCCCTGTCGAGAACGAATTAACACGATTCGGTCTCATCAAAGAACCTAGCTTAACAGCAATAAAATGCGTTGCTAATTTTGTTAGAAAGGAAAATGACAAAGGTACGAATTTATAACAATCTAACGTATGCAAAAAGAAAGGTAAAAGAGCGAAAGAAAGGTAAAAGAGCGGAATTAAAGGAAAAGACAAGTGTATAATAAAGAATAGATATCTGAAATTTATTAATCATAAATCTCTCTGCCACGGTAGCAAATCATCTAAACGATTCATCTTTCTGCCTCCTACCCTCACGGAATTTACTATGAAAAGACTCTGCGTTAAGCATAAAACGCTGAAGCAGAGCCTTCTTTAACATGTCGTAGTTGTTCTGTTCTTCCGTGGGATTTTGAGAAACACATCATAAGCAGATTCCCTCAGACTCTAGGATAGCTTCATGTTGTATCTCTCCCTCTCCAAGCCATATGTAGCTGCTAAGGATTCAAACATAGAGAGATAGATGTCAATTTCCTCAGAAGCCTCTGAGTAAACATCTAATTGGAAGGAAACCACACTATGCGTCACCGCATGCGAGATGTTTCCCCCCATCGCTACCTTGAGAACTAACAGACCCGCCATTGTTAGAACCAGAATCGACCTTTCTTTCTTCGATCTCCAATTCCTTCAGTCGAATCTGGTGTGCCCTTTCCTTTTCTCTTTCTTCGGCTTCGTGTTTCCTTTGCTTTTCCCTCTCTTCAGCTTGGGCCTTTTCGTGCTGTCTGGCCATCCTTATCTCTTTCCTTTCAGCCGCTTTCTCGGCTTCTATTCGTTCCTTATCTTTCACAGAAGTAGCTACAAAGTCTGATAAATCTTTGCCAGATAAGCCCATCTCTTTAGCAATACTTAGTAAAAGGTGGAGAGATTTTAGGACTCTTCCATTCTGAGCAAAAGCTCGCTTTACAATGCTACACAAACAAATTACAATTGCTACTTAACTAGTAAACTCAAAATTACAACACTGAGTTAGCCACACCAAGTGAACATCTTATTTAACTTTAACTTTTGTTACACAAAATTTTGTTTCTTTCTGATTATTCAATTATTCTTTATAAAATTTATTTTTACTGTTATTTGTGAATGCACCGTATGCTTAGTCTTACTATAAATACACTCTAGACAATATTCTTTCAGTAAATCTGAAATTTATGTCAATCAACTCTAGGGAATGACTTGACAGGTTCTATAATCCGGGACGAGGTCCGCACCTTATCACTTATGACACTTGCGTTTCCGAGTTCATACCGGAGTGGAGTCGCTCAATTTGTCACGGAATTGCCTCCCCTGCTTTGCAGCAGTTGTCCAACAGTGGCCAAAACTCAAGAGTATCTAATATGGGCCTTCAAAAGTGTCTACCTTTGCAAAAGATTACTCGTGGCAGAGTTGTAGATAGAAGGATAATGATGCTTCTATCTCAAGGCAGTGTTCATAAGATATTTCCGAAGTCAAGAACAATGCTCTGCATTGGCAGGGCAATTGTTAACTTATATCAGTCCGCCGACTTTTATGAAGGTAACTATAGACCAATTTCTCTTTTATCATCGCTTTCTAACCCACTAGAAAAACACATACATAAAGCAATACTACAGTACCTAGTTAGCAATGACTTGCTAATTGACAGTCAGTCAGGGTTTAGACAAAAGCATTCATGCCACACAGCTCTAACTAAGATGATAGACAACTTGCACCTAAACATCAATAACGATAACATATGTGGAGCAATCTTTGTAGATTTTAGGAAAGCATTTGATATGTTAGACCACGCTGTTTTAATAAGAAAATTAGAAACAATGAAAGTTAACTTTAATCTAGTGACATTACTTAAATCATTCCTGGCCGACAGACAGCAAGTAGTGTGGTACAATAACTCCTTGTCAAGCCCCAACTATTTTTGACACCGGTGATTCTCGGGGCTCTATTCTCGGCCCTCTACTTTTTTTCCATTTACATGAATGACCTTTCACTACACACTAAGCACTCCTCCTGTGACCTATTTGCCGACGACTGTGCCGTTTATACTAGTTGTCGTAAAGTCGTGTGTAAACCCACTTCTTTGTTAATACACTATGTCACTATACAAATATGCACAGCAATCCACGTTCAACAGACTCTGGGACAGATTAAATTACACGCAGTCAAGTTCCCGCAAGATGACGGCATACAGAATGAATTATAAAAAAAAGGAAAAACACTGTTGCTTCGGAACTCGGTCACGGAATATACGAAAACGCCCGGCTATTAAAAAGACCAAAACGCCGAGAACAATCAAAAGGGTTCCTTACACACTGGTAGTTACCTGCGTTGACCTATATATGGGGGAGCATTTTATTCAAATACACACACAAACACGAAGGCCATCTCGAACAACAGACTGCAGAAGAGAAAGTTGTCAAGATTGATTCCTGCATACCTGCATGCCGGGCAAACTTGCTTCAGTAGTCGAGTCAAAATCTGGCTTGTATAAATCTTAGAGGGTAGGTAAACGTACTTCAGTATAAACTTTTAGGAGTTTTAATATGCCTATATCATATATAATGATTGTATTTTATAGTATCATGTATAATGATTGTGTATGACTGCTGAAAAAGGAACCCCCCTGAAAATAACCTACACCTGTAAATAATATCACTTTAGTATTTTATATTACTGTATCATGTATAAGGGTTGAATGATTGTATTTCCTGGTATGATTGCTGAAGACGAAAACCAACCTGAATAATAACCTAACAGTCCTTGTTAGGACTAATATAACTCCAACCTGAATAATAACCTAACAGTCCTTGTTAGGACTTATATAACTCCAACCTGAATATAACCTATGACTATATCATGTATAATGATTGTATTTTATAGTATCATGTATGATGATTGTGTATGACTGTTGAAGAAGTAAACCACCAGAAAATAGCCTACACCTGTATATACTTAATATAGCAGGCATACTGATTATATCTTAGGGAATTAGGTATAATGATTGCATTCCCTGGTATGACGCCAACCTGAATAATAACCTAACAGTCCTTGTTAGGACTCATATAACTCCACCCTGAATAATAACCTAACAGTCCTTGTTAGGACTCACATAACTACAACAATATTGTTAGGGTATTTTTTACCAGCTAGTATAGCACATCAGAGATGGCCTGGTATATTATAGGTGGAAGGAAACGGTTGTATCATACGGTGTACAAATTATTGGATGTATTCATGTATTGAATTATCAGAAAGAACGTTTTGCAAGTAGACACCTGTCATGTCTCGCTATTGCTAAATCATACTGAGCCATGTAATTCATCCTACATGCAGACACCTGAGATAAGCTCATCTCATATACACTAGAAATAGGTGGGCTTGATGACATAAATTAGCCCGTTATTTTTCCTTGTTACAGGTTTATTCGTGTCATCCAACCTGAGGTCGTATGTTCGGATCAATCCAGCTGCCTGGAACTTCGCAGGAGCATAGTGGTTGTATCGGAGCTACGTCCTTAGTCCCCCTCAGTCTTGGGTGGGCTAAAGGTACGATCATCAGTGGGTGTGATGTGCATCAAACTAAGAAGGACAGAACTGTTTTAAGAGATGAGTACACATTAGTACCATTTCCGTCGGCAAGTGTGAGCAATTAACTGTCAATGAAGAAAAAGTGATTTAGCGTAGTGAGAGTCAAGATTAACAGCACTGCTTATACATTTTCTGTAATTGATTAACAGCACAGCTGATATATATATATATATATATATATATATATATATATATATATATATATATATATATATATATATATATATATATATATATATATATATATATATATATATATATATATATATATATAACACCACTAAGCAAGAAACACATGTCAAATTCACATTAGTAAAATAAATTTTCACAACTTACCCCAAGATTTTGGGTTATACACAATCTCCTCGCACAGGTTTCGGATGGACACAAGCAATTTCGGTGCATATGCTCTCGAATCAATTTCGTATGAGAAATTTTGAATCCCTTCTTATGACGGGTGTTCTGCGATACACTTGGCCTGGGAAACTAGTAATAATTCCTCCTTGACGGGCGATCCAATTCCTTTAGGTTTCCAGTCTCTGTATTTATAAAGGTGGGCTTACTTTTTAAGGTTTTAAATTTCCCAAATACTTCGATCTGTCACTTATAAGTATGGAATTCTAGGTCCGATCCTTCTCTTTCTGGCTTTTTTTGGGAGGTGCTAGTTTGAAGTTGCGAAGCTGTCTGTTCTGTGTCTCTGAGTTCGCTAGATTTTATTTTCATTTTCCAGTTCACATCACAGGTTGTACTTCCTGCCAAACTTGCCAATGAGATTAATTGTATATTCCGGCTCGCACTTCAATCCAATCGTAAGCTCTTTTCGCACTACGTGGGTTGAGGTGTTTAAATTCATAATATCCCCCACGTGTTTAAAATATTAAATTTAATATTCTCACGCGTGATCTCTTTATAATAAGACGTAATATTTCCGGTGACATCTTGTGCACTCTCGCAAACAACTGTGTGATAATGTTTGCCTGGCGTAATGTCTTCCCCCAAGATGTCTACCCATACAGATTATCTTTAATAATCCCCAGGGATGGTCCCGCAAAGGCGATAAACGCATCTACCAGCTGTGTAATCTGCCAAACAAACAGACACGGTCGTCGGCAACCCCAGACAAACAATCTGGTTCTTTTCAGCAATCGGGCGCTTTACCATCTTGTGTAAACACCGTCATCAGCTTTTTATCTGGGGTCAAATGTTGGACCGACGCGTTTCAACGGGTTGTCAGACTGAAAGAATAGATTAGCGTATGACCGGTACAATTACCTGGTATTAACGCATTTACCTTGCGGAACGTAAACAAGTCTGAGGAGTGGTAAAGCAAAACTGTATGAGATAAAGAAAGTCCCATAACATATACTTCCGTAGGGGAGTGGAGTGTTAGAGACTTCACCCTACTAGATTCAGCATAGAGCAAAATAATGAATGAAAAGGCACAAAATTGCCAAAATAATAAGCAATCGGAGAGAAAAATGAGGAAGAAGAAATGATTCTGCCGGAGGGCTGAAGGTGTGAGAAAGCAACCAAAAGAACACGTACAGACGTTTTGTGTACAATCTCCTCAGACAGGTTATCGGTAATATTGATACCGAGATGGTCCAGCGGAAGCGATTACGCATTCTCACCCGTGTTTGCGTATATCACCTAGACGGATCTTTTAGACACGCAATCTGGCTTTCTTTTCATCGATCGTGCGCGACAATCTTGTACAAACACAGATCGCCTTTTTCAAAGGTGGCTAGACGACTTAGGTGAATGAAGAAATGAAGTGATACTGCCGGAGAGAACGATAGTCATGAGAAGTGCACCCCAATAATAGGGCGATGAAGGAGAGAAAGAAGGGCGCCAAAGTACATGCTCAAATCGTTTTATGACAGAAAAGTATGAAAGAAAGCTTGATTCCAGTGACATGTGTCCACTCAAACAAGAATCATTCTTCTTGTTTTTTTTTGTGTTTTTTTTTTAAGTTTAAGGTTACACAGGAAGAATAAACATGGACACTAAACAGCAGTGATTAACATATGACAACAAACTAATACTCCAAAATAACTTCAAAGAGGGATGGCTGAACAGATGAGCAACAGGGTCTACTGGAAGTGCCGTGTGAAAAGAAATGATCCATACTAAATAGCAATAATAAAGACAAAATTAACAGCCTAAGACGCGTGGGGCGGAGCACAAACTTCCAATTAAGAACAGAATACACCAGACTCAACAACCTCTTAAAGAAATTAAACTCCACACATGAGCCTCATTGCCGCAAGTGTACTCATCTATATGAGACAATTCGTCATGTGTTGTTCACTTGCCAGGACTCTCCACAGATAGAAGATGGTTGTTGTCGCGCTCTTCAACAATCACAAAACTTGTATACAGCACTACTCAGCAGCTACAGAACACATGCAAATTCTTCAACTTGGCATTGGCTGCGAAAGAGCGTCCTAGTTAATAACAACAACATGAAAGAAATGAAGAGAAAAACAAAAAGATTAGCTAGTATGATTTTATGCATAAGTCTCAGAATCTCAGACAAGATATTGAACAAAGAAATGTTCACTGCTGCCTGTTGAACTATATCACGGGGTAATTAGTAATATTGTCAATCAATTCTGTCTATAGATACTGTCTTTGATGCATTCCTAAATTACAGATAGTCACTGTTGACATATGATGTTAGGAAATGTTTACTATTAAATCACCCCTCCCCCTTGTCACATTTGGTCATAGAAACCTAGACTTCCCCTTCTTATGTGACGTTACAAATTTCTTCAACAGGTGATGCAATATTGAAACGGGAGTCATGTTGGTAAATTCGCGTGTACCAAACCTTGGCCGCGATTCATTCATTCATTCATAACCCTCCACTCCCAAAGGAGCATAGGCCTTCAACAAACACATGCCAAGTCCTCCTGTCACGTGCCATCATCTCAAGTTCTTTCCATGTTCTCCTCATCATTTTCACCTCTGTTTCCAACTCTCTTCTCCATGTACTTCTTGGTCTTCCTCTGCCTCTCTTGCCCTGGGGGTTCCAGAACAAGGACTGCCTTGTAATGCTATCAACAGGTTTCCTCAGTGTGTGTCCTATCCATCGCCATTGTCTTCTTCTCATCTCTTGTTCCACTGGCACTTGTCCAGTTCTTGTCATCAGGTGGCCGCGATAGATTAATACTAAAATCGCCCCAGCGTATTTGTTTAATCGCTGATAAGGCAAGGGTGCGTCTTCGCCAAGGTGGTAAAGAGACGGGTTGTGTGTGCTTAAGCGACAGATAACGAGATTACTCGTCTGTGAGACACCTTATGGTCAGACATAAATGACATAATCGTTTCCTGTCTGACTTTCACGAAGACATTACTTTATATGAAAGTAATAAGTTGTTACATCTGACACACATTGTCGTATGAGTTTACCGATGTGTTGGTGAGTCTGCTTGCCAGGCAATCGGATGTTTTATTACCATATATGGGAGAAGTGACCTCTGGATCATGCACATAATTTTTCCATGTCGCTAATAATTTTAAATTTTCCCATACGACACGCATGCTTGAAAACGATTGGCATTCTGATTAGCCTTGTAAAAAACAAATGCGGGGGCAGACTTGCAATATAATCTGACAATTTTTGCAAGCCTAGTTCACTATGAGAAATCGCTTGCCAAGACGACACAACCAGACTGCCAGAAGTTAGAATTCAGAATTCCATTTATCAGGCCGGACTTTTATTGGAGTATTTCGGAAAGACTTACACAGCCCAGGAAAACTCTATCATTTTTAATAAGGAAGCAGAATCTGAGGAAACTGAAACACACGGAGTCATAGAGGGAATCTATTATTAAAATAACGACCCCCAAGTACACGTGTAAGAGGCATCTACCAGTGCCTTTACTCAGCTGAGCAAAAAGTCTGTTAAGTAGGATTGGCGTACGTTGTGCATTTTACATTTTATATTTTTTCATTATTAACACGTGAACTAATATGTATATATTGCCATGTGAATATTAATGTGTGAAAACCGCTAGTGGATGTCCAAGTCATTTGAGGCTGGCAACCTCAGCGTATAGAATGATAATTTCAAGAATCACCACTGCAACGGCTGGTGACTGCTTTATCGCTAGTTTCTTAAAGAGAACTAAAAGCATAAGTAGTCCCAAGTTCCATATGGAGCAGGGAGGGAAAGATGAAAGAAATTATGTACATTCTAGGTATAATATTTACATTTTCAAACTAGTGTAATTGTCCATGTAAACATATTCACTTTAAAATTAATGAAAGTTTCAAACTGATCAACAAGTGTAGATGTAAATGAAAACATATTCAATTTATATTTTGAACACTTTTCAATCAGTGGAGATGTAAATGTAAACATATTCTATCTGTACTATTAACCTTTTCATTTAAATGTAAAATAAAGATTAAGCTATTCAATGTCAATGTAAATGAAGTTTTCTGTCAAGGGATTAAGTTTAATTCTCATCGAGGGTAAATTCTGAGGTAGATGGAATAGTGGAATAGAGAGAAGGGGACCCATAACTATGGGTTGGAAAACGCAATACTCAGGAGAGCATTTTGTATCTAATCTTTTACCATAGTGTTATCTCTGAAACAAGAAGGGAACAGTGGCCTGAGCTTTAAGACGAGGGACCAACTTCGTAGGCACTCCATGACATTTCTGGGAACGTGCTGCGCCCTAACAACCTTGACCAGCGACGAACGTGATCAGTCTATCAAGAACCAAACCATCAATGGGAGCAGAACCTACCATTGGCAAATAAGTTAAACGTTAAAGCTGCCACGTAAACTCCTTTATTAACTTTCATCCATTCACAACAGTGATGACAACTTTCTGTTAAATCATTATTCAAATTTTCTAAAACCTTGTTAAACCTAAATGATTATTAAATTTGTTATTTGTAATTATACAAATTTAACTTCGATTTAATCATTTTAAATGTACTGCATGTTTATCTCAGTCAATTTACTAAATACACTCTAAACAGAGCTATACCTTAATAATAAAATTTCCACTGAGTAAATCAGGGTGGGGGCTTGACGAGCTGAAATTAATAATTGCTTAATTCTTCATAAAAGGTGGCGGACCGTTATAAAGTTAACAATTGCCCTGCGAAGGCAGCATTGTTCTTGACTTCTGAAAATCTTATGAACACTCCCTTGGGATAGAAGCGTCATTATCCTTCTACTACAATTCTGCAAAGAGTAATCTTGTGCGATGGTAGATACCTTTGAAGGCCCATAGTAGATACTCTTCAGTTTTGGCCACTGTTGGACCACTACTGTAAAGCAGGGGAGGCAATTCGTGACACTCCTAACCATAATTTCATAGTCTCCCAGATCCTACCTACCTGTCTGAATATATTTCATTTCCTTTTGAATTTTTTTTCTGTTGTTACCAGCTTTTAAAAAAACCTCCTTTCTAACTATACTGCCAGCTATGTCAAGAAAGGTGCCATACATCGTTATGTAAATTCAGTTTAGCGGTATCGATGTCAGTCTAGGGCAAGGAAAACACAAACTAATTGCCAGCGACATAGATGAATCGAACGCTTACCATAAATATCAGTAGTGAAGTATAAATAAGGTCGTGTCCCGTGTAGTTCTCGGTAGGAAATAATGGAACCACTGCTCCCTCAGGCACTTCTTTAAAGGCGACTAATGCGAAGTTGTGCACGCTGGCAACCTCATCATATAAAACATGTTGCTACATAAACCACTGCTGTGGGAGCATATGCGTTGATGGAGGCTTCTTGCAAGGGGACCAGCTGCGGCGGTGGTTTCATGCTCCATAAGGAGCACAATAAAAAAGGAGATGAATGCTTGAATGAATGATAATAACATCACAGCTAGGGTAAAAAAGTTTAAACCAAGTTCGACATTTGTAGGTGTTATGACCAGTTACTTTCTCGTTGCCTCCATTAACTCCCCCCCTTTCCCCTTTCCTTTAACTCAGCGGTCAGGTACCCAATTTTACAACTGAGTAGACTGAAGCGTGACGAGACCTAGTTTGAACCAGGTCATCGACCACAGGATGAGAAGAAAAAAAAATCAGATAAAAATCAAAGACAAGCGGAATTCATTGGTACATACATAAAAAAGAAGAATCAAATCTAAGGATGATTCAAAGTCTCCATACATAAAGTGTCAATGAAAAAAAAGAACAGTCACTTTAATAAAAAAATATTTGATTTAAAAATCTCCATAAATAGCGAAAATGATCACTATTTTAAAAACAAATTTTCATTTTATTCGCAGAACATGCTCTATATGGTTGCCATTCCTTTGAGAAACACATACGGATGCTTCTCTCCCACTGATTATTCTTAATGTGTGGAGACTCTTGAATCATACTGTAGAATATTTAGCAACAATAGGAAAGCGGGGCGGGGGGAATTAATGGAGAGCATTAACAGGCAGGTTTGTATAACAACACGACTAGCAAAAACGTGAGGTGCTGACAAGACGGTGTCCAAGGCAATTGATCGCTAACATTCAACGGTGCCCCCTGTGCCATGAGAGGCAGACACTTAAACATGTGCTGTCAGCTTGCAAGATGTCATTAGCGCAAGGGCGATACACATGGCGCAACAACAAAGTACTAAATGAGCTGGCTGCTACAACAGACCTGGCAAGGGTGAAGGCGAACAGCAAAGTCAGACCGAGTACCGGAAGTACATACTTTCTGAGAGCAGGAAAGTCAGCACATCCCAAACCAAGTACATCAAGTAGCAGTTTACCATCTCTTCTTGACTGTGCAAATGACTAGGAGATGGCAGTAGACCTACCTGGGCTAGAGGCATATCCAGAGAGTATCAGATCTCGAAGACGGCCAGATATAGTGCTGTATTCCTCATCATCGCACCACATTATAATGACTGAGCTGACCGTACCATTTGAATCCCAGACTGGACGAGCAACACTCGTTCAAAGTGGCCAAGTATAATGATCTGGTCACGGACTTGAGACACGATGAGTTCACTGCAAGAGTTATGGCTGTTAAGGTAGGTGCAAGAGGTCTCGTGGCTGCCTCAGTGTATGATCTACTAAAACTGTTGGGTTTGAAAGGACAGTCAAGAACAAGGACACTTAAGAGGCTCAGTGCAACTGCAGAAAGGCATCGTGCTTGCTGTGGAACAATCGCAACGGGCTATGGAAATCGGGACAGTAATTTGTTTTCTACGTAGGGGTTACTTTCACATTGCCTCCAGCTGGTGTCACGGGATTACCTCCCCTTGCTTTGCAGTAGTGGTCAACTAATGGTCACAACGCAAGCGTATCTAAAAGTAGGTCGTCCAAGGTATCTATCTTCACGCAAAATTACTCTTGGCAAAGATGTAGATAGAAGATGAATGGCGTTTCTACCTTAGGGGAGCCTTCACAAGATATTCCCAGAAGTCAAGAACGCTGCTTAAGGGCTGAGCAAATTTGTTAACTTATTATCTGGTCCGTCGCCTTTTGTGAAGGGGTTATGCAATGATTCTGGCCCGTTCAAGCCCCAGTTTGAGTAATCCAACGAATGCCCTCTTATAATTACTGGCTCTATATTTATATATATATGTATTTATCAAGAAGGACTGGCTCATACGTTTGCTTTCGTACATATAAACGGAATCAACTATTACTGTTTAGTGTAAAATAACATACAACAAATTTAATAGTCAATTGGTCTTTAACATGGGAAAATAAATATGGAAAATTGGGTGAAAATTGAAATTAAGGTTTCCTCACTGAGGTTTAGGTAAGCAAACCATCTCTCCGATACTATTCGTGATGGCTATGCAGGTAATCCTCAATGCGGCTGAAGGAATGGCTATAGGTCCAAAGCTCGGCGGAATGTGTCACATGCCACCGCTCAAAGCTTTCATGGATGACATAACAATTCTGACATCAGATGAACATCAGGCCCGGAAGATGTTAGTACGCCTGGATGAACTAGTCAGCTGGTGCAGAATGAGCTTCAAACCCAAGAAGTCGAGAAGCCTATCAGTCAGGAAAGGGAAGATAGCAGAGGTCATATTCATGGTTTTCAACCAAAGAATCCCTACTGTCATTGAGGAACCTGTTAAAAGTCTTGGCAGGGTGTACGATGCCTCATTAAAAGACTCGAAGGCAGTGCGACAGACAATAGAAATGGCAGAAAGAGGACTACAGATCATAGACCAAAGCAGACTCCTGGGAAAGTTCAGACTGTGGTGCCTCCAGTACATGTTGATACCGAAGTTGCTGTGGCCACTGCTTATATATGAAATAAGCACAAGTACAGTGGAAGCTATAGAGCAGAAGGTCAACAATTTCATGAGGAAATTGCTAGGGGTTTGTTGCTTGGCGTGTTTGCAATCGTGTTCGAAGAGTGTCGATAGGTGTTGTCAAACATGAAGACAAACCAAAGGTCAACTCGACCTACGCAGTGGTGTATTGATTTGGAGTGAGGATACAACAGTACGCGAATGCTGGAAAATGTTCTGAGAGTTGACAATAGGGCAATCTCACTCACTCGTGGCAGGAAGTGTAAGACGAACTACTGTTTACGTTTTCTTGTATTTAATGGACACACACTTCGACGACACAGGAACAGGAAACAGGTTGGCACAACACCATCATATATGTATGACAATAGTCTACAGTTTTAAATCGGCATTCATGTTGCATGACAGCATAATGGAATCTCAGTAGACAAACATTCAGTGATTCCAATATAGATAATCATCTGTCTTTACTGACAGAGCACGTCAGTTCATAAATAATATATTCAAAATGGTTCCTAGACCTAACCTCGTCTAGCGAAGATTCATATAGATAAAGTTCAGCACATATTTCTTTGATAACAATATCGAACCACTAGTAGTGGGTTCTCTTCTGTAGCAGTGATCTCTGGACTCATCAAGTGATAGTAAGGGGGCATCCCTGTTCTCTCCTCGATGATTGAAAAATATAGAATTCAAATGGCTTCTCCTCCCAGTGAGTTGTCGCTCACCCAGGATACAAACTATGAAGCGCAATCAAAGCTGATCATACATTAAATGTCCTCCTTGCTCTGTAGCTTCTACCATTTATAAAATTGACTTCATCACATAATATGGTGCTGCTAGGTATGAATGTCATCTTCATCTGGTTAATATTCGTCTAAACGTACAACCGTACGATTGCCCATCGAATACAATGACTCAGGAAAAGTTCATAAGAAATGCGTCTTTACCTTGGTATCAGAAATACACTAGAATATGATTCTGCCATTCCTTGGCAGTAAGAATAAATACTGGAGTGAATGATACATGATATGTCTAAAGAGACTACCTCTTTCCCCATTAATATAGAGATCACTTTTCCGACGGCAGGCCGCTACAAACAACTCAGCACCCATCAGGGCGGAACCTTCTCACGTCGACGTAGCGACACATCCGCCGAACAACCTATGACACCGAGTTCGACACTGAAGATATAGTTCGACTTAGACATACAAAGATATCAAGATATAAGACAGTCTCGTCCTACATAGACAAGAAATACACATAGATTCGGGCCATAGATATTCTGAAGCAAGAACAATCTATTTCTAACCAAACAAAGAATAGATCGCTGTAAACCTAGATTTCTACGCTGAGTTCGATCTTCAGGAAAGATACAAGAACAGATAACTCACAGAATGAATATACATCGACTAATCTGAGTTCTGTCCCTTAGACTGATAATCGTGAATTCAAAGATAAATATATTTTTATCAGACAAATAATTACATTTTTCATTTGTATGCGTAACCACAGTAATCTGTGCGCCACACAAAAGAATATGTGCGCAACAGACTACCACACCCCCCGGAAAAAAAAATAAAAATCATTTTTTTTTTCATCTGGGAACAACATACAGTAGGCTCACAACTCACAAATACTGCGCAGATGAGAAATATCTGGAATTTATAAGCCAAATTAAGGCAAAGTCGAAATATAGGTCGACTGGTGAGAATACATCTCAACCTCTCAGAGAAAGCATTTCTCTTAAGCATAAATGTTTCCAGGGAGGTGTCACCAACGTATACTACAATGCTGGCAATGACACAATGCATATAACAATTTCATATTTAAGCACTATAAGTACATGATTGACAAAAAAGAAAAAAATCATCAACGAGTATCGGTGAATATATATATCAATGAACGTAGTGATAGTAGTGATACAATCACTATATTTACAAATTACAATGTGTATTTATCTTGATATAGAAAAGAAAAACTGTTGTAGTGTTGGAAGTGTTAAGAAGTCCAAGACCCAACGGTTAGGTGGAATCATGTGGGCATCTAGACAAAATGTCTGCCATCACATTATGTGATCCACGGATAGCTCGTACCGAAAAATGAAAAGGTTGAAAAGCAATTGCATATCAAGTAGACCTCGAGCTCTTCAAATTTTTACTCTGTATAGCCGTAAGAGCTTTCTGATTGGTTTCTACTATGAAATGTGCGCCTAGAAGGAATCTTTGTAGTTTGAGTATTGACCAAACCATAGCCAATAGTTCACGGTCTAAAACTAAATAATTCCTTTCTGCAGCAATAAGTTTTCTGGAGATATACATTACAGGATGCAGAGTTCCAGAGTACTCTTGCATTAGTGCCGCTCCAATCCCAGTGGATGAAGCGTCACTACGAAGAACAAATGTCTTATCTGTAGTAGGTAAAACTAAAATAGGTGGTGATGAAAACAAAGTTTTGATCTTATCCAAGGAAGATTGGCATTCCTGTGACCAGTGGACCATATTAGGCGACCCTTTCTTTAGTAGTGTAGAAAGAGGTACCATGATAGAGGATAGATTCGGAATGAATCTTCCATAAAATTGAATAAGACGTAAGAGACTTCGCACTTGCTTTTTAGTCTTAGGAATAGAGATGTTAAGTATCTTAGTGATATTATGGTCCTCTGTCTTTAGGAAACCATGACCAACTCGATGGCCTAGGAAAGAAATTTCGCTAAAACCAATGCAGGCTTTAGAGGGTTTCGCTATCAGGTTATACTCGCGTAGAGTAGATAGTAATTCAACTAATCCCGAATAGTGATCTTCCCAAGTATCGCTGAAAAGACAGATGTCGTCTAGGTACGCGATGACATCTCACCGATAAGATAGGATTCGACGCATCATGCGTACGAATGTAGCTGGTGCGTTCATAAGGCCGAAAGGCATGAAATTCCATTGAAAAAGGCCTCTAGGTGTAGAAAAAGCCGTAATTGGTTTGGCGCGTTCAGATAAAGGAACTTGCCAATATCCTTTAGACAAATCTAGTTTAGTGAAAAAATGAGATTTAGAAAGCCTAGTAAGTAGCTCTTCTAGTAAAGGCATAGGTTCAGCATCGAACTTCGTAACTTGATTCAATTTGCGATAGTCAACGCAAAGACGTTTGTTATTGTCTTTTTTTCGAACAATAACCATCGGCGAAGAATATGCAGAAATGGATGGTTCAATTATTTTTAAATCTATCATCTCATCCAACTCCTTCTCAACCTGTGCTTGAAAATGTATAGGGATAGGATAAGGTCTGACCCTAATAGGATTATGGTCAGTTAGAATAATGTCATGTTCAATAACATGAGTTTGTCCAGGGATGTCAGTAAGGACATCCTGAAATGTTTGTAACATAGCCGAAACTTGTCGCTGTTCTCCTAGAGATAAATCAGGAGAGACAGTAACATTTTTCCATGATTCACTCGAATGAAGTGGAATATTCGGGAGCGGAAGATTAACATCCGAAAAACTTGTTTCCTCATCCTGTATTACGGACAGTGATGAGTAATGACCAAGTTGGTCTGGTGAATCGTCCGTTGCCTGGAAAATAGGCTGTAAATAATCCGGACGTTCATGGAATTCCGTAAGCATATTGATGTGGAAGGTTTTATGCTTTCCATCAATATCGACAATGTAGTCAACATCGGAAATTTTCGAGATTATATCGTTCGGACCTTTCCAAGAAATAAGAAGTCTGTTTTCCCTATAAGGTAGTAAAACAAATGCTTTGTCACCAGGACAAAGTTGTCGTAAGGTTCTTTTCTTATTGGCAAACTGTCTTGCCTTCTGCTTAGCAAATTCAGAAGAAGAAGTTGCCAATTTGCATGCTTCGATAATCTTTTGTCTCAGCGCGATGACATATTCGTAAGAAGATTTTGTGTCATCGGTAATATTATCAGCGGTTATGAGATCATGAAGTAAAGACATAGGGCCGCGCGGTCGCGCGCCAAAGACAAGTTCAAAGGGAGAAAATCCTGTATGTTCATTGGGAACCTCTCTGTAAGCAAAGAGGGCCGCGGGTAAAACCCTGTCCCAATCTTGAGGATGATCCTCAGTTATCTTCCCTAGTAAGTTTTTGAGTGTTCTATTTAGCCGTTCGACCATCCCATTGGACATAGGATGATAGATACTACTCAAAGATCTCTCTATCTGCAGAGTCGACATCACTTGAGACATGGTATCCGATATTAATTGGGTACCATGGTCTGATAATATTTCTCCGGGGAATCCCAGACGATAAAATATAAGCCAAAGAGCATCTGCAATGTCAGCAGTAGTAATGCTCTTCAGAGGAATAGCCTCTGGCCAACGTGTGCACATGTTCACACGTTAAGATAAACTGATGTCCTCTAGCAGATTTGATCTTAAATGGACCAATGATGTCTATCGCCATTTTCTGAAATGGTCGAATAGGAATGTCTGCAGCCTGAATAGGTGCAGCATGGCGTGGACCTTTTGATTTGACTTCTTGACATACTATACAAGATCGACAATAAATCCGTATGTCTTTGTTCACAAAAGGCCAAAAGAAAGCCACAAGAACTCTTGACTTTGTACGGGAAAAACCCATATGTCCAGCACACTGAGAGTCGTGTGCGTGCTGCAAAATTTTAACTCTCAAATTCTTGGGAACAAGAATCTGAGAATGACTTGACTTAGCGGAGTCTTGCACCATACGTACAAGTACGCCATTCTTCATTGTAATCCAAGATTTACGCTTTGTATCTTTATTCGGATCACCTTTTGTTGCAAGAGTGAAGAATTTCTTTAGAGTCGGATCATCTTCTTGCTGATTTATAAACGAGTCACGAGAAATTACCAAGGGATCATCTTGGTTATGCACTTCATTATCTTCAGTAGATGAAGTTTGAGGCATATTAAGAGCCTGAGCTCTAGTGACTACAGCATTAGCAGTTTGCATATTTTGCTTTTCCCAAACGGAAATTTGTTGTGGAGTGCATTCTTTGACTCCGTGAATACGACCGATGATAAGATCAGCGATCGGATTTGGCAGAAGACATGCGTGTACATCTCCTGTAAAGAAAGGAGTAGCAATCCTAATGATAGCAGTAGAGTATTTCTCTAAGGTGCCGCCAAACGTTACACATTTGACTACTTTTCCAGTGGCACGAGAAGGATCTACAAGCGACTGCCTAACACCAATTGTGGTGCATCCAGAATCAAAAATAACTGAGACTGGATTGTCATTTACTAAACCTTTATGTAAAACAAGAGAACCTCTTCCATCATGCGCGACTGACGCAGGAAGAGCGGGAAGAGGATGGCCACAACTTAAAGTGGACACCGTAGTTGGTTCAAATAATGTTTTGCATTGGGGGCACTGAGATGCTCTCCCAAAATCAAAAGCGGAACATGCCATATTATTAGCGTCATTATTATATTTAGTCTGTTTATAGGCTTCATGTGACTCTTGCTGTGCAGAGTTTGCCTGATTGTCACAGAGTGCTCGAAGATTTCGTCTAGATTATTTTAAAATTCCTTACTTTTCTATTCCTTCACGTTTTTGTCTGTTTTCTCTACAAAATATTTGCACCTGCGATCTGTTCTTTAGCTGTTTTTCGAGACCTCGCTAATAGTCCTGTCATACGATCCAAAATTTTATCTTCTTCTACAAAGGTACTTAAAAGCATTTCTTTAAGGATGTCTATACGATTTATTAGCTTGGTCGAAACCAGTGGTTCCCAGAGTATCATATTTACGTGTTCAGTGGTCAACTGGAGACCGTTGATAAATCTTTTACGTCTCTTAGCATGAGACGGGAAATAAATAACTCTTGGCGTGGGAACAGAAATGTTTTAACTTCATGCGAACGAATGCTGAGTCTTAAGATCACTTGCTGATTAACCGTTGGGAGACAACGCACGCTTATAAGTTATAGAATAGAAGCATCAACTTACCTCATACCTACAAGTATATGTGACTGAGAGTAACGCTACTCAAATTCTAGTTCTTAAGCGGTGGATAAAGTCCTGAGCGGTAAGCAAACTCTCAGTATTCGCTTAATTAGCTAACTCTAATATCAAGGGATTAGTTAATGGATGTAAAGTGTGAAATACTTAATATTGTGGTTTTATTTCTTTACATTAGATTGATAGCTATTTGCATTTATGTATTATGAATGTTATTGATGCATTATAATGATGTAAGTACTGGCTGATATCTGAAAGTACTACATTCTAATGATTTTGAGAAAGGTGTTGTGTACGAGAGAAGAACCATGTTGTTCAAGGAACGAGTGAATGAAATAGCATTCCTCCAATGCAGTCACGCATGAACGCACACGGCCAGGCGTCTGCTTGTAACAAAGGCTGACCTGACTGACCTGACCAGTGTGAGACTACCGCTAGACAGGAATTTGTAAACAAATGGACAGTCGCCTTTAAGGGAAAAGACTGACGTTACGGTTTCAGGTAAATATATTATTAGGCACCATTCTGAGACGAAATGTCCAGAGTGGCTGTAGTTAATATATCTGTAAAACAAGCAGAAGATTGATTGCCTGTATTGTCTTCCACAGCCCAGTTGCAGAATCCTAGCCAGTTTCTGGATTTTGATTGCTGTAAATTGTTGCGAGTAAACCGCCTAGTTGCTCTATGCTACAGAGAGAACTAGTGCTTACATCTCAAACGCTCTAGCGGTGATCACAAGTCAGCAACCCTGAGCAATCTATAGCATATGAGCAGTCTATCGATTTAAGCAGTCAATACCTCGTCAGCGCCTGAACATCATAACGCAACTTCACAACCAGGTTAACGGAAAGCCTAGTCATCTATTGGACTGTTGCCCACTGAATCAAATTCTCCAGTTGGTAATCCCTACCTACTGTGACGCCCAGGGGAAGTCCAAGCAGATAAGTCTACTTAAAACCCAGACCAAAATCAGAATTCACTTATCCAAGAAATAACCGTAGGAATAAACTTTCGTCAGTGAGGAAAATAGCCTCTTATTCTTATCTGAACCAAAGACACTGACAGTTCTAAATTTCCTAGTTATTCTTTTTTCAACGTACATGTCAACATTGATTTTATATTTCTACTGTAATTAAAGTAATTATGTACATTCTGTAACTCACCATCATTCTGAGTTTGACTTAGTAGATTGTATGTTCTGTTCAGAAAAACATTCTCAACCCTCTTTGTATTACTTGTTACTACTAGTTCATCTTCAAAAAAGATTTGAGTAAGAAAGAGTTAGTCGTCGCCAGAAAAATACAAGAGTTGGTAGTCTAAAAGGTGAGAGAATCACTGACACCAACCTGTGCCCTTCTGTTAACTCTTTCCCTCAACACTAGCTCACCTCTGTGAAAACTAGTGTCTAAAGGTCGATGCGCTTTCTACACATCTTCCTTACTATACAAAACTCTTTATGCGAAAATTGAATTCTCATTCAACGTCAATTGGAGTGCACCATCAACTATATCTGCGACACTGATAATGTAATTTATGTTTTTTGTATTGTGATCTACCTCGATTATTATTGCCTCTGTAATCATTATTATTTCCTCTATTGTAACCCCTATTTGGGTTTGAGTCATAGTTCTCATGGTTACCATTATCATATTCATTATAATGAGTATCTCTATAACTATGGTCTTGTTGTCTCCATGATGGATGACTTGGATAGTTTCTATAATGACTTCCTCTGCGAAAATTTCTATAATTATGACCACCTCTGAATCGAGGGCTGTCGGCTCGTCTCCAGTTCTTCGCAGAAGAACCCTGAAATGATTGGTTACCTTGGTTTTGATAACTATTATGATTACCTTTTTTTTCGAACCTGTTTTGTGGTCCCTGAAATTTGTGTGAGTAATTAGGGTTGTATGGTGTTGCTGATGCAACTGGCATACTTTCTTTAATCTTAGCATTGCTAAAAGCTACGTCCGGATGTGCCGTGACGTATTGGGTACAATATTCTTCCATTTCTTTTAGTGTCTTGGGTTTACGCTCATGTAGGAATTCAAGGAATGGTTTATTTATACATGACATAATCTTGTCCCTGAGCAACAAGTCCATAAGGGCTTCATATGTCTTTTCTGTTTTGGACAATTCAACCCAACGATTAAATGTAAGACGTGTCCTTGCAATGACTTCTGAGAATTCTACCCCTGATTCAGGTACCATTTTCTTAAACAAAATACGGTAACCTTCCTCTGTTAATTGATATTTTTTCAATAAAGCTGCTCTAATAACATCATAATTATCCTTGTCAGCCTCTTCAACCAAACTTAAACTAGTCAGAGAATCACCTTTCAAATTTTCTGATAACTGGTTAGCATATTGTGATTTATCCACATTATGAGCTCGACAAGAACGTTCAAAACGATCCAGCCAGAATGTAATATCGTCATTGGAAGGATTGAACGCTGGTACCTTGACCTTATAAGTAAAGGGTTTACCACTATTACCATTTGACTGATTAACATTACTCACTTTCAATTTTTCTAACTCAAATGCTAAAAGTTCTTTTTGGTGTTCATGTTCTCTCATTGCTTTTCTCTCCTCAGCTTCTCTGTCTAATCTTTTCTGCTCAGCCTCAGCTTCTCTTTGTAATCTCTTTTCTTCAGCTTCTAATTTTTTTTACTTCTATTTGAAGCTTTCTCTCCTCAGCAGCAGCCTTTTTCTCCTCAGCAGCAGCTTTTCTCTCCTCAGCTTGCATCTGCAATCTTAAATTCTCAGCATCTATCTTCTTTTGTTCAACTTCTGCTTTCCATTTATTTTCCTCTTTTTGCTTCTTTTCTTCTGACTTTAATACCATGGCAAATTGAGCAGTTGCAAACTCCTCTAATTCCTTACCAGACTTATCAAGGGATTTCCCTTGTGCAATAAAGTATTCCAATGTAGACATGATGTCTAATAATGATAGCAATCACTTGAAACAATAATGTAATCTATTTCCAAGTAAACAGGAACAAGTTCTAAATGAACTTGATTAATTAGCTCACAATCTCAATCTCTGTTGGAAACAAGCCTTTAAATAAGGTCTTGTATAATCAACTGTGTACCTAAAATAACAGCAATTAATTCTCAGTTGATTCTTTCTAATAAGTTCACTACACAGCTAGTAGTGTATGATCAAGTATATTTTATAGTATATGTCAACCGACAACATAGACAAAGGACAATTATCAAAGACAACATGAAAACATTCGCAGAAATCAAATAAATGAAAAAGCTTAACGAAAAATAATGTCACAAAGTATGTGATGATAACTGCGAGGAAATAAACAAGACAAATGACGTCACAGTGTATAAATATAGAGTGTGTATATAATTAAATGAAAGGAAAGGTTAGACCTACAAATACAAACAAATCAAAACAAAACTAAAGAAAGCGAAAAATAACGAAAACAAAACTGCACATATCGTCACAGCTAACAAAAAATCTCAACAGATGTTGCATGCAAATTTTCAATTAAGAAAATTGCTCCCCACATTGGCCACCAGTGTTGCTTGGCGTGTTTGCAATCGTGTTCGAAGAGTGTCGATAGGTGTTGTCAAACATGAAGACAAACGAAAGGTCAACTCGACCTACGCAGTGGTGTATTGATTTGGAGTGAGGATACAACAGTACGCGAATGCTGGAAAATGTTCTGAGAGTTGACAATAGGGCAATCTCACTCACTCGTGGCAGGAAGTGTAAGACGAACTACTGTTTACGTTTTCTTGTATTTAATTGGCACACACTTCGACGACACAGGAACAGAAAACAGGTTGGCACAACACCATCATATATGTATGACAATAGTCTACAGTTTTAAATCGGCATTCATGTTGCATGACAGCATAATGGAATCTCAGTAGACAAACATTCAGTGATTCCAATATAGATAATCATCTGTCTTTACTGACAGAGCACGTCAGTTCATAAATAATATATTCAAAATGGTTCCTAGACCTAACCTCGTCTAGCGAAGATTCATATAGATAAAGTTCAGCACATATTTCTTTGATAACAATATCGAACCACTAGTAGTGGGTTCTCTTCTGTAGCAGTGATCTCTGGACTCATCAGGTGATAGTAAGGGGGCATCCCTGTTCTCTCCTCGATGATTGAAAAATATAGAATTCAAAATGGCTTCTCCTCCCAGTGAGTTGTCGCTCACCCAGGATACAAACTATGAAGCGCAATCAAAGCTGATCATACATTAAATGTCCTCCTTGCTTTGTAGCTTCTACCATTTATAAAATTGACTTCATCACATAATATGGTGCTGCTAGGTATGAATGTCATCTTCATCTGGCTAATATTCGTCTAAACGTACAACCGTACGATTGCCCATCGAATACAATGACTCAGGAAAAGTTCATAAGAAATGCGTCTTTACCTTGGTATCAGAAATACACTAGAATATGATTCTGCCATTCCTTGGCAGTAAGAATAAACACTGGGGGGAATGATACATGATATGTCTAAAGAGACTACCTCTTTCCCCATTAATATAGAGATCACTTTTCCGACGGCAGGCCGCTACAAACAACTCAGCACCCATCAGGGCGGAACCTTCTCACGTCGACTTAGCGACACATCCGCCGAACAACCTATGACACCGAGTTCGACACTGAAGATATAGTTCGACTTAGACATACAAAGATATCAAGATATAAGACAGTCTCATCCTACATAGACAAGAATTACACATAGATTCGGGCCATAGATATTCTGAAGCAAGAACAATCTATTTCTAACCAAACAAAGAATAGATCGCTGTAAACCTAGATTTCTACGCTGAGTTCGATCTTCAGGAAAGATACAAGAACAGATAACTCACAGAATGAATACACATCGACTAATCTGAGTTCTGTCCCTTAGACTGATAATCGTGAATTCAAAGATAAATATATTTTTATCAGACAAATAATTACATTTTTCATTTGTATGCGTAACCACAGTAATCTGTGCGCCACACAAAAGAATATGTGCGCAACAGGGTACCACCAGGTCTGTCAGATGTAGCTCTGTACTGCAAAAAAGTCAAAACTTCTGCTTCTCTTCAAGTCAGTTGTTGACGAGTACAAAGTTGGAAAGGCAAGGCTTGCAATGATGCTTCACGAGTCAGCATATGACGTGGTTAAGTCCATTCAGCCCACACTGAAAACTGGAAGGAAGTGGAGAGTGGAAAAAAGCTGTTGATGCTGCCCAAGAGTCACTCAAACTGAGGGAGGTAATCGGATACACACAAACGAATAGACGGGGATTTGGTCATGGAGATATCCGCTGGTGGTCCAAGGCATCAAGCAGGGAGCGCAGAGACATGGTAGTTCCCCAGATACGAGGAGCTGAGAATGATAAGAGGTTGCAAAAAGCAGTGCAGCAGGTCCAACAAGACCAATGAACTACATGGGAAGTAGCCATGCAGAGGTCCTTGACATGGAATGATATATGGAATATGACACCTCTTAGGCTCAGCTTCGTTGTTAGATCAATGTATGACCTGCTGCCGTCGGCCACAAACCTTGTGAAATGGGGAAAGTCGGATGATGAGCAGTGCCCCCTGTGCCAGGGGAGGCCGACACTTGAACACGTGCTCTCAGCGTGTAAGGTGTCATTAGGGCAAGGACAATACACTTGGCGCCATAACAAAGTGCTAAATGAGCTTGCTGCGACAATAGACCTGGCAAGGATGAAGGCGAATAGCAAACCCAGGCCGAGCACCGCAAATACATAATTTCTGAGGGCAGGAAAGTCAGCACACCCCAAACAGAGTAAACCTGGTAGCAGTTTACCATCTCTTCTTGACTGTGCAAACGATTGAGAGATGGCGGTAGACCTACCTGGACGAGGGGCATATCCAGAGAGTATCAGAAAATCGCGGAGACGGCCGGATGTAGTGCTTGATTCTTCAGCAGCGCTTCAGGTTATACTGATTGAACTGACCGTGCCATTTGAATCCAGATTAGACGAGCAACATTCGTTCAAAGCGGCCAAGTATAATGATCTGGCCGCGGATCTGAGACACGATGGGTTCACTGCAAGGGTCATGGCTGTTGAGGTGGGCGCAAGAGGGCTTGTGGCTGCATCAGTGTATGATTTATTGAAACTGTTGGGGCTGAGGGGACAGTCGAGAACAAGTTAATGAAGAGGCTTAGTGAAACTGCCGAAAAAGCATCAGGCTGGCTGTGGAACAACCGCAACGGGCAATGGAGATCGTGACAGTAAACGCTGCGGTACAGAAAACACCAAGAATTTTTCAAAGTCCACAATACGTTGAGTTTTTTGGTGTACTAGTGAAAGGGCTGTGACTGAGGGGCAACAGGCGGCGTATATTATAAGAGGTGTTAGGCACAGAATTTCAGTTGCTAGCGCGCAGTGGCTAGCCTCGTCGGCTTCGCGCAGGTGTCTCAGTGGTTGTTCTTAGTTGTGATGTGCGACGGAACGAACGGAATAATTTGTCTTCTCTTTGTTACTTTCACAATTGCCTCCACGGCTGGCGGAGGTGTGGATTTTAAAGTTGCTACCATAAGTGAAATGGGTTCATTTTCGATACAAGACAACAGGAGTCTGAGACGCTTGGGAGTCATGACCCAAGTGGGCCCGCCCCCCTTAGAGTGTAAAGGAGTATACTGGGCCGAAACACTTGTCGGATGGGGGAACCCTTCTGATGATCAGATTGCCTCCTGTTGTATCGCTCTGTAAAAAGTTTCCTATCATATGCCAAATAAAAGCGATGAGTGGGAAAAAGGAAGAAAAAGAAAGGATACTGCCGAAGGGCTGAAGGTGTGAGAGATCACACAAAAGAGCATGTTCAGAGGTTTTGTCACAGCTGGCAGAAAACAGGAGTGAAGTTGAAAGCTTAAACCAAGGTGGTGTGGGTTCAATTCTCTGCACAAGACAACAGGAGGCAAACACTTGGGAGTCAAGACCAAAGTGGGTCCGCCCCCTTAGAGTGTAAAGGAGATTAAGGGGCTGAAACACTTGATCGACGGGGGGACTACTTCTGATCATCAGATTTCCTCCTGTTGTATCGCTCTGTATAGAATTTCCTATCATCATCAAATAGACGTGACACATGCTGATGATGACTGTTGTTTACTGTTTCTCTGGCTACGTTAAATACTGTTTGTTGTGCATTTGTCTTGAGGCCATACGTCGTGCTCTAATCTTTATGCTTGAATGAAACTACCATAAACGATTTGTTGTTTTTAGTATAGTTACCCCGTGTTCCATGCACGGGATAAAGCAGAAGTAATTCAAGCCTGCGGCAAGACAGGAGTCAAGTGGCTGACAATTTCAGCCATAGCATTGACAGAAAGAAGAGTCCCTGAAGACTGGCAAAAAGCCATAATTGTACCAATCTGGAAAAAAGAAGAGTAAGAAAAGAGAGTGAGGGATAGAGGTATTTCTACACTAGTTAACACAGGAAAAAGTACTTGAGCGCCAGAAGGAAGAGAGCCGATAGGATAGTATGGTGCTATCTCCTCCAAATCTCTACACTTCATGGTAGAAGAGGGATAACTAAGTAAGTAAATAGTACTTGATCAAAGAATAAGATATATCGTCGAACCACAGTTGAGTAGGGCCCAATTGGGATTCAGGAAAGGAATAGGGTGTACTAATGCTTTGTTAACCTTAAGACAGTTAAGCTAAAGAACAATAGAATATTACAGTCAGCTAAATATAATATTTAAAGTCCAAAACAAGGCCTTCGATATAGTGGATAAGAATCAACTTTAAAACAAAACCATTTGATTCTCCAGGCAATGGGACCTGGTTCAAATCCAGGTCACATCATTCTCCAATCTCATCATCATCAGCTGCTGTCTCTACATCGAATGTCAGCTGCAATAGAACACCAACGTCTTTTTTGTCTTGTCTGGATGGTGCACTCTGATACTGTCCATTTCTTGGTGTTATCTTTCCGCTTATAATGTTGTCTTCCTTTTGCACGATTGCCTTCAACTGTGCCTTCTATTATGGTCTTCAGTCACGTATTATGTCTTGTTTACAGTTCCAATCTACCCAGCTATTAAAAGATAACTGACTCTATTCTTCTTTCAAGGAAGGCAAAGACAGAGAGGAAAGGAACTAGTGACTCTGTCTCATAAAGCTGAGATCTAGCCTAGACAACGTCTCCAAAATACTCTTCCCTACAGCAGCATCTGCTATGGAATAAACGTTTTTTTTAATACTGCATAAACTGGGTTTCAGGTGTAATCGTAATAGGTGGGAATTTCAAATTCAGAACGACTTCTGACTTTTGTGAACTAACTTAAACAGATTTATAAAGCAAGGCAGTTCTTAATGTTGGACAGGGAAATATAAAGTAAATTCACTGACTAGCATTGAGGGAAGACAAACTTACGTATTCTGTCATCACAGACAAATTACAAACACGAATCTCGGACCCCCGTCTGCTGAGACGGTCGTCGAGTTCAGTGTTTCTCACGATGTGGTCTTGGGACCCGAGGGAGAGGTTCACAGTTAGACCCTAAGTTATTCGAATAGTTTCGCTATTAATTTTAATCTCATGTACTAGATTACGTAATTGTTTAGTGCCGTACTTTATCATATATTTATTATTGTTAGTATGTATTATTCTTCTTCTTCATTACCTTTCAGCACAAGCCGTCAAATAAAACAGGCCAAGTCTTCCTACCCTGTGCTGTCCGTTTAAAGTTTTTACAAATCTTTTTTATGTCCCATGTCTTTATGTCTAACTGAGTATTCCATGTGTTTATGTCTAATTGAATATTCCATGTGTTTATGTCTAATTGAATATTCCATGTGTTTATGTCTAATTGAATATTCCATGTGTTTTGGAGGAAGGGATCCCGTTACACGCCCATTGAGGCATATTGAGAATATGGTGTTAGGCCCATTTTTTCTTGACTATCGGCACACTAGGGGTGATGTGGTCAGCATCACGCCGGACGCATTAACCTTCCCAGTGTTGCTCTGGTACCCAATTTATGAGGCTGGGTCGACCCCGGAGCCGTCTGCGGTCTAAAAATTCCAACCTCAACTGGGGATCGAACCACGGACCACCGAGCTAGGAAGCCAGTGCACTAACCACTGTGCTACCGCGGCATGCGTTTTGGTTCTTCCCCCCCCCCCCCCTTTCCCCGTATTTCTCTTACCACGAGAATTCCAGAACAAGGACTGTCGTGTATTGCTTATGAGCTGGGATTTCTCAGTGTGTGTCCTATTGTGTGTCCTATCGTGTGTCATATCCATCTCTAGCGTCTTCTCCTTACATCTTGTAAGGCTGTATTATTGTTGACACAATAATATCGGTGGTGTTGGGGAGGGAGGGGGGTCGTGGAATCAGGGACACTTTACAACGGGTCGTTGTATTTCCTAAAAAGTTTAGAAACACTGACCTAGTACCTGTACACTTGACCTCTGCTATCTACAGGTCAGTAACCTTTCAGTTACACACTGAGTCTCTGCATCTGTCAACCAACCCTCCCCTATGTTCAACTCAGCGCTAAATTCCTTGTGTTAACAGACAGATACAATGATGAACAGAACACAGAAACACCTCAATGAAATTGATGAGTGTCACTGTTTTCGTTGTCATGGAGTCTCTCCAGCTAACGCTATAGTTGGTTTCCAAGCTGAAAACATGCTCCAAAGCAAGTCATGTATTCTTCCAGGAGTGGTTTCTATAACAACTTATTGTATCACATGACGGAGTTGCTTGCATGACTTGCAGAATGTTGCCACAAAACACGAACCATCTTTAGAAACGCACACATAAAGCCTCTCATCTCATTCTACTTCATTCGACTCACCATCTTTCTCGTCATTACTGTTCACGGAGCCGCGCTAGCGTAGTGGTTACAACATCGCTCTGGCGACCGGGTGATTCAGGATCAAACCCGGGCGACGGCATTTGAGGATTTTTCGTCGACCGGGATTTGGACTGGATTAACTCGAGACCTGGCGAGCACATTTGAAGGTGTGTCGTCGACCAGGGATTAGCGGCTCCTGAGCCGACCCAGCTCTAATGGGTACCTCTGAAATCGGCGAGTATCTGCCTGAATGGCGAGGGACACCTGTCTCTGTACAAGAAAAGGGATACTCACGTAAAATCAATGTCAGGTTCATCATCATCTCATCTCAACCCATAACCCGTCATGGGTCGTAGGGGTGCTATGGTGGAAGCATCAGCAGACAGGGTCCTCCACTGCTCTCTATTCTCAGCAATGCGTACAAGTGTGGAAAAACCGTGTCCTGCCCATTCTTTGATGTTATCAGCCCAGGATTTTCTTTGCCTTCCTCTTCTCCGTTTACCTTCGACTGTTCCCTGGAGGATCGTTTTCGAAAGGGAGTCATGACGAGTTACATGCCCAAACCAGGCAAGCTTTCGACGTTTCACTATTGACAAAAGTGGTTCTTGGTGGCCTGCATAGGTGTTTATCTTCTCTCTAACATAGACATTTGTTTTGTGCTCTTTCAGGTTAGACATTAATAATAACCTGAGATTTTGCCTCGAGTATTAGCGGGCGTACGAAAAAAAAAAAAAATTACTGTTCACCATTCTCCTGAATGAAGCATAGACCTTCAGCCAGTTGTCACCACGCCCTTCTGTTTTATCACTATTGCCATAACTATTAACAGCGACACATTCATGCCTAATTTTATTCCATATATGACGAAACACTTTTCTTACGTCTGCGTGCGTTTTTTAATCTTCTGCCAATACCTTCCTTCACTTCTCGCCTAAGCCATATTTCTTCTTGTCAGGGAATATTGAGCCTTACATAACACGCTGTGTGTTGTACATGTATAATTCAATACTTCCCTTCAATTTCTTTATATACATATTTTATTAGCCGTTCTGACATATAGTGTTAGACTTTTAATCAGTCCGCGCCTTGATCTTCTTTGTGGAAATTCTTAAGGAGTCAGGCTGATAGTTTATTCCGTGATTGCAGGTTTCAGTGAAAACATTTTTCTTCCACTTATGCTTGTGGTGAAGTGGGATGTTATAAATATTTATAGGGGACTTAGTGTACTGACTGAGATCAGCTGTGAAGGTATCTATATCTATTAAGAGTAGTGTATTATAGATAACCTTACTTGCTACCACATATCTATATATCTCAGTCAGAATTATTCTGGAATAGTGTGATGACTACGTTATGTGTCTAGGGTATGTGTATGATGAAGTGTAAGTCACAACAACAGACAGATAAACAATTTAATCAGTTCCTGATATTAAGTCAATTAAATTCCCCTCTGAATGTTATTTTTATAAAGTCATTTCAAGATGAGGGGACATAATGTTGAGCTCAGCTGGCCAAATCAGCTTATCTTGCGTGATGGCGGCAGGAAAAGACTCCTCTGCTCGAATTCTCCTCTGGGCTCTGGAGACACCTCACTGATAGCTAAATGGACCAAGGAGTATGCTGTCCGACTCTGGATTCAGCAAAGCTCTGACCAGGTGCAGCTCAATACCATCAAGACCACGGTCCCACAATTTCATGGAAATAAACACAGATACGTTGATTAGCAATGAATTCTGGCACATTTACTGGCACAAATTCCCATCTGCTTATGTTCCAGGCTTTTATTTTAGCAAAAATATGAGCTGGCTTCAACGCACTGATGCTTTATCAAGCTTATTTAAACAAGTGGTTTCGAACTAACGCTCCTAAGTGATTATATCAGCGAGTCTAGCCAATGAGGCCCCGTTTCGACAAGTGTTTGAAAAAATGTTACCTTCCCCCGTCTCCCCTAACAACGAAAGATAGTATTTATAGCCCGACCAATCGTGGTTAGTCTTTCATTTGTTGCGCTCCAATCAATTGGGAGTTTACATGGTAGGCTAATTCTGTAACGTGAGGTTTTTCAAACACGTTATAAAAAAAAATTTTATGAGCAGAAATGATTTCATGCTGTCAGGCATCCCCAATATTTTATTTTGGCTATAACTTGTTAATTCCTAGACTATTTGCATAACGTTGTACATATTCTTTGTCAGCAAACCCTAAGGAACCCAAATATCCAAATTTAAAAGCGCTAAGTGGCTGCGTTCAAAATATGTATTTTCTACCTCCTGTTTCGAAGATGTGCTGTCTGGGTACTGTTATGTTTTCAACCGTAAACCCATCTATTGTTATCTTTCCTAATAAGCGTTTTTTGTGATTTTAAAACCTAACTCTGGGAAGGGTAGTGAATTTATCACTGTCCGTCCGAAAAAAAGTTAGTGCATGTAGTCTTACACGCGTGATGGCAGCATTTGTGTATCGCGCGACGCGTGTTGCATGCGTTCCTGATTTTCAGCCCTCCCTCTCTCTTTATCCTTTAGTCCATTGTCGTGGAATATTCTAATCCACATATATAAATTATCAAGTAAATATAAAGCCTAATAAATACATATAATAAATAAAGGAAGAAGAATGGTAAAGAACAGTGCTGTCACAATGACTGTACTCGAAATCCCCTTGTTTTCTACTGCGTAAGCAAATTGTAACGTTTCACGTCGATATTAAAGGCTTTCTGCAACATACACGCGTTTCCCAAACACACAATAAAATGTGCTGCCTTCTAAGAAAAACCTTGAAATATGCAAGTTGACCTACATTTTAAATTCCATTCATGTCTTTTTTCTACACTGCGTTACCAAAACGAACGAACAGATGGTCAAAAGGATAAAGAGAGAGGGGAGGGCTGAAAATCAGGAACGCATGCAACACGCGTCGCGCGATACACAAATGCCGCCAAGACAACATTAGATGGGTTTACGGTTGAAAACATAACAGTACCCAGACAGCACATCTTCGAAACAGGAGGTAGAAAATACATATTTTGAACGCAGCCACGTAGCTCTTTCAAATTGGTATATTTGGGTTCCTTAGGGCTTGCTGACAAATAATATGTAAAACGTTACGCAAATAGTCCAGGAATTAATAAATTATACCCAAAATAAACTAGTGAGGATGCCTGACAGCATGGAATCATTTCTGCTCATAAAATTTTTTTTTATATAACGTGTTTGAAAAAACCTTACGTTACATAAATAGCCTACCATGTAAACTCCCAATTGATTGGAGCGCAACAAATGAAAGCCTAACCACGATTGGTCGGACTATAAATACTATCTTTCGTTGTTAGGGGAAACGGGGAAAGGTAACATTTTTTCAAACACTTGTCGAAACGGGGCCTCATTGGCTAGACTCGCTGGATATAATCACTTGGGAGCGTTAGTTCGAAACCACTTGTTTAAATAAGCTTGATAAAGCATCAGTGCGTTGAAGCCAGCTCACAATTTTGCTAAAATAAAAGCCTGGAACATAAGCAGATGGAAATTTGTGCCAGTAATTGTGCCAGAATTCATTGCTAATCAACGTATCTGTGTTTATTTCCATGAAATTGTGGGACAGTGGTCTTGATGGTACTGAGCAGCACCTGGTCAGAGCTTTGCTGAATCCAGTGTCGGACAGCATACTCCTTGGTCCATTTAGCTATCAGTGAGGTGTCTCCAGAGCCCAGAGGAGAATTCGAGCAGAGGAGTCCTTTCCTGCCGCCATCACGCCAGATAAGCTACCTTGGCCAGCTGAGCTCAACATTATGTCCCCTCATCTTGAAATGACTTTATAAAAATACCATTCAGAGGGGAATTTAATTGTCTTAATATCAGGAACTGAGAACATCTCCAATACTAGTCCCAAAAGACAAACTATTGAAGTCATGATGACAAATACCAACAGAGCTTGAACAAAACAAAACCAGTATTACCTCATTTTACTACTACACAACTGACACACATAGAATATTTGTAATAATATATGTCACTACAATATTCATATTAAATACATTCTGTACATAACTTGTAATTTAAATTGATTGTGATTCCTGGTTCCCTTGTAGTTGAATCAGGACACATATTCATTCATGCCAGTAATGAATACATATTGTTATTTGAAAAGTTACGAGTGACTTTTTTAAGATATTCTCATAGAGTGTTATATGTATGTGAGTGTCACAGTGTTGTTAAGAGTAGTGGATTAAATTAAATTGTTTATCTGTCTGTTGTTGTGACTTACACTTCATCATACACATACCCTAGACACATAACGTAGTCATCACACTATTCCAGAATAATTCTGACTGAGATATATAGATATGTGGTAGCAAGTAAGGTTATCTATAATACACTACTCTTAATAGATATAGATACCTTCACAGCTGATCTCAGTCAGTACACTAAGTTCCCTATAAGTATTTATAACATCCCACTTCACCACATATATTGGGGTCTCGCTCTTGGGATTTTGAATCTTTCCCTATTAAAAATATTGGGGGTAATTCACTTCAGGGAATATAAGAATTAAAAGGTATCCTTGGGTGGAATTAAATAAGGTTGAGCTCACGGTGCCTGTGTTGTCCATTAGAGATTGAATTGTTGGTTAGACATTGTATAAATTTACATGATAGACAATGGCGGACCTGGCCAAATTTCGATCTGCTGCGGTTCAGACTGCAAAAGAGTTAGGATTAGATGGGCAAGTTATGGTTGCCTATGTCACGACGGAATGTGACAAATTTATTGAACGTGAAGAAAGAAGGTTTGAAACCGAAAGAAAGTTAGAGGCTGACAAGGAAATTAAGAGGTTGCAGATTGAGGCTGAGGCTAAGAAATTGGAGGCAGAAAGAGAAGACAAACGATTGGCTGCAGAAAGGGAAGAGAAGAAATTAGCTGCAGAAAGGGAAGAGAAGAAATTAGCTGCAGAAAGGGAAGAGAAGAAATTAGCTGCAGAAAGGGAAGAGAAGAAATTAGCTGCAGAAAGGGAAGAGAGGAGATTAGCTGCAGAAAGGGAAGCAGAAGATAAAAGATTACAAAGGGAACATGAGTTACGACTAAGGGAGTTTGAGTTTCAAGGCCATGCTCCTGAAAATGGTGCCAGTCCCTTTGCCTCTGATGCTACGGTTACTCAAGGAGCCTCAACCTCAGCTATGAATTTTCATTTAGATCATTTTGTTGAGAAAGACGATGATATTGAGAGCTACCTAAATAGGTATGAACTATTAGCTACCACGTATGGGTTAGAGAGAGAAAGGTGGAGCTTAAAGTTATCTCAGGGACTTCGTGGGGCAGCTTATGAAGTTTTTGCAAAAATGAGCAGAGGTGATCAGGAAAATTATGACATGCTAAAGCAGGCTCTTTTGTTAAGGTATGAAAAGAATGCAGAATTCTATAGAAAAAAATTTAGGAATGCTAAACTACTGTCAGGTGAAACCTATCACCAGTTCTCTGCACGAATAGAGACATACTTGGAGAAATGGACTTCTCTGGGGAAAACCCAAGATCTTAAGGAAATGGTCCTTATAGAGCAATTAAGAGAGTCCATGGCTCCAGACCTGAGAAAGTTTCTCATGGAACAAGGTGCAGAGAGGCTGGATGAGTTGCTAAATGTTGCTGAAAGGTATCAAGCAGCTCAAGCAGAGGTAACAGGTAATAAAAAGAAACAGGTGGACAACTTTAGGGCACCCCAGAACTTTAATAAATTTGATCCTAGGGATCAAAACAAAGGTAAGCACCAATTTGATAGGCCACGGTATGACAATAAAAATAAATTCCCACAATTCGATGAAAGGAAATATGATGAAAGAAAATCTTTCAACCAAGGAAAAAGGTGGTGTAAGAATTGTCAGATGGACAATCATGACACTGACCGTTGTAGAAGGAAACCTGTGTATATGGCAACCCTTCAGGTCAGGTCGACCTCAAGACAGGAGGAGGATATTATGTTAGATACCACTCCAGATGAGATGAGGAAGGCACAGGCTGGGGATAAAACACTCAAGCCTTGTTTCAGAAAATTGTCAACTTGTCATACAACTCCAGGCAAGGGAGATTTTTACATGAAAAACAAGTTGATGTATAGGAAGACTGGAGCTAGATCCAAAGGTCAGGGTCAGCTGGTACTTCCTAAAAGATATAGGGCAGACTTAATAATTAGCCTACATGTGAAACCAGATGGGGACCATGAGAAGATAGGTACCATCATTCAAAAGGTGGCTCACAATTATTATTGGCCCAAAGCAAGATGGGACATTGAGAACTTTGTAGAAAGGTGTAGCATAGCACATGAGGGAACACCCACAAGTGGGAACATGGATCAGGACCTGGACACGCCACGGGGCAAAATTAGGCCTGATAATAAAAAGAGATATAAATTTGATAAAGTGGACCAAATGGAATGGGAAGCCCCTTTTCACGGACAAGCTTCACTTAACTGTTTTTCAATGGCCACTATGCGGAGAGTGCAAAAAGATGTCTTACCCCAGGATAAGCCGACAATCCCTCAATCGGACTTAAACCAACTGGAGGAAGAAGATGTAGAGAGGAAATCTCTCATCAAGAATTTTAAGAGGGGAGACAGCCCCAAGAAAAAAATTGGTAGCGGTCGTTTTGTGAATGATAATTCTGGGAGGAAAAATCATCACTATAAAGCTTCGAGTGGAAGAGACCATACCGGTGCATGGACAAATAGGTCCACACAATTAAAGGTCCATATGTAGCTATGTTAAGAACGTGGACTGATGAAAAGGCAGAGGAAAACATTACATCTTCATACCAATATGTGAATGAGCTGACCACTCGGTTAAAAACTGGTTGGAAACTTGCCAATGAAAATTTGAAACAAGCCAGGAAGAAACATGCTGCCTATTATAACAGGAAGGCGGAAGACAGAAATTTGGCTGTGGGAGAGAAAGTACTGCTTCTTTTGCCCGGGAGTCAGAATAAGTTACAAATTGGATGGCAGGGTCCATATACAGTTCTAGAGAAGGTGTCTAGAACAAATTATAAGATAGATAAGAAGGGGAAAGAAAAAATCTATCATGTGAATCTCCTGAAGAAATATTTGGAAAGAGAACATCAGGAAGAGACACACTTGTTGACCTTGTCCATCGCCATGGAGATGAAAAAGGAACCACTTTCATCATTTGAATATCCATTACACCCCTGTGAGACAGCAGCACAGGTGAAAATCAGTACACATTTAACGAAAACTCAGAAAGAGAGAGTGCAACAGGTTCTAAATAATCATGCAGAGGTGTTAACAGACCGACCAGGACATACAAACCTTTT
The DNA here is from genome assembly GCA_024509875.1 of Oreohelix idahoensis. Taxonomy (NCBI): domain Eukaryota; kingdom Metazoa; phylum Mollusca; class Gastropoda; order Stylommatophora; family Oreohelicidae; genus Oreohelix; species Oreohelix idahoensis. The sequence continues at coordinate 454,717 of JAMPIV010022926.1, forward strand.
GGAATATGATATGAAACTGATAGACCCCACACCTGTCTGTATGAAACCATATTCGATTCCGTTTGCTAAGGAGAAAGCTTTGAAGGAAGAGATAGACTATCTGTTGAAGGAAGGAATTATTTCGCACAGTGAGTCTTCGTATAGCTCCGGTGTTGTACTTTTAAGGAAGCCCTCTGGAGAACATAGACTCTGTATAGATTACAGGAGACTGAATGCTATTACAGAAGGACAGGTGGATCCATTGCCGGATACAAATCAGCTGTTTGCCAGACTAAATAAAGCTAAATATTTCTCAAAAGTGGATCTGAGTAAAGGATACTATCAGATTCCAGTAAAGCCTGAGGTTAGACCATACTTAGCTTTTAGTACCTCAGAAGGACACTATGAGTTTAATAGATTGCCATTTGGATTGAAGAATGCGCCTAGTGTCTTCTCTAGAATGATGAGAAAATTATTGGATCCTCTGAATAATCCCTGTATAACAAATTTTATGGATGATATCCTTATAACAACAGAAACATTTGAGGAACACATTGACTCTCTGAACATGCTGTTTAATCGACTTAGGGAGGCAAATTTAACAGCCCGACCAACCAAATGTTGCGTTGGATGTAAAGAATTGGAATTTTTGGGACACACAGTTTATCAGGGAAACATGACCCCTGACCCAAAGAATTTAGAGAAACTACAGAAAGCCCCGAGACCACAAACCAAGAAGGACGTGAGATCCTTTGTCTCATTATGTGGTTTCTACCAGAAGTATATCAAAAACTTTAATTCCATATGTGCCCCGTTGACTGAATTGACACGTAAAGGACTTCCAGATCGCATTACATGGACACCACAATGTGAAATGACTTACCAAGAATTGAAGGAAAAGCTCACAAGTAAACCCATTTTGAAATTACCTGACTTAAGTCAAGAATTCATAGTAAGGACGGATGCAAGTAATATTGGGTTAGGTGCAACTCTACTACAGAGATCTGATGCATTGGATGGGGAATTAAGCCCAGTGGCATATGCTAGCAGAAAGTTGAATAAAGCTGAAATCAACTACTCAACTAGCGAAAAAGAATGTCTTGCAGTAATATGGGCAATAAAGAAATTCAATATTTATCTATATGGGAAGGCATTTAAGTTGCAAACTGACCACAAACCTTTATCGTTTCTAGCACAGGCTAAGCATGAGAACTCTAGGTTACTCCGATGGTCTTTGCTTCTGGCTCCATATAATTTTAGCATCGAGTATATATCTGGAAAAACCAATTTGGGAGCGGATTTTTTAAGCCGCCATCCGTGTGATGAGAATCACCGTAAACACCAGAAATAATAATGAATTTCTCTATGTGTATATAGAATAAAGGACTGACATATAATGTCTGTTTTAAGAGGGGAGGTGTCGTGGAATATTCTAATCCACATATATAAATTATCAAGTAAATATAAAGCCTAATAAATACATATAATAAATAAAGGAAGAAGAATGGTAAAGAACAGTGCTGTCACAATGACTGTACTCGAAATCCCCTTGTTTTCTACTGCGTAAGCAAATTGTAACGTTTCACGTCGATATTAAAGGCTTTCTGCAACATACACGCGTTTCCCAAACACACAATAAAATGTGCTGCCTTTCTAAGAAAAACCTTGAAATATGCAAGTTGACCTACATTTTAAATTCCATTCATGTCTTTTTCTACACTGCGTTACCAAAACGAACGAACAGATGGTCAAAAGGATAAAGAGAGAGGGGAGGGCTGAAAATCAGGAACGCATGCAACACGCGTCGCGCGATACACAAATGCCGCCATCACGCGTGTAAGTCTACATGCACTAATTTTTTTTCAGACGGACAGTGATAAAATACACTACCCTTTCCCAGAGTTAGGTTTATAAATCCTGAAATCTCTTATTAGGAAAGACAACATTAGATGGGTTTACGGTTGAAAACATAACAGTACCCAGACAGCACATCTTCGAAACAGGAGGTAGAAAATACATATTTTGAACGCAGCCACGTAGCTCTTTCAAATTGGTATATTTGGGTTCCTTAGGGCTTGCTGACAAATAATATGTAAAACGTTACGCAAATAGTCCAGGAATTAATAAATTATACCCAAAATAAACTAGTGAGGATGCCTGACAGCATGGAATCATTTCTGCTCATAAAATTTTTTTTTATATAACGTGTTTGAAAAAACCTTACGTTACATAAATAGCCTACCATGTAAACTCCCAATTGATTGGAGCGCAACAAATGAAAGCCTAACCACGATTGGTCGGACTATAAATACTATCTTTCGTTGTTAGGGGAAACGGGGAAAGGTAACATTTTTTCAAACACTTGTTGAAACGGGGCCTCATTGGCTAGACTCGCTGGATATAATCACTTGGGAGCGTTAGTTCGAAACCACTTGTTTAAATAAGCTTGATAAAGCATCAGTGCGTTGAAGCCAGCTCACAATTTTGCTAAAATAAAAGCCTGGAACATAAGCAGATGGAAATTTGTGCCAGTAATTGTGCCAGAATTCATTGCTAATCAACGTATCTGTGTTTATTTCCATGAAATTGTGGGACAGTGGTCTTGATGGTACTGAGCAGCACCTGGTCAGAGCTTTGCTGAATCCAGTGTCGGACAGCATACTCCTTGGTCCATTTAGCTATCAGTGAGGTGTCTCCAGAGCCCAGAGGAGAATTCGAGCAGAGGAGTCCTTTCCTGCCGCCATCACGCCAGATAAGCTACCTTGGCCAGCTGAGCTCAACATTATGTCCCCTCATCTTGAAATGACTTTATAAAAATACCATTCAGAGGGGAATTTAATTGTCTTAATATCAGGAACTGAGAACATCTCCAATACTAGTCCCAAAAGACAAACTATTGAAGTCATGATGACAAATACCAACAGAGCTTGAACAAAACAAAACCAGTATTACCTCATTTTACTACTACACAACTGACACACATAGAATATTTGTAATAATATATGTCACTACAATATTCATATTAAATACATTCTGTACATAACTTGTAATTTAAATTGATTGTGATTCCTGGTTCCCTTGTAGTTGAATCAGGACACATATTCATTCATGCCAGTAATGAATACATATTGTTATTTGAAAAGTTACGAGTGACTTTTTTAAGATATTCTCATAGAGTGTTATATGTATGTGAGTGTCACAGTGTTGTTAAGAGTAGTGGATTAAATTAAATTGTTTATCTGTCTGTTGTTGTGACTTACACTTCATCATACACATACCCTAGACACATAACGTAGCATCACACTATTCCAGAATAATTCTGACTGAGATATATAGATATGTGGTAGCAAGTAAGGTTATCTATAATACACTACTCTTAATAGATATAGATACCTTCACAGCTGATCTCAGTCAGTACACTAAGTTCCCTATAAGTATTTATAACATCCCACTTCACCACATCCATCTGTTCGTTCGTTTTGGTAACGCAGTATAATTAATGTTAGGATTAATTTAGGTCATTACGCAGTCTGCCTCTCAATGTTTTTCCAAGAAATACAGCACACGTTTCATTGAAGAAAGCGGGTATAATACAGTAAGCTTTTACTATCAACGTGAAAGCGTTACAATTTGCAGACGAAGCAGAAAACAAGGGGGATTTCGAGTACCTTCTTTGTGACAGCACTGTTATTTACCATTCTTCTTCCTTTATTTATTATATGTATTTATTAGGCTTTATATTTACTTGATAATTTATATATGTGGATTAGAATATTCCACGACACCTCCCCTCTTAAAACAGACATTATATGTCAGTCCTTTATTCTATATTCACATAGAGAAATTTATTATTATTTCTGGGGTTTACGGTGATTCTCATCACACGGATGGCGGCTTAAAAAATCCGCTCCCAAATTGGTTTTTCCAGATATATACTCAATGCTAAAATTATATGGAGCCAGAAGTAAAGACCATCGGAGTAACCTAGAGTTCTCATGCTTAGCCTGTGCTAGAAACGATAACGGTTTGTGGTCTGTTTGCAACTTAAATGCCTTCCCATATAGATAAATATTGAATTTCTTTATCGCCCATATTACTGCAAGACATTCTTTTTCGCTAGTTGAGTAGTTGATTTCAGCTTTATTCAACTTTCTGCTAGCATATGCCACTGGGCTTAATTCCCCATCCAATGCATCTGATTTCTGTAGTAGAGTTGCTCCTAGCCCAATATTACTGGCATCCGTCCTTACAATGAATTCTTGACTTAAGTCAGGTAATTTCAAAATGGGTTTACTTGTGAGCTTTTCCTTCAATTCTTGGTAAGTCATTTCACATTGTGGTGTCCATGTAATGCGATCTGGATGTCCTTTACGTGTCAATTCAGTTAACGGTGCACATATGGAATTACAGTTTTTGATATACTTCTGGTAGAAACCACATAATGAGACAAAGGATCTCACGTCCTTCTTGGTTTGTGGTCTCGGGGCTTTCTGTAGTTTCTCTAAATTCTTTGGGTCAGGGGTCATGTTTCCCTGATAAACTGTGTGTCCCAAAAATTCCAATTCTTTACATCCAACGCAACATTTGGTTGGTCGGGCTGTTAAATTTGCCTCCCTAAGTCGATCAAACAGCATGTTCAGAGAGTCAATGTGTTCCTCAAATGTTTCTGTTGCTATAAGGATATCATCCATAAAATTTATTATACAGGGATTATTCAGAGGATCCAATAATTTTCTCATCATTCTAGAGAAGACACTAGGCGCATTCTTCAATCCAAATGGCAATCTATTAAACTCATAGTGTCCTTCTGAGGTACTAAAAGCTAGGTATGGTCTAACCTCAGGCTTTACTGGAATCTGATAGTATCCTTTACTCAGATCCACTTTTGAGAAATATTTAGCTTTATTTAGCCTGGCAAACAGCTGATTTGTATCCGGCAATGGATCCACCTGTCCTTCTGTAATAGCATTCAGTCTCCTGTAATCTATACAGAGTCTATGTTCTCCAGAGGGCTTCCTTAAGAGTACAACACCGGAACTATACGAAGATTCACTGTGCGAAATAATTCCTTCCTTCAACAGATAGTCTATCTCTTCCTTCAAAGCTTTCTCCTTAGCAAACGGAATCGAATATGGTTTCATACAGACAGGTGTGGAGTCTATTAGTTTCATATCATATTCCAATAGGTTTGTATGCCCTGGTCGGTCTGTTAACACCTCTGCATGATTATTTAGAACCTGTTGCACTCTCTCTTTCTGAGTTTTCGTTAAATGTGTACTGATTTTCACCTGTGCTGCTGTCTCACAGGGGTGTAATGGATATTCAAATGATGAAAGTGGTTCCTTTTTCATCTCCATGGCGATGGACAAGGTCAACAAGTGTGTCTCTTCCTGATGTTCTCTTTCCAAATATTTCTTCAGGAGATTCACATGATAGATTTTTTCTTTCCCCTTCTTATCTATCTTATAATTTGTTCTAGACACCTTCTCTAGAACTGTATATGGACCCTGCCATCCAATTTGTAACTTATTCTGACTCCCAGGCAAAAGAAGCAGTACTTTCTCTCCCACAGCCAAATTTCTGTCTTTCGCCTTCCTGTTATAATAGGCAGCATGTTCCTTCCTGGCTTGTTTCAAATTTTCATTGGCAAGTTTCCAGCCAGTTTTTAACCGAGTGGTCAGCTCATTCACATATTGGTATGAAGATGTAATGTTTTCCTCTGCCTTTTCATCAGTCCACGTTCTTAACAAAGCTACATATGGACCTTTAATTGTGTGGACCTATTTGTCCATGCACCGGTATGGTCTCTTCCACTCGAAGCTTTATAGTGATGATTTTTCCTCCCAGAATTATCATTCACAAAACGACCGCTACCAATTTTTCTTTTGGGGCTTTCTCCCCACTTAAAATTCTTGATGAGAGATTTCCTCTCTACATCCTCTTCCTCCAGTTTGTTTAAGTCCGATTGAGGGATTGTCGGCTTATCCTGGGGTAAGACATCTTTTTGCACTCTCCGCATAGTGGCCATTGTAAAACAGTTAAGTGAAGCTTGTCCGTGAAAAGGGGCTTCCCATTCCATTTGGTCCACTTTATCAAATTTATATCTCTTTTTATTATCAGGCCTAATTTTGCCCCGGGGCGTGTCCAGGTCCTGATCCATGTTCCCACTTGTGGGTGTTCCCTCATGTGCTATGCTACACCTTTCTACAAAATTCTCAATGTCCCATCTTGCTTTTGGCCAATAATAATTGTGAGCCACCTTTTGAATGATGGTACCTATCTTCTCATGGTCCCCATCTGGTTTCACATGTAGGCTCCTTATTAAGTCTGCCCTATATCTTTTTGGAAGAACCAGCTGTCCGTGACCTTTGGATCTAGCTCCAGTCTTCCTATACATCAACTTGTTTTTCATGTAAAAATCTCCCTTGCCTGGAGTTGTATGACAAGTTGACAATTTTCTGAAACAAGGCTTGAGTGTTTTATCCCCAGCCTGTGCCTTCCTCATCTCTTCTGGAGTGGTATCCAACATAATATCCTCCTCCTGTCTTGAGGTCGACCTGACCTGAAGGGTTGCCATATACACAGGTTTCCTTCTGCAACGGTCAGTGTCATGATTGTTCATCTTACAATTCTTACACCACCTTTTTCCTTGGTTGAAAGATTTTCTTTCATCATATTTCCTTTCATCGAATTGTGGGAATTTATTTTTATTTTCATACCGTGGCCTATCAAACTGGTGCTTACCTTTATTTTGATCCCTAGGATCAAATTTATTAAAGTTCTGTGGTGCCCTAAAGTTATCCACTTGTTTCTTTTTATTACCTGTTACCTCTGCTTGAGCTGCTTGATACCTTTCAGCAACATTTAGCAACTCATCCAGCCTCTCTGCACCTTGTTCCATGAGAAACTTTCTCAGGTCTGGAGCCATGGACTCTCTTAGTTGCTCTATAAGGACCATTTCCTTAAGATCTTGGGTTTTCCCCAGAGAAGTCCATTTCTCCAAGTATGTCTCTATTCGTGCAGAGAACTGGTGATAGGTTTCACCTGACAGTAGTTTAGCATTCCTAAATTTTTTCCTGTAAAACTCTGCATTCTTTTCATACCTTAACAAAAGAGCCTGCTTTAGCATGTCATAATTTTCCTGATCACCTCTGCTCATTTTGGCAAAAACTTCATAAGCTGCCCCACGAAGTCCTTGAGATAACTTTAAGCTCCACCTTTCTCTCTCTAACCCATACGTGGTAGCTAATAGCTCATACCTATTTAGGTAGCTCTCTATATCATCGTCTTTCTCAACAAAATGATCTAAATGAAAATTCATAGCTGAGGTTGAGGCTCCTTGAGTAACCGTAGCATCAGAGGCAAAGGGACTGGCACCATTTTCAGGAGCATGGCCCTGAAACTCAAACTCCCTTAGTCGTAATTCATGTTCCCTTTGTAATCTTTTCTCCTCCTTTTCTGCTTCCCTCTCTGCAGCTAATCTCTTCTCTTCTCTTTCTGCAGCTAATTTCTTCTCTTCTCTTTCTGCAGCCTGTCTTCTTTCCTCGGCTTCCAATGCTTTAGCCTCTTTGTCAGCCTCAATCTGCAACCTCTTAATTTCCTTGTCAGCCTCTAACTTTCTTTCGGCCTCTTTTTCTAATCTTCTTTCTTCGCGTTCAATAAATTTGTCACATTCCGTAGTGACATAGGCAACCATAACTTGCCCATCTAATCCTAACTCTTTTGCAGTCTGTACAGCAGCAGATCGAAACTTGGCCAGGTCCGCCATTGTCTATCAGGTAAGTTTATAAAATGTCTAACTAACAATTAAATCTCTAATTATACATCTAATGGACAACACAGGCACCGTGAGCTCAACCTTATTTACTTCCACCCAAGGATACCTTTTAATTCTTATATTCCCTGAAGTGAATTACCCCCAATATTTTTAATAGGGAAAGATTCAAAATCCCAAGAGCGAGACCCCAATATATGTGGTGAAGTGGGATGTTATAAATATTTATAGGGGACTTAGTGTACTGACTGAGATCAGCTGTGAAGGTATCTATATCTATTAAGAGTAGTGTATTATAGATAACCTTACTTGCTACCACATATCTATATATCTCAGTCAGAATTATTCTGGAATAGTGTGATGACTACGTTATGTGTCTAGGGTATGTGTATGATGAAGTGTAAGTCACAACAACAGACAGATAAACAATTTAATTTAATCCACTACACTTGACAACACTGTGACACTCACATACATATAACACTCTACAAGGATATCTTAAAAGAGTCACTGATAACTTTTCAAATAACAATATGTATTCATTACTGGCATGAATGAATATGTGTCCTGATTCAACTACAAGGGAACCAGGAATCACAATCAATTTAAATTACAAGTTATATGTACAGAATTTACCAATATGAATATAGTAGTGACATATATTATTACAAATATCCTATGTGTGTCAGTTGTGTAGTAGTAAAATGAGGTAATACTGGTTTTGTTTTGTTCAAGCTCTGTTGGTATTTGTCATCATGACTTCAATAGTTTGTCTTTAGGGACTAGTATTGGAGATGTTCTCAGTTCCTGATATTAAGACAATTAAATTCCCCTCTGAATGTTATTTTTATAAAGTCATTTCAAGATGAGGGGACATAATGTTGAGCTCAGCTGGCCAAATCAGCTTATCTTGCGTGATGGCGGCAGGAAAAGACTCCTCTGCTCGAATTCTCCTCTGGGCTCTGGAGACACCTCACTAATAGCTAAATGGACCGGAAGAACGATGGAGCGAGTTAGGCTCCACACAGTATATAAAAGAGGTACGTAGAGTGACATTAATTACATCCATACAGTAGTCCTATTCTTCAGTGATAAAGGGAAAGGAACAACCCCGGAGAGGTCTGGTATCACATAGATAACCTGAACACTGAGAGTGACACTTATAACAATAGACAAGGACTTGTCTAGGAAGAAAGAACAGAGGTAGATGCAAAAGAGCACCTGAACAACCATTGATGGTTAAATGTTATAAGGTATAGTTTTCGATGCTGAACGAGAGTGTAAGGAAGGAAGAAATATCAATGAAAAACATACACATTGTTTAATTCTGTAACGGACCAAGATTGTAGAGGTCCAAATAATAGCAGTGGTCCACACACATGTAAATAAACTGGACACATGTAAATAAACAGTATTTCAGTTAACTATGGAGTTATGTCTTCGACGTTCGTGTGTGTGTGACTGTTGTAATTATTCATCATGTCATCGATAGCTAAAGAGACAAGAACTTGGGGAGGCAAGTGGACACACATTATAGAATTGATACAGCGATCACCGCTGTCACACTATAAACTTACTTCATCTTAATCTGTTGCAGGCGCTCTGGGGTGATTATGATCAAGTCCCCATGAACTCTTATAAGGTTTAGCGCGACAGCTCTTCCTAATGCAAGATTGTAGCTGCGAATCATTTTCTCACACTCAGTCTGTTGTCCGGCTACGTTCTTTTCATGAATAATATGTGATCTTAATAAACCTTTTGTAAGTTCAAGTCCTTTCTCTAATAAAAATTTGCTACCGTCAATAATGTCTCGCACAGACACAGAAGACATTTTCAAATATGCCCATTGACCTTCTGGCGTTCAAAATAGTGCACGACAGTTCTTTTCACAATTTGTTTGATTTTTTTCCCGATGCCCACGTATTGTGCCTGGCACACTATTGAATGTAGTCATAAACACATTTCTACTTCTTCCTCGTTCACTCTCAGACATCTCGTACATTAATGACTCTAAAGGCAGCAGTCAGCTCAAGGTTCCTACGTTCACTGTTGTATGTTTGGCAGGACAAAAAAATATATTAGGCTGTCATGGAGCTGGTGCCACAGGAGCAGAGATCTGTTGGACCAATCCTGCATTTGTGATATAGATGGTACCTCAACCTATTGTGTAAGCGGACAATGATGACCTGGTCTCATATAGATAGCTTGTTTTAGGCATCATCTTTTATGTGACCTATGTGTTCTCTGTCCCATTTGGACTTGAATATGGATTTTATGTTTCTGTTGCCTGTTTCAGGGCTTCTGCTTCAGCATTCAAATTGCAGTATTTGCCAGTGGCAACTGCCATACAGTGAATTCTATTCTTTAGTTTAACGGGGATGCCAGCTCCCCAATTCTCCGTTGCATTTTTTTGCCGAATCATCAGTATGTGCATGTGTCCTGAAATTTGATGGAAACTTTTGGTCAATATACTTAGTTGCTATACGCTTTCTTTGTGTTTCTGTATGATTTTCTTTACTTTCAATACCTGGAATGTCAGATTTTAGCACAGAAAAGAATCTTCTATTCCACAGTGGGATAATTGTGCTTGGTGGTTTTTTTCTATGCGACTGATTTCGCTAGTATGGTATTTTAGCTGTTTCTCTTTTGCATGTGCAACAAAGTTTATCTATTCTCTTGCACACGGAGTTTTCTTCGAGTCTCTTAAAGTTTTCAGCTAGTTGTCAGATTCTGTTGTCTCGTCTGTACTCCATTGACTGCAGCCCTGTACAACTTTCCAAATGGTTGATTTTCTTGGACATTAGGGCCCCTATTACGATACCATACGCGGTTTTAGAGTTTGTTTACTAACAAAGTCTGACCGTCGATCAGGCTGTGACGCAATATCCCATAACTCTGTGTGTGTATACAGCTTTTTGAGAATGTTCACATCATCCGCCCCCCGCCCCCCTCCCTTCATGTGCTACCAGCTAATTTGTTCATTATGGGCATGCGCTGTTTTGCACTAATCTATGTTTTTGTAATCTGTGTTTTCCATGTCAAGCATATATATATTCGGGAAGTAGCGATTCTCTAACCGTACCACAAGGCACAAATCCCCACAGCTCGCAAAAATCGAGCATAGAACAAAATCATGACTGAAGCGAAACTATTACCAAAATATGAATACCTACCTTAGAAGAGGTCGCCGCCTAGCATCAGGGATATAACACACCCTTTGCTAAAAATAAGTACCGGGTATTCAGTAAAAATCAGTGTTCACCGGTTTCACCACCGCTTGAGGCTGAGGTTCCATTTTAGAAAGGAGGACGGCAGTCCGCAGTCTCAGGTGAATCCGACATCCTCGCACGTTTTTCTCACTCTACGAAACCTCCCTTTATACTCAAACCTGGGGCTTCTCACGCCTTGTACCTGTATATCAAGGACACCATTCGTGACACTCAGCAGCTCTGCCCTCGTAGAATGCATTATTCCAATCTCCCTTCTGTAGTGTTCCGTGTTCTCTCCCTTCTCCGTAGAAACGACATTGTCATCAAATCGGCTGAGAAGGGAGGATCTATTGTAGTGTGGCAGAAGGACGTACCTACGTGAAGGTAAAAACCAGCTGACCAATGGCTCTTTTTACAGGCCCAGGACCAACAATGCCACAGTCTCTAACAATCGCACTATTAAACAGCTCATCAGCAGTAAGGCTGTGCCCCCCCCCCCCCCCCAGCGCATCTAATCTTAGGATTGATGAAAGCTCTTTGGGCAAGCCTGTATTCTACATGCTCCCCAAAATTCATAAGATCGACAACTCTGGCAGGCCCATTGTCTCGGCCTGTTCCTGTCCTACTGAACACATCTCTGACTTCCTCGAGAGCATTTTCCAGTTTGAGAATTTGCCCTCCATGTCAAAAACACTAATAATGCTCTTATAACTGTATCCGACTCTCAGCAGACCGCTCCTACCGTCTTTTCTTGTTAGACGTCTGTTCTCTGTATACTTCCATTCCCCACTCTGATGGTCTCCAAGCTCTTCGGTTTTTTCTTGACCAGCGCACTTGTCCTTCTATATCCACTGACACGCTTCTCCATCTTGCTGAACTGGTCCTTCAACTAAATTCCTCTGAATTCAATGGTCAGTTTTTCGACCAAATTAGTGGTGTTGCCATGGGAACGAAGATAGGTCCTAGCTATGCCTACCTTTTCATGTGCCACTTGGAGTATCAGATATGGCAACAATACTCCGGTCCTTTCCCCGGGATTTACCGCAGATATATCGATGATGGCATTGGTCTCACAGATATGTCCGAGGCCGATTTATCCCGCTTCATCGACTTCGTCAACCACTTCCGCCCTACCGTCAAGTTCACCTCCCTAATCTCCACAGTATCTGTCAACTTTCTGGACATTACTATTACTACCACACCCTCCTCCCTCCGGCCTTAATACATCAGTATACTACAAGCCGACAGAGGCCCACAGCTACCTTCTGTATACCCTTTCTAATCCTCGGGCTTGTCGTGACTCCCTTTCATTTTCCCATCTTCTCCGCCTCCGCCATTTGTGCCAACACGACGATGACTTCCACTTCCAAGCCATTGAGTTGTTGGATTTCTTCTGTAACAGACTTTATCCGGAACATGATCTAACCTCCGCTCTGCAAAGTATTCTCTCCATCTCCCATCAGGAGGTCATCAAACCCCACTACAAATCCATTTCGGATAGAGTCAAATTAATCTTGACCTATCACCTCCACTGTACTGCAGTCAAGCAGATTCTTTTCCGCCATTTACACGTCCCGCAAGCAGATTCTGTGACCGGAAAAGTATTCCAGAGGCACCTTTGACGCGACAAAAACCTGACGGGCCTTCTTCTTCACAGCCGTCTCCCAAAGCCACTCACTTAGGCACAGTACCCTGTGGTCGGACACGGTGCACGACGTGCAAGAAGCGCTGTAGGTAGGACTTAGTAAAGAAGGGGGTGGTTATAAAAAAATTTTTAATGCACTACTTTGGTATAGTAAAATTTCCCCACAAAGGTTTTCACCAAACCCTAAAGAGGAGGTGGGGGGTTTGAACCCCCAACCCCACCCCCTGTATCTACGGCCTTGCGTGCAAGTATGTCATCCAAACCCACAAGGTGTCTTTTCCTTCTATCTTGGCCAAACAGGCAAACGATTTGGGGACAGATTCAGCCTTCACCTGAATGACAATTGTCCGCAAAAATCCACACCAGTTGCCTTACACTTTAATGGTCCTGACCACCATGGTCCCATTGACATCCATGTCACAACGATCATATCCTGCTCCTCTGACACTGCTAGCCGAGCACAGCTTGAGCAACGTCTTATCCATCGTACGGGGGATCTAAAACCAGCTGGTCTTAACACCCTACACACCTTTGTCTAAGTTCACCCTTTCCACTCCTGCTCTATTTTGACTCTGTCCACTCTTATTCAATTTTTCTATTTCCCCGTCGCCCATAAATTTAAAAGAAATATTAAATATTTATTTATCTCTTACCCATTCTGTCCTCTTCTATCTCCAGTCCTCATTATTATTATGTTTTGGTAGTTTCTTGTTCAGTTTCGTTTTTTTAGCTTCTTAGTTTGTACTGTTTACATCCCGAAGTGGCAGTCATTTCTTTTTCTGTTGACGCACTCTCTCGTCGGCAGGCATGCTACGTCTTAGCTGCCTTTAGTGAAGTAACCACGTTTTATTTGTATATTGTGACGTATAGTGGAAATATAGCCTCTAGTAATCTGACAGCCGTGTAATCCCGTTAGCGGTCTATGATTTGCTAGCAAACCCATGCATCTTTCTGCCTGTCTTACTCACACAAGCTTAATCTTCATCCACGCATCTTTTCCTTGAACATAAAGAAACGAAACTTTTTACCAATTTTCGCGACCTGCCAGTCATAACAGGGAGCCAATCAGGTTTGTTTATCAAGTTTCTCACGCGAGCTGAGCAGCTTTCTCATCACGTAAGACTTTTACATACACAACCTATTTTGCATTCCTGCCCACCCTTGATGGTCTGTCTTCAGTTTACGATTCTCACTTTTTTCAGGTCTTTCTTAGGGCAGTCCATCCATCTTCAGCTTGTGCGCCTCGTGATCTTACGCCCTAAATTTTCCATAAATACACCTGCCTTTTTGTATGTCCCCATCAACCATTGTTCTCAAAGTTTCTTATTTTGCATTCTCAAACTTTTTTTTTCCCACGTGGACTTGAAGCATTTTTTACTACACTGCCATTCATCCTTAACAGTGTTGTCTTCTTTGTCACTCACGTCCTTTACAGTTATCTCAACGTCATCACGTCTTCAGAATATCTGGCTTACACTTATTATTGTGTTTGATAAAATTCCTGCAGAATAAACAAGCTCGTTAATTAAGACTGCTTGTTTATTTGTGAAAAATGTTTGCGGCATGTTTCAACATAATGTTATAGTGTTTTATTTTTAAAGTTGCAAATCATTAATATTCACAGTGCGTTATCGCAGGGTTTCCTTTCACGTTTTATATGCACAACGACGCCAGGCATTCACAATTGTTTTGGAAGTATATTTTACAACCCTGCTAGAGGAGCTTTGAATTATCCTGCAGTTAAAAGCAGCTAAAATTTCTGAGTAGACTTTACAATGTGTAAGAACTAAGCGTGGACAATAAGACGAAAGAGATAGTGCTTATAGTTTTCATATTCGTTAATATGGTGATTACGACGTCACTAACTGTTTATTTGTATCAGTTACGGTTACATTTGTTTCTTTTTCGTACACTCTCGTACTTGAATGTTTTCAAAGAAAGTAGTAGTCAGTTTAAGGCTATTTGCATCTCCGTGGAGCTTTTCCACGAATGGTACTGGTGTCGGCCATATGCGCTTTCTCTGTTCCGCATATTGTGGGCACCTCTGAAGCAAATGTTCAGCAGTCATTTTATCAGTGCCACAGTTACACTGGTCGGTAGTTCCTATCTTTAGCTTGTTGAATAGATGGTATCTCAATCTGCTGTGGCCAGTGCGGAGTCTGAAGATTACCACTTGTTCTCTACTGTTGAGCTGGTAGTATGCATCATTTTGTGAGTGACCTGAATGCTCTACATTCCATTTGTTTCTGTATCTGCTTCTGATAAAATTCTTTGCCTCCTCGAAAGTTATGCTTGCATCAGGGTGAGGTGGATTTCCACCTTCCGTTGTCAATCTCTGAGCCTCTTCATTGCCGGTGATGTTACAAATTAAGCAAACATGAGGGGGAAGAGTTTTACACAGCAGTGTACACCAGCCTTTTCAGATTTGGAGGAACCCTTAAAATGATACTTAGCTTTATGATTTTCGTTTATAGACGAGAAAGGTTGACATTAATAAAAACCATTTCAGTTACACAGAGACAGAAACACAGACAAATACACACACACACTGACATATTACCACAACACACACACACTAGGTGTAAATGCCTTCAAGCATTGTAAGAAAGACACTAAAGCCTTTTTCTGTCGTTGTGTATTATCGAATTTTTATTTAAAGAATACCATAATATGAGCCTGCAATTGGCAGAGTGGTTAGACCGGTGGCTTAGGTGCCAGAATCGAAATACAATGTTGTCACGCTCGTGTCTACCAAGCTGTAAATGAGTACCTGACTTGAGTTGAGAACGGCAACGAGGTCACCCCCCCCCTTTCCCCCCTCCAACTCTCGAAGCTGTACCTAGTATAGTGAAGTCTCTAACTAGTATAGTGAAGTCTCTAACTAGTATAGTGAAGTCTCTAACTAGTATAGTGAAGTCTCTAACTAGTATAGTGAAGTCTCTAACTAGTATAGTGAAGTCTCTAACTAGTATAGTGAAATCTCTAACACTTCACTTCCCTACGACAGTCTCTGTTATGGGACTATCTGTTTTATGTCAAAATATAACATAATTATAACGTTTAATTTGACTTTTAATTATATGAGTATACATTTTACTTTCATTTAAAATTCGACTTCATTTTTCTTAGCATAAATGTTGAATTCTTGGCAATTTTTTTTAAACATACAATCAGAGGTCTTCCTCGATAGTCAACGGACGATTTCTTTGTCTGCATGGAGCCTAAGTCAGGCATGAGATATCTTACTCACAAAGGTAAGCTCTATTGCCAATTTAAAGGTAAAATGGGTCTCATAACAAATATTGCCTAGGGGATTGAAGTGTTAGAGACTTTAATATACAAGTCTTATTACCTTATATTTCACCTTGCCAAATGTTTTAGTGTTCGGCATAAGTATAAATCTGTTTTATACATTTCTATAGATCTTCCAATTAATACTGTTATATATATATATATATATATATATATATATATATATATATATATATATATATATATATATATATATATATATATATATATATATATATATATATATATATATATATATATATATATATATATATATATATATATATATATATATATATATATACTGAAGCACATTAAAAACGCACCACCTGTATAATCCAGGAACAGAGTGTGAAATGTAAATATAAGTGTTTACAAGTTTACATATGTGGAATCTTTATTCATTTTCCTATGAATCCATGCTGCTCATTAATTTGTACATTTGATTGTTATGAAATTCATTGCATTCTGTACAGGCAAGGGAGAAAACCAAAAATGCAACCAATAAATAAATTCATTCACACTATCCTCAGTAACTGGTATGTCTACCGTGTGCTTGCAAACAAGCTTGGCAGCGGCTCCGTATGGAACGCACAGGTCTCTGAAGGAAATTCTGGGGAATCAAGTCCCATTCACGTGTAAGAGCAGCTTCGAGCAACTGCAGATTAACTGGAGAACCTTGCCTGTAGACTCTGCGTCCAAGCTCGTCCCACAGATGTTCTAGAGGGGAAATGTCTGGTGATAGGGCAGGCCAATCAATCGTCACAATGTTCTGCTTCTGTAGATATTGCTGCGTAATGCATGCGGTGTGCGCACGTGCGTTATCCTGCTGGAGAAGCTGCAAGTCTGGATAATTTGTGAACGCAGGAGCAACCAATGCATCCAGAACCTCATCTCGATATGTCACAGCATTAACATTTCCACGGAACACGTGAAGAGGCAAGTGATGGTGAAAACTGAATCCTCCCCAAATGGGAATACTGCCACCTCCAAATCGGTTGTGCTGACGAACACAGCAATCTGCAAAGCGCTCTCCACACCGTCGCCAAATCCGCATACGTCCATCAGCACAGGATATGTTGACTCTGCTCTCATCTGTGAATAGGACAGCATAATTTGAATGTATAAACAAGCATTTAGCAGCAGTACAAGACAATCAATGCTAGTTTCAGCTATGTCATTATTTTGTTATACAACGTTCTTAACGCTTCTATTAGTTATAAATTTTATAACGAATCGGCGTAACTTAAATAACGAATTTTTTCTCATTTCATCTCAATTTTGCAGTACCAGCAGATCTCGAGCTCAAAAAGCGCGCGTTGACACAGTTCAGGAACGTGTAATAATTGACATCCTGTAACCAAAGTGAAATTATGATCTACGTTTTGTATTTAGGCCAGGATAGTCCCACTTAACACTCTCATAAGTCATGCGTTTTTAACATAGATTTAGAGGTCACAACACGAGGTTATTTGTTATATTTCTTTTTAAAAAAGAATTTAGGCACCATTTAGTTGCCAGGGTCTCTGATGAGACAAAAAACTTATGCTCCTTTGGAATGTCGTACAAGACGACTAATATGAGGTTGTTTATGAGGCTGGCAACCTCATCAAGTCAAACAAATTGCTACAGAAACCATCGCTGTTAAAGCATGTAATGAGGAACAGCTGCAGTGGTGGCTGTATGCTCCATAAGGAGCGAAAATGAAAATATGGCAAATTATAGATGTAACATCTGGGAGAACATTGAGAATATGTGACACTCAGAACAGAAGCAAAGAACAAGGTGCTAGTAGCAAAACAGAAGCCCTGGGAAGAATTTGGAGAAAAGCTAGAAAAAGATGCGTAAAAAAACCAGAAATTGTTCTATAAGACCCTAAAGAACTTGAGGAAGGAAAAACAATGCCCTCTCAAATTTATAAAAGACAAGCAAAGCAAATTGCTTACTGCCCCGAAGGAAGTAATGGAAAGATGGAAAGATTATTTCTCAGAACTCCTTGATGGTGAGCAAGGTCAAGCATCAGAAATGATAACCACTATCACAGAAGAGAAAACCAATGGTGGTGATTGTCATAAAATTAACAAGTGATACAACGTAAAAATATCTCCAAAGGATAAAATGTAAGGATAAAAACATAATGCGTAAGCTGCTGATAGTACATGATCGCCCTGACCGCGGGTCATCACCCTCCATAAAAATTGACTTGCTAGACGGGAAATCAAAACGGTTACCATTTGAACGGGATGAGCATGGCGGATCAAAAGGAAAAAAATATGACTGAAAAAATTGCGTGAGACTAGCAAGGCTAAGGAGACGCAGGGGGGGGGGGGGGGGGGGGGGGGGGGGGGGGGGGGGGGGGGGGGGGGGGGGGGGGGGCGGGGGGGGGGGGGGGCGGGGCGAGGGGGGGGGGGGGGGCGGGGGGGGGGGGGGGGGGGGGGGGGGGGGGGGGGGAAAAACGGAGAAAAAGTCACGTTTCCCAAGTTGACATAAAGTAAGGAACTCGACAGAAGGGACCTTGGATATGATACGCCACAGTCATTTATTGGACGCTTTTGCGATACCAAGCCCTTTATTTGAATTCAGCGGCAAACGCAGATGCTTGAAATATTACAAAATTTAAAAGTAACTTTTTCTTAATATTAATGTTAGGAATATAAAAATTAGCTGGCCGGATGGCCCATTCTGAGCAGTGAAATAATATGCTTTTATTTATACAGACGGATAGCTAATAATGAAGATAATGACAAAAGACAGTGTTGTTCACATCAGCGAAAGACTGCATTGAATCTAACATGTCACTATTTGCACAAAAAATCGCGACCTTGAGACGCAAGTGTTCAAATCTAGTTAGAATGAAAGAGAAGGGACATTGGTGGGAGCTGTGGCTAAAAATAACTTTTCAGGCAAATTTGTAGAGGGGAAGGATAGGTTGGTTCAAAAAACAAGTACGTTTTTGTGAAAACGCAAGTAGAGACGGACGGACTAACAGATAAAAATCCATACTTGACTGAAGCATGACTGAAATGACTTTAGTGTAGGAAATTTGAATTTAAAAAAAAACCAAGGCATTGATTGGCCACAGACAATCATATTATCCGCGCTCAGACGAGCTTTTTTGCCAGTCCTCAATAGTTGTCCAGTGATAGACACAGTAAATTTCAAGTGTGGTGATTTCCAAATGAAGTAAATAGAAATAAGTTCAGGGACGCCATACCATAGCCAGCAGCTCAGCTGAGTTTTGCTAGCATTTCTGTGTTCTTTATTCATAATCTGGTAAGATTGAAATTATTTCTTTGCATATTTTGAATATTGTTTAAGGTTTTGAGTGATTTGATACTGCCATATCGAAATCTAGCCTTACAAACAAGTAAGGATTTGCTCTAGACCCCCCCGCCCTAGTTCAGGGTCTAGGGACAAACAATATATATATACTCCAGCAAAGATTAGGAAGGACAGATCAGGTGTTGAGATCAGTGGAACATATCACCTATCCTATCCTAGGGCAAGAAGCTAATAAACATATTTCTGAATATGTAGTCTGGGAGAACTTATCCTATGGGAAACCAACTTGGTAAGGTGTGTTGTATGGTCAGAGAGATCTGACCCTGTCTAAATGGTGTTATTGTAAATTGTTACGTGTAGAAGTGGCTCCTTAGGTAAGGTTCTGAACCTAAACCAATACTTTATTTCAGAGCTGTGAGTTTTTATGTTGACACCAAAAGGTGGTGTCAAATGCTGGGTAGATAATTGACAGTGAGGACCCGTGCAGTGTCGCATCTCGGCAGAACAGCCTTGTATTGCCCCCAAGCCCGGAGAGGTGGGGCCACCCGATATATTGCCCCCAAGCACGGAGAGGGGGGGCCACCAGATTCCAGCACCAGCGCTACACCTTCAAAGTTACGTAAGCAGGCTGGTCTGCTGGATTTACACCAACTTCATAGACATAACACCCAAAGTGAATTACTACTAAAACATCCCATTTACTTCCATCATTAATGGACAATGTTTGGTAAACTTAGACAGGGAGGGATGAAGCCACCCCAACAGCACATCTATTCATCGTTCTCCCAGGGAAAATAAAATTTTGAACTGTAGAACCCTTAACTACTCGTGAAAATTGTATACGTACACACCTTTTATTTATCATGTCATTTATTCATGCCATTCACTCATAAATTCCAAAATTTTTCATATGTTCTGGCCAACATAAAACCTTGGTTCAGAACAAATAAATTTTAAAAAAAAGATTTACTTTCTAAAAATTCACCAGCTGAATTTAGTTCATTGTGTTCTAAATTTTATTGATAATATTATATTATTTAATATCTGTGTGTGTGTGTGTTTGTATATGTTAGTACAACACATTACATTCAGTACCCTAGATTGTAACGTAGCCACATTTATTAGAAAAAAAAGATAGGTGTGAGGTCGTAGTGGTAGCAAGAAAGGCCTTCTGAAAATTCACAACTACGGTTTATCTCAGGAGCCTTCACAGCTGACCTCATACATCACACTTAGTAATATCACCATCATACAATACCATCAAAACCACTACAGTGTTGACGACATAAAGATGGAACTGAAGGCAGCACTGGAGAAAATCAAGATGGGCAAAGCAGCAGGGCATGATGGTATAACACCAGAAATGGTTAAGTACATTGAGCATCAGGCGACCTATTACTCTTAAGGGTATTACAGGCAGCGTGGTGCAACACGGCCATACCAAAGGATTGGGAGATTGCCATCATAACACCGATTTTCAAAAAGGGTGACAATCGACAATGTGGAAACCAAAGAGGCATATCCCTTCTCAGTGTCCCTGGTAACATCTACTCTAGAATCCTAGAGCAGAGACTCCGACGCCTAGCTGAGCCACAATTGGATGAAGTCCAGCGTGGATTCCGAGCAAACCGAAGTCCTCAATATCTAATCTTCACACTAAGACAGCTGAGTGAAAAGGCCCCTGAGTATAAGAGTGAGATCCATCTTTGTTTCATAGATCTGGAAAAGGCGTTTGACAGGGCCCCTGGAGCAAACTTTGGGACTGTTTGGCAAGGAAGAACATTCCAGCACCTCTGATTCATGCTATACAGAGCTTCTACAAGTCTTGCAGAAATTATGTGAGGACAGCAAACCATAAGTGAGAAGAGTTCAGGACCCGCACTGGTGTGACCGGGGAGATAGGGACTTCACGGCACTATATAGCCAACATTGTGACCGTGTGGGGTGTGTAAATGCTTATTGTATCACTCAAGTCAGGAATTACTGGTATACTGCCAGAGGTCTAAATTCTTGAAGATAATTGTAACCCAGTTCATTCCAAAATTCCTCTGTCATGTTTAATGTCGTGTGACAATCATTAGCATACTATTTGTTCAATATATACTTTAAAACTCTTCAACTTGAGGTAATTAAGCAAGTCCTCTGGATCCAACAAAACAATTTTATTCATTTGTATTTACAAATCCATAGTAAGCAAAGTCATATGCATGCATTTTCTTAAAACAATCCTCATAAAAATGTGTCTTGGTACTGGTTATTTATTGGCTATCTTCTCCTTGCAGCCTATCCAAGTTGGGGTAATTATTTCTGTTTAACTCCTTTGCGTTTGCTTCTTAGATTTATCCGACTTAGGAGCAAATTGACAGTAGAGCCTCTATTTTTTCTTATTGATTTGTAGCTAAATCTGACATTTACGAACTCCGCTTCATCCCTTATAAGTTCAGTTCGCTATCTGTACAATTAGGCATTTCTGGCCTAACTAAGTTTTATTTCTGAAAACTGAAACAAGTCACTCGAAGCTGTACTTACTGAAACATAAGAATTTCCAACATATTTAAGAGATATTATGTGCTTTACAGAGTTGATATCTTGAAAACTTCAAGACCAGCAGTTATACGTCCGTACAGACTGGCTTTTGGGGATCAACTGTTTTCTCATCTCGAGGTGTTCCTTCGCGTCGAGGTGCGCGCTTTTTCCAGCTTTTTGGTTGGACAGTCTAATATTTCTTTCTTTATTTTATTGGATCTCACGTACCTACCGATGGGGTGTCTCGGCTATTCCGATTTACGTCATCGGTTGCTGAGCAACTCCCGCCAAGAAGCAGCGTTGAGTCACTAATTAGCCTAGTTCCAGTTTCAAACTGATGACCGCGTATCTTGAGTCTATTTCAATAAAACCTCGTAACTATTCTTCCTAATCTAACTGATAACAATTAGCACGAATGATGCTATGGTATCAGTAGTAGGCCATCCGGTGACACTCGTGTAAGACAAGGTGATATCCTGTCACCTTATCTTTTCATACTCCTCATGGACGATGTCATCAAGGCATGTAAGGAGAGAAGTATTCAGTGAAGTACTAGAAGATGAGACAGGTCTGTTTTTCAGAGCTGGCATTTGCTGATGATGTTGCCCTGATTGCTAAATAAGAGGTGTTACGTTAGTTTTATTGATGGCGTCTGCTAGAATTGGCAGTGCGCATGTTTAGGGTCAATGGAATTAATATAAATTGATCTTTATACTTTACGGAGTTATGAACGCGAAATGCACGGTCAAGTCATGACGTGTTAGCGTCGATATGGTCACGCTTGGTGACTAGGTTACCGTACCCTTTTTGTATTGACCGTCAAGCAGTGAAGACGGATTTTGTTACCCTTCCAGGGTTGTGCATGATGCTACTGCATATATATATATATATATTTTAGTCAAGTACGGACACGGGTCAGTCCATTGTAATTGATGAAGAGATAAATGATTAAGTAGTTGATTCATTCTCGTCAAGACACATGCACATTCGCGTTTCAAATAATTACAGCACGATAATAATCAATGAATGAAAACCAGAGCAATCCAGTCATGGACAGCGATAATGAACATTCTTTATTCTTTCGATATTCCACTGTCTAAAGCAGCTTCCATGATACTTTGATCACAGACATGCTATGCTAACCGGATCGTCTGTATAAGAAAACTGGTAGGCCAGTTCGGGGATACGAAAATCTTCTCCTTCATCAGGTTAGATCTAGCGACAAATTTCTTCGACTTTATGACACACTGCGCATGACTAGAGGTCAAATATACGTCATCACCCTTTTCGACCGAGTCAATGACAACCGTTGGCAGCTCTACGAAAGTCAAATCTAATGTCCTGCTACAAGTATCGATGCAAGGAGAATATCAAGAGGAAACCCCGTCAAAATGATGAAGTTCAGCTCACTGTACCTGGTTGGCCGTTGATGCATACTGGCATTAACTGAAGAAGATCACTGGGCGCAAAAAGATGCCAGTAATTACGGTATCGGAGCCTGCCTACTGCAATATCACAACGATATACTTCATCCGACTATGTATATTTCAAGAAAACTGAAATCGCCTGAAACGAAATACTCCACTGTTGACAAAGAGTTGCTGGCAGTTGTTTGGGCAATCACAAGGTTGGAAAAATTCTTGTTGGGAGCGCCTTTTACCATTCAAACCGACCAGAAGGCTGTTGCTTCATTACGACGCTCTAACCACAAAAGCCCCAAACTTGCCAGGTTTTCGATTCTACTTCAGCCATATGACTTTGTCATCGAAGCTATACCCGGAAAAGAAAACATTCTGGCGGATGCACTTTCCAGACACCTAACGGAAGTCGAATAATTATTGTCTACAAGTTAAAAGATTAACGGCTAAACAAGAGCGACTTTGGAACTCTAACTGATTCCTGCGACAAAATTGATATGAACCACTTCTATATGGAAAAACATTTCAAATAATTCGAATTCAATCATTCAAGATATTCAGTTTCCAAAAGAAAATTCTTTATAGCAAGAAACAAATTTCGATGGTCTTTTCTAACGTTAGGACTTTGGTTAGTGTCCAATCGTTCTCTAACTCATTACGATATGGTCTTGAATACGATATGAATCCAAGCTGGACATATAACGTTAGGTTACAGAAATTGACTAACTCAAAACGATCAAGTTTATATTCAATCAGGAACGAAGTTTAGTGGAACAGTATTAAATTTCTAAGGAACTTTCCATAGATTCGCAAGGGACATAACGACGGATGGATCATCACATCAGACATTAAGTTTAATAGTTATTAAATTAATGAAGAGTATAATAAAATTGAAGTGTGATTTAAAAAATAATGAGATAAAAAAAGAGAAGAAAATATGTCAAAGAAAGAAATGATGAAAAAGAAAAATCACGCAAGGAAATACTTTAATATTTTATGTATAAATGAGATAGCTTTTATATGCATTTAGTTAAGATGTTCACATGAAATGTATTAATATGTTATTTTCTCTCATTATATCATTAAGTTAATTATGTTGTAATTACACGACACTAATAATTAATTGTAAACACACATAACTAAACTAATTTATATTTTATTTTTCTTCTCTTTCTTTACTTTATTTGTCCTTACTTCTCATGTCTTTTATTATGACACTATCTATCAGGTTCTTTAATTAGATGTTAATTATTTAATACATTACATACTTACTATCATTGATTAGTTTAATTTTAATTAGTTAGAATAATTTTCTTTACTTAACACTTCATTACTCACTCACAAAAGTCTTCAATAGTTCAATAGCTAATTATTAGCGACAGTTGACACCCCTTTGTTTAATAATGTTATATGACATGTATTATCGACACGACTACGACACTGTTCTAGACAGAACATCGTAGGCCATATGTCGGGTTTTTATTAAATTTTTTCATATAATTGAGTAAGTTAGTAAAAAAAATCTATCAAATAGATTTTTTTTCCCACGGCGGGCAGGGAATTGTTACGTTAGTTTTATTGATGGCGTCTGCTAGAACGAACGAACGAACGAACTTTATTTTCGAAGGGTTGAGAATTGGGCGCGCAGGCCCGTCTAACATTCTGCCCTTTCACTCTCATTTATCTTGCATACTATATCCTTTTATTCCCACATATTACTTTAAGCATTAATTTAAAGGCATGCAACATTATAAAGTTAACATAATAGCATTCATTTACAGTATACAATCATAATAAAAAATGAGTAGCCTAGGTTTTTTTTTTTTTAAATAAAGATAGTGACTGAAAAAAAAAAATAATAATAATAAAAAATAAAATAATATAAACAAAACAATAAATAAATAAGTTATGTATACCGACACTCACTTATGCGGTCAAAACGTCTAATCTGTAGTATTTTTGAATGTGTCATCAATCCTCAATACAAGAATTACAAAAACACATTCTCGCTTACATCCATACATTCTTGGCGGAAATTGAAATAATAATAATAACACTTTCTTGCGCACTTCCCATTAAAAACGAGCGGAAGAGGAAAGGAAATGTTGACCTATGGATGAGATGTTGACAGGCAAATGATGTTTCTATGGGGGTAGATAATCAGTGTTTAGGAAGTGTTTGAAAAGTGCTTTGTTAAATGAATATTGTGTAGGTAGGCTTTTTAGGTGGTGTGGAAGGCTGTTCCATAAGTAGGCTCCAGAGTAGGCTAGACTCTGTTTGAACAGGTCGATCCTAGGTTTGGGCAGACGTAACTGATGTAATTGTAGTCCCTCTCGTCTACTGGTTTGAAACAATGATCGTAGGTACGGCGGAGCATTGTTTGATAGAATTGCGTGGGTCAGCTTGGCTTTGTTGTAGAGAATTGGCAGTGCGCATGTTTAGGGTCAATGGAAATTAATATAAAATTGATCTTTATACTTTACGGATATGAACGCAAAACGCACGGTCAAGTCATGACGTATTAGCGTCGATATGGTCACGCTTGGTGACTAGGTTACCGTACCCTTTTTGTATTGACCGTCAAGCAGTGAAGACGGATTTTGTTACCCTTCCAGGGTTGTGCATGATGCTACTGCACACATATATATATTTTAGTCAAGTACGGACACGGGTCAGTCCATTGTAATTGATGAAGAGATAAATGATTAAGTAGTTGATTCATTCTCGTCAAGACACATGCGCTCACTACCGGTTGTCTGAAACCCAGCAGCGCGAGTATATAGCCATGATGTTCGTTTGACAGTTTTTCAAGTACGTGACCCATAATAGGATGTTTGCTTACCATGTACTATATTAATGATGTCGTCAAATATGGTGCTTGTTTCTTACCGTAATAAACTGTTTTTTCTCGTGGACCGTAACAAGGCGGACTTATTAAGTTGATCATTGAGCGATTCACCTGTTAGTTTATCCTTTTCACACATTCGCGTTTCAAATAATTACAGCACGATAATAATCAATGAATGAAAACCAGAGCAATCCAGTCATGGACAGCGATAATGAACATTCTTTATTCTTTCGATATTCCACTGTCTAAAGCAGCTTCCATGATACTTTGATCACAGACATGCTATGCTAACCGGATCGTCTGTATAAGAAAACTGGTAGGCCAGTTCGGGGATACGAAAATCTTCTCCTTCATCAGGTTAGATCTAGCGATAAATTTCTTCGCAACACGATTGTTTACGTTTACAATACGTTCACATGACTTTATGACACACTGCGCATGACTAGAGGTCAAATATACGTCATCACCCTTTTCGACCGAGTCAATGACAACCGTTGGCAGCTCTACGAAAGTCAAATCTAATGTCCTGCTACAAGTATCGATGCAAGGAGAATATCAAGAGGAAACCCCGTCAAAATGATGAAGTTCAGCTCACTGTACCTGGTTGGCCGTTGATGCATACTGGCATTAACTGAAGAAGATCACTGGGCGCAAAAAGATGCCAGTAATTACGGTATCGGAGCCTGCCTACTGCAATATCACAACGATATACTTCATCCGACTATGTATATTTCAAGAAAACTGAAATCGCCTGAAACGAAATACTCCACTGTTGACAAAGAGTTGCTGGCAGTTGTTTGGGCAATCACAAGGTTGGAAAAATTCTTGTTGGGAGCGCCTTTTACCATTCAAACCGACCAGAAGGCTGTTGCTTCATTACGACGCTCTAACCACAAAAGCCCCAAACTTGCCAGGTTTTCGATTCTACTTCAGCCATATGACTTTGTCATCGAAGCTATACCCGGAAAAGAAAACATTCTGGCGGATGCACTTTCCAGAAACCTAACGGAAGTCGAATAATTATTGTCTACAAGTTAAAAGATTAACGGCTAAACAAGAGCGACTTTGGAACCCTAACTGATTCCTGCGACAAAATTGATATGAACCACTTCTATATGGAAAAACATTTCAAATAATTCGAATTCAATCATTCAAGATATTCAGTTTCCAAAAGAAAATTCTTTATAGCAAGAAACAAATTTCGATGGTCTTTTCTAACGTTAGGACTTTGGTTAGTGTCCAATCGTTCTCTAACTCATTACGATATGGTCTTGAATACGATATGAATCCAAGCTGGACATATAACGTTAGGTTACAGAAATTGACTAACTCAAAACGATCAAGTTTATATTCAATCAGGAACGAAGTTTAGTGGAACAGTATTAAATTTCTAAGGAACTTTCCATAGATTCGCAAGGGACATAACGACGGATGGATCATCACATCAGACATTAAGTTTAATAGTTATTAAATTAATGAAGAGTATAATAAAATTGAAGTGTGATTTAAAAAAATAATGAGATAAAAAAAGAGAAGAAAATATGTCAAAGAAAGAAATGATGAAAAAGAAAAATCACGCAAGGAAATACTTTAATATTTTATGTATAAATGAGATAGCTTTTATATGCATTTAGTTAAGATGTTCACATGAAATGTATTAATATGTTATTTTCTCTCATTATATCATTAAGTTAATTATGTTGTAATTACACGACACTAATAATTAATTGTAAACACACATAACTAAACTAATTTATATTTTATTTTTCTTCTCTTTCTTTACTTTATTTGTCCTTACTTCTCATGTCTTTTATTATGACACTATCTATCAGGTTCTTTAATTAGATGTTAATTATTTAATACATTACATACTTACTATCATTGATTAGTTTAATTTTAATTAGTTAGAATAATTTTCTTTACTTAACACTTCATTACTCACTCACAAAAGTCTTCAATAGTTCAATAGCTAATTATTAGCGACAGTTGACACCCCTTTGTTTAATAAAGTTATATGACATGTATTATCGACACGACCACGACACTGTTCTAGACAGAACATCGTAGGCCATATGTCGGGTTTTTATTAAATTTTTTCATATAATTGAGTAAGTTAGTAAAAAAAATCTATCAAATAGATTTTTTTTCCCACGGCGGGCAGGGAATTGTTACGTTAGTTTTATTGATGGCGTCTGCTAGAACGAACGAACGAACGAACGAACGAACGAACTTTATTTTCGAAGGGTTGAGAATTGGGCGCGCAGGCCCGTCTAACATTCTGCCCTTTCACTCTCATTTATCTTGCATACTATATCCTTTTATTCCCACATATTACTTTAAGCATTAATTTAAAGGCATGCAACATTATAAAGTTAACATAATAGCATTCATTTACAGTATACAATCATAATAAAAAATGAGTAGCCTAGGTTTTTTTTTTTTTAAATAAAGATAGTGACTGAAAAAAAAATAATAATAATAAAAAATAAAATAATATAAACAAAACAATAAATAAATAAGTTATGTATACCGACACTCACTTATGCGGTCAAAACGTCTAATCTGTAGTATTTTTGAATGTGTCATCAATCCTCAATACAAGAATTACAAAAACACATTCTCGCTTACATCCATACATTCTTGGCGGAAATTGAAATAATAATAATAACACTTTCTTGCGCACTTCTGTAGCAGAAAAAGTCTTTCAACATTAAAAAAAAAAAAAAAAAAAACAACCAAAAAAAAAAAAAAAAAAAAAAAAAAAATTATATCTGCATGTACATCACCCATTTAAGCAAACGGAAACATTCACATCTCTAAAGTACAGTGGTATGCGGGTACATTCTCACATACATTACATTATATAATAGTATTACATGGATATAAAACAAATTATTCCCATTAAAAACGAGCGGAAGAGGAAAGGAAATGTTGACCTATGGATGAGATGTTGACAGGCAAATGATGTTTCTATGGGGGTAGATAATCAGTGTTTAGGAAGTGTTTGAAAAGTGCTTTGTTAAATGAATATTGTGTAGGTAGGCTTTTTAGGTGGTGTGGAAGGCTGTTCCATAAGTAGGCTCCAGAGTAGGCTAGACTCTGTTTGAACAGGTCGATCCTAGGTTTGGGCAGACGTAACTGATGTAATTGTAGTCCCTCTCGTCTACTGGTTTGAAACAATGATCGTAGGTACGGCGGAGCATTGTTTGATAGAATTGCGTGGGTCAGCTTGGCTTTGTTGTAGAGAATTGGCAGTGCGCATGTTTAGGGTCAATGGAATTAATATAAATTGATCTTTATACTTTACGGAGTTATGAACGCAAAATGCACGGTCAAGTCATGACGTATTAGCGTCGATATGGTCACGCTTGGTGACTAGGTTACCGTACCCTTTTTGTATTGACCGTCAAGCAGTGAAGACGGATTTTGTTACCCTTCCAGGGTTGTGCATGATGCTACTGCACACATATATATATTTTAGTCAAGTACGGACACGGGTCAGTCCATTGTAATTGATGAAGAGATAAATGATTAAGTAGTTGATTCATTCTCGTCAAGACACATGCGCTCACTACCGGTTGTCTGAAACCCAGCAGCGCGAGTATATAGCCATGATGTTCGTTTGACAGTTTTTCAAGTACGACATTGACCCATAATAGGATGTTTGCTTACCATGTACTATATTAATGATGTCGTCAAATATGTGTGTTTCTTCCGTAATAAACTGTTTTCTCGTGGACTCTAACAAGGCGGACTTATTAAGTTGATCATTGAGCGATTCACCTGTTAGTTATCCTTTTCACACATTCGCGTTTCAAATAATTACAGCACGATAATAATCAATGAATGAAAACCAGAGCAATCCAGTCATGGACAGCGATAATGAACATTCTTTATTCTTTCGATATTCCACTGTCTAAAGCAGCTTCCATGATACTTTGATCACAGACATGCTATGCTAACCGGATCGTCTGTATAAGAAAACTGGTAGGCCAGTTCGGGGATACGAAAATCTTCTCCTTCATCAGGTTAGATCTAGCGATAAATTTCTTCGCAACACGATTGTTTACGTTTACAATACGTTCACATGACTTTATGACACACTGCGCATGACTAGAGGTCAAATATACGTCATCACCCTTTTCGACCGAGTCAATGACAACCGTTGGCAGCTCTACGAAAGTCAAATCTAATGTCCTGCTACAAGTATCGATGCAAGGAGAATATCAAGAGGAAACCCCGTCAAAATGATGAAGTTCAGCTCACTGTACCTGGTTGGCCGTTGATGCATACTGGCATTAACTGAAGAAGATCACTGGGCGCAAAAAGATGCCAGTAATTACGGTATCGGAGCCTGCCTACTGCAATATCACAACGATATACTTCATCCGACTATGTATATTTCAAGAAAACTGAAATCGCCTGAAACGAAATACTCCACTGTTGACAAAGAGTTGCTGGCAGTTGTTTGGGCAATCACAAGGTTGGAAAAATTCTTGTTGGGAGCGCCTTTTACCATTCAAACCGACCAGAAGGCTGTTGCTTCATTACGACGCTCTAACCACAAAAGCCCCAAACTTGCCAGGTTTTCGATTCTACTTCAGCCATATGACTTTGTCATCGAAGCTATACCCGGAAAAGAAAACATTCTGGCGGATGCACTTTCCAGACACCTAACGGAAGTCGAATAATTATTGTCTTCAAGTTAAAAGATTAACGGCTAAACAAGAGCGACTTTGGAACTCTAACTGATTCCTGCGACAAAATTGATATGAACCACTTCTTTATGGAAAAACATTTCAAATAATTCGAATTCAATCATTCAAGATATTCAGTTTCCAAAAGAAAATTCTTTATAGCAAGAAACAAATTTCGATGGTCTTTTCTAACGTTAGGACTTTGGTTAGTGTCCAATCGTTCTCTAACTCATTACGATATGGTCTTGAATACGATATGAATCCAAGCTGGACATATAACGTTAGGTTACAGAAATTGACTAACTCAAAACGATCAAGTTTATATTCAATCAGGAACGAAGTTTAGTGGAACAGTATTAAATTTCTAAGGAACTTTCCATAGATTCGCAAGGGACATAACGACGGATGGATCATCACATCAGACATTAAGTTTAATAGTTATTAAATTAATGAAGAGTATAATAAAATTGAAGTGTGATTTAAAAAATAATGAGATAAAAAAAGAGAAGAAAATATGTCAAAGAAAGAAATGATGAAAAAGAAAAATCACGCAAGGAAATACTTTAATATTTTATGTATAAATGAGATAGCTTTTATATGCATTTAGTTAAGATGTTCACATGAAATGTATTAATATGTTATTTTCTCTCATTATATCATTAAGTTAATTATGTTGTAATTACACGACACTAATAATTAATTGTAAACACACATAACTAAACTAATTTATATTTTATTTTTCTTCTCTTTCTTTACTTTATTTGTCCTTACTTCTCATGTCTTTTATTATGACACTATCTATCAGGTTCTTTAATTAGATGTTAATTATTTAATACATTACATACTTACTATCATTGATTAGTTTAATTTTAATTAGTTAGAATAATTTTCTTTACTTAACACTTCATTACTCACTCACAAAAGTCTTCAATAGTTCAATAGCTAATTATTAGCGACAGTTGACACCCCTTTGTTTAATAATGTTATATGACATGTATTATCGACACGACTACGACACTGTTCTAGACAGAACATCGTAGGCCATATGTCGGGTTTTTATTAAATTTTTTCATATAATTGAGTAAGTTAGTAAAAAAAATCTATCAAATAGATTTTTTTCCCACGGCGGGCAGGGAATTGTTACGTTAGTTTTATTGATGGCGTCTGCTAGAACGAACGAACGAACGAACTTTATTTTCGAAGGGTTGAGAATTGGGCGCGCAGGCCCGTCTAACATTCTGCCCTTTCACTCTCATTTATCTTGCATACTATATCCTTTTATTCCCACATATTACTTTAAGCATTAATTTAAAGGCATGCAACATTATAAAGTTAACATAATAGCATTCATTTACAGTATACAATCATAATAAAAAATGAGTAGCCTAGGTTTTTTTTTTTAAATAAAGATAGTGACTGAAAAAAAAAATAATAATAATAAAAAATAAAATAATATAAACAAAACAATAAATAAATAAGTTATGTATACCGACACTCACTTATGCGGTCAAAACGTCTAATCTGTAGTATTTTTGAATGTGTCATCAATCCTCAATACAAGAATTACAAAAACACATTCTCGCTTACATCCATACATTCTTGGCGGAAATTGAAATAATAATAATAACACTTTCTTGCGCACTTCTGTAGCAGAAAAAGTCTTTCAGCAGTTTAAAAAAAAAAAAAAAAAAAAAAAAAAAAAAATTATATCTGCATGTACATCACCCATTTAAGCAAACGGAAACATTCACATCTCTAAAGTACAGTGGTATGCGGGTACATTCTCACATACATTACATTATATAATAGTATTACATGGATATAAAACAAATTATTCCCATTAAAAACGAGCGGAAGAGGAAAGGAAATGTTGACCTATGGATGAGATGTTGACAGGCAAATGATGTTTCTATGGGGGTAGATAATCAGTGTTTAGGAAGTGTTTGAAAAGTGCTTTGTTAAATGAATATTGTGTAGGTAGGCTTTTTAGGTGGTGTGGAAGGCTGTTCCATAAGTAGGATCCAGAGTAGGCTAGACTCTGTTTGAACAGGTCGATCCTAGGTTTGGGCAGACGTAACTGATGTAATTGTAGTCCCTCTCGTCTACTGGTTTGAAACAATGATCGTAGGTACGGCGGAGCATTGTTTGATAGAATTGCGTGGGTCAGCTTGGCTTTGTTGTAGAGAATTGGCAGTGCGCATGTTTAGGGTCAATGGAATTAATATAAATTGATCTTTATACTTTACGGAGTTATGAACGCGAAATGCACGGTCAAGTCATGACGTATTAGCGTCGATATGGTCACGCTTGGTGACTAGGTTACCGTACCCTTTTTGTATTGACCGTCAAGCAGTGAAGACGGATTTTGTTACCCTTCCAGGGTTGTGCATGATGCTACTGCACATATATATATTTTAGTCAAGTACGGACACGGGTCAGTCCATTGTAATTGATGAAGAGATAAATGATTAAGTAGTTGATTCATTCTCGTCAAGACACATGCGCTCACTACCGGTTGTCTGAAACCCAGCAGCGCGAGTATATAGCCATGATGTTCGTTTGACAGTTTTTCAAGTACGACATGGACCCATAATAGGATGTTTGCAAGTATTCAATTTGTCATATATGCTTACCATGAACTATATTAATGATGTCGTCAAATATGTGTGTTTCTTCTGTAATAAACTGTTTTCTCGTGGACTCTAACAAGGCGGACTTATTAAGTTGATCATTGAGCGATTCACTTGTTAGTTATCCTTTTCACACATTCGCGTTTCAAATAATTACAGCACGATAATAATCAATGAATGAAAACCAGAACAATCCAGTCATGGACAGCGATAATGAACATTCTTTATTCATTCGATATTCCACTGTCTAAAGCAGCTTCCATGATACTTTGATCACAGACATGCTATGCTAACCGGATCGTCTGTATCAAGAGGTACATCTCCAATCCAACCTGCAAGTCTGGAAGGAAGAGCTGGAGAAGAGAGGGATGGTCATAAACATCTCTAAAACAAAATCCATGGTGATATCACGAGAAGAAAGAAGACATCAGATTAAACTATGAGAACAGGTCCTGGAGCAGGTCGACGACTTTAAGTACCTCGGAGCTATTATAGACCGAAAGGGAGGCATCAAAGAAGAGTTGACCATTCAAAAAGCAGCAGCTGGGAGACTTTTTCAGGCCATAAATCGAGGATTCCTCAGCAAGAGAGAGGTTGGTAAGAAAACGAAGATTGCTTTATACCGCTCCACCTATGTCCCAGTCTTGAATATGGATGCGAGTCATGGGCAATGACTACAACCCACAAAAGCCAGATCCAAACCTCAGAAATGAGGTATCTGAGGAAGGTGGTTGAATTAACAAGAAGAGACATGGTCCGGAACCAGACGATACGTCAAGGCTTAAAATCCCACCCCCTGCAGACCCAAGTAGAACAGTCCCAACTAAGATTGTTTGGCCATGTCTGAAGAAATGGAGAAGATCGGATACCACGACAAGCATGGGAAACAAAGAGCCAGGGATCCAGACCCACAGGACGACCCAGAGTCCGCTAAGAGGACACCATTAGACAATCCTTGAAGGACCGAGGACTAGAATGAAACCAGGCCAGGAGGAAGACAGCCGATATGATAGTCTGTCGCTCTCTCTCTTCCAAACCTCTACACATCACGGTAGAAGGGGAACGACTAAGTAAGTAAGCTACATGAAGACGTGGTATTTGTATTTAGTGCGACATGGAGACGTGGTATTTGTGTTTAGTGCTACATGAAGACGTCGTATTTGTATATAGTTCTACATGATTACGTCGTGTTTGTATATAATGCTATATGAAGAGGTGGTATTTGTATTAGTGCTACATGAAGTCATGGCATTTATATTTAGTGCTACATCGAGACGTCGTGTTTGTATTGTGCTATGTGACGAAATGGACGACCTCTTAGCGATCGTTGGTTCTCTCCGACAGTATCGGTACATTTGTGGTACTGATGTTTATTATGTGATGTCAATTATCGCACTTTTCTTTCTCTCTTTCTTTCTTTACTCGTTATTTTTCTGCTAAGAAACAGATATTTGATTTTATCAAATCAACTTGCAGGTGATAAATATCACATTTGCAAGGAGCGGCTGATATGATACATCACATTTGCTTGGCGCTACCCAGCTTTGTTGGTTATAGGCGCGGCAGATTAACACGTACATCGGCCAGTGCTATGGGCTTAATCACCGATAAAACACGAGTTAGCGTACTCATACGACAGATAGCGAGATTCCTGTCTGTGTGACACATGTGGGCAGACAAGTGTGTTATAATCGCTTCCGGTCACTTGGTTAAAAGTAATCATGGATTTATTACATTTTAGACAATATGAGTCTACAAATGTGTTTTTGAGAGTGTATGCAAGGCATCAGATGTCCATATATGATAATACGTGACCTTTACAGGCACGCACCATATTTCACGAGGGACTATTTTGAGATATCACACCTTATCTGCATGATTTGAAATGATTGGATCTTTCTGATTAGATTCATAACAACAACGCTTGGGAAAATAGGAATATAGGATGACCATTTCGCAGTTTTATTTCACTGTGAATTTCACGCTTTCAAAGACAACATCAAACCTCGCCAGGGTGAAGACTAGCTTCATAATTCCTTTTGTTAACCGGACCTTTTATTGGAGAACCAGATAAGACTTACAAAGCACAGGACATCTTTTTCAAATTTTAATAAGGAACCCCGGGACTAAGAAACTGAAGAAACACGGAGTCAGAGGGGAATCTATAATCAAAATTAAAGACATCCCAGACGCGTGTAAGAGAACGATTCGTCTCTTTTATTCCTCTGAGCAAATACATCTGTAGCCAAGATTGGCGTAAGTAGTGCATTTACCTTCTATGTTTTATTACTAACATGTAAACTTATATATATATATATATATATATATATATATATATATATATATATATATATATATATATATATATATATATATATATATATATATATATATATATGTGTGTGTGTGTGAAAATATTCATTTTAATTAATAGAAGTTTCAAACTTTTCCATAAGTGTAAATATAAATGAAACATAAATGAATTTATATTGTGAACACTTTTTTCAAACGGCGGAGATGTAAATGTAAAACATATATACGAGTATATCTGTACGTTTAACCTTTCATTTGAATGTAATATAAAGCTACAGCTATTCAGTTTAAATGTAAAGGACATTTTGTCCCGAGGGATTAAATTAAATTCTCATCGAGGGTAAATTCTGACATGGGATAGTTGTATGGGAAGATAGGAACCCATAACTATGGGTTGGAAAACGCAATACTTAGAATAGCAGTCGTTTCTATTCTTCTGTCATAGTTATTGGTGGTATCAGCAGAAAGTACTATCTCTGGAACCAAGTGAATATAGAAGTGGACTGACGCTGTGAGAGACGCCATCATAAGAGGGTCTTATAGACAGACGCAGAATTAACTTGGCCGTTACTCCTGGACGTTCTGGGAACGTGCGGTGCCTGAATTTTGACCAGAGACGAGCGCGAGCAGAGTGAAAGAAACTAAACCAGCGGGAGAAAAAAATACTATTGGCAGCTAAGTGAAAATATATGCTGCCAAAAGTGACCTCCTTTATTCAGTTAAATTCCATTCAAGCGATGAAATCCTTTTCATAACTATTCAAATTATATCTTTTTAAACTGTTAAACTTAAAGTGATAATTAAATTTTGTTATTTGTAATGTTACAAATTTAACTTCGATTCAACCCTTTTAAATGTACTACAAGTTTATCTCAGTCTAAGGTACTAAACACAAACTCTAAAAAGAGCAATACATTATAATATTAATTCCACTGATTAACTCAGGGGTGGGGGCTTAATGAGCTAGAATAACCATTGCTTAAATTCTTCATAAAAAGTGTCGGCAGATTACAGAATTAACGTGCTCTGCGAACGCCAGCATTGTTTTCGCTTATCTGAATATCTTGTGAAGACTCCCATGTGATAGAAGCTTTACTGCTCTTCTATCTACATTTCTGCCAAGAGTAATCTTGTGTAAAGATAGACTCCATTGAAGCCTATAATAGATACTCTTGAGTTTTGGCTACTGTTGGACCACTACTGCAAAGCAGGGGAGGCAATACCGTCACATGTTACACGAAGACGTCGTGTTTGTATATAGTGCTGCACGAAGACGTCGTGTTTGTATATAAAGCTACATGAAGACAACGTGTTTGTATATAGTGCTACATGAAGACGCCGTGCTTGTATATATAGTTACGTGACGACGTCCTGTTTGTATATAAACCTACACGAAAACGTCATGTTTGTATATAGTGCTACATGAAGACGTCGTGTTTGAATATAGTGATACACGAAGACGTTGTGTTTGTTTTAGTGGTATATGAAGACGTCCCATTTGTGTTGAGAGGTACATGAAGATTTTTTTGGGTATTTAGTGACACAAGGAGACGTCATATTTGTAGTTAGTGGTAAAAGGAGACGTCATATTTTATTAAGTAGCCATCCCTGCTGAGATAGTAGACAGGTGATGCAGTATTGAAACGGCAGTCATGTTGGTAATTCTCGTGTACCAATTTCTGGCCGCGACAGATTAACACTAAAATCGCCCCAGCGTATTTGTTTAATCGCTGATAAGGCAAGGATGCATCTTTGCCAAGGTGGTAAAGAGACGAGTTGTGTGTGTGCTCAAAAGCCAGATAACGAGATTATTCGTCTGTGCGACACATTTTGAACAGACATAAATGACGTTATCGTTTCCTATCCGACATTCTCGAAGACACTACTTTACATGATCGTATGAGTTTACCGATGTGTTGGTAAGTTTTCAGGCCAGTCAATCGGATGTTTTATTACCATATATGGGAGAGGTGACCTCTGCATCATGCACATAATTTTTCCATGTCGGAAATAATTATTTCCCCACACAACACGCATGTTTGAAAACGATTGACGCTTTCTTAGCATCGTAACAAACCAAATGCGGGGGTATACTTGCAATATGATCTGACAATTTTTGCAAGTCTAGTTCACTGTGTGATATCGCTTACCAAAGACGACACCATACTGCCAGAAGTTAGAATTCAGAATTCCATTTATCAAGCTGGACTTTTATTGGAGTATTTTGGAAGGACTTAGACAGCCCAATAAAAACTCTAGTATTTTAGTAAGGAACCGGAATCTGAGGAAACTGAAACACACAGTCATTGTGGGAACTTATTGCTAAATTAACGATCTCAAAGAACACGTGTAAGAGGCCAATTCAAGTGCCTTTATTCATCTGGGCAAAACGTCTGTGAGCCAGGATTGGTGTAAGTTGTGCATTTTGGATTTTAGATTTTTTCATTACTAACATGTGAACTAATATGTATATATTGCCATTTGAATATTAATATGTTAAAATCGCTAGTGCATGTCCAAGTTGTTTGAGGCTGGCAACCTCAGCGTACAGAAAGATGATTTCATGAACCACCACTGAAAGGCTTGGTGGCTGTTTTATTGCTAGTTTCTTAAAGAAAACTAAAAGCATATTGTTAAAGTCAGTTTTTTAAGCAAGGGGATTTAAACATTAATATTTTTTACATGTCAGGTCAGATTTAGTTGTTACCTCCCTTGACTTGTTTGTTCCAGAACCTTCTCGTACCTGCGAGATTGAGAACAGTTCACGGTTCGCGGTAACAGCGCATGCGTGACTGTTTGGCGGGACTGATATGCGAGATATCTCGTGACAGTTCGCTTTGGGCGTTTGACCGGGCAGGTCAGCCATGTTTTCTTACTGTGTTTTCAGGGAGATATTTCTGGTGGAATATAAATGTTGAAGACTCCCCATGATAATTCTAAAGCCTGGGATAGAAGGCTCGTACTAAGATTGTACAATGTGTATTAGATATTGTATTGTATTGTCAGAGCAGAGGAGGTAAGAAGAAAGTTTATATTATTTAGAGCCAGGAACTTTATTCGGCTCATATATTGCATTGCCAGAAAAGTTGGAGGAGTATTTATATTATCTTAGAGCCAGGAACTGTATTCGGCTCATGTATTGCATTGCCAGAAGAGTTGGCAGGTTATTTAGAGCCAGGAACTTTATTCGGCTCATGTATTGCATTGCCAGAAGAGTTGGAGGAGTATTTATATTATCTTAGAGCCAGGAACTGTAGTCGGCTCATGTATTGTATTGTCAGAGGGGTGAAGGTGGAGAGCCTAGTTATACGATGTTTCCGTGATGTACTTTACCCTGTAACTCGTGACAGTGATCGTTTGCTATGTACCAAGTACCGTTTACTAGGAATGTTTACGTGTCCCTTGTTCCAGTCAAATAAACAGTGTATAAACGTTACAGCTGTTACTGCATTTCCTAGTATGCAAAGTTTAAGATGTCAGTCACTTCTATATGTGCATTGGTGTGGGTGATTGGTTGTCAACTTAATTAATACCACACGGCATTCGCGTCTATGTGCATCTACACACCCACACACTTAGTCGGCCACCTGTAAGCCCGACGTTATCTGTACGTCATTAACAGCGGCACATATATTAGAACATTTACATTCTTGGCTGTAAGTATCCGGCGTTGCCCGGAGGTCTCACCTTTACATACTACAACTTCAAGAGCGAGGCTCAGCCAAGTCTATCTACACCAGTACCAGTCGTATCACCAATCTGTCCCAGTATCCAGATTTTATCACATATGTAGACCAAAGTTCCATATGGAGCAGGGAGGGAAGATGAAATAAATGATGTACATTCTAAGTATAATATTTACATTTTGTACATTCTAAGTATAATATTTACATTTTCAAACTAGTGTAAATGTCTATGTAAACATATTCACTTTAAAATTAATGAAAGTTTCAAACTGTTCAGCAAGTGTAGATATAAATGAAAACACATTCAATTTATATTGTGAACACTTTTCAATCAGTGGAGATGTAAATTTAAACATTTTCTATCTGTACTATTAACCTTTTCACTTAAATGGAAAATAAAGATAAAGCTTTTCAATTTAAATGTAAATGAAGTATTCTCTAGAGGGATTAAGTTTAATTCTCATCGAGGGTAAATTCTGAGGTAGATGGGATAGTGGAATAGAAAGAAGGGGACCCATAACTATTAGTTGGAAAACGCAATACTCAGGAGAGCGTTTAGTTCCTAATCTTTTACCAAAGTTGTTGGTGATACCAGTGAGGGTACTAATCTCTGGAACAAAGTGAGGGTATAAGTAGAAAACTTTCATTCCATCACAATAGTGATGACAACTTTCTGTTAAATCACTATTCAAATTTTATAAAACCTTGTTAAAACCTAAATGATTGTGACATTTGTTATTTGTAATTATACAAATTTAACTTCGATTTAATCATTTTAAATTTACTGCATGTTTGTCTCAGTCAATTTTCTAAATACACTCTAAACAGAGCTATATCTTAATCATAAGAATTCTACTGAGTAAATCAAGGTGGGGGCTTGACGAGCTGAAATTAATAATTGCTTAATTCTTCATAAAAGGCGGCGGACCGATATAAAGATAACAATTGCCCTGCCAATGCAGCATTGTTCTTTACTTCAGAAATATCTTGTGAAATCTCCCTTGAAATAGAAGCGTCATTACCCTTATATCTACAACTCTACAAGAGTAATCTT
The DNA here is from genome assembly GCA_024509875.1 of Oreohelix idahoensis. Lineage (NCBI taxonomy): Eukaryota > Metazoa > Mollusca > Gastropoda > Stylommatophora > Oreohelicidae > Oreohelix > Oreohelix idahoensis. The sequence goes on from JAMPIV010022926.1 coordinate 495,069, forward strand.
GTGCGAAGATAGACGCCGTTGACGACCCATATTAGAAACTCTTGGATTTTGGCCACTGTTGGACTACTACTGCAAAGCAGGAGAGGCAATCCGTGATAATTGAGACGTCGTATTTGTATTTAGTGATACATAGAGATGTCATGTTTGTATTTAGTGGTACAAGGAGACTTCATATTTATTTTTGTGGTACAAGGAGACTTCGTATTTGTATTTAGTGGTACATGCAGACGTCGTATTTGTATTTAGTGGTACAAGGAGACGTCATATTTTATTTAGTGGTACATGGAGACTTCGTAATTATATTTAGTGGTACAAGGAGACGTCGTATTTGGATTTAGTGGTACAAGGAGATGTTTTGTTTATATTTAGCAGCTTGAGGAAACAATATGGCGAAAGAACTGAACATGACTACCAGCTACAGCAACACACAGACAAACCTTCACCATGCTACCGACACAACCGCCATCAACAATGAAAAACCACCTCACAGAAGAAAACAGAATTGATCAGTTGCAAAAACGACGTGAGCCACCGAAGCCAGGCATGTTTGAGGTCATGCTTAAGCCACATGCCGAGTGGATTGCCTGCAGATCCATACGCTACATCCTGCGTCAAGGGAATTCGAATAACAAAGGTGCAGTCAGCGTGACATAAGAATAACAGAAAGCAGAAGCGTTTTTTTTCCACTTTACGTCTCATTCACTCACACTCTCAATCTCTCTCGCTCTCTCTCCCTCTCTCTATCTTTCTCTCTCTCCCCTTCTCTCTCTCGCTCCTTCTCTCTCTCTCTCTCTCTCTCTATATATATATATACCTGTTGATAGCATTACAATGCAGTCCTTGTTCTGAAACCCCCAGGGCAAGAGAGGCAGAGGTAGACTAAGAAGCACATGGAGAAGAGAGCTGGAAACAGAGGTGAAAATGATGAGAAGAACGTGGACAGAAATTGAGATGATGGCACGTGACAGGAGGACTTGGCATGTGTTTATTGAAGGCCTATGCTCCTTTGGGAGTGGAGGGTTATGAATGAATGAAATATCACCAAGAGCTAACGTTCAGTGATGGTCGATCAAAGACAAGACACCAAGACTATTACTTACACACTCATATACTATTGTTTACACTGTTGCGGGTTGTCTCCCCTGCTCTGCCGTAATGGCCAAACTTCCAGTACAAGGTATAAACATTCGCTCAAGATTACTCTTGGCAGGTATATAAATAGAAGAGTGATGCTCCTATTTAAGAGAGTCTCACATGGATTTATAGAATGGTAAGTATAGCAACTGAGTCATCAAAGTTGCTACAAACTTATTATTCTCTACGCCCACCTCTGTGATAAAATATATTTTGACTCGTATTTTATGAGCCCACAGCTAAAGGTGATTCAGTAAAATATTAATTTTTATAGCTCTATATCTACATGTATTTTTTTAAAAATGAGACATGGGTGCAGGTATAAAATTAACTCAATAAGTGATAAACGCAACTCTAGATTTATATTCACATCAAACAGATTTAATAGAGAATTATTTGTTTAACAGAGTTATATGAATAAAATTGATTATTTTTTTTTGTAAAAGAAAAAATAAACTGTTAACTCTATCCTCATTGGAATATATGGTGGTTTGAAAAAATAGAGTTCATAAGCCGTACCAGTATTTTTCGTTGTGGGGTCAGTAAGAGTCTAGTTCCGTCACTGCTGGTCCCTAGAAGTGTTTTGACTGTTCTTTCTCTCCAGGAGCCGAGTTGTTTTCGGGATCACGTTCCTGCTGTTCAGGATTAAATGCCGAGGAAGGATGCCGGTTCAAGTGTTCTCTAGACCTGTCCGACGTAGGTATCTGGTGTCAACTTCTGGCAGTTGTTACCATAAACTATTACTATTACTTACACACTCATCTGAGAGTATGTACACCTCCACGCACACAAAGTACATTAACACGATACAGCTGAGGGAATTTTCTATAACTGACTGACTGGCTGACATACTGACTTACTCACTCACTGATTAACTCATTCACTCATTCACTCACTCATTTCCACATTCACTTGCTCACTCACTTTCACTTACTCACTCCCCACATTCAGTCACTCACTCCCCCAGTCACTCACTCACATCCTAAATACTCGTTCACTCACACACTACCAAAATTATTACAGGTATAAATATAAATACACGTGTCCGTTTTAAAGTGGAAAAATAAATAAACAGAACAATTCAGGGGAGTTGAGAGGTGACAAGGCACAGGACTGTGGTGAGATGGATAATTAATGATGAGCAATAGATCAAGTCAAGGTATTCCTGACCTTTTAAAATACCTCGGTCTCAGAAATGAGCACTGGTGTATTGATGGCACAGGGTATAGTCAGACTGTTAAGTACTCTTGTCCAGATGGTAAAGTGATATAGATCAAGTGGTAAATTGATATAGATCAAGAGCTTACCTTGCCTTCCCGCTACGACTACACCAATGCTTTTATAAATTATTCACACTTAATTAATTCATAAATACAGAACATGGAAATAATTTAACAACTACAGAAGTTAACAAAATCAATCAATTTACTTTATTGCTTAATCTTCTCTTTTCTTTGCATTTTGAATGAAAACTAGGATATGTATTTACACATTTACGTTAATCAAAATAAATATTCACTGTTTACACAATAAAAAAAACTGTCCTTGTTTACTGTCTTTTTCATCATCCGACTATCATCGGATTCAGGTATATCAGTTGTGGTAATGCTTCTTTTGTGCACTTATTTTCACGAAATTCCTGGTCTGTGAAGCTGCAATGCTACACCTAGTTGTTGTACAGCTTGTATTGACACACAGTTCAGTCAATATGCTGGACTACCATCACTATGTGGAGACCAGATATTCAGGAGTAGTCCAAGCTCTTTCGTGTTCCGTTGTCCCAATAATTCGGAATGCGCTGTTGGATCCACCATAAGATTGAACGTCAAAACCCTCAGGCTTTCAGAATACAATATGCAGGTAAGGCTGGTTCTAATGCAATTTCTCTAGGTCAAGACGAATTTTGCAGTATCAGCTCTCATTCATGTTTTTTTTATTTTTATTTAATTAAATTCCTCCCATGAGGTTGCATTTTTTTCCTCGCATGAGGTTGCATTAACACACGCCTAACCCCGGCTCTGGCCAAGACACATGATCCTAGCCAAGGCCGGATAGTAGCCGCAAGTCCAAATACAAAAAGACCCAATGACACACAAGTGTCATTTTAGTGATCTATGAAGAAAAAGTAATTTTTCTAGTCCTAGCCGATCAGTAAAGTTTCTTGGGAAGTTTTAGTTTAATTTAATTCTTAACTCCAGAGCCATCAATACGATCTGAGTGATAGACATGTGAAACTTTATAGGTCCATTTAATTCCTTGTTGAAAGAATAGCGGCATGGTTTAAAAGTTGAGATATCACCGCTTTGTATTATTGCAAAGTCGGTCGGGAGAGAAACTCGCATCTGCGAATCATATGTATTTACAGAATAGTCGGGAGCGTGTGTAATGTGTATTTTTATTTGTGTTTTAGTGAGAGTATTGATGCTCACTATTTATATAGTTACGCATATATCTATGGACGGAAGTGATAGAGGTATTAATTGGAGCACGTGTGTGCTATCAGTAATGAATATGTATGCAGGAGCGCGTGGTTGAAAAACTGCGGCACCACGTGGCTGAACTACAGGGTTTTCAATTTGATAATCGGGGATTATGTATAACTTTTGACGGCATGTAGATGCTAGCGTAAACAGGGTTATAGGTTATTGATTGTGCTTTGTTATTTTGTGTATTCAGAAGATGGAGATGAAATTTATTTATGTTAAGGGAATAATATTTTATTACATTTTGAATGTGATTACTATTATTGACGGGAATTTTAGGAATTCCTAGAGAGGGCTAGTTTTAGTTTGTGTTAAACATTACGGCATTAGTGTCAGCGTAAGAAGTAGGCCACAGTACGTCTGCCCAGACGGGCCAGTGAAAATATTGTTGCTCGGAGTTAGTCAGGCAGAACAAGCGATCTGGGTTAGCCAATGTTTACTTTGTAGGCTCAGGTAGAGAGGGGAGTTACGTGGTGAAGAGTAAGGAAGTTAATTGTTATTTGAAATGTATTATTACGGTTTGTTTAGCTGTTGTTTTGTTTTGTCTAAAACAGCAGGTACCGGCTTTGTGGGAATGAGAGCGGAATTTTGAGACCACAAAATTTCTCCCACGGCAAAGTTGGGGCATTCGCAGAACCGCAAGGGTTTTTACGTTAGTTGCCAGTAGTGGAAGGAGAGGAAGAAAATACGTTTTCCCAGCCAGGGGAAGACATTTTCCAGCGAATAGGATTTTTGTGGATAAATCCTGAGCTCTGACGCTCGTTACACACGCAGATTTGGCAGGCTGCCAGCGTTGTGGTAATTTTATGTTCGTTTCTTCACGGCCATAATAAAGCCGACGGCCCAGTTATAGGTACTCGGGCAGGTAATTTCAGAGTGGTAGAAGTCAGCTACAGTTCCAGTCCAGAATCCAGTGGGGTTCTGTTACACCTCAGTCATCAAGTCCAGAGTTAGTGGAGAGAGAGAGGGTAAACATTCTCTCTACTGAAGTCAGCACAGATAGGCAGAACTGTTAGTTTTGGTGAATCATAGCAGAGGACAGCTGCTGAAGTTTAGAGGTGCAGTTAGTTGTGTTCAGGAGATTCCAGGATAGGCTGTGTAGAACCGAAGTCTGTGCAGAGATTGTGTAGACACTTCATAGTCGTTCCAGCTATCAGTGGACTTAGAGTTAGAGTTAGAATTTAGAACAGCTAGTTTGGAGTGTAGGCGACATCAAGTGCAGTGTAGTTCATTTCAGTTAACCTTACCTTCTTTCTCCATACAGGTTGCAATTGTGGGAGAAGGGTTGGGGTTGATGCATTTTTAACTGTGCTTGATTTTGTTTTCAGGTGTGCGTCCTCGCCTTTTTTGTATTTTGACATGCATATGTTTGTTTATAGGTGTATAATAAACTTGTATAAAGTGTAGCTGGCATCAGTCATTTCCTTTAGTACAGTAGCTATATGTTGTCTGTACCTTGGTGTTTGTGAATCTTAATTGAACCTTATCCCCATAGGGTAGTTAGAGGTGGTTCGAGGCCATAGCAATTTAAACGTCCGAAGTGGCGAGGAAAGAATCAACCTCGGTTCTCAACCTCGGAGCCAATGGTCTCAACTTTCACATTTTGCACTATATTTCTATCTGAATCTATCATTTCAGTCTTTCTTCTTACTATTGTCTTGTCACTATATGTAGATAGTCTCTAGTCCAAAATCCATTTCGTGACAAAGTGGGGGCTATCGTCCGGTGAATCATCTTTGTTACGTTCAATTCTGTGATCTTGACAAAGTGGGTGGCGTCGTCCTTGGGATCATCTTTGTTGGGATCAATTCTAGATTCATAGATTGTCTCTGAAGAAAGTTCTGGAAATAGATTTCTTAAAAATCCCCTAGACTTGAGCTATATTAAGACTGATCCAGCTATAAGTTTTTTTCCACAGGTTCCAGTTAGTTTAGATGGTAGTTGTAGTAAGGTTGTTTATGACTTAGAGGTAATTGATGGCTAATCGAATTTTTTTCTTGACAGGAAAGTAAATTCGGGTTTTGGGTAGCTGGATAACTTGAATTTTTTTCAGGTAGTTATTAGTCAGACTTGGTGTTAGTCTGAGTTCGGGTTTTTGCGACAGCATTTTTCCTAGTAGGTAACGGGAAGTTATGGGGCCTTCACGTCTCTATATTTGTGAGCTTACGGCAGAATTTGCAGGTAACATGGCTGATCTCGATAAAGTACATAAGATTGCGTTTGAGGTAGCTAAGTTCATGGAGTATGGTGACAGCGAAATTCCACCCCTTCTGGAATATGCAGAAAGCCTGCAGGGGCAATATGAGGTAGACAACTTATTTGGCAATCGTCTAGCGTTGGCATGGACCTGTGCAAAAGCTGGGGACAGCGAAGCATTCATCCGAGAGTTCATAGAACAAGGAATAGAAATGGTCCAGAAATCGGAAAGAAGAAAACAAGAACGGGAAATAGAAAGACAACAATGGAAAAAGGAGCGACTAGAAAGGGACAACCCCTCTGAAAATCTTGTGCCAGTAAAGGATAACTTGTCGGCTCAAACTGCACCCCAACTCCAGGAAAAGGACTTTCCGTTGGAAATGGACACGAAGCCCAAACAAGGAAAGGATTCAGCTAAGGAAAGCAGCCCTTACAACGCTGGGAAGATTACGAAGCGATCCCAGGCGTGGAAACGGCATAACAGGGGGAATAATGCAAGCAAGCATTATAATTCGGATGGCTACCGATTCTCCCATGCTCGTGAGAGAGCACAACATACTCGACACGGAAAGTCGAGGTCAGGGTTCGAATCCCTAATAAGGCATGTTTCGCCAGCTCCCCAGTGGGACAGCGAAAAACGACAGGCAGAGGCGCATTCGCCTGACATCCCTGTGCAGCCTAATGGCAAAACAGTGGTGATTGTGGAAGTACATTCTTTGTCGTCGGGAATTAGGCCCCCGATGGTATTAGCTCCTTCAGGAGAGGGACATACTGACAAGAACTGTATTCAAGGAACAGTAGAACAAGTCACTGAGAGCTTTATCTCAGATTCTCCGCGATCTAACGGGATCTTAAACCGTCAAGTGTCATTGCAGGACACATTCCAACTGACGCCAGTAACTCTCACAGGGGAGGGCAAGGTTGAAGGTAGAACCAGGGTGTTAGACGGAGAGCTCCCGTGGTCTACAGGTTCATCTCACCAACTTTTCAGGCCAGAAAAGAGTGAGAAAAGCGACCTTACGCATTTGCAAGGAGCTATTTTGGAGAGCTCTGTCCCGCTTCATATTGGTAGGGGGAAGAGCGATCACAGAACCACTGCCAGGGGCAGATATTACCTATCTTTTCCCCAAGATAGAAGCTACTGGGATCAGTGAGAATTCAGTAGAAACCAAGCAAGAGATCGGAAACTCGACACCAGAGGAACCCGAGATGGGGCATCTTCATTTTAAGGTACCAGCGGTTTCAAACCCGCTGATGAGCAGCAAGGTAGTCGCCATCGCCAGGCCTCTACATAGCAATTCGGTCATGGCAGTTGACCAAGCCAGCATTTCGCCGGACAAGGCAAGGGAAGTTCCAGACCCGCCATTGGAGGGCACAGGTCTGAAGAGAGATCGACTCTCCCACCGGAGCATGGGAGTAGTTATGGAGAGGAATAAGAAGAAACAGGTGCGCGTTTCTTTGGCCAACAAACTTTTCCAATTTTGGAACAGTGATTCTCGCTCGAGGGACATTACAGTCGGCCGCAGGTATCTCAGGTCAACCAGGTACAGGCCATACAAACGTAAACACCCAGCGAATAGCCTTTATCGGACAGCACATAACCCGCTAATTACCTGTACAGTGGTCAGGGAGTTGTGCGGGAGCTGTACTCCCCCAAGGCCAAGAACACTTATCAGGAAGAAACCCTGGAGGAGAAAATTAGGTAAACATGGCCAGGTGCACACAGGAAGGAAGTATGTTATGGTTGATTGGCCCAGCCGCCTGCCAGTTGCAGAGCGACTCAAAGACAGAGGGAGAGAACAGGCGAAGAGCGACCATTTGTGTTGCAGTCGCCAGGTGGAAATCACCAGTCGTGACCATGAGACTTCAGGACAGACAGCCTTGTAGACAGAGTTAAGGGCCAATGTGAAACACAGAGATTTCACTAAGGAGATCGTTGCTCAATCTTTGAAAGGGGGGAGTGATGTGACGAAAGTACTGAGATTCTGTCTTTCTAATGGCCCATGTCTTTTTCTCCTTGCAATTTGTTCACTATATTTTGGAGGGATTACAGAAAAATCCTTCTCCATGTTTCTTCTTCTATTATTTACGTTTTTTTCAAGATGAGATCACGATGGAGTTTGATCTATGTGTTTAGAATGGGGGTGTAGGGAATTAGAAAGTATTATTCTAGATTAAGATTATAGAGGCTAGAGCAGGATTTGCACCAGTGTCCTTTTTTTTAAAGATATTGCGTGGCCATGTACGCATTTTTCGGGAGTTAAATTATTTGCGGCCATTTTTGCTTCATTTCCGCAGTATAGGGCTAGGACCAATTCCCGATTCTTTGTCTAGCAGAAACTGGTTGCATCAGCGTGATCTAAGGTTCTGATTGGCTGAGAGATAACTGCAGTTGAAATGCAGAGCTGCCATTGGCTTTAGAACCACGCCGCGCATATGACGTCACGAAGTCGGCGCGTGGGGGTCTTGATTATAAAAGGCCTATATTTCATAGCCTCTTTCTCTTTTAATGAAAAATTGCCAAGCCGCGTTCCTGATTTCAAATTATCGATTGCCTTCAGTGGGAAAATTCGAAATTTGGTAAGCATCATTTTTGCGTGAGGACTTTATTTAATTTTTCTAGTCCTAGCCGATCAGTAAAGTTTCTTGGGAAGTTTTAGTTTAATTTAATTCTTAACTCCAGAGCCATCAATACGATCTGAGTGATAGACATGTGAAACTTTATAGGTCCATTTAATTCCTTGTTGAAAGAATAGCGGCATGGTTTAAAAGTTGAGATATCACCGCTTTGTATTATTGCAAAGTCGGTCGGGAGAGAAACTCGCATCTGCGAATCATATGTATTTACAGAATAGTCGGGAGCGTGTGTAATGTGTATTTTTATTTGTGTTTTAGTGAGAGTATTGATGCTCACTATTTATATATTTTTTTTTTTTTTTTTTTTCGTACGCCCGCTAATACTCGAGGCGAAATCTCAGGTTATTACTATGTCTAACCTGACATTGATTTTACGTGAGTATCCCTTTTTACTTGTACAGAGACAGGTGTCCCTCGCCATTCAGGCAAATACTCTCCGATTTCGGAGGTACCCATTGCAGCTGGGTCGGCTCAGGAGCCGCCAATCCCTGGTCGACAACACTCCTTCAAATGTGGTTGCCAGGTCTCGAGTTAATCCAGTCCAATTCCCGGTCGACGAAAAATCCTCAAATGCCGTCGCCCGGGTTTGATCCTGAATCACCCGGTCGCCAGAGCGGTGTTGTAACCACTACGCTAGCGCGGCTCCTCTATTTATATAGTTACGCATATATCTATGGACGGAAGTGATAGAGGTATTAATTGGAGCACGTGTGTGCTATCAGTAATGAATATGTATGCAGGAGCGCGTGGTTGAAAAACTGCGGCACCACGTGGCTGAACTACAGGGTTTTCAATTTGATAATCGGGGATTATGTATAACTTTTGACGGCATGTAGATGCTAGCGTAAACAGGGTTATAGGTTATTGATTGTGCTTTGTTATTTTGTGTATTCAGAAGATGGAGATGAAATTTATTTATGTTAAGGGAATAATATTTTATTACATTTTGAATGTGATTACTATTATTGACGGGAATTTTAGGAATTCCTAGAGAGGGCTAGTTTTAGTTTGTGTTAAACATTACGGCATTAGTGTCAGCGTAAGAAGTAGGCCACAGTACGTCTGCCCAGACGGGCCAGTGAAAATATTGTTGCTCGGAGTTAGTCAGGCAGAACAAGCGATCTGGGTTAGCCAATGTTTACTTTGTAGGCTCAGGTAGAGAGGGGAGTTACGTGGTGAAGAGTAAGGAAGTTAATTGTTATTTGAAATGTATTATTATGGTTTGTTTAGCTGTTGTTTTGTTTTGTCTAAAACAGCAGGTACCGGCTTTGTGGGAATGAGAGCGGAATTTTGAGACCACAAAATTTCTCCCACGGCAAAGTTGGGGCATTCGCAGAACCGCAAGGGTTTTTACGTTAGTTGCCAGTAGTGGAAGGAGAGGAAGAAAATACGTTTTCCCAGCCAGGGGAAGACATTTTCCAGCGAATAGGATTTTTGTGGATAAATCCTGAGCTCTGACGCTCGTTACACACGCAGATTTGGCAGGCTGCCAGCGTTGTGGTAATTTTATGTTCGTTTCTTCACGGCCATAATAAAGCCGACGGCCCAGTTATAGGTACTCGGGCAGGTAATTTCAGAGTGGTAGAAGTCAGCTACAGTTCCAGTCCAGAATCCAGTGGGGTTCTGTTACACCTCAGTCATCAAGTCCAGAGTTAGTGGAGAGAGAGAGGGTAAACATTCTCTCTACTGAAGTCAGCACAGATAGGCAGAACTGTTAGTTTTGGTGAATCATAGCAGAGGACAGCTGCTGAAGTTTAGAGGTGCAGTTAGTTGTGTTCAGGAGATTCCAGGATAGGCTGTGTAGAACCGAAGTCTGTGCAGAGATTGTGTAGACACTTCATAGTCGTTCCAGCTATCAGTGGACTTAGAGTTAGAGTTAGAATTTAGAACAGCTAGTTTGGAGTGTAGGCGACATCAAGTGCAGTGTAGTTCATTTCAGTTAACCTTACCTTCTTTCTCCATACAGGTTGCAATTGTGGGAGAAGGGTTGGGGTTGATGCATTTTTAACTGTGCTTGATTTTGTTTTCAGGTGTGCATCCTCGCCTTTTTTGTATTTTGACATGCATATGTTTGTTTATAGGTGTATAATAAACTTGTATAAAGTGTAGCTGGCATCAGTCATTTCCTTTAGTACAGTAGCTATATGTTGTCTGTACCTTGGTGTTTGTGAATCTTAATTGAACCTTATCCCCATAGGGTAGTTAGAGGTGGTTCGAGGCCATAGCAATTTAAACGTCCGAAGTGGCGAGGAAAGAATCAACCTCGGTTCTCAACCTCGGAGCCAATGGTCTCAACTTTCACATTTTGCACTATATTTCTATCTGAATCTATCATTTCAGTCTTTCTTCTTACTATTGTCTTGTCACTATATGTAGATAGTCTCTAGTCCAAAATCCATTTCGTGACAGATCCCCAGTTGAGGTGGGATTTTTTAGACCGCAAACGGCTCCGGGGTCGACCCAGCCTCATGAACTGGGTACCAGAGCAACTTCTGAGAAGGTTAAGGCGGCCGGCGTGATGCTGACGACATCACCCCCTAGTGTGCAGATGGTCGAGAAAATATGGCCTAACATCATATTCCCAATACGCCTCAATGGGTGCGTAAACGGGATCCTTATCCAGTGATCTTGTCTAAAATCCAGCATTTGACTGATAAAACAGATATCTTCTCCATTACATCTTGTCCTGTTTCCGGCACACATACTCCAAAGGCGACTGCATCCGCTTAATATCTGTCCTGTGTAAATAATACAACGTCACACAAGACCCATGGCTGTGTGTGCTGTAAACAACCTAATAGTGTCCACATCCCTGAGATCTTCATGCCACACCCCCCTCATTATGGACTTGTCTAAGCAAAAACATTTTCATTTGCGCAATCATTGTCATATACAAACACTTAACAACTTGTGAAGAGTATTCGTGCGACAAATATTATAAACACAGTTTAAGTTTCAGGTCGTGCAGTTTTTATACTTACTTACTTAGTCGTTCCCCTTCTACCGTGAGGTGTAGAGGTTTGGAAGAGAGAGCGCCAGACCATTCTATCAGCTGTCTTCTTCCTGGCCTGGTTCCATTCTAGTCCTCGGTCCTTCAAAGATTGTCTAATGTTGTCCTCCCAGCGGACTCTGGGTCGTCCTGGAGGTCTGGATCCCTGGCTCTTTGTTTCCCATGCCCGTCGTGGTAGCCGATCTTCTCCCATTCTGCAGACATGGCCAAACCATCTCAGTTGGGACCGTTCTATTTGGGTCTGCAGCGGGTGGGATTTTAGGCCTTGACGTATCGTCCGGCTGCGGACCATGTCTCTTCCTGTCACCTCAACCACCCTCCTCAGATACCTCATTTCTGAGGTTTGGATCTGGCTTTTGTGGGTTGCAGTCATTGCCCACGACTCGCATCCATATGCCAAGACTGGGACACAGGTGGAGCGGCACACAGCCATCCTCGTTTTCCCACCAACCTCTCTCCCGCTGAGGAATCCACGACTTATGGCCTGAAAAAGTCTCCCAGCCGCTGCCCCTCGAGTGGCCAACTCCTCCCTGATGCCTCCCCCTCGGTCTATAATAGCTCCGAGATATCTAAAGTGGCCGACCTGCTCCAGGACCCGCCCTCCCAACTCAATCTGATGCCCTCTTTCCCCTCGCGATATCACCATGGATCCTGTTCCAGAGCTGCCCATTACCATCCCCCCCTCCCCAGCCCCCCCCCCCCCCCCCCCCCTTCCAGACCCGCAGGCCGGACCGGAGATGCGCCTCCGACCTAGCAATCAGGGCAACATCATCAGCAAATGCCAGCTCCGAAACATAGACCTGTCCCATCCTCCAGCACCCCACTGAACACCTTCCCGTTCTCTCCCCACACGCCCCGACGACATCGTCCACAAGGAGCATGAAGAGGCAAGGCGACAGGACACCACCCTGTCCCACACCAGCGGCGGTCCCGAACTCCTCCGACCCATGGCCCGCCGTCCTCACACAATCTCTGCAAGACCTGCAGAAGCTCTGCACAGCATGAACCAGAGGTGCTGGAACATTCCCCCTTGCCAAACAGTCCCAAAGTCCGCCCCAGGGGACCCCGCCAAACGCGTGCAGTTTTTATTCCTGTTTCAATGCAGCTTCCTGTCTGCTATACATTAACTTAGTTTCTGTACCTCTGTGCGCTAGTCTGTGTTTCGCTCCAATTATGTCTTGCATTCTCGTTATTGATTACCTATCAGTCTCTTCATTTGCAGTCGTGTCTCATTTCGGCTAATTTTCTTGTTATTCTGCGTCTTTCATATCTCCACTTTATTTCCGTCATTCTCTGTGTCTCATTTCTGAGCCTTTTTCTTGTAATTATGTGTCTCTCATTTCTTCATATTTTCTTGTCATCCTGTGTCTTTCATTTCTTCATCTTATTTTGTCATTCTGTGTCTCCCAATCTTTTCTTGTCATTCTGCCTCTCAATCTTTTCTTGTCATTCTGAGTCTCTTATTTCTTCAACTTCACTTGTCATTCTGTGTCTCTTGCATTCTTTACCATTTTCTTGTAATTCTATGTCTCTCATTTTTTTCACATTTTCTTGTCATCATTTCTTCACATTTTCTTGTCATTCTGAGTCTCGTGCATTTCTTCACCTTTTTCCGTCACTGTGTGTCTTCATTCTTCACCTTTCTTTTCTGTCATTCTGTTGTTTTCGTCCAACATCATCTTTTTCCTGTCCAAACAAACAGCATATATTGTCCCTATAACACTCACAGCTTGAAATATCCTCATGCAATCTAGAAATTTAAATTTACCACACACAAACTACTAATTTAAATTGTCCACACACAAACTAGCAGTTTAAATTGTCCACACACAAACTACAATTTAAATCGTTAGCGATCTAAATTGTCCTCATACACAAACTAGCAATTTATATTGTCGACACACATACAAACTAGCAATTTAAATTGTCGACACACATACAAACTAGCAATTTAAATAGTCTAAACACACAAACTGGCAATTTAAATAGTCCACACACAAATTAGCAATTTAAATTGTCCACGCACAAACTAGCAATTTATATTGTCCTCACACAAACTAGCAATTTAAATGTAATATAAATGTACACATCCCCACAAACGAAACAGCAATTTAAAGTGTCCACACACAAACTAGCAATCGGAAGTACGAGCGAAGGTCAAAAAGTAATGCCTCCTATTTTTTTTTGTATGTAAATACTGCATCGGTGTGCAATTTGTAAATTTAGCAGGATTCCTCAAACACTCTTCTGCATTGTATAGCATTACCAACCTGTTTCAGCAACAGGTGGCACCACTGTAACAGTTTAAAAATGGCTCCCAAAGACGTTCGGTTAAAACAACGTTATGTCATAGAATGTTGACAGACAGACATAAAGAAACAAGGAAAACCATAGTCATCAACCTCCTGCACCGTTACGAAACTGAAGGAGAAGAGTTTTTATCGAATATTGTGACAGGTGATGAGACTTGGGTTCATTTTTTTGAACCAGAATCCAAGAGGCAGTCAATGGAATGGCATCACACAATATCGCCGACAAGAAAGAAGTTCAAAAGTTCACCATCTGTAGGGAAAGTTATGGCCTCCGTGTTTTGGGATGAGAAGGGTGTGATTCTTCTCGACTTCTTGGAACAGGGAAACACGGTGAATGCAGACCGTTACATTGAAACTTTGAAGAAGCTTAGAGGTCGTCTTCGGCGACTTTACCCATTAAAAGATCAGAGAACTTCACTACTGTTGCACAATAATGCCACGCCACACACCGCTAAACGCACCATTGATGCGATTGCAGAATTTGGCTGGACATTATTACCACATCCCCCTTACAGTCCCGATCTTGCACCTTCTGATTTCCATCTGTTTGGACCACTGAAAGAAGATCTTCGCGGACATCACTTTGAGGACACCGAGACCCTTAAACGCGCCGTACGCCAGTGGTTTAGGAAAAAGGACACACATTTTTACCGTGCGGGGATACATGCCGTTGTGAGAAGATGGAAAAAAACTGTAACAAATAACAGAGACTACATTGAGAAATAAATTTTTGAAGTTCAGACTTGGGGCTACATTTCAATGTGAATTTTATCTGTTTTCTTGCCTATTGAATGAACTTAAAAATTACGAGGCATTATTTTTTGACCGTCCCTCGTATTAACACACAAGCTATCAGTGCATGGCACCAATTTAGTCTCACACACAAATTAGCAATGCGAAGTGCTCCACAAAAATTAACAATGTGAAGTGTCCCACACAAATTAACAATGAGAAGTGTCTCACACAAACTAAACATGTGAGGGGTCGGAGTGGCTAGGAGGTATGGCGTCAGCCACGAGTTCTAGAGGTACCGGTTCGATTCCCAGTTGAGGGAAAATGATTTATGGAAATTTTATTTTCAGAACCAGTGGTCGTAATGACGTCATAGTCCACCTTGGTCTCTTGTGTAGTGAGATCGGATGACTAGCCTTCTCGGATAAAGGCGAAAAAATAGGAGTTCCCGTGTGCAAGTTGCGCACGTTAAAAATCCCACGGCATTTGGAATCATAAAGAGTAGGTAATACGGCCGCAGCCCTGACACAAATTTTTAAAAAAATTAGAAACCTAACCACCATAAAATATTTTATAGAATGTGTGATTCCTATATACACACATTGGGATTCTCGCCGCTGCGCAGTTCGTGCACTGTGCTGACCTTGTGTGATCCAAGGGAGGCAATGATGGAGTAGTCCGTGTGCAATGAAGATAGTCCTTAAAAGCCAAAACCAAACCAAACATGTGAAGTGTCTCATACAAACTAACAATGTGAAGTGTCTCATACAAACTAACAAAGTGAAGTGTCTCATACAAACTAACAATGTGAAGTGTCCCATACAAACTAACAATGTGAAGTATCCCACATAAACCAAACATGTGAAGTGTCCCATACAAACTAACAATGTGAAGTGTCTCATACAAACTAACACAGTGAAGTGTCTCATACAAACTAACAATGTGAAGTGTCCCATACAAACTAACAAAGTGAAGTGTCTCATACAAACTAACAAAGTGAAGTGTCCCACACAAACTAACAATGTGAAGTGTCTCATACAAACTAACAAAGTGAATTGTCCCACACAAACTAACAATGTGAAGTGTCCCACACAAACTAACAAAGTGAAGTGTCCCACACAAACTAACAATGTGAAGTGTCCCACATAAACCAAACATGTGAAGTGCCCCACACAAACTAACAAAGTGAAGTGTCTCATACAAACTGACAATGTGAAGTGTACCACACAAACTAACAATGTGAAGTGTCCCACACAAACTAAACATGTAAAGTCTCGCACACAAACTATCAAAGTGAAGTGTCGCACACAAATTAACAATGTGAAGTGTCTCATACAAACTAAACATGTAAAGTGTCGCACACAAACTAACAATGTGAAGTGTCCCACACAAATTAACAATGTGAAGTGTCTCATACAAACTAAACTTGTAAAGTGTCGCACACAAACTAACAAAGTGAAGTGTCCCACACAAACTAACAATGTGAAGTGTCTCATACAAACTAACAGTGTGAAGTATCCCACACAAACTAAACATGTAAAGTGTCGCACACAAACTAACAAAGTGAAGTGTCCCCCACAAATTAACAATGTGAAGTGTATCATACAAACTAAACATGTAAAGTGTCGCACACAAACTAACAAAGTGAAGTGTCCCACACAAACTAAACATGTAAAGTGTCGCACACAAACTAACAAAGTGAAGTGTCCCACACAAACTAACAATGTGAAGTGTCTCATACAAACTGACAATGTGAAGTGCCCCACACAAACTAACAATGTGAAGTGTCTCATACAAACTGACTATGTGAAGTGTCCTACACAAACTAACAATGTGAAGTGTCCCACACTAACTAAACATGTAAAGTGTCGCACACAAACTAACAAAGACAAGTGTCCCACACAAATTAACAATGTTAAATGTCCCACACAAACTAAACATATAAAGTGTCCCACACAACTGCAAATATGAAGTTTTCCACACGAATTAAAAGTGTGAAGTGCACCCAAACAAAGCAAAAGTATAATGTGTTTGTGCACAAACTTTCAATCCACTCTGTCCACACAAATAAACAATTCGCACTACCTTCACACAAACTTTCAATCCACTCTGTCCACACAAATAAACAATTCGCACTACCTTCACACAAACTTTCAATCCACTCTGTCCACACAAATAAACAATTCGCACTACCTTCACACAAACTTTCAATCCACTCTGTCCACACAAATAAACAATTCGCACTACCTTCACACAGACTAATTAATTAATGTGTCTCCACATAAATCTCCACTGTAGAGTTGTAAAAACTTGTTACTAAATTTTGTGATACAATTATTCCGAAAATGCACATTACACAAGGCAGGTCTTTGTTTGGAAATCTCCAGGTTAAGAGTCATAGAGGGAGACGAACTAAAAAAAAAAAAAAAAAAAAAAGCATATGGAGAAAAGACCTGAAGACAGAAATGACAGGGATGAGAAAGATAAGGAAAGACCTTGAACTGATGACACAGGACAGCACGACTTATCATAAGCTTGTAGCAGGCCTATGCTCCTTGAGGAGCTAGAGGTTAGTGGGGATGATGATGACGATGATGATGATGACAATGACGATGGTGATGACGATGATGATGATGATACTACACAAAGCTTCCATAATTTGCACACTTCAGCTTGAGCGCACATTTCAGCACTTTAGTGTGTCCAAAGACAATGAAAACATCTACAGACGAAAACAAGAGACATGTTTGGGTCAATTTTTCTCTCAACGAACCATGCAGTAACACCGAATATTTGCAATGACCAAGTATGCCGTAATATTACTCATCGATTAAGCATGCGGTAATACTATTTGTGGACAATCAATGGTGAGTTCTGGATGCAGCATGCGATATGATTGATTATCGAGCGAGATCCCATGCAGAGATATTGTTATTAATTTCAAAGCATGTAATAATATTTATCCCGCCTCCCCCCCCCCCCACCCCCCCCCCCCCCCCCAACAGAGCATGCTTTGAGTTTATCTTCCTGTTCCACGCGGAGCACGAGCCTTCATCTAGATCTCTGAAAGAAACCATGTCAAGGCCAATGTGCTTATATTTTTCTTTTGTTTGTGTGTTTTTTGGTTGTTTTTATTTTTTTTGCCTGCCAGCTGTGTCTTTATTTCTTTCACTGCTTATCTTGATATTGTCATTTCCGTTTATCCTTTTTTTTTTTTTTTAACATTGGAAAAGAAATTCACTATAATTTTTTTTTAAACAGGGACTGCCTTC
Source organism: Oreohelix idahoensis (assembly GCA_024509875.1). Classification (NCBI taxonomy): domain Eukaryota; kingdom Metazoa; phylum Mollusca; class Gastropoda; order Stylommatophora; family Oreohelicidae; genus Oreohelix; species Oreohelix idahoensis. Next base: position 512,845 of record JAMPIV010022926.1, read on the forward strand.
TGGTGCTAGCAGATGACTTTCTCAGTATATGTCCTATAAATGACTAATGTCCTGTTCCCACCTGATATGGATTGTCTCCCCCGATCCGCAGCAGAGGTCCAACAATGACCAAACTTAGAGTATAATGATTAGAGTATTCAACAGTGTCAACCTTCGCCCAAGACTACTCTTAGCAGAGGTAAAAAATAGAACAATAATGATTCTATTTACGGGAGCGTTACAGGAATTTAAAGAAAAGCAAGCATAACAACTGAGGCCATCTAAGCTGTCATGACCTTATTATTCCCCCGCCCCTTCTGTGAGGTAATATATTTTCGCTCGTATTTCTGACCCCCAGCCGAAAGTGATTCAGCAACTGTTAATCTAACAGCTCTTTATATTTATGTATTTAAAATACTAGGATTCAAATGGGTGCAGACATAAAATTCACTCAAGAGTAATTAATCCAAATATAGATTTAAAGTTACAGATAAACAGGTTTTATAATCACTTTTGGGTTAACAATATGAAATAAATAAAGTTGTTTATAAAAAAAAAGAAGCAATGGTATTTATCATCATTGGACGATTTAAATTGTGGTGGAACGTATGAAAAATTTAGAAGTTATATGGTGGTGGAAGCCATCTTCCTTCGGGCAAAATGCAAGATATAGACATGAGGATTTATGTCAAGCATAACATTAGTTTTAAATATTCATAAATTGTAAATTTACGTTAATCCACTAAGATATTTTGTAAGCTTAACGATCTGTACTAACATCCCCTCAGAACAGTCTGCGGCTGTTAGAAGCTTTGATCTACAAAATCGCTCACAATATCGGCCAGTTATGGCTTTTTCTCAGTTATTTTGTTGTGTTATGGGTTAAAACTTGTAACATATAAGATTCAGCGATATGGACATCTCAATTCCGTCAGATTTTGAAGTGATTTTGGGAAGTAAGGAACTGATATTTAAATTATATGGTTCCTATAAAGGACCACTGCTAAACTAAAAAGAGTAAGGAACTGTGTCTGAGACGGGCTTATATACCCAGCCTAGATCTAACCCTTGCTTTCTCGGCGCCTGAGTTCACTTTACTTCTTGTAAACTTTCGTAGGATTTCAATGGTGTTGTGCGAATTTACCAACACAATCATAATTTCCTCGTCAAATACCAACAATAATGATTTCCTACTGCCATAATTACATGTATTTGTAATTGCTGTTCAAATTCCAAAAGAAATTTCGTGATCGGGTCATTAACCATAAAGTTATAACAGAATTTATGTTGTGCAATTCGTAATTTTTTATTTTTTTTTCTCTAACCAGCGGCACTCGAGCTTTCCAGCCCTTTTGGCCCAATGACATGTCATTGCGAGGCTGGGGAGACAGTGGACTTTCCTTCCAACCCGGTCAGGAGCTTCGCTCCTTCCCATCCACAGAGGGTTTATCTGCAGGAGCCGTTCAGGTTATTCAGTCAAATTCCCGGTCGATGACACTCCTACAAATGCCGACGCCCGGGCTTGAACCTTGAAAACCTGGTCGCTAGCGCAACGTCTTAACCATTACACCAGCGCGGCTCCCTCGTAATTTATTATAAAGACACTAGTTTACATGGACATTCCAGCGCGTCTTAGCCCGTGTTATGACAGACAGGACCCTCAAATTTAGAAATCCATTTGAATATAACTGTGTACGGAAGTTGCTTTCTATATGTCTTCATGCGCAGTAATTTACTGCTTCCGGGTAGCAATAATGATAATGGCAAGCGTCAATCCGCGCATTATGTTGCTAAATATAAGTGGTACTGGTTGTAACTGCGCTAATGCGAAAAATGGGTGAATGATATAGGTGCAACTGTGGTCTATGGTGGTGGTGATGGTTGTGGTAGTAGTAATAGAAGAAGTGGTAGTAGCAGTAGAAGCAGTAGTAGTAGAAGTTGTAGTAGTAATAGTAATAGTAGAAGTGGTAGTAATAGTAGCAGTAATAATAGCAGTAGTAATATTAGTAGTAAGAGTATAAGAAGTAGTAGTAGTAGTAATAGTATTAGTAGTAGTAGTAGAAGTAGTAGTAGTAAATTACACAAAGACAATGACTGTTGCTGACTATGTAAAGTGGTCGTAATAGGATGTTATGGTTCGGCCTTATTAGTAAATTTGTCAGAACTAGAATTTGCGACAAAGTTGTCACAAATCAATGGGCAGAATATAACAGAAATAACGCCACGCACATAACATCGCGTAATGTCTGGTAGATGTGACATAATGACTTCGCCCTACGCTCTTCTTTCTCCCTAATAGTTTGCAAACATTTTCTCTCACTCAGCCGTTCTACAGAATGTTCCCTTATTTTAAATGAAATTCTTATTTTCCTCTTTGATTTTGTTAAAGATACAAACATGTTACAAAAGCCTTATTATAAATTGTTACTTTATTTTTCTCTTTGGCTACACAACAGTACTGGCTTATGTGCTTCTAAAAAAACCAGCAATCGTGACGGCAACTTGTGATAAAACGGCTCACTATCGTCTAGTTAAAAACAAAACAAAACACACACACATACACACACATTCCTTGCATTGTCTGAACAAACGAGCGTGACTATCTGATAGTTACTCTGACCTGGCAGCACTTGACCTCACTTAACAAACGCAGTGTAGGTGTCATGAGTTTGTATTGTCTTTACCATCACGTGATCTCGTACACGTCGCGGTCTGCCCGACTTTCCGTATCTGTAACAGGAAAGTGTTTAAGCGACCTGTACTTGATAACTGGAAAATGTTTGCATAAAATAATCCAGTAATTTTAACTCACTCTTCAAAACAATTAGGGTGGCCAGGCGTCCGGATTTGTCCGGCGTTTTGCGACAAAACTGAGCGTCCGGCCGGATGTTTTTAAAATGTTGAAATATCCGGCTTTTATGTGATTGGCTAAATTACTAACGTGAAAGACCCCATTTTGAAAAATCTTTACTGGAATACGATTTCTGAGTACAGAAATTCTATCAGAATTAAGAATTTTTATCTCAGCAAAATCGACGGGTCGCGCAAATTGCTAACAACGTTACCGTAAGTTGTCAAGTTGTTCAACAGTTTATAATAGATTACTATCATATTTTAACCCAGGTTAAACGCTGTTTAGGTTTATTGGCATTTGTTATGGGAAAATAAATATAACAGACAAAACGGCATGAATAAGAACTTGGGGCTGGATTTAGTCAATTATAACTTCGTTGTCTATTGAAAATTACAAATAATATTAACCTTAGTTTGTACTGCTTTTATATTTATTGCAATTTGTTTATTATGAAAAAATACAGTCTAAACAGACACCAACAGACCACCATTTTCCGCATGAGAACTGGCCACTGCAGATTACTAGGACATTTCAATCGCCTCAGGATATCCCTGTCGTGAAACATTCTAAATCCACATATATAAATTAAAAGGTAAATGTAAAGCCTAACACATAAATTCAATAAAAAGGAAAGAAGAATGGTAAAGAACAGTGCTGTCACAATGACTACTCGAGATCCCCTTTTTCTGCTTCGTCTGCATATTCTCACGCTTTCACATTTACTAGTAAAGCCTACTGCATCAATACACGCGTGTCAACAAAACAATAAAACGTGTACTGTATTTCTTAGAAAACCTTGAGATAGGCACTGCGTAATGACCTAGATTAATACTAGCATTAATTTCATTTTATACACTGCGTGATGAAAAGACAGATGGACTTAGGATAGAAAGAGAGAGGGCTGAACGGAGGACGTATGCAACACTAACACGCGTCTCGCGATTAAAATTAATGCCACCCCCAACGTGAAAGGCATGAAGCACTCACTTTTTTTCAGATGGACAGTGATAAAAAACACTACCCATACGAGAGTTAGGTTTAAAAACCTGTAAAATGCTTATTAGGAAACATGACATTCTACTGTTTTATGTCTAAACTCCTGACATTAGTCTGACAGTACAGCAGACACCATAAAGTTTGGAAGTGAGGAGGTGGTAACAGCACGACTATCCTAGAAGAAAATACATATTTTGAACGCCGCCACTTAGCTCCCTTAAAACTTATATATTTGGGTTCCTTAGGACTTGCTGACAAAGAATATGTTAAGTGTTACGCAACTAGTCTAGGAATTAACAAATTATAGCCAAAAGAAAATAGTGAGGGTGTCAGACAACACCAAATAATAATCGCACAGTGGCATGTTTTGAAACCACCATTTTACGGGAAATAGGCCACCATGTTAAATCCTATTTGATTGGATAGAAGTAAATGTAAGGCGAAACACGATTAGTCGGACTACAAATACTAAGTTTTTGTTGTTAGGGGAAACGGTAGTAGGGGTACTTTTTTTGAAAAGCTGTGTAAACATGGCCCGATTGGTTAGACCCGCCAATATAGTCAATTAGGAGCGTCAGTTCAGTGCCACATTTTAAAATAAACTTACTCAGAAACAGTGCGTTGAGAACCAGCTTATATTTTTTTCTAAATAAAAGCCTGGGACAGAGGCAGATCGGAATTTGTGCCATATTCATCGCCAGTCAACGTATTTGTGTATTATTTCCATGAATTGTGGGACCGTGGTCCTAAGTTATTGAAGCAGCACCTGGTCTGAGTTTTGCTGAATCCAGAGGCTGACAGCATACTCCTTGGTCCAGATAGCGACCAGTGAGGTGTCTCCAGAACACAGTGAAGCAATCGAGCAGAGGAGTCTTTTCCTGCCGCCATCACGAAAGATAAGCTTCTGTGGCCAGAGCAGCTCAACATTATGTGGCCCCCCCCCCTCTCTAAAATTGACATTATATTAAACACAGAGGGACAATAAATTGTTTCAAATGACAGGAACTGTGAACTTTTCCCAATACTATTTCCACGATAATCAAACACTTGAAGTCATGATGACAAACAACAATCTAGCTTGAAAAACAAAACCAGTATTACCTCATAGTACTACTTCACAACTTACACACATAGGATAATACTAATAAATTATGTAAACACAAAGATCATATTTATAAATTGTGATTACATTTGATTGTGATTCCTGGTTCACTGTGCAGTTGAATCAGGATATCTATTGTTGAAAGTAATTATTACATATATATTTGAAACTTTACACTTGACTCAATTAAGATAGTCTTATAGAGTGTTATATGTGTGTGAGTGTCACAGTGTTGTAAAGTGTTGTGGAATAAATTAAATTGTTTATCTGTCTGTTGTTGTTGTGAATTACACTTCATCATTATCATAACCCTAGACATTCAACGTAGTCATCACAATATTCCAGAATAATTCTGACTGAGGTATAAATGTGGTAGCAAGTAAGGTCATCTGTAATACACCACACTTATTAGATACAGATACCTTCACAACTGATCTCAGTCAGTACACTGAGTCCCCTATAAATATTAATATCATCCCACTTTACCACAATCCCACACAAATGAATGCCCATGTGGAACTGGAATCCAGACCCCAGAACACATTCTCCAGAACTGTCCAACCCATGATGACCCGCGACATGTGACCTGGCCAAGGGGTGCTGAGCTCCAGCAGAAGCTATGGGGCTGCCGCGCCGACCTGGTAAAGACTGGACTTTGTCCTGGCGACAGGCCTGCAGATTTAGCATGACTACAAACCGAACGCAGAAGAAGAAAGAAGACACGAGTAGTTACTAGCATAGTAAAGGTTTGTTAAAATTAAAACATTGACTGTTGCATTTTAAAAATAATTGTAACTTTAACATCGAATGTACCATTGATTAATGGCGTTATCTTATATTTATGTTACAGATATACCGCTCAAAATGCCAAAACGGAAGTGTGTATTCACGGAAGAATTGAAAGAAAAATTTCAGTGCTTTTCCAGTGGTCGACAAGAGTATGAAGCAGAATGTCTTGTATGCAGAGGTGGCACATTTGTATCAGTAGCAAATAAAGGTGCAGCTGATTTAAAAAAAAAACAAAAAAAAAAAAACATAGAGAAACAGAAAAGCACAAGAAATCTGAATGTTTGCAATCAAAACTGACATTTTTTACTAAAGAAATAAGCGAGGAAAGGTTTGAAGTTGCCGCGGCCGAGAGTGCTTTTGCTTTTGATACTGTAAAACCACACAACTCTTTCAGATCAATGGATTGTACTTCAGTGTTACTCAAGAACGCTTTCCACGATTCAGACATTGTCAGCAAATTCTCATGTGCCAAAACCAAAACAGCTGCTATTATCATTTCTGTGATTGCACAACATTCTACTGAATCTGCTTTGGAAGCACTGAAGGAAAGATTCCATTAAAGGCACTCTACTTGTGCAGTACAATTTCAAGGAGCTTTCATGCTCTGATTTCTATGCATATTTAAAACGTAGACCAACTTTGTTGAAGATTTTATCATCAGAAAAATATAAGTAGGCACAAAATCAATGTGATTTTATTAGCTTATTGTTTGAATGTAAAAAAGAAAAATATGTTTCAGCGTCTTGTAGTTATTGAATAAAGGTGTCTTACTTTTCGTCCTACTTTTTAAAAATATTGTCCTCCCGTGTCCTCCTTTGTATGACCAAAAAATGGCATTTGTCCTCCTTTTTGTGTTGAATAATATAGTCACCCTATTACAATCGATCTCGTACCCATTATAGAACTGTCAGGGCAGTCGCTTCAATGAAATGTTGATAATTTTGGTTATTTACTGGTTAATTGCGGTTAAATAAAATTGAAAAAAAAAATGAAATAAAATAAAAACTTTCGGCAGAGTCAAATGTGGAGTGGGTTATCATGCTCCTTCGTAGCTTATGGTTCTTAGTTTTCTATTGTCTTAATGCTGTTACGAGGTTAAAGTGAACTTTCGAGTAGCCAGTGGTGCTAGGGGTATCAAGACAAATCTCATTCAAGTAAGGGACGGGGCTGTCGTTCTCGATGCCAACAGCTTGGGGATTAAGGTGCAGTAAAAATGTACAGTCGCGTCTATATCTGTTGTAAATAATTATACGCGACGCGTTTGAAAATGCAACAAGCAGTCATTACTCACAATACTTGCTTTTAATTTCGCACTGTTTTGCACAGATATGCCATGCCCACACTGAGGGGAGGTTGTGATGGTCTCAGCTATGCTCAAAGGGACCATCAGGACTTTCAGACTTGTATATGTAGTAGACTGCCGATTATCCGACACCCTAGGGACATGGAGTATGTCGGAAAATCGATTTGGCCGGTTTAAGCAACCGACCTTAAAGAGCATCTCATTGACTTGACGTTAACAGTTCCAGGCAGCTGCAAACTCACTTTGTTATAGCATCGTTTATATTGTAATTTCGTTCTGTACATTTTTAAGTTCTTCGCCAGCATTTTGAACATCCCTCATAAAATGTTTTCTGTAATGACACTTTAAGTTCTGTATAACTCATAGGGTTCATAAGTGTGAATTAAAATTTGTTACATTGATTGGTAAAATTATTGTAACTATTCCATTGACTTCTAAACGTTGATCTTGAGGTTCTATTCCACAGTTATCTGTCAAACATAAAATTAACCACGGAGATAAGAGATGGAGGCAGAAATTAAGCAGATAAAGAAGCCATGTAAAGATTTCGAGAGGATTGCACAAGACAGAAGGAAGTATCATGAAGTTGTTGTAGGGCTATGCTCCTTGTCGTAGATTTTAGATAGGAGAATTAAGACTTGGGTTTGGTCCCTTCTGAATAGGTTGGAATGAGTGATAGTCACAGTGTGAGCTGGTGAAAAGCAACAGAATTTCCACACTTGAGATGATAGAATGTGATATAGAGGCTGTCTTTGAGAATCGAGATAATCTTCTCTCTCTCACCTATCTTCTACGACCGCTTTTAAATTGTCAGACAGTCTAAACCACAGATATATATTACATAAATCTCTATCTACTCACGGGCACGCACATACACGTGACGACAGTTAAACACACAGACGTGGGAAATCTATAACCATGAATATATATATTATTTGAACGAGCTGACCAACGCACTGATTTAGTTCAAGAGAGATTTTTATTATTATCATCGAAAAAAAAATCTTCTCACAACACCAAAAATTACATCAAGGAAAAACATATACAAATAGGCATAGAATTCAAGAAAAATGCTACGAGGATGATAGCCCGTTAGAATCTTACTCTAGGTTTAGCCCACAGCCCCGTTAAGAGAACAGATGATGGCCCAAAGAGTTATAGATACATAGGGTTGAGTCTAAGAGGTTTCTTTCTTTCTCGTAAATGTATGAACAGAGTTGAATAATCTTATTTAGCCTAAGAAAAAAAGAAACTCTAGCTTTTGTAACAAATTCTGCAGATTAAAAAAAGTTAAGACCGCAAATGGGTGACAATAATACACCGGTAAAAAAAACACTCAGACCTGTGTACCCTCATTCATTCAGCCATGGCCTTGCTCTCACATATATACTCACAACTTTGCTCGTTGCCTCTGGGAACATAATAATTCTAGGACCTTCACACAGACCCGAAAATGCAGTCATTGACCAAGAAATCCCCAGTTCCAAAAGACGTACTAAACTCTCAGGGAACGATTCCTTGGGTGTTCTAATTTTTCGAATGTCTGATTAAGTCACATAAAATTTGTCCAGGCACGAAAGTTAGCGGAGCACAATGTCATTAGCTTTGATTTCTAGAATTTCAGGAATGTCAGATCGGTGTCTACTTGCAGGAAGGTACTATATTTGGTCACCACAATACTAGTCACAATCTCTGTCGGAATGTTAATGTTATTCTTGTAATATTCTCGCCGCCAGGCAGCATGTACATTTAAATTTGTGGAGCAATATGAACTGGCTCAAAAGCCCAATATATATTTCTAGTCTTTAGAAACCGTTAGTGGGATTGCTATTACTATCTCTCTCTCTGATGGCATCTGCACTGTCAGACCAGTGTTACTTGAAACAAAAAAAACCCACGTGGTTAAAGATAGGAACTGTCTATGCTTCACACAAATATGTCTCTTTACTAAACGCTGGCAAGTTGGGTACCACAGTTTTCACTCAAACACAGAAGTACTAAGAACTAAACCACTTCGACCAAACTAAAGGCCATCTCTATTAACAGAGATTATTTAGAAATCGAACGAAGGTTGTTCTAGTCTAACTGCCAAGTTACTGAGTGAAATGCAATAAAGTTTCAAACTAGGGTTAATATCTATGAAACCAGACAAAGGGCCCCAACTTATTTCGCCAAGCGAAATTATCTCCCCTACTCCAAACATTTACGTCAGCTAAACGCGTGTCGTAACTGCCACCTACTGACCGAGATGTACGCGTGTCAGCTTCAAATCCCAGACAGCCTGTCTGCGGTGCGGAACGATTTTTCACGCCACGCCAGGTTTTTCTAACGAAAACCCTCATGCGTTTCTGCAAACTGTAGACAGCTGTCTCGTTCCTGCACTGTGAGGATGCCGTGTTTGACACCTACGCTAGTGTCCGGTGGAAAATGGTAGACCAAAAGTCTGCTCTTAGTCTGGGTATGAAACATAATCACACCTTCCGTCTACTGACATCTATGTAATAGAATCACTATCCCAGTATGAGAAAAAGCACAAGGTAAAGTTTGAGAATACTGAAGAAAATATTTTTCGCAACCGAGTGATGCGAAAAATACAGGAAAAAACAAGTAAGGAAAGATAATAAAATAAAGGATGTGGGTGAGAGAATAGGAAGAAGATGTAGGCAATTTAATGATATAAAGACCTACGTGAGAGGACGTCCCCCCTTAAGATATGGAAGCACTCCATGTCTACGTTATGGAATTAAATTTCCTATAACCGTAGCTTCGGGGTGTCTGTCTTCTTCCCTCTTATCTTCCCCCTCCATCTCTCTCCAATTCCTACTCAAGTCTACTCCCCAAAGTTTCCTTCCTCTGGAATGTCTCCCATGCGCGCTTGAAAGAGCGTCGCCGCTTCTGACATTTTTGAAAGATTTCGTGTGATTGCGGTGGAATATCCCTGCCACTATCATCATCTTCGTCAGCTTTGGCGATCGTCAGGAGATGGTCGGAGGTTGGCACCGGTCTTTCCAAGTATCTCTTTAAGAGATTTAAATGGAAAACCTTCTCCTTTCCTTGAATAGAGATCTGGTAGTTAGCCTTAGAAATCTTTTTCAGGACGGTAAACGGCCCTTGCCATCCGATCTTCAGTTGGTTGTTCTCGGTAGGGAGTAACACCAAAACTTTCTCTCCTGCTTCCAGTTCTCTCTCTTTCGCGACTTTCCTGTATCGGTTAGCGTGCTTGGTGCGTGCTCGCTTAAAGTTAGTCGTTGCTAGGTCCCACCCTAGTTTCAACCTTTCCTTTAAAACCGACACATATTTACTTGCTGAGACAACTGTCTCATCCGCCTTCTCGTCTGCCAGAGACTGAAATAAGGCTTCAAGCGGGCCCTTAATGGGTCTGCCGAAAAAGAGTGTAGCTGGCGGAAATCCTGTGGAAGTATGAGGAGATTCTCTGTAGCCAAATAAAGCTCCAGGAATACAAAGATCCCAATCTTCAGGTTTCACTTGTGCCAGTTTACTTAGCATCATGTTGAGGTTTCCATTAGCACGTTCCACGAGCCCATTTCCGGCCGGAGTATATGGCTTGGTCCTCAAGATCTTAACGATCTCATCCATCAACAGGTTTCGGTATGGAGATCCGTTATCCGTCAACACTTGCTGAGGGAATCCCAACCGAGTGAAAATCTGCACGAGGGCTTCTGCGACATGCTTGGCATCTGCGCATGTTAGCGGGATAGCTTCTGCCCATAAAGTGCATGTATCGACTAAGGTCAGGATAAACCTGTTCCTTCTTTTAGTCCTTTCGAAATGCCCTAAAATGTCGATCACAACCCGTTCGAATGGTGTTCCCACTATTGGCATTTCACCCAAAGAGACTGGGGGTGCCTGTTGCTTGGGTGGCACACGTTGGCACTGGGCACAGGATTTGACATATCTGATAATATCAGTATTTACTCCTGGCCACCAATAATGAGTGGTTATCCTTTGGTTTGTGGCGTTCTGTCCCATATGTCCGCTGAAGGGAAGAGAGTGCCCCATTTCTAGGATTTGGCTTCTGTACTGTTTCGGTACTAGGAGCTGGTTGTAACCTTGGTCCGGCTTTCCCGTTCTCCGATAAAGTACGCCATCCTTAGAAAAAATGTCCCCGTGCTGTTTGGGTTTCTTAGTCATGGGCAGTTTCCTAAAGCAGGGTGCCAAAGTAGGGTCCTTGTATTGCGCTTCTTTAAGTTCCATGGGTAACAAATTAGGCGCAGGCTCCCGTTCCTTCTTGGTTTGCCTTCTTGTAGTTACTGCTGCCACAATCGGCTGTTCCGGTTTCCCAATACACACGTATCTCCCGCCAAGTATGACTGGGTAGATGGGATCATCCATAACAGCCGCTTTGATCACACCTCTGACAAAATCAGAGTGGATCTCCACCAATGCGATGGGAAGCGCTGTAGGTGCCTCACTCTTAGAAACTCCACAAAGTTTGACGGTCTCTCCTGTCTCTTGACCGGGTTTAACCAGGTTTCTGGCAACAATGCAATCGTAAGAAAGCCCCGTGTCGAATAAACAAAGACTTTGAGAACCGTTCAAAATAACAGTACCTCGCGTTGAGGGTCAATCCCCAACAGGTTGGGAATCACTGTCAATAATTCCGCCTTGCGAGACTGTTAATAAGCATCCGATGCGTTTAGGCTCGGTGTGCTCGGTCTGATCATATGTCCCGTGCTCAGGGGTTCTCCCTTTGCCACCTTGTCCTTTCTGGCTGCGCTGCCATGTAGGGCGGTCGGGTTGATCAGACTGTTTGGGGTGGTTGGGGTACTTGTTCTTGTAGAACTTGGATTTTTCAGGAGGGGGGTTTTGAGGTCCAGTTTCTCTGTGGTTATTTTGGTTAGAAGCCTGAGAAGATTGCTCTAGGTTATGTTTTCGAAAATGCTCCTCTGTCGGTTTCCGCTTTGTGGCCGGTAGTTCAGCCAGCGCATTGTGATAACGCTCAGACTTTTCCAAAATGTCTTCAAGTTTTTCTGCCCCCTGCTCAGCGAGAAATCTCCGGGTATCAGCAGACAATGTGTTCTTTATTTGTTCTGTTAAAACAAATTCCTCAAGCCCTTCGTAGGTAGAGGGGAGCTGCGAGAGCTCTAGGCACTTTGTCAGATAACCCTTCAAACGAGACGAGAACTGCTGAAAAATTTCAGAATTCTCTTTCCGGCTGTTGCGAAACAGTTGCAAAAACTTGCGAGCGTTCATTTCAAAGCGCTCCAGTAACGCTTTCTTCAACAGATCATAGTTGTCTTGTTGGCTGCTTTCCAGTTTGGCGTAAACATCATACGCAGAACTTTTCAAAGCCTGGGAAAGCTTCATGTTCCAACGCGACCTCTCTAAACCGTACAGAGTTGCAATTTTCTCAAATTTCTCGAGCCATGTGTCAATCTTCTCGTTAGGACAAGGGAAAGACTCAAGGGTAAAAGACATAGCGTTGAGTTGAAGAGATTTAGTGTTAGAAGGATCAGTTAAGGAAGAATGAGGAGAAGACTCTCCATTGCTGGAGGTAGAGGCAGCGCCAAGACTTTGGACTTCTAGAGCCTTAAGAGCCAACTCATGCTGTCTCTCTTCCCTCTCCTTCTCATGTTGTCTCTCCTTCTCTCTTTCCTCATGCTGCATCCTGCGGATTTCCATTTCCTCGTCCATCTTCTTCTGCTGTAATAGCCGGTCTTCCGCTTCTTTCCTCTCCGCTGCTTCTTCTTTCCTCCTTAGTTCTTCTTTTTCCTCTTTAGCTTCAGCTGCTTTCCTCTCCGCATCATATCTCTCAAGTTCGTCTCTGACAAAAGCTTTCGCTTCTTCTCCTTCCAGTCCCTCCTCTCTCGCTTCGTCCCTGAGGAGTTGTCTAAGCTTTGCCCTCTCGGCCATATTATGTCAGTGACTGAGACTAGTGGAGAAAGAAAATAGGGAAAAAAGGATACTCTGGTTCCTACCACTTACGAGAAAAAAAGTACCAAAAAATCAAAAGATGATATCTTTAACCCTGGGATACCTCCTCCAAAGTAAAATCTAACTATCGCTGCTATTATCGGCAATAAAGCACTTAATGCAAAACACGACTACGCAAATTAAATGGTAGTTAAGATTACTTCTGAAAAATAGGTTGCTACAGTGGAAAAGCAAAATAATTATTGCAAAAATTAAAGAGAAAAATAATCCCTTAATTATAAAATCCACTATAAGTTCGCCCCTGAAGTCAGATAGGGTAAGGGAGGCAATTAATCTGGACAAATAGTCCGAAACGCACTCCTTAACTTTAGTTCAAACACCTTCCTGCTTCAGAACCCTTGTGAATGTTATACACTCACAAAACTTTACCAGCGTTTAGTATTACAAATCAACAATAACATATATTCCGACAAAATCCACCTGTAACTCAAATGTATATTATTCAAAATGCTGTGGAAAAACTTATCAGTTTGTGTGGTCAGCACGCCCGTAAACAGATCGTTAGTCTAGGGGATAAATTATTTAAAGATATAACAACTCACAAGACATCACACTCTTACTCTATATCAGAATAAAGAATCTTAAAGACGAGCTGATATTTGTCGTCTCGTCTTCCTATTCAAAGTTCAAAAACCGGAAACGAGCAACCATTTGTCGTAGATTTTAGATAGGAGAATTAAGACTTGGGTTTGGTCCCTTCTGAATAGGTTGGAATGAGTGATAGTCACAGTGTGAGCTGGTGAAAAGCAATAGAATTTCCACACTTGAGATGATAGAATGTGATATAGAGGCTGTCTTTGAGAATCGAGATAATCTTCTCTCTCTCACCTATCTTCTACGACCGCTTTTAAATTGTCAGACAGTCTAAACCACAGATATATATTACATAAATCTCTATCTACTCACGGGCACGCACATACACGTGACGACAGTTAAACACACAGACGTGGGAAATCTATAACCATGAATATATATATTATTTGAACGAGCTGACCAACGCACTGATTTAGTTCAAGAGAGATTTTTATTATTATCATCGAAAAAAAAATCTTCTCACAACACCAAAAATTACATCAAGGAAAAACATATACAAATAGGCATAGAATTCAAGAAAAATGCTACGAGGATGATAGCCCGTTAGAATCTTACTCTAGGTTTAGCCCACAGCCCCGTTAAGAGAACAGATGATGGCCCAAAGAGTTATAGATACATAGGGTTGAGTCTAAGAGGTTTCTTTCTTTCTCGTAAATGTATGAACAGAGTTGAATAATCTTATTTAGCCTAAGAAAAAAAGAAACTCTAGCTTTTGTAACAAATTCTGCAGATTAAAAAAAGTTAAGACCGCAAATGGGTGACAATAATACACCGGTAAAAAAAACACTCAGACCTGTGTACCCTCATTCATTCAGCCATGGCCTTGCTCTCACATATATGCTCACAACTTTGCTCGTTGCCTCTGGGAACATAATAATTCTAGGACCTTCACACAGACCCGAAAATGCAGTCATTGACCAAGAAATCCCCAGTTCCAAAAGACGTACTAAACTCTCAGGGAACGATTCCTTGGGTGTTCCAATTTTTCGAATGTCTGATTAAGTCACATAAAATTTGTCCAGGCACGAAAGTTAGCGGAGCACAATGTCATTAGCTTTGATTTCTAGAATTTCAGGAATGTCAGATCGGTGTCTACTTGCAGGAAGGTACTATATTCGGTCACCACAATACTAGTCACAATCTCTGTCGGAATGTTAATGTTATTCTTGTAATATTCTCGCCGCCAGGCAGCATGTACATTTAAATTTGTGGAGCAATATGAACTGGCTCAAAAGCCCAATATATATTTCTAGTCTTTAGAAACCGTTAGTGGGATTGCTATTACTATCTCTCTCTCTGATGGCATCTGCACTGTCAGACCAGTGTTACTTGAAACAAAAAAAAACCCACGTGGTTAAAGATAGGAACTGTCTATGCTTCACACAAATATGTCTCTTTACTAAACGCTGGCAAGTTGGGTACCACAGTTTTCACTCAAACACAGAAGTACTAAGAACTAAACCACTTCGACCAAACTAAAGGCCATCTCTATTAACAGAGATTATTTAGAAATCGAACGAAGGTTGTTCTAGTCTAACTGCCAAGTTACTGAGTGAAATGCAATAAAGTTTCAAACTAGGGTTAATATCTATGAAACCAGACAAAGGGCCCCAACTTATTTCGCCAAGCGAAATTATCTCCCCTACTCCAAACATTTACGTCAGCTAAACGCGTGTCGTAACTGCCACCTACTGACCGAGATGTACGCGTGTCAGCTTCAAATCCCAGACAGCCTGTCTGCGGTGCGGAACGATTTTTCACGCCACGCCAGGTTTTTCTAACGAAAACCCTCATGCGTTTCTGCAAACTGTAGACAGCTGTCTCGTTCCTGCACTGTGAGGATGCCGTGTTTGACACCTACGCTAGTGTCCGGTGGAAAATGGTAGACCAAAAGTCTGCTCTTAGTCTGGGTATGAAACATAATCACACCTTCCGTCTACTGACATCTATGTAATAGAATCACTATCCCAGTATGAGAAAAAGCACAAGGTAAAGTTTGAGAATACTGAAGAAAATATTTTTCGCAACCGAGTGATGCGAAAAATACAGGAAAAAAACAAGTAAGGAAAGATAATAAAATAAAGGATGTGGGTGAGAGAATAGGAAGAAGATGTAGGCAATTTAATGATATAAAGACCTACGTGACACTCCTGGCGGTGGGATGGGGGGGGGGGAGGAGGAAGGCGGGGACTGAAAGATAATAAATGAATAAAGTGGTGTTAGGTAATACCCACCTCCTCAAAAGTTCTTTGACAGAGGACAGAATATAATTTTTTTTAAAGCCATTTGTCAAATATACCGACATCCCAGGAATTCTTTAGACTCTCGTAAATAACTGTCAGCTTTGTGACTCATTTAAAAAACTAGTTCACCTGTTGCTGTTTCTGTAACGTGATTGTTTTTTACATAGACAGGGGTGTCGGCTCTATGCTAAAACCCCCAACCTGGAAGACCAAGGTGCCTGCTTTAGTCTGACCCCTACCCGCGCAGACCTGTCCAGGTTGGTAGAAGTGCCTGTATATAGAAGGATTGAAATGGTACGACAAGGTTCACCAATTTAAAACTGATGACAAGAACCAGTCAAGAGCAAGTGGAGAAAGAGATGAGAAAAAGTCAGTGACGATTGATCGGACGCACTTTGAGGAAATCTATTGATGGCATTACCAGGCAGTGCTTATTCTGCAATACGCTTGGTACACGAAGTAGTGTTAGGCCAAGAAGCACATGGAGATAAGAACTATAGTGCGTTTCACAATGTTTGCCGCTGTTTAATATTCAATATCTCTGCAACCACTTGATCGTAATTGTTGCAACTTTGCATATGACCTAATGATCGCTATGTCCCGTGGGGGACATTTTTTTCCTCGTTAACAAACTTATGGTTTTAAATTTTCTTTATTTAAAGTATACAAAATCGACTACCTCCTAGTCCAACCGTAATTTTAAATGGCTTACCCCTTCATATTTGTGAGCTATTTCGATTTAACATCTTTGTGGTGGGTTTGATGTTAATACAGTTTGTTGTTAAGAAATCTTAGTGTACTGAATGAGGTCAGCTGTGAAGGTCCCTGAATATAATAAATATTAGAGTACATTTCCAGGGCCCCTTTCTACTACCACCACTATGATCTCATTCAGACTTATTCTTGATAGACTATAAGATGACTACGTTTGGTGTCTAGGGTTATGAAATATAGTGTAAGGTTGCATTAACCAACTAAACATATAAACAATTACACAAATTATTTTATTATCTAATACAACACAACAGTACCACGACAATCACATACAAACTACACTTTAAAAGACTATCTTTAGTAAGTCAGTGGTTGAAAGTTAAGGTTTTTCAATTTATTGTCCTAATCTAATTTATTTGGAATCAGGACTGACAATCAAAGTGAAATCATAGAAATTAATTACATCAATCAATTTATACAATGGATCTTCTGTCCATAATACATATATCATTTATTATATAAGGGTGTAGTTGTATTGTCTAGCTGAGATGACTTCTAGTATACACTGGTTGATTGTTTATTATCATCATCTCTGCATGTTGTTGGTAAGTTTCCGGGGACACTGATGGAATGTTTATATCACTATTCCCCGTCTCTTATTCTATTATAATGTTAGTTGAGCGACCAGGTGCCGAAACATGCACCTATCTTCATAATCTGATGTAGGAATCTTCCTGCACTTCACCGAACGACAACCTTCAGCTCCCACTTCTTCAAGAATGATGGTGGTTTACAGTTGTCTCCGAAAAGGCAAGACTGTGGCATGAATATATCGGCCCACTGTAGTCTGGCACCAGTTATTGACAGCAACCAAAACCCTCTGAAATTAGAAGGATATGCCTCCTTCGTAATCAACAGCCTACACTAATACTCAACAACCAGGACAGGCACATTACAAACAAACATGTAAGATCAGTTCTTTACGACAATCCTTTTCACCAGTTTCTTTTGATGTGACCAGGTATACTAGTATTCCTCTCCCCTAATAGTTACAACGCCTCTGCAATTTCAGCAATAATCTGTTGTCCATACAATAGGATAGGTATTATGCTCCTGATGATAATCTTATATAATTTAGTTGGCCTACACCTCTCTGATAGTCTTTCATATGCTGGATCAATCTCTAGACTCTGTTTTGAGTCTGCCATAGACTCACTTACTTATAATCGTATGTTAGTATCTCACATTCAAATTTTATTTTAAATAAAATATTAAGAAAATCAATCTTACCACAGATGCAAGGAAATAACACAAGTAAAACGATGACTAGGCAATAGAATCTGGCACATTTTCGATCTGCCCCTATGTCCAGGCTTTTCCTATGTTAGAAAATTCTCCGCCTGCTCTCATCGATCTTGCGTTGCACAAAATTTTCTTGTAATGGCAGGGAACAGTCCCCGTTTCGTGCCTATATCTACTGCTTTGTCCAATGGGACCATGTTTACATTTAATTTTGAATCTATCGTTTCAAATAACGACTCTCAATAAGTTTCAAGGCAAATATATTTTTAGTTTTTGGTCAACCAATCATACTTCGCCTTCCATTTTACTACAGCCAATCAAATCGTATCTAACTTGTTGGCCTCATTTCCCCCAAAGCAGTGTTTTCCAAACATGCCATAAAAAAATTAAGCAGATATGATCTTGTGCTGTCAGTCAACTCCACTATAGTATTTTGGCTATAATTTGTTAATTAATGGACTATTTGCGAAACACATAACATATTCTTTGTCAGCAAGTCCTAAGGTACCCGAATATATAAGTTTAATGGGGCTAAGTGGCTTCGTTCAAAATATGTATTTTTCTATGATAGTCGTGTATTTGCTGTTACCACCGTTCACTTCCATACTAGGGGATGTCTTCTGTACTTACGGTAGAATTTCGTCATTCCTAATAAGAGCTAAAGTCGTTTTAGTGACACGTGTCGTCTACATGTTCTAACTTTTTCATCGTATTTTGGGGAAACCCCTAATGGCAAGGCTTGCCACTTGCTAGTATTGGCTTTTAGTTTAAAATCAATGCGAAACGTATTAGCATTTTATCTTTCCTTGCCCCTCCTCGTTCCACAATGCATTTTTAGGCACAATTTTCTTAGAACTAGGAAAAGTGATTATGTCAAGGACGAATTTGAAAAATTTGGGTACCGTTTTGTTCGGCTATTCGTTAGCAAATAATCTGAAGGCGTAGGCGATACCAACAGTTCTAGCAGAAAATTCTTTTATACTTTCTTATTTTGCCGTTATGCCCTATATTGTTATATATTAATTTAGATATTGTATTCAGAAATTCACTACAATCTTGAACGCATGTCACGTGATATTCTAAGTGTTTCAGCTCACTACCGCACTGTTTTGAACATTACATTGACTCTTCCGGTGTGTTCAGTTACCGTTCTACTGATTGTATATTTCAGTGCATAGGCGTATCTTGCGGTATTCTAGGTCTGTAATACAATGGGTATTTTTTTTTTCGTACGCCCGCTAATACTCGAGGCGAAATCTCAGGTTATTAGTAATGTTTAACCTGACATTGATTTTACGTGAGTATCCCTTTTTTTCTTGTACAGAGACAGGTGTCCCTCGCCATTCAGGCAGATACTCGCCGATTTCGGAGGTACCCATTAGAGCTGGGTCGGCTCAGGAGCCGCCAGTCCCTGGTCGACGACACTCCTTCAAATGTCCTCGCCAGGTCTCGAGTTAATCCAGTCCAAATCCCGGTCGACGAAAAATCCTCAAATGCCGTCGCCCGGGTTTGATCCTGGATCACCCGGTCGCCAGAGCAGTGTGGTAACCACTACCCTAGCGCGGCTCTCTACAATGGGTATGAAAGTCAAGTTCCTTACACTGCATACAATGGCAGTGAAGATGTATAAATATTTCTGCAGAGAAGCTAAGCGTGGTAAACTGTATCGGAGTCTCTCAAATCCTGAAAAGAGAACTATTCACGCTTTGGGTTTAAGTAAACGCTCATTTCATCAATTACTCAAAGCTAATGGAATTTTCAGTTCAATCAATACCAGGACTCAAGGAAGAAAGAAAGTAGTAGATAGTTTTGACAGGGATGTGATTAGAAGAGAGATTTGTAGAATGTTCAATTCCAAAGAAACTGTGACACTAAGGAAACTCAAAATACGGCTGAGAACACACAATGACATTGATGTGTAGAAATCAACATTATGGAGAACTGTTAGAAGCATTGGCTTTACGTTTAGGAAGTACTCTAGTGGAAGATACGTCATCTGCGAGAAGCCGCACTTAGTATCTATGAGAAGTAAATATTTACGTGAAGTACGGGTAATGCGTAATCAAGATTATGATATTGTGTATGTGGATGAAACTTGGATCAATGCTCACCACACAAGTGAAAAGGAATGGCAGTTATCAGATAGAACGATTAAAAGATGTGTACCCAGTGGAAAAGGACAACGTCTGATAAGGGCACATGCAGGCAGCAGACATAATGGGCTAATGAAAAATGCTGAACTTATTTTCACTTCCAATTATACGGACAACCGGGACTATCATACCGAGATGAACGGTAACATATTTAGAGAGTGGATTGAAAATACTCTTCTTCCGCCCCTAGACAGACCGTCCTGTCTGATAATGGACAACGCATCATACCACAACGCTGTGGCAGAAGAAGACAAAATCCCGACATCTTCGAGTACAAAAGATGCTATAAAGATTTGGCTCAGAAAAGAAGACATTCCATTTAACGAGGGATTTCTGAAACCTGAATTACTGTCCCTTGTTAAGAAATCACAAAAGACCAAGATATTCCATATAGACAAGTTGATTCAACAGCATGGTCATATGTGTTTGAGACTGCCACCTTATCATTCACATTTAAACCCAATTGAACTCGTTTGGGCAAAAGTTAAAGGACAGGTGGCAGTTGAAAATAAAACTTTCAAACTATGCAATATGAAAGAACTAACATATGCCGCCCTCTCGCAGATAGACAAAGATTATTGGTGTAAATGTGAAGACCATGTCTTAAAAGAGGAAAATGACTATTGGAAAAAAGATGGACTGTCGTTCGTTCAGCCGAGAATAGTCATCAATATGTTAGACTCGTCTGACTCAGAATAAATGTGTAAATACCTTATATGTTTTATATGTTTTCTCCTCCATCTATGTGTATATGTAAACCAATTCATTTCCTTTTTATCTCCGCGATTTCCCTACTATTTTTAATATACACAGTACTTTCACCTCTTCATGCATCCATTCACGTTTTAGTATAAAAAGTAACATTTACAACGAATAGGCGTTATTATTCTCTCAAATATTTCGAAGAAATAAAAAAGGACCTCACGTAGTAATCAGTTAACAAACCCCTCTAACATTCGAATTGTACATACGCCTATGCCGAAAATATGCAACTTCCTTCATTTACGGTAAATTATTTTCTTCCAGGACAAAATAATTACTTCGTTAAAAAAGATCAAAGGAATTAGCCGTTGCAAGAAAAGAACACTACCTGCAACATTGAATTTTATAAAAACTTTGGGACATTGAAAATATAAGACCACATGCAAAAAATCGTGTTTATCAGTGCAAGGAATATGGAGATATTTGAAGTCAATCGTCGACCGATCTTTTTGAAACGCACTATAGGAACAGAAATTAAAATGATGAGGGATGGAAAGACCTTGTGCTGTTGGCACGCGATTAGAAGACTTGGTATGTGTAAGATGAACGGATATGCTCCGTAGGGAGTTAAAGGGTATTGATTGATTGATTTATTGAGAAGGCGTAGTTTTATTTCTTGATATGACACAATAATTATTTTTATAATACACCAGAAACATACCGGTAATTTTTATTTTTAATTTATAATACTTATAACCAGGTTATATTTATTAAAGTATCGGTAAGCGCCAGTACTGTAATACGTTGTATACTGTAACATAATCGGATTTAATTTGTTTCTAATTTTAAAAGATTGCTATGTATACTAAAAAATAAATTTTAAAAAAATCATAAATATTATCTACAAATAAAAACTGTAAATACCTCATTCGACAACGTGATGAGTTTACCAATAAATATCTAATTGTTACAGAAGTCACGTGACTGTCAAAGAAAAATTCGGCTACAACGAAATTTCGGATAACTACTTACCGAATTACGTCAAGTGCCGGATTTATGTGTTTATAAGCCATAGACACTTTTTTTGCGTGCTGAAAAATAAAGGGGTAAATGTGTCCCATATTTTTACATTTTCACTCCTAAATAAGTCAATTAACGAAACTCAAATTTCAACTATTATCGATGACAAATCACCACAACTGGCGGAGCGACAGTCACTTTTCAGTACTTAGTATTTCCAGAACACTATCTAGAGAGCGCATGCGTTAAATTTTTCAGCATTTTACATTCGTTTTACAAAAGATGATCTAGAATAAATTTAATGGAAAATACATTTTCAGTCAAAAGTCCATCAGACGCAAGATGGTCATCATGTTACGATGCTGTTTGAACATTTAAAATAAATAACACCCACATAAAGGAAGGATATTGAAAAAGTCATTCATTCATTCATAGCCCTCCGCTCCCCAAGGAACATAGGCCTTCAAAAATCACATGCCAAGCCCTCCTGTCACGTGTCATCATCTCAAGTTCCTTCCCCGTTCTCCTCATAATTTTCACCTCTGTTTCCAACCATCTTCTCCATGCGCTTCTTGGTCTATCTCTGCCTCTCTAGTCCTGGGGGTTTCAGAACAAGGACTGCCTTGTAATGCTATTGATACAGCT
Organism: Oreohelix idahoensis; assembly: GCA_024509875.1. Lineage (NCBI taxonomy): Eukaryota > Metazoa > Mollusca > Gastropoda > Stylommatophora > Oreohelicidae > Oreohelix > Oreohelix idahoensis. The sequence goes on from JAMPIV010022926.1 coordinate 535,196, forward strand.
TAACTGTTACCTCATAATGTTGTTGGGTATTTAGGCTACCAACTGTTAAATCAATAACTAGGTCGAGGTATTCTGAATAAGGCTGAGGATTTCTGAAGCAATGCGAGGATGACTCAAGCCACGCCCACACAGGGCTATTTATGTATATGGGTTACTATTGTCACGCCTGCTGTTCTCTTATCGAGTTTAGAATGTTGTAGTGAGTGTGTAGGTACAATCACACACCACAAGTACACACATCAGAGGCATGGAGCATTGAAACTACAGGTGACAGTTAATGACGGTTTATTACATCACAACACGTTAACATCGAATATACATAGTCAAATTACAGTTCACAATAATAACGTACTCTACTTCTCAGAATCATCAAGATACTACAATATCAATGGCCTCCTTAAAGATACTCCTCATATCAGCGCTATAATAATGTAACAATGGATCCTTTAGCAAACGGTTATCATCACCGTGCTAACAATATATAAATGGCCTCCTTAAAGATACTCCTCACATCAGCGCTATAATAATGTAACAATGGATCCTTTAGCAAACGGTTATCATCACCGTGCCAACAATATATAAATGGCCTCCTCAAATAATGGATCCTTTTAGCCAACGGACATCATCGCCGTGCTAAATAATATAAATGGCATCCTCAAGATACTTCTCACATCAGCGCTATCTATAAATGAATCCTACTAGCAATTTTCTCACAAAACTGCACACCCGGCAGTTTGCAGTAATCTCGCCTTCACTCATCTCAGCGCGATTATATAACCATATAAGTTAATTGATCCTTACATCTCAAAATACTCACAATACATGTCTTCACATCTCAAAATTATTCTCTCTCAGGAAATAATGGCCTACACAAAATAATGGCCTCTTATCTTTAGCACTGCGCAGGCTTAACATCGAAAAACACACAGGGGCTGACTACTTCGGTCTATGCCCAGAAACAGACTGCGTCCTTTAGGAATCACACATCTCCCGCCCAAACAGTCATGGGGCTCGGCTGTTTTTGAACACAGCTCTTAATACATGCAGCATAGCCGCGAGCTAAACACCGCTCACACAACTCAGGGATAAATTCCTCACAAGCGTGGCTCAACGCTGTGAGTAACGGTCATACGCTCTGTTCTTAATATAAACATTCTATCATAAATCTAAATAAGCTTCATAGCTAAACAAGGACTCAAGCAACGTAACTCAAAATCTACCTTGTCCAAAAAACATATTCAGGATTACTGCCCTTTCATAGGATCAACTCGCAACAGCTATCAACAGGTTTCCTCAGTGTGTCCTATCCATCGCCATCGTCTTGTTTTCATCGCTTGTTCCACTGGCACTTGTCTGGTTCTTGTCATCAGTTCCACGTTGGTAACCTTGTCATACCATTTTAATCCATCTATTCTATGCAAGCACCCATTTATAAAAGTATGTAGCTTTTTAGCTGTTGTTTTTGTTGTTCTCCATGTTTCAGAGCCATATAATAGTACTGACTTGACATCTGAGTTGAAGATTCTTATTTTTGTGTTGGATTAGATTTCTCTTGATCTTCATATATTTCCCAATGCAATACAAGCTCCTATTGCTTTTTGTATTATATTTTGATACCACTGTCTGTCCCTCCAACTTTGTCTATACTACTGTCAAGATATGTGTACAATTCTATATCTTGTAGTAGTGTTTCTTCATTCTCAACTCTGTTATCATTTCCTGCATTATTCTCATTATTTTTGTCTTTTCTCTGTGTATTTTCATACTCTATTGCTGTGACCTCTCATCGAGTGTTTTCATTTTGTCCTGCATCTGATTACGGTTATGGGACAGGAGAGCCAAGTCATCAGCAAAATCTAGATCATCTAACTGTTTAGTCAGATTCCACCGGATTCCACTTCTGTTGTGTGTCGTCGATGTTTTCATAACCCAGTCTATTGCTAGTAAGAAAAGAAATGGAGACAAGAGGCATCCCTGACGTACTCCCGTTCTAATCTCAAACGGCTCTGTAAGTTCATCTCTCAATTTCTTGTCTATGGACTCTATTAATCTCTCGAGGATGATCCTGTTTAATACTTTTCCTGGAACTGAAAGTAATAGAGATGGGCAAATCGACACACTCCGCTGTTTCGAGACATTCGGCACAGTGATTTAAACTGTATCGACACACTGTTTCGACACAACGGCACAACGGCACTTTTGCCCGTGTCGGGACAAGTCTTTAGCAATAGACGGTATACATGAAATCTATGGCGTTTCGTGTGACCACAATTCAATATTTTTACACGTCTTCATTATGATGAAATAAAACGGAGATATGATGATAGCTGCAGTATATGTGAAAATAATAAAAAACAACAATAATAATGACAGTAATAATAACACATGATATCAAACTAGAGTAAGCTAGTTTTAGTAGACAATGATTCAAATCCACACCGAGTACACAGATATCAGCAGAGCTAATAAAGTGTCCATTACATTTATACGAACACACGGGCACTTTCAACTTTAACATAGTGCCTAAAACATTGACAACTGCAGCACTGACACAATTTCCAGTGTCTATAACTTCTCAGCAAAAATAATATCACTTGTAAAATCAAGTCATCATAACACATCCCTGAAAAATATGACATGTTTGATCTTCCATACTATCTATGAACGACTAATGTCCCGGACGCTTGACTCAAATTTTAGAAAGGCCCATGGAAGGTGAGACAGTGAGACAGTGTGCCTCTTTGCAAAACAGCGAGGCAGACAGGAACTGAAACTGTATCGAAACAAGAAGCAGTCTGTGTTTCGGATGTTTCGGACTCAGCGCTGTTTCGAAGCATTGTTTCGACACACACACACACACACAGTAGCCATGTCTAGAAAGTAACACTATTCCTTTATAATTTGTGTACTCTTGTAAGTTTCGCGTCTTAGGCAGATTAACCAGATATGCTTCCTTCCATTCTGCTGGAATCTCTTCCCTTTCCCAGACTTTACCAAGTAATTTGTATAACATCTCAGTAGTCGTGTCAATATCTGCTTTGATGGTCTCTGCTGGAAAACCATCTGGTCCAGCCGCTTTTCCATCTCTTAGAAGCTTTATGGCTTTCTTTATTTCTTCCTTCGTTGGTCTTTCAAAGTTAATTTATAGCTCTTCTTCTGCTGGCTGGATGTCTGGGGGGTTTTGTGGAGCTGGTCTATTGAGAAGGTCGTCAAAATATTCCGTCTACCTCTTCATTTGCTCTTGTATATTGCTGAGCAGTTTTCCATTCTTGTCTTTTATGAGGCAACTTGATTGCTTGTACTTCCCTGTTAGCTTCTGTGTGCTGTTATACAGTTCTCTCATATTTCCTTTTACTGCAGCTTCTTCTGCCTCTCTTGTGAACTCAATATATTTCCTCTTGTCTTTTTTGACGCTTCTTCTTACTTCTTTGTTTGCTTCTGTGTACACTTCTTGAGCCTTGGCTAAATGTTTAAATCTGCTTTCTTGTTTTTTCTGTCATTATCTTTTTGATGGTTTCTGTTGTTATTCATGCTTTTTGTTGCCATTCCCTTTTCCCTAGTATTTCTCCGCATGTCTCATTTCATATAGTTTTGATTTGCTGCCAGTTGCAATAATATAGGGCAAATTGAAAAAGTAGATACACTAAAATCCGCGCCGCACCGGTTGATATCACAGAATGTGAGGAACAACACTTAACCGTCGTTCATAAAGCAAAAGCTTTGATGCAATATCTGAATAATTTAGACATGGTATTAGTGACAGTCAATTTTTGAAGAAAAAAAAAATAGATTAAATAAAGTACTTCAAGATATGGAACTGAGTTGTGGATAACTGCGGAAATTGTAAAGAACAAAGGCCGAAAGCGGAAGTGGAAAATAAATTTTTCGCTTTCTATCCTGCACTCGTTTGCTCAGGTCCATGTCTGAGTTGCCACTGTATCATCCTTCCGTGTGCCCATTAATCTTTTATGGTACCTGTTTCTCTCCTTTGGTGTCTGAACGCATTTCTGCCATTGTAACGGAACGGACTAAGGGAAATAATCATGTTTTAAAAAACTCGCACTAAGGGGAGGTAATCTTGAATGACACTGTTAAAGCTATGAAACCGTTCGACCAGATCTGAAGTGTTAGCAGTTGACTACCTATCTAAGGTTTCTTTAGTGCCATCAGCATCGCCCTTCAATTCCCCAAGGAGCATAGGCTACCGCCAGGTTTCCACATTGCACGTTCTGTCCATCGCTGGCCTATTCTTCTCATCTCTTCTTTCCACAGACAGGCTCTTGCCATCCGTTCCACATTAGTGATCTTGTCGTACCATTTAAATGCTTCTATTCTACGCAAGCACTCATTTATAAAAGTATGTGGGTTCTTGGTTGCTGTATTTGTTGTTCTCCATGTTTAAGAGCCATACAACAGGTTTCTTTAGAGTCGACACATTTATATCGTTGTTGTACCGAGGGAGGGTTGCAAAGCACACATAAGTAGTAATTCATCAATATCATCATTTTCTTTCTCACTTCTTATGGAGCCAACACTACAGTTGATCCCCTTGTTGGAAACCTGACCCAAGCATTCACATGCTCGTGCAGCCGAGTTTTCTGTAGCATTATGTTGTACATGATGAAGTTGACAGCCTCATGCTCTACCCCTCATATCAGTCGCCTTGTACGCATTGCCTGAGGGTACAGTAGTTCTATTATTTCTTTGCCTCATCTGTGACCCCCGGGTGCTTCATGGAACATGTAGTAAGTAATGATCACTGAACTTGGTGATGACTGTATACTGCCTGAAGACTGTAAGTCGAATTGGTTGGTGATGACTGTATACTGCCTGAAGACTGTTAGTCGCACTTGTTGGTGATGACTGTACACTGCCTGAAGACTGTTAGTCGAACTTGTTGGTGATGACTGTATACTGCCTGTCACGAGTGGTGATATAGACAGTCTGTCTGAGGCAAGACTAAAGTCTTAGTGAGGAGTAGAAAATAAAGGAAGTCTGAAAAAGCGAATGTGATTGTGACTGGAAGTGTGACAGTCAGGCGTACAAAAATGAAAACACTCTTTTACCCTGCCCTCGGACGTTTTTAAAATGTCAACTCCACTCACCCCTCTCTTTCTCACCTATCGACAAACAAATAGATATTTGAAGTAAGGGACTGATACATCAAGTGGTTTTCACATTCAACGATCACAGATGTGCAGGTAGAAGAAAATTCTGATCAGCAGCAACTTAGTTTTCTATGTTTATTAAGATATAAATGTAGATAGAAAAAACACATACTGTATCTGCACGATGGCAGGAATTACAACAAAAATTACTCCAACAAAGTATGATTTACTATAAACAAACACAAGAATAACAACATACAACAACCTGATTTTGATTAATAATCCAAAACTGGCACCCAAGTTGTATACAAGCAAATTACTCCCCGAATTAACCCAATAGAAAAAAAGACCCACACTGGGTACTAGAAATAATAAACACCGAATCCTAATCTGTGTCCCCGTCCTTCAGTCCCCAGCCTCAGATAGAGATGACTGCGAACAGGTTACGCAAAGGAGAAAAAATAACACCCCACAGCAAAAAATACACCACCAATAGGTAAACCACAATGGTTACAAAAACATTAATAAACACCTAATTCTTGCACAGCCAGTACTTAACCCCCACCCCCCCCCCCACCCCCCCCCCACTAATTACTGCCCACTACACGTCCTGATGATAACGTCCCATGAAAGTCGGTGCGGTATTATCCTGCTCTCTTGACCCGAATTACTTGCAAATTCGTGCCTTTCCGACGAAGCGAGAATTAACTTAAGCTCGGCCCACGCATCCACATTGCTACGTGGAGGTGAAGTACAGTCAGAGATGCTGTATTTTAATATTTTTCATGCCAGGCTAACCCTTTTCAAGTGTCTATCATTGGTAGAGGATTTATCCCCCTTCCCTCTCATGGAAAATTCCTGCGTGACACATAAGATGTAATGTTTCAAACGACGCTCCCATATAAAGTATTGCCACTTCCGTTGATATTGATCATGTTTACAGCTCACTGCTTCTAACACTGATAATATCTTCCCAGATTGACAACTTATCGTAAATTTTGCCTACAACAAATTTGCGATTACATCACTTTCGTATTCTAAAACCCCATTCGTTATCTTAAGTGCGTGTTTTTAATCTGTCCCCAGATTGCTATTTACCGTGTGTTTTTGGGCACAGAAAATGCAACCTTTAGCAACTTATCAAGCAACTACCTAGGTTGCGTCGATTATTTGGCTGACCATGTCTACAACTCACGGTTTGTTATGTATCTTCTCAGATAGAACGTCGGGAGTAACAATAGCCGTATAAGCGATACGATTAACTCATCTCCGCTTATACGTGTTAATCCGGGCGCTCCAACTCACTGTCGTTATCTGCCTATAAACGCATGTGATCACTGCACAAAATGGACCATCATGACTTAAGGCCAATATTGCCCTACCTGTGTCTAATCTCACAAGGGATTGCCAATTGAATCCAGACATGATATGAGAAGTAAATTAATAATGCCGGAGAGAATAGAAAATCAGAAAAAGGGAAGGGACAATTCTGTCACAAAGCTATCTATCGATCTCTTCTTTGAGAATGTGGCAGTTGGCATATACTTTAAAGATGATGATGATGGTGGTATAGTGGGTTCGTCTCACTACACTAACAGTTGTCAGTTTAGATGATGATGATGATAAGTTACTTCTGATCAACCTTGACAATGACAACATCGTACGACAGACAGATGATTTATGGTTTACATCTTGTGTACATACTTGACGCCGACAGCGGTGAACTATAATACGAAGTTTATTTACATAAAGATCAGCAACAGTTGAAATGAGATGTTTTGCCCACTCTTCTACCTGAGGCTGGTAACTTCATGCAGCAACATTTTCATAGACAATTTCTAAACATTGTCCTTACTCATTCTCCATATATTCTATGTTCACTGTCATTGCTTCTGTATTTACTACTGTCTCTCGTAGTCAAGGTGGTTATGCCTTGAGAACCACTGTTGTCATTTTAAAACTTCTTATCATACCAGTTATCTCAGTACTCGCTGTTCCTAATTCTGATCCACTTTACCTCTGCTGTACTTCTATCTTCTTGAAGTTACTTGTCTTAGCGTGACTACTTGGTGTATCTTTTAGAAAGACTGGTCTACTACAAAGGATGAATATTTCTACCAAGGTCTTTTGTTTTACACTTCTCATGGCTAGCTGCTGCCTATTCTTCTTCTCATTATTATACACAGTTTATCTAGTTGGCTAGACTCGACATACCTGGTCGTCTGTTTGTCTTGAAAAGGTGTACATTTTTACACGCTTTTCTTTAACTTGCTTTGTATGTCACTGTCGTGTCACCTTCAAATCTTGCAATCGATTTTTCAATCACTTCTAGATGAGCAATAGCTCTGAAACTTGGCATAGTTTGGTATTCCCGATGACAATACAATAATCAGTCGTTAAAAAAATAAAATGAATAAAATTAAAATTAATAATCATTTTTTATGAATAGTATCGTCACGGAAATGGGCGATAACTGCAAATAATCTAGGTGTATTCTTTCCAACAAAATTGCCTCTCTTGAGAGAAAAGTTGAAACTTCACGAAGTGCGTGAACTTTCGGCAAATCAGTAAAAAAGAGGAAAATTAAAAATTATATTTTAAACACACGCTTTTAATGCACTAAAAATCCAAAAATAATTTTTCAAGGAGTTTATAGCTTGCAGTCAAAAAATTTAACATCAAATTGACAAAAAGCGGGGGGCTTAAGTGCTTAAGCGCTTATCATTTATTTTATCCATAAGTGCCTAATGAAGTATAAAGCAGAAGTTAATTTCATGCAGAATCAGTACTTCGAACCGTCTGGTAGCTTGTAACCACAAGTAGTCTTGTACCACGAACATTTGGAAAAATAGACAAACAAATGCCTCTGCTAAGTACACTGAGTTAGAAGCGTAACAGGCGCATCCTCTCGCTGTCCACCAACTATATATATATATATATATATATATATATATATATATATATATATATATATATATATATATATATATATATATATATATATATATAAAATAACATTAACAGTTTAGTTTGTCCATACTGCTTGATTTCTGAAGTTGCCGGCCAAATGTCTTTTTGGCTCCGGTTTTAGAATAACTAGAACAACTTGATTAACCCGTGGCACTAACAATGATAAGATCTGCCATGAAAGACCAAGTACACAGGCAAGTACTCTTCCCGATAAGAAAGGCGTATTGTCTTTACATTAAGACAACTTTTATCTATGCATGAACGTAACACAGTCGCTGGCTTGTCATGAATAAAACCCGTATGTGATATCAACCTTACATTGTCATGTTATACCGACAAACATGGAAGGGCATAACCAAAAATCAAAAGTGGTTTGCCATCAGGTTCAAACATGCGGCCTGCAACCTTCACAATTTTCATTATAAAATGTTTCAATGACGCATGACGCATTAGTATGGTTCACCTTCCTCTTAGGACAATCTTTCCGGAAGTGACCAGTACCTTAATAGAAAACAGCTGGATTCTTATGTCTGCTCTGCATTCAATATGTTGTGATATATTGTTTTGCTTGAAGTGTACGAAAAAATTCCGGTGCCACAGAGAGAAATGTAACTGGAAAAAGGAGGAGTATTTTTACTGGTTTTTTTAATTTCTCCAGATAATTGATGATATTATTTTTTGATACTTCACATAAACTCGACACGATGTAATTTATAAAAAGTTGCGATGTGGAATCTGAAATCATATAAATGAACTTTCCGGATAATGTTATATTAAAACATAATGTGAGCAAAATAAGAGAGGTGGTTATTGTAGTCACAATCACCACAGTCAGTTTACTGCTTTGTTTGGAAACCTTTTGCTCCAAAATGTTCCTCGCATTTCGTTGAAAGAGAAGGTTTCAGTGACTGGCGAAATACTATTGAGATTGATCATGAAACAAGCACTACTCAACGAGACTCTGTGCTAACATATAGTTGGTATTCCTACGTTAGCTGAATGTGGGCTGGCTTTTCTAGGAAAAGATGAAAGTTTGGTTCGCTGCAAAATGGGATTTTTTTAGGGCTTTTAGAATTACCATATTTCGAAATGTGCCTGCTAATTTAGATGGATCAAATTGATTTCTTTATTTCTTTTTTACGAGTGCCTGTATCAAATTGATTTCTTTATTTTTTACGAGTTCCTGTACACGTACATGTCATCACTCGTAAGAAATAAAGAAATAAATTTGATCCATCGTTAGCTGGCACATTTCGAAATATGGAAATTCTGGAAAACGAAATCCTAATTATCTGTCCAAAACCACCTGTGAGGAACTCTAAGAACTAATGGCTCAGAAGGTCCACGCGCTCATTGTTAACGATGTAAATTCTTCTGGTTATGTCAGCTTGTCAGTTGACTCGACACCAGATCTATCACATATAGATCAGTTAAGTGTTGTACGTGATACTTAAAAGAAATGGCACCCTATGAAATGCCTTTTAACCTTTCTGGAACTTAAAAGCCATACCAGCTAGGAAAAAGCAAAGCAGGTGTTGCAGTACTTACGTGAAGTTTGCAAACTAAATTTCTCGAAATGTACAGGTCAGTCCTACAACAACGCTGCTAACATTTCTAGTGTTATAAAGGGATGCCGATAAAGATTTTAGGAGAAAATAAGTTTGCTTATATGTGTCCTGTGCAACCCATTCACTAAATCTGGTAGGCCTAAGTGATGGTGACTGCTTGGAAGCCTTATAATGTGTAGCTTCAAGACCAGTCACACAACTTCTTTCTTTGCTTTCTTAATGTGATATCTTACCTGTGCTGTGAGTTTGTTATAAATCATTTTGTTGGCTCTGTTTGGTTATTTTTCCACCTTTCTTCTGGCTTGTCTTCGCTCTTTTTGATGAGAGAGAGAGAGGAAGGGCAGAATGTCAGATGGGCCTGCGTGCCCAATTCTTAACCCTTTGAAAATAAAGTTCGTTCGTTCGTTCGTTCTTTAACAATATTTTCTACATCTGGAGTCCAGAAAGGGATGAAACATGTGTGGCTGCCTTTTGGTATTGTTATGTTACGCCAAAGCGTTCATGCACAAAATTAAAGATAAGGCCAGTAGACGCCTGCACCTAATTAAACATCGTGCAAGCACCAGCTGGGAAGCAGATACAATCTCAAACAGCTGTACCTGGGATATGTTCGATCACTCATGGTTAACAACCTTTTGCTACAGTCGGCAATGAATAAAACCACTCAAGCAGAGTTGGACAAAGTCCTAAACCAAACTCGACGGTTCATATGCCAAGGAGTGAGAACCACGCCAACAGCTGCATGTGGCCTTGATACAAATGTAAACCCTATGGATCTACGACATAAACGTACTGTTCTGGAAGCAACATAGCGCTATATGAGAAATAGATAAGTCCATCCAAACAGAAAACTGGAAGCCCATTGGCAGATGAAAACAAAAATCAGCACTACAAGTAGCAACAACTACTGCAGAACAACACTGCCTCCCAAAAATACGAGGTAATAAATGAAAAATACCCTGTATTTTATCCAGGAAATGAGTTTGATTTGAACACTTTCTTTATGTTTAAAAAACTAACACATACTCAGTTGAGCTATGTTCAAGCACCCAAATAAAAAATCATCTCATAACTTTAAACGTGCTTACTAGCGTGTCTATAAAAAATCAGACCCGTACGTAAGAATCCCAAACACTTAACTCCCACTCGAAAACATGACTTAACACTAATATACTGTATGGAAGCTCTGATGATCTAGTTTGTCATTACAATATACTTATTCTTAATTTTGTGATGAGGTACTGTTAGTGTATGCTGTTATACTACCTTGTAATGTTGTATTGTCCTTAAATTAATACTTTAAGTACGCTGGAGAATGTTTGAGTAACAGTAATAAAAGATGAGGAAAAGGAAGGAAGAATGCAAGAGGGGACTGTGTGTAAAGTGCAATCTTTACTATCTTGCAATATAATACATTTATATACTTATTATGTTCGCAAATATTTTGTAAACAAAGTATTTCCTTTTTAAGTGCTTAAGGAGAAGTCATTTTTGAGTTACTTCCCTTGAAAGGAGTTCCGTCATCTTCGATCGGACTCCGCGGACGAATCTAGGCCTACTGCGATTTATTCTTTGCCTGGGTAGGAATAGATTGTTCTTGCTTCAGTATATCTATGGCCTGAATTTATACGTAGTGTTTGTATGAGTAGGACGAGTCTGTCTTATATATGTATATCTTTACCTTTCTAAGTCGAACTATGTTGGTTGTCGCTAGAAAAGGTCAAAGGCTATGCAGCGGAAGTATCGCTAGCAGGGGGTGTGATTCATGGCTGTCATCCTGTCGGGATGTCGAATTTTGTTGTAGCCGGCTTATCGCCGAAAAGTGATCTATAAGTAGATGGGGAAAAGTGATAGTCATTTAGACATGTTGTATGTACTTTACCCCAGTGTTTATTCTCTTTTGCCAAGGAATGGCAAAGTTATATTTCGCATAGAAAGGTAAAACCACAATTTATTATGAACTTGGGCTTCGCCATCGTTGTCGATAAGCAGATGCACAGTGGTACTTTTGAAAAGAATATTTATTCAAAGGAAGATGACATTCCTATGTATCAGCACTAGATTATATGATATTATTCAATTACCTCTATGATAGAAGCTATGAAGAAATGAGGACATTTAACGAATGACCAATTTTGGTCTGTATCCAATAGTGAGTGAAGCTCACGAGAGAAGCACAGCCATGTTGAAATCCATATACTTTGTATTTATCGAGTGAGAAAAAGGGATGCCTGTACTATCGCTCGATGAACCAAGAGATCACTGCTACATGTGAGAACCCATGTCTGGGATTCCTATATCTTTATGAAAAAATATATATATTGAACTTTACGTGAAGGGATATTCGCTAGACGAGGTTAAGTCTAGGAGCCTTCCTATATATTGGTTATGGACTGACGTGCCCAGTCAGTAAAGCCAGATGATTTACATGATGGAACTCTGAATGCTTATTTACGAATGCTCCATTATGATATTTGCCAAGCATGAATGCTAACTTAAGATGATATTCCTGTGACCAACATTATGCTGTCTATGTCGACGTTTGTTCCTGTAACCATACACGTACTGTCCAAGTGTGCGTCTCATTAAATGTTATAAAAAGACCATCGTAGTTCCAGTACTTCTTGAATTCGAACAGTGTGAGTATGAGTGAGGTACCACCAACCTGTCAACTCTATCGAATCATTCTACCATTCGCGTTCTGACACTCATATACCCACTCATTGTCTACACTCACATTCTTGCCAGAGCCTCATCACGTTCCAGGACAAGATGACCTGTATGACCAAAACTGTGCTGGGTTTAATGAGTTGACAATCGTTACACTTTACCACACCAGTCCCAACATCTACATTTATCAACTGGTGGACATTCACGGCATTTAACAAATAAAACGGTGATTTAACAACTGTCCTGATTTAACAACTGGTGGCCAGCTTCCTGGGTCAACCTGCACAGTGACCATATTGAGAAGTAAACTACTGAGACCAGACGTTCCTTGGGGTCTGTTACGACACACAAATACATCAACAGTACAACTCTACAGTGATGTCAGCGTGACCTGTCCTGTCGAGAGTATGCAGTAACTAGGTCAGCGTTTGTTGACATTTGGTTCGTTGGACATTTGCCATACAACTGACAGTGTTACACAGCAAGCTTGGTTGAAACATAGAACATTACACATCAGGACTGGAGAATATTTGACAGTGTTTGCGAAAGGAAGTGTTATTGAACTGAGAAGTCCTATATCGATTGTTATCATTCACATCAACGATGGAGCTTCTATTTCTGTGTTGAATTTAAAATAATTAGACCAGAAGTATTTGTTTAATAAAGTACCACAGTACTGTACTATTAGGCAGTGTAACTGAGCCTTCATTCCAACACATTCTTTCTGCAACACTCTATTTACATCATATTGCCATACTATTTATGCATTTATGTATTTATGTTTAAATATTTATATGTGATATTTGTTTGTATCCAGCGGGTTGTTGTTTTGGTTGGGCGGTGTCACACAACAGAGTATCCCACGTAATAGAGGGTCTGATGTGTGCGTTTCTATAGGTGCAATTTTCTTGATTGAAAATTTGCTGCGACAGCTGTTGCTATTAGTGTTAGCTGTGAAGACTGTACTCATTGTTGTTTTTGTAATATTCCTCTGTTCTTTAGTTTGTTTTGATTTGTTTGTAATTTGTGGGTCTACCCTATTCTATCTTTCAGTTCTATTCTCAATTTATATTTATATACTGTGGCGTTATTTGTATTGGTTATCCTCTTGCGGTTTATCTTTTATTGTTTTTCCCATTTGATTTATTTCATTTCCGCAAATGTTTTCATGTTCTTCTGTATAACTGTTTTGTTTTGTGCCTGATCGACATACACTATTTAAAATATAGTTGATCATATAAATTGATGTACAAGAATCAACTGATAGTTAATTGCTATTGCTAAAGGTACACAGTTGATGATATAAAACACTATTTCTGGTGCACTGCACTTATATTATAGAGTGAACCAGCAACTTATAGCTGTTATTATATAACCTTTGTAAGGCTTGTTTCCCACAGTGATTGGGATAGTTAAGTACTATTTTCCACAAGTTACAAAGTTATCATACAAGGTCTTTGATTAAGACTAAGAAAGTGAATTTATTTACTTTTGCAAATTACTGATCTTATTAGACAAGATGTCTACATTAGATTATTTTATCACACAAGGCAAAGCTCTTGATAAGACTGGTCAGCAATTAGAAGAATGGGCAGTTGCTCAATATGACAAAGCATTAGCTGCTGCTGCTGAAGAAAGAAAAGCATTGATTGAAGAAAAGAAATTAGCAGCTGAGGAGAAAAGATTAGAAGCTGAGGAAAAAAAATTACAAAGAGAGGATGAACAAAAGAAATTGCAGATACAGACTGATGAAAAAAGATTCCAGATGGAAATGGAAAAAGAGAAAAGAAAAGATGAAGCTGCTGCAGAAGAGAAAAAATTACAAGCTGAAGCTCAAGAGAAAAAAGCAATAAGAGAACATGAACACAAAAAAGAACTTTTAGCATTTGAGTTAGAAAATTTAAAGTTAACAAACATAAGTAATGTTAATCAAGCATCTGGTGGTAATGGTAAACCCTTTACTTACAAGGTCAAGGTACCAGCGTTCAACCCTTCCAGTGATGACATAACATTCTGGCTAAATAGATTTGAACGCTCTTGTCGAGCCCATAATGTGGACAAATCACAATATGCTAACCAGTTATCAGAAAATCTGAAAGGTGATTCTCTGACTAGTTTAAGTTTGGTTGAAGAGGCTGACAAAGATAACTATGATGTTATTAGGGCAGCCTTATTAAAGAAGTATCAGTTGTCTGAAGAGGGTTATCGGAAGTTGTTTAAGACAATGGTGCCTGAGGCAGGTGTAGAATTCTCAGAATTCATTGCAAGGACACGTCTTACATTTGATCGTTGGATTGAGCTATCCAAAACAGAAAAGACTTATGAAGCCCTTATGGACTTGATACTCAGAGACAAGATTATGTCAAGTATAAATAAACCTTTCCTCGAATTCTTACATGAGCGTAAACCTAAGTCTCTAAAAGAAATGGAACAGTATTGTACCCAATACGTCACTGCACATCCGGACGTAGCTATTAGCAACAGTAAGGTTAAAGAAGGTATGCCAGTTGCTTCTGCAACACCATACAACCCTAATCACTCTCACAAATTCCAAGGACCTCAAAATAGGTTTAATAAAAAAGGTAACTATTACAGTTATCAGAACCAAGGTAACCAATCATTTCAGGGTTCTTCTTCGAATACCTGGAGAAGAGCTGACAGCCCTCGATTCAGGGGTGGTCATAATTACAGGAACTTTCGCAAAGGAAGTCATTCTAGAAACTATCCAAGTTTTCCTTCATGGAGACAACAAGATCATAATTACCGAGATACTCATTATAATGAATATGATGATAGTAACCAAAGGAGCTATGATTCGAACCCGAGTAGGGGTTATAATAGTGGAAACAATGATAAGTACAGAGGCAATAATAACAGAGGTAGAGCACAATTCAAAAAACATAAAGCTCATTACCAGGCGAACTCTGCACAGCAAGAGTCCCACGAAGCCTATAAACAAAATAAAGATAATGATGACTCTAATAATATGGCATGTGCCGCTTTTGATTTTGGGAGAGCATCTCAGTGCCCCCAATGCAAAACATTATTTGAGCCAACCACAGTGTCTACTTTAAGCTGTGGCCATCCTCTTCCTGCTCTTCCTGCGTCAATCGCGCATGATGGGAGAGGTTCTCTTGTCTTACACAAAGGTTTAGTAAATGACAATCCAGTCTCAGTACTTTTTGATTCTGGATGCACAACTATTGGGGTTAGGCAGTCACTCATAGATCCTTCTCATTCTACAGGCAAAGTAGTCAAATGTGTAACATTTTGCGGCACCATAGAGAAATACTCTACCGCTATCATTAGGATTGCTACTCCTTTCTTCACAGGAGATGTACACGCATGTCTTTTGCCGAATCCGATCGCTGATCTTATCATCGGTCGCATTCACGGAGTCAAAGAATGCACTCCGGAGCAAATTTCCGTTTGGGAAAATCAAAATATGCAATCTGCTAATGCGGTAGTCACTAGAGCTCAAGCTCTCAATATGCCTGAAACTTCATCTGTTGAAGATAATGAAGTGCAGAACCAAGATGATCCCTTGGTAATTTCTCGTGACTCGTTTATAAAACAACAAGAAGAAGATCCGACTCTTAAGAAATTCTTCACTCTTGTAACGAAAGGTGATCCAAATAAAGATTCAAATTGTAAATCTTGGATTACAATGAAGAATGGCGTACTTGTACGTATGGTGCAAGACTCCACTAAGTCAAGTCATTCTCAGATTCTTGTACCCAAGAATTTGAGAGTTAAGATCTTACAACACGCACACGACTCTCAGTGTGCTGGTCACATGGGTTTTTCCCGTACAAAGTCAAGAGTTCTTGCGGCTTTCTTTTGGCCTTTTGTGAACAAGGACATACGGATCTATTGTCGATCCTGTAAAGTATGTCAAGAAGTCAAATCCAAAGGTCCTCGTCATGCTGCGCCTATTCAGGCTGCAGATATTCCTATTCGTCCATTCCAGAAAATGGCGATAGACATCATTGGTCCATTCAAGATCAAATCTGCTAGAGGACATCAGTTTATCTTAACGTGTGTAGACATGTGCACACGTTGGCCAGAGGCTATCCCTCTAAAGAGCATTACTACCGCTGACATTGCAGATGCTCTTTGGCTTATATTTTCTCGGCTGGGATTCCCCGGAGAAATATTATCAGATCATGGCACCCAACTGATATCGGATACCATGTCTCAAGTAATGTCTACTTTACAGATAGAGAGATCTTTGAGTAGCATCTATCATCCTATGTCCAATGGGATGGTCGAGCGACTAAATAGAACACTTAAGAACTTATTAGGGAAGATAACTAAGGATCATCCTCAAGATTGGGATAGGGTTTTACCCGCGGCCCTCTTCGCGTACAGAGAGGTCCCCAATGAACATACAGGGTTTTCGCCCTTTGAACTTGTCTTTGGCGCGCGACCGCGCGGCCCATTGTCTTTGCTGCATGATCTTATAACAGCTGACAATATTGACGATGACACAAAATCTTCTTACGAGTATGTCATCGCGCTGAGACAAAAGATTATCGAAGCATGCAAATTGGCAACGTCCTCTTCTGAATTTGCTAAGCAGAAGGCACGACAATTTGCTAATAAGAAGAGAACTTTACGACAACTTTGTCCTGGTGACAAAGCATTTGTTTTGCTACCTTGTCGTGAAAACAGACTCCTTATTAGTTGGAAAGGTCCGTACGATATAATATCGAAAATTTCAGATGTTGACTACATCGTCGATATCAACGGGAAGCATAAAACCTTCCACATCAATATGCTTACGGAGTTCCATGAACGTCCTGACTATCTACAGCCTATTTTCCAGGCAACGGACGATTCTCATGTCAAACATGGTCATTACTCATCACTGTCTGTAATACAGGATGAGGAAACGAGTTTTTCGGATGTTAATCTTCCGCTTCCAATGATCCCACTTCATTCTAGTGAATCATGGAAAGACGTTACTGTTTCTCCTGATTTGTCTCTAGGAGAACGGCGACAAGTTTCGTCTATGTTACAAACATTTCAGGATGTCCTCACTGACATCCCTGGACAAACTCATGTCATTGAGCATGACATTGTTCTTACTGAACATACTCCAATTAGAGTTAGACCTTATCCTATCCCTATACATTTCCAAACACAGGTTGAAAAGGAGTTGGATGAAATGATAGATTTACAAATAATCGAACCATCCACTTCTGCATATTCTTCGCCGATGGTTATTGTTCGAAAAAAAGACAATAACATACGTCTTTGCGTTGACTATCGCAAATTAAATCAAGTTACGAAGTTTGATGCTGAACCTATGCCTTTACTAGAAGAGCTACTTACTCGTCTTTCTAAATCGCATTTTTTCACTAAACTTGATTTGTCTAAAGGATATTGGCAAGTTCCATTATCCGAACGCGCCAAACCTCTTACCGCTTTCTCTACTCCCAGAGGCCTTTTCCAATGGAATTTTATGCCTTTCGGCCTTATGAACGCACCAGCTACATTTGTACGCATGATGCGTCGAATCCTATCGTATCGGTCAGATGTCATTGCTTATTTAGAC
This sequence comes from Oreohelix idahoensis, assembly GCA_024509875.1. NCBI lineage: Eukaryota > Metazoa > Mollusca > Gastropoda > Stylommatophora > Oreohelicidae > Oreohelix > Oreohelix idahoensis. The sequence goes on from JAMPIV010022926.1 coordinate 553,072, forward strand.
GACATCTGTCTTTTCAGCGATACTTGGGAAGATCACTATTCAGGGTTAGTTGAATTATTATCAACTCTGCGTGAGTATAACCTGACAGCAAAACCATCCAAAGCTTGTATTGGCTTTAGCGAAATTGCTTTCTTAGGCCATCGAGTAGGTCACGGTTTCTTGAAGACAGAAGACCATAATATCACTAAGATACTTAACATCTCTATCCCTAGGACTAAAAAGCAAGTGCGAAGTCTTTTAGGTCTCATACAATTTTATGGACGTTTCATTCCGAATCTGTCCTCTATCATGGCACCTCTCTCTACACTATTAAAGAAAGGGTCGCCTAACATGGTTCACTGGTCTCATGAATGCCAATCTTCACTAGAGAAGATCAAAACTATGTTTTCATCACCACCTATTTTAGTGTTACCTACAACAGATAAGACATTTGTTCTTCGTAGTGACGCTTCATCCACTGGGATTGGAGCGGCACTAATGCAAGAGTACTCTGGAACTCTGCATCCTGTAATGTATATATCCAGAAAACTTAATGCTGCAGAAAGGAATTACTCGGTTTTAGACCGTGAATTATTGGCAATGGTTTGGTCAATTCTCAAACTCCAAAGATTCCTTCTGGGCGCGCATTTCGTAGTGGAAACTGACCAAAAAGCTCTTACGGCTATCCAAAGTAAGAACTTGAAGAGCTCGAGATCAACTCGATACGCAATCGCTCTTCAACCTTTTCATTTCTCGGTACGAGCTATCCGTGGTTCAGAAAATGTGATGGCGGACATTCTGTCCAGATGCCCACATGATGCCACTTAACTGTTAAATATTGGATCTTTTTAATATGTATAACTTTACAACAGTTATTTTTTGTTTCTTTACTAAGATACACATTTGTAATTTAATAATAGAATGATGGTATCTCTACTTAGCGGTTTATTGATGTTTATTTACCGCTGTTCTTTGATGATTGTTTCTTCATAAATCATAAATTTAAGATTATAGTGTGAATTTTTGGTATGCATTGTATAATTACCAGAATTGTATTATACGTACATCACACCTTCCTGGAAACATTTATTCGTAGAGAAACAATTTCTCTCAGATTTGAGATATATTCTCACCGGTCATATTAGGAATTATAGTTATTCCTGATATTTTCATCTGCGCAGTATTCTTGCGTTGTGAGCCTATTGTACGTTGCTCCTAGATGTATTAAAAAAAAAATTTTTTTTTTTTTTTCCCGGGAGGTGTGGTAAGACTGTAAAGTGCAATCTTTACTATCTTGCAATATAATACATTTATATACTTATTATGTTCGCAAATATTTTGTAAACAAAGTATTTCCTTTTTAAGTGCTTAAGGAGAAGTCATTTTTGAGTTACTTCCCTTGAAAGGAGTTCCGTCATCTTCGATCGGACTCCGCGGACGAATCTAGGCCTACTGCGATTTATTCTTTGCCTGGGTAGGAATAGATTGTTCTTGCTTCAGTATATCTATGGCCTGAATTTATACGTAGTGTTTGTATGAGTAGGACGAGTCTGTCTTATATATGTATATCTTTACCTTTCTAAGTCGAACTATGTTGGTTGTCGCTAGAAAAGGTCAAAGGCTATGCAGCGGAAGTATCGCTAGCAGGGGGTGTGATTCATGGCTGTCATTCTGTCGGGATGTCGAATTTTGTTGTAGCCGGCTTATCGCCGAAAAGTGATCTATAAGTAGATGGGGAAAAGTGATAGTCATTTAGACATGTTGTATGTACTTTACCCCAGTGTTTATTCTCTTTTGCCAAGGAATGGCAAAGTTATATTTCACATAGAAAGGTAAAACCACAATTTATTATGAACTTGGGCTTCGCCATCGTTGTCGATAAGCAGATGCACAGTGGTACTTTTGAAAAGAATATTTATTCAAAGGAAGATGACATTCCTATGTATCAGCACTAGATTATATGATATTATTCAATTACCTCTATGATAGAAGCTATGAAGAAATGAGGACATTTAACGAATGACCAATTTTGGTCTGTATCCAATAGTGAGTGAAGCTCACGAGAGAAGCACAGCCATGTTGAAATCCATATACTTTGTATTTATCGAGTGAGAAAAAGGGATGCCTGTACTATCGCTCGATGAACCAAGAGATCACTGCTACATGTGAGAACCCATGTCTGGGATTCCTATATCTTTATGAAAAATATATATATTGAACTTTACGTGAAGGGATATTCGCTAGACGAGGTTAAGTCTAGGAGCCTTCCTATATATTGGTTATGGACTGACGTGCCCAGTCAGTAAAGCCAGATGATTTACATGATGGAACTCTGAATGCTTATTTACGAATGCTCCATTATGATATTTGCCAAGCATGAATGCTAACTTAAGATGATATTCCTGTGACCAACATTATGCTGTCTATGTCGACGTTTGTTCCTGTAACCATACACGTACTGTCCAAGTGTGCGTCTCATTAAATGTTATAAAAAGACCATCGTAGTTCCAGTACTTCTTGAATTCGAACAGTGTGAGTATGAGTGAGGTACCACCAACCTGTCAACTCTATCGAATCATTCTACCATTCGCGTTCTGACACTCATATACCCACTCATTGTCTACACTCACATTCTTGCCAGAGCCTCATCACGTTCCAGGACAAGATGACCTGTATGACCAAAACTGTGCTGGGTTTAATGAGTTGACAATCGTTACACTTTACCACACCAGTCCCAACATCTACACTTATCAACTGGTGGACATTCACGGCATTTAACAAATAAAACGGTGATTTAACAACTGTCCTGATTTAACACTGTGCCCGATTTTCAACCCTTGGAAAATTAATTTCTTTCGTATGTGTCTATCTAACTATCTACCTAGTCTGATTCTGCTCTTGAGTTCGGGATGGCAAAGACAGCGAGGAAAGTAACTGATTACCCCACCTCATGACGATGGACCTAGTATTGTGAAGGGTTAAAAATTCGCTCATTGCAGCAGTATCTGCTACGAGACTCAAAGCTGCTCACCTCTTGTAAAGTCTTTCGCATGCACTGGAAAACACACCGAGTCCCTAGTCATTAAGTAGCAGACTTTTCAAATATTTCACTAGTTCTTATAACACACCGTCTGATTATTTGTCAAATCACTGTCTAATTTATTGTATGAGGAATTCGATTTTTATCAGTCTTGTTGTTTGTTTGTTTTTGTTTTTTTTCATAAAAAAATTATTTTTCACTTATTTTAAAAACATACTTTTATTATGATGATTATTGCAAATGTATGATGCTACATTACTTTTATAATGACAAATGCCTAAATAATGCTTAAAGTAAATGTGAGGATGAAAGGATACAGTTTACATGATGAGAGAGAGAGAGAGAGAGAGAGAGAGAGAGAGAGAGAGAGAGAAAGAGAGAGGAAGGGCAGAATGTCAGACGGGCCTGCATGCCAAATTTTTAACACTTTGAGAATAAAGTTCGTTCGTTCGTTGTTGTGGTGAGTTGGGATTATATAAATATTTATAGGGGACTTAGTGTACTGAATGAGATCAGCTGTGAAGGTCTCTGTATCTAATAAGGTTGGTGTGTTACAGAGGACCTTGCTTGCTACCACATTTCGACCTCAATCAGACTTATTCTTGAATTGAGTGATGACTTCGTTTAATGTCTAGGGTTATGATAGTGATGAAGTGTAAGTTCACAACAACCAACAGACAGATAACACCTAAGTTAAGATTCACAACAATTTACAACACTATGACAATCCCAAACAGATAACACTCTAAAAATGTATCTTAAGTAAGTCAAGTGTTAAATTTTATACAATGTATTAGCTTTTTCAATATGTAGATATCCTGATCCTACTACAATGTGAATCAGGAATCACAATCAAATGTAAGCACAATATTTATGTACACGAATTTATACAAAAGATCTTTGTCCAGACATATCATAGTATTGTGATATAAGTGTAGTGTTGTGATGTATTATTATGAGGTAATACTCGCTTTTAGTGCTAGGTTGTTGTTTGTCATCACGACTTCATGTGTTTGTTACTGGTGGGAATAATATTAAAGGATTCACAGATTCTGTTTCTTTAAAAATTCTGTCCCTTTTGTCTTTATAATAAAGTTCAGTTCAGGGGTATTTGATTCAAGGTTGGGCTTTACGTGCTGACATGCTCTTATCTCATAAGGCAGCTGCAGGAAACCTGTATCCTCTGCTAGCTTGCTTCTCAGTTTGATAATATGATAGGCAATGGCCGCTATCTTGTGCTGGGAGTCTGCAGCCAACTTTCTGGATCACGCAGTACTCAGACCGGACGATGCAGTATCACCATCTATACCACGGTCCCTGAAAGTGAAGGTTATGCATCCTTCTTACTAACTAGTATACCATATTATTCCACACGGAAGTACATGACAGTACAAACAAACATAAAGTTCAGCGCTTTAGGCCAACTGCTAGCTTTTCATGTGACAATATACACCAGTATTCCTCTCCCTAATGGTTACAACGCCTCTGCAATTCCAGCTGTAATCCCTTCCTTACAATAGGATAGGTGTTATGTTACTATATGGCAATCCAATATATATATATGCAGTTATACTCCTCTCTGACAATCTTTTACATGGTGGAGCAATATCTAGGCTTTGCCTCATGTTTGCTACTGAACCGCACACATACAGACATAATTTATCATTTCACATTCAATTTTTCATATAAATACAGATCAAAAATTTCTAGCTTACCACAATTCGTAAGGAAAACACACTAAAGATGACTGGCACAGTTTGATCTGCGGTATGTCCAAGCTGTTATCATATATTTAATTTTTGGATAACACTGCCTGATCTCATCTCTCTAAATGTGTAACGATATGGCGTCCCCTCTAAGATTTCTCCTGCCAATATCCAGTGTATTGACCAATCGTTTTGAATATATTCAAAAGAGTACCCAGTCATTCCAACATTTTCATTCACTTCTACTCCGTTTCTAGGCATTTATTTGTTATTCATAGGTCACCCAATCCAATTTCTTTTAACTTCAAAGTTCAGCCAATGGCTTCCCACGTACTATCTTAGACTTTCTGTCACTACTATGTTTCAACAAAAATCAGGGATTTCCATCCCGAGCAGATATGACCAAACCTGACAATATCTCTGTTCTCTATATGTTTTATTACCAATATTTAATTATCTAATGGACTTTTTAGATAATTTCTTACATATTCCTAGTCCACTAGCCTTCCTGTACACGAATATATGATTTTCAAGGGGCTAAGTGGTGTAGTTAAGAATACGATCTTTTTTCGATGTTAGGTGTTTAATTTCAACTACCACCTGTTCAATCCTTTACGACTGTACTATCAGTATAAAGTCAGGAGCACTACGTAAAAAATCAGGTTTCCTAATAAGAATTAAACCTGTTTTCAAAACTTAACATCGTATCGTTAGTTTTTTTCATCACTGTTTATTTGAAAAAAATCAGGCCATGCACACTGCAAGTTGGTTTATTTTTTTAAACACACGGCGAGCTGCTTGTGTGACCGTGTTCCACAGTCCGTCTATCTCTCTCTCTCTCTCTCTCTCTCTCTCTCTCTCTCTCTCTCTCTCTCTCTCTCTCTCTCTCTCTCTCTCTCTCTCTTCTTCTAAGCCCGTCTGTCTTTCCAAGGCTAACTTTGTGCGCGATTTTGCACTAGTGTTAGTTTTTAAAATCAAGGTTGTTCAGAAGATTATACTACACATTCTATTTTTAGAACTACGGGTATCGCCGTATTGTTAGGCTTAAGCATTTTATTTAGGAACGAACGAATTAGGACAAGCAGAAATCTTGTGTTAGCCATTACGGCGTTATACAACCAAAGTGTTATCTATACTAGGAAAGCACTGGTCCTTCTCCATTCTTCTTCCTATCGTATTATTTCGTTCTGCTTTACATTTATGTTCTAATTTATATATGGGTATTATAATTTTTCACCACAGTTGTTACTGTCACTTTTTTTCGTCTCAACCTTAGACCTCAGTCTTTCTCATTTATACTCAGTTAATTCTCATTGTCTGCCTTCTTACTCCGCAATATCTCTTCAGCGATATCTCCGATGCGCCGTTCATCATATCTCCACTGACTTCCTATTCTATCTGTCAACGACATTCCAGAAGTCCATCCTTCTACGTACTGCAACCTCTATTGGTGGTGGGGATTGACCTCACTCCACTCTCTAATAGAGTTAAGCAATCGCCGCAATTAACATTTTTTCCTATCATCTTTCCCTCCCTGGAACATTTTCTTCAATCTCTTCGCCATTATCCTATGGCTGTTCCACTACTTCTGTCTTCATTCCCTCCATGTGTGACGGTATTGCCTCCTCTGCTTTGCAGTAGTGGTCCAACAGTGGCCAAAACTCAAGAGTATCTATTATAGGCTTCAATGGAGTCCATCTTTACACAAGATTATTCTTGGCAGAAATGTAGATAGAAGAGTAGTAAAGCTTCTATCACATGGGAGTCTTCACAAGATATTCAGATAAGCGAAAACAATGCTGGCTGTTGATGAGCACGTTGATTCTGTAATCTGCCGACAGCGTTTGTGAAGAATTTAAGCAATTGTTTATTTTAGCTCGTTAAGCCCCCACCCCTGAGTTAATCAGTATAATTATTATTAAAATATAGCTCTGTTTAGAGTGTGTGTTCAATAACTTTGACTGAGACAAATATGTCATCATCATGTGACGCATTCTTTCTAGAACGTTGTCTCCATTGCAGCTGCTCTGAACGCATCACGATTCTGGGCAAGTCGACCTGCATCAGCCAAAGACAAGTTCAGACTCTCTGTGATATCCTGGGTCCACCGTCGTCTAGGTCGACCCCTTCCCCTTTTTCCAGGGACCATGCCTTCCATCACTATTTTTTCCAGACTATTATGTCTTTTTATATGACTGAAAAATTTCAGCTTCCTTATTGCGATTGTATTTAGGAGCCAATTTTCCTCTACGTTTAGTGAGTGCAGTACTTCTCTGTTGGTCTTTTTTTCTGTCCAGGGTATTCTCAACATCCTTCTGTAGCCTTTCATTTCGAATGATGTAATCTTTTTAGCAGCAGTGTTATTGAGTGTCCAAGTCTCGCAGCCGTATGGTTCTACTGGGAATATACATGCTCTGATCAGTTGTAACTTTGTTTCTTTGCTTGTGCCTTGCCATAGGTTTTTCATCTGTATTAGTTTATGTGAAGCAATTGCAAGTCTTCTTTTAATTTCTACTGCACAGTCGCCAGAGCTGTTGATGATTGATCCTAAGTATTCGAATTCATTAACACTTTCCAGTTCTTCGTTATCAATTTCAATTTCTGGTTTGGTCTTTACTTTGTCTGTTGTCAAAACTTTGGTCTTCTTGGCGTTTAGGAATAGATTCTGGGCCTCGCTGTGTTTTTTGGTGGACAGAATTAATTGTTCAAGTCCTTCTGGGCTAGTCGATATGAGGACTGTGGGGACTGTGTCGTCAGCATATCTTCTTCTTCCTCGTTCGCCCTGAAAAGGACGGTGGTTGCGTTGTGTCTGTTTACGCCGTAGCTGTGATATCTGCACATTTTGGTCGACACATCCGACTTCAGCATGGCATTTTTTTAGGGACCGGGTTTGCCTTCCCATTTCGATCCGTACTCGCTCAGCCAGACTGCACTGCTGCAGACTGTTTCCAGGACCACCACGTGGAGGTGGAGTACTGTCTTGACCAGCTCTGGTTCGCGGATCCTGATGCAAGCAGTCAAGCTATGGGTCGCTTACTGCATTCACTATATCTGATTTCCGGGATCTAGTACCCGCCGATGTTAAATGAGTCAAACTCTGTGTGTTCTTGGTCATTTCTTACGTTTCTCATGATATTCTCGGCATAAATGTTAAACGTGTAAGGGAAAGGGTACAGCCTTGTCTTACTCCTTTCTGTACTTCACACCATTCTGATGTTTCCCCCTCTATTCTTACGTGAAATTCACAGTGAAATAAAACTGCAAAATGGTCAGACTATATTACCTGCCTTCTCACGCCTTCGTTGGTTACGGAGTAAAATAAATATTCCAATCATATTCAAACAGGTCGGGTGTAGTACTTTCAAATTATTTCCGACATGGAAAAATTTTGCAAAGGTCACGTCTCCAATATATCGTAATATGATGTCCGATGCCCTTGTGTACAAACTTGCAGACAGATCGGGGAACTCACATGACAACATGTGTAAGCTGTAATACTTATTACTTTATTAGAAAGTAATGTTGGCATAACAAGTCGGCCCGGAAGCGATTATGTCACACTTGTGTGCCCACATAACAGTAACCTCGTTATCTGTCGTATGAGTACGCAAAACTCCGTGTCTGCCCATCTGGATTACCAAACGAGTCGTCTTATCAGCAGTTCAATCTAAACACGCCGGCTACTATCTTATCTCAGTTGCTCACCGCAAGCCAGGATCACCGGGTAACAAACGGGTGACATCACAGAGGGGAGTGTCGACAAATTTTTGCACCTACAAAATATTTGCATCACAAGCAAAGAAAGAAAGAAAGAAAAGTGCGATACTTGAGAGCACATATTAAAAATCATTACCACAAATGTACGGATACTGCCGAAGAGAAACAAAGATCGATAAGGGCGGCCCCGTTTTGTCCCACCATGGAACATTTTTTTTCTCCGTCATTGCCATTTAGCCCCTGCGCCACTTCGTTCCCTCCCTGGAACATTGTCTTCAATCTCTTTGTTATTACCTAATGGTCTTTCCCGCCACTTCTAACTTCAACTTCTACATTTCATCATCTGCAACACTCTGTTGCTCAAAGCACTCAGACCTCTTTGTTCGGTGAGGAACAACCGCAACCAACCTCCTCATTGGTTCCATAAATGCCGCGAACTATATTCCTCTTATACTATAAGTCTCCCTCATAGTTCTTTCCCTTTCTCTCTATTTCGTAAGTAACTTAAACATCTCCGGTACCAATTATTCCTTATTGACTCCTTTAATTCCTTCTCGACTTATTTCTCCTCTATTTCGCACTTCATCGGCCGTCTACCTCGATTTCTCTTTCTCGTCTATTCCTTAATTTCTCATACTCCTGGAGTTCCGCTCTCTCTGTCTCTACTCTTAGATTGGTTTCTACTGTTGGATCGGCACCTCCTTTGAACCTTACTATCACATCTCGTCTTCTGACTTCTCTTTGTCAATTCCTTACAACTACTGTATCGGTATCTTCCTCGATCGTTACTACCTCTTATCCTGTTGTTCTCTTAGTCTCTACTATTCCTGCCTTGTTTCTTGGACTTCCTCTTTCTGTGACCGCTGTCATTTCCCTCCTCAGACTACACACTGTCTGAGTCACTTGAAACCAGTATCTCTTCTGGAGTCCATCTCCTCTCTACGTCTATGTTCTACGTCATTTACAATGTGCCAACTCTTCCTCCTTGTCAGTCAACACTCTTCCTATACATGTCTATGTCTGCCCTTTCCATTTGAGCGTACCTCTAATTGTGCTGTGTATCTTAAATTTGCTAGTGGCACGTAGTCATCGGACGACTCATCGGCAGATGTCCAAATCCTTTTCTGTGCTTACGCACCTCCTGTTTCATGTCCTCTTGGGCCTCTGTGGCTACATTTCTCCTGTGTCTGCTGTTTGTGATCTCCTTATTTCTTGCTCTTGCTCTCTCTCTCCCTGTTTTCTGCAATTTTTGCACGTGCTCCATGAGTGGAATATCGCTTTCACTCTCGGAGTTTTCTCTCTGGCTTCCTAACCGTTTCACCTCCTCTGTGACTGTTTTCTCATTTGTGTTTTCCTCCGTCACTCTAGTATGTCTGAAGGGTGCATCCAACTCCTCTCTTTCCACTTCTCCTTGGTTTTGTTGCATTCCTCACACTCCTCCTAATAGTTAATAAAAATTGCCCTCCCCTGCGGTTCGTTACTGAATTTCTGCTCTGGTTGTTATATGAGTTCCACTTGCTTCCGGTTTGTATATTTCACCCGGTGTGCTTTTTTCTGTTTCACTTGCATCTGTGTTTTCCAGAACTACAACATAACGTGTACTTCTCTTAGTGTTGTTTCTAGGTGGGATATCTATAGGTTTTTCCCTTTACAGTCTTAAATATTGTACGTGGGCTTTGATGGTTTTGTGTTGGTCCTGTTTCAAAATGATGTATGTGGTCTCAAATAATCGTTTTAGAACTGGAAACCTGGAATTCCTTTTTCGTCGAGTTTTGAGTTTGTCACATGTTTCGTATAAAATACTACGTCTCCTGGCTTGAACTCTCCTAATGGATAATGTTTACATAGGACTGCAATAACGATCCACGATGGAATTGTTAGTGTAATAAATATCTGTGGATCGAGCAAATGGAGTTTTGATTACATGTTAAGGAGCTGGTTAATGTTTGACTGATTGTTAACCGCCTAATGAGTTGATTCAAATTAGCTTTCTGTTGTGTGTTGATCTTGTAGCCGTTGACATATAAGCTGGCTGGTCACGTGTGCCAATTCATCAGATGTGGCCGTGTATGCTGATGATGATGATGAGTGTCTACTATTCCCTACTTCTCTATTATGGCTTATCGTTGATCGTATATGGTTCGTATCACTACCTAACAGTAGGCAGCTTATTTATGTATGGTGGTGTTAAACTTCTGCTTTCTCTCAATATACAACAACAGTTCACAACTGACAAAATGGTGAATGATGTCACGAGCTGGCGAAGGACTTCACTCGGACAGCAGTAGCAAATAACTGTGAAACTTTATTTACACAAGAATAAAGTGGCGAAGGTGAAAATGATGAGCCCAACCGTCACCTGAGGTTGGCGGTTTGGTAAGCAACAAATTCAATTCAATTATTTATACAAATGTCTTGCTCTCTCGTTCACGCATAGCTGTCCCTATTTTGCCCTGGTTGTCACGACTTGGAGAACTACTGCCGTCAATATTTTACTGCCCTCTAAAATTCTTCGTGTGGCAACATTGTCTTTACAAAAATGTTCTGATATTTTTTTCCTTTCAACTTGGCATATCTTAGATGATACTGGCCTGCCCGCCGGGGTGAAAATTTTACCAGGGTCTATCATTTCCTACTTTTCAGGACTAGCTGCTGTCTATCATTCTTGTCTTGTACTAAACAGTTTATCATATGGTGGTAAAACTCAACGTACCTGTTTGTCTTGCAAATTCACATATTCTTGAGATGGCAACACTGTCAATCTGTACTCAGAATAACTCACAAAAACTGTCATAGGTGACATATAGGCGATCGAGCGTCTGGGGGATAGTTACAAATTTTTCTGTGACCACAGAAGCAAGCCGAACTCATTTGGAATTATACCTCGATAATAACTCTCTATAGCGCAAATCACCTATAAACTACTATCTTTTACACACACTGGGAGATAGCCCATTCTACTGAACCTATGCTAACGCGCTTTCAAATCTGACTGATCTATTCTGGTACCACGATTTACCATTACGACTATTCCCGAACCTTCTAGATCGATTGTCTCGAAAACAACTCACCAGTTTATTTAAATTTCCCGTGCAAGCTTAAACTTAGCCGAGTTCACCCAAAAAAACAGAACTCCAAACTTGAGTCAGCACATTTTCTCAAGGGGCGTAAAACACTCCTGTTGATCCTTACATCAGTGTATTATGGATTATCTGCCTTTGATTCTAAATTTATAAGTCATGGATGTTCGCGCTTTGATTTACATTTTTAAGTCCGTTAATTTCCATCATGCAAATGTTTGAAACCGGATTTCTGACACCAGAACTCATCTTACACATTATGACGGCAAGCCATCAATTGCTAATTGGCACACACGCCTTCGTCGTTAACAGTATTATTATTTCGATATCCTTGTGCGTTCCTCAACCAGTGTCCATATTGTTGCTAAGGTAAATGAATGATTCTACTTCTTGTAGTGGCGTTTTGTATGTCAAAGTTGCCAGTCACATGCACAACTTCATATTAGTCGCCTCTTACGACAGGCACGAGAGAGTAGTAGTCGCACTCAGAAAATTCCTGGAACTACACGGGGTCATGCTGTTTTCGCCTGGGTATTGTGTTCTTTCTCTGTATACCTCTTGTAGGTGTAATACTACTTGTAAGGTAAGTGTTTTAGAGTTACAGTTTTCTGGTTACAGAAAGGGTTACGGTTAAGGTTATTCGGTTAAAGTTATGATTTTAGAGTGAGGGTTTGGTTAGTGTTAGGCTGGTTTAGTGTAAGATTAAGGTTACGGTTACTCTTAGGTTTAAGGATTTAGGGTGATCCCCTGTAGTTCCCGGTGGCCTCTGATGAGGCAAAGAAAGAATAAGACTATTGCACCAACATGCATGTCGTATCAGGCGACTAGTAAGAGATTTGCATGGTTCTAGCAATCTCACCATGTAAAACAAATTGCAACATAAATCACTGCTGCAAGAGCATGTGACTGCTAGGTGCTGGCTTCCTGCAAGTGGACCAGCTGAAGTAGTGGTTCCTTGCTCTGTAAGGAGCACAAAGGAAAGTAATGATGACGGTGATAAAATAAGGCTGAGGTTAGGTTATGTTTAGGATAATGTTTACGATAATGTTTAGGATAATGTTTACGATAATGTTTACGATAGTGTTTACGATAATGTTATTGCAAGTTCTACTCTTTGTATGTTTGCCTAATAAACATGTTCAGTTGGTAATACCGTGTCCAAATAAAAGAAATCCATTACCTTTTTTGTTAATGATTTGGACCATTTATTTTTATGTTGCAGTTGTATGTAGTAGTTTCTTCTTTACCTCAGGATAACTGTTACGACTGTTTTCTAATTTTCGGAGTCTTTTGCGGTTAAGACATTTTACTAGTTGTTTATATAGAACCAGTATTGACAAAGTGAAGTGTGAGTAACATTGTGTATTCACAGACAGGGAACCATGCAGTCACAGTTTTAAATTGTATTTTTTGTTCTTGAATAGAGAAAAAAAACTAAGAAAATGTAATTGGGCGTGTTATGTACTCACTTATCATCGATTTTGTTTATCTCACTGAACACTGTTGCTGTAAAAAATCTGGAAGAACTTTATGGTCTAGTGACTTTAGCTGTGTAATTTTCATCTGGTAACTGGGGGAATTTGGTGATAAGACTATTATTGTTGAACAGCAGACAAGGGATTATGTGAATGTCGTGAGCACAAATATTTGAACAGAAGTGAATGTTAGATGACGTCACATCCTGTCATTTCTAAAAAACAAAAAAAAATAAAGAAACGGCCTAGAGCACCCTCAGGTCTAGCGTAAACAAAATTGATTCAGACACCGTCGCTGCAAGAGTACATGAATGTTTGGCTGGAGGTCTCCTGGGGTTAGGGTTGGAGTTGGGTTTGGGTCTAGGGTTACGGCTAGGACTAATGTCAGGGGTTGGTTATGGTTAGGGTCAGTGTCTTGGTTGGTTGGGTGATTGGTTGATTGATTGATTGATTGGTTGGTGGGTGGGTGGGTGTGTGGCTGGCTGGCTGGCTGGTTGGCTGGCTGGTTGGTTGGTTGGTTTGTTGAGTGGTTGGTTGGTTGATTGGTTGGTTGGTTGGTTTGTTGGTTGTTTGGTTGGTTTGTTGGTTGGTTGGTTGGTTGGTTGGTTGGTTGGTTGGTTGGTTGGTTGGTTGTTTGGTTGGTTGGTTGGTTGGTTGGTTGGTTGGTTGGTTGGTTGGTTGGTTGGTTGGTTTGTTGGTTGGTTGGGTATGGAAGAAAGTTTGACAATTATTGTATAGTAGTTTATTTGATATCTGCAAGAAACAATTGTAGCAGTGCATTAGTTTTGTTTTTGTTTCCATCGTTCCTTGAGGCACTTTTGTAAATAATTTCTATGGTTATGTCAGAGCGGAATAGCCGGTGAAAGAGAGGAACGAAGGTATCTGAAAGTATTGATTAATTATTATTGAAATTAAGAATGTTTTGATTTGAAACACTTTGAGAATTGTATTATTGCAGAGCAGAAATGTCTTCTTCTTCTTCTTTGATCCTTAGCAGCACACCGTCAAAGCAGTCAGTGGCCATCATGCCTGGTGGCGTCTTGTAGGGTGTAGTGGATTGATGGTATTGTATGATGGTGATATTACTAAGTGTGATGCATGAGGTCAGCTGTGAAGGCTCCTGAGATAAAATGTAGCTGTGAATTGTCAGAAGGCCCTTCGTGCTACCACTACGACCTCACACCTATCTTTTTTTTACTAATGAATGTGGCTACGTTAAATGTCTAGGGTAATGATATGTAATGTGTTGTGGTAGTTTACATACACACACACAGATATATACTAAGTCTAATAATATTAATAAATGTTATAATACACTGAACTAACTCAAGTGTGTAAAATTTGGATAGTAATTTTCTTTAAATTTATTTGTTCTGAACCAAGGTTTTATTTTGGCCAGAACATATGAAAGGTTTTGCAATTATGAAAGAAATGCATGAATATGACATAATAAATGCAAGGTGTGTACATATGTATGTTACTAGACTAGTTAATATTACTACTGTTTATAGTTATAATCTATTTGGGAGAACACTTAATGGATGTGCTGTTGGGGTGGACTCATCACTCCCTGTCTATGGCGACTACACATTGTCCAGTTAATTGATGGAAATTTTATGGGTGTGTTAGCAAATAAGTTGAGTTGGTGAATTCTCAGCAGACCAGACGCTCACGTAACTTGAAGGTGTAGCTCTGGTGCTGAGATCTGGTGGCCCCACCTCTCCGTGCTTGGGGGCAATATCAGAAGTCTGGTGGCCCCACCTCTCCGTACTTGGGGGCAATATCAGAAGTCTGGTGGCCCCACCTCTCCGTGCTTGAGGGCTATAATAGGCTGCTCTGACAAAATGTTACTGCACGGGTCCACTCTTGTAATATTCAACAACTCAGTTGACACCACATTGGTGCCAACTAAACTCACAGTTCTGCAATCAAAGTATTAGTCATGTGTCAGAATTTCATCCTATAACCATTTCTGGACACAACACTACACAACAACAACACCACATAGACGGGTCAGATCTTTCTGACCAAACAACACATCTTACCAAGTTGGTTTCACATAGGATAAGTTCTCCCAGACTACAGATTCTGAAATATGTTCATTAGCTTCCTGCCATAGAATAGGATAGGTGATATGTTTCACTGATCTCAACACTTGATCTGTCCTTCACAATCCTTGCTGGAGTTTATGTATTTTATTTGTCTCTAGACCCTGAACTGGGGCGGGGGGTCTAGAGCGAATCCTTACTTGTTGTAAGGGACAGATTATGCTATTGCAGTATCAAATCACTCGAAACCTTAAACAAATATTAAAATGTACAAAGAAATAATTTCAGTCTTACCAGAATTATGAATATAGAACACAGTTAAATGCTAGCAAAACTCAGCTGAGCTGCTGGCCTTAGGATGGCGTCCCTCTAAATATTTCAATAGCTTCTGGGAATTACACCACTTAATAATTCACTGTGTCTACTAGGACAACTTATAATGAATGGCACAAAATGCGCGTCTGAGCGCCGATAATATCTTCATCTATGGCCAATCACTGCCTTTTCTTTTTCAAATTCAAATATCCTACCAAAAAGTCATTTCAGTCATACCTCAGTCAAGTATGCCTTATTGTCTGTTGGTCCGTCCGTCTCTACTTGCGTTTCACAAAAAAACACACTTGTTTTTTGAACCAACTCTGCCTTCCCCTACACAATTTTGCCCTTAAAGTTATTTTTAGCCACAATTCACCATCCCACCCCGTCTCTTCATTCCAACTAGATTTTAGCACTTGCGTCTTCAAGGCCACAATTTTTTGAAAATTAGTGACATGTTTTATTTCAATGCAGACGCTCGCTGATATGAACAACACAGTCTTTTGTCAATATCTTTCTTATTATCTGTCCGTCTGTATAAATGAAAGTATATTATTTCACTGCTCAAGATGGGCCATCCGGCCAGCTAGGTTTTATATTCCTAACATTATTATTAAGAAAAGTTACTTTCCAAATATTTTCTAGAATCTTCTGGAATGCGTTCATCACTGCATTCAAATAAACGGACTAAGTTATCGCAAAAGCGTCCAAGAAATGACTGTGGCGTATAATATCCAAGGTCCCTTTTGTCGATTTCTTTACTTTATGTCAACTTGGGGAACGTGACTTTTTCCTCCTTTCTCCACCACTTGCGTCTTTTAGCCTTGCTAGTTTCAAGCACTCGTTCAGTCAGATTTTTCCTTTTGATCTCCGTTCTCATCCCGTTCCGTTTTGCCTTCAAGTCTAACAATTTAATTTCCATGGCGGGTGATGACCCGCGGCGTGGGCGATCATGTATTCTAGCAGCTTACGCATTAGTTTTTATCCCTACGTTGTATCATTGGAGATATTTTAACGTTGTATCACGGTTAATTTTGTGACATAGGGCAACAACAAATTGATTCCACTTTGCTCGGTCGGTGGCCATCCTTCGTACAGTGCCCCAGCTCTGGTTTATTCTTTGCATCTCAGCCTCCACAGTCCTCCGCCAAGTTGTTTTTGGTCAGTCTCTCATTTTCCTTCAGGGGTCCATAGCATTGCTGTTCTTGTGATGGCATCAGGGTCTCTTCTGAGGACATGACCAACCCAGCTCCAGAGGACCTTCTTCTGTCTTGGATGGCTGAATTGATTTGTTAAAGTTTGTGCTGTTTTCTACAGGATGGGTAACCCTCCTTAGTCGCATCTTACGGCATGCGTGGTTGATTGTAGTGTTACGATTCTTTGCTACCCTTTTGGGCCCAGGTAACACCTGGAAGTTTTAAGTTTTACATTTTTCAAAAAATATTGCTATTTTGCTCATTCACAAGTCAAACATTTCAACAATAATAACCACGTGAAATCAGAGAACAAAGAGATGTCTCTAAATACATTTTAATGAAATCACATGAAAATCATAACAATATTAAAGTTTTCTGCCAGATTCCGTAAATACAAAGCATATTCAGTTCTAGAATTTAAATTCAAATTAGAGTGAAAAAAAGGTTAACCATTGCATGGACTGTCACAAAACATTATTGGTCTTCAAGCTTTTTTTTTTTTCTTTGACCAGCGCCCAGTTTTCAATACTTGTATTTTTTCATGTCTAAAATATCTACATCCTCCCCCCACCCCCATAAATGAATAATAGCAGTTCTGTCTCTTTTTATATCTGTTTCTGATTTTTTGAAAAGTCCTCTACAAAAACATATTCTTGGTTGTTCACGTGTGTAAGAATCGCACAGCTAAATAGTTCTTTGGCTTTTGAATTTTATAAGTCTTAATTTTTTTTTTCCTGCGCATCTACCCCCCCCCCCCCCCGCTTTTTTTTCTTTTAAAGTTGAATGCCAAAAATGTTAGTGTTGAGAGTAAACAGATAACGGTAGCTAGGCGGGGAGTGCCGTTCGGAAGGTCCTGGCTTCGTTTCTTCGGTAAGCCACTCACGTCTGTTGTTTTTTTGTTGTCTGGTTTTCTACTTTTGTATTTCTCACGAGCGCCTGAAACATACCTTTATGTGTGTAATAATTATTTATTGACTGTTTACAGGCCTCAGGTTTCGCCTTTTTTAATTGTTGAAAAGATAACGGCTACAAGTGTTGACTTGACTGATTTTTTAAATATGGGGGGGGAGGGGGGGGGGAGGGGGGGAGGAGAAAGTGGGGGAAGAGGAGGTAGGGGGAGTGTTTATTTTGGCTATTGCTTAGTGTGCAGTGTTAAGTTCTCAGCGCTCTAATTATGTCATCAGATCTAAAGGTCTTTTATATTTTGATATGCCCCTAAATATAACCAACTAGGTTGAACGGAACGCGTCTCGCCAAAACAAAGCAAGGCTTTTTTTTTTTTTTAAACCACAGGGGAATCGCGATGCAGGGCTACTCTGATGTGGTTACATAATCCCTGAGAGTTGGCCAGACAACTCATATTGTACCTGTTTAGCAGTATACACCACATCCGGAGATGCTTCTGGGTTTTGGTAAGCGATAAACCTGGAATTCACGCGAGAGCTGCTTGTATTCCTCTGCCTCCCAGTAGTGATGTGTACTACATTTATTTTAGCACTATTAAACTGTCCACAGGCCAGGTGCATCTAAGCTGGGTTTCTTCCCAGTGCTGAACCCTGTCTCTCATATAAGAAAGTGTCCCAGCTGTCGTGAAACGAGTTGTGTAAACCCACTACTTTGTTAAATCCCTATGTCGAGAGCCCAACCAATCAACGAGCACCGTTGACCAGTCGCTGAGCCAGAATAAATTACAAGAAGTTACGCGAGGAAAAAACTTAAGTCCTGTTTTTTTCGGATGTGGGTCGCGGCCATCTTGTTCACGCAATATGGCGGAAAAAAAAACGGAATAAAATTAGCCTGTACGAGGCATGAGACCAAACTGCAGACAGCCAATTAGCTTGCCCCGCCAGGAACCAACCAAACGCTTTCTTTAAGCTGTAGAAGTTACTTCACCTGCCTATATAATCTCAGATAAAACCAACTGCAATATAACCAAAACAGTCCTTGTTAGGACTCAATCTATTGTCTCATCTAACTCCAATCTATTGTCCCATATAACTCCCACCTGAAATATAACCAAACAGTCCTCGTCTCATATACTCCTATCATAAGAACATAACAATATTGTTAGGATATATGTTACCAGCTGGTATATCACTTGTCAGAGAGGGCCTGGTATATTATAGGGGGAAGGAAATGGTTGTATCACACCTAGGTGTACATACTATTGGATGTATTCATGTATTGAATTTATATTATGGGATGTATTGAATGTATTCATGTATTGAATTTATATTATTGGATGTATTCATGAATTGAATTTATATTATTGAATGTATCCATGTATTAGTTTATCAGAAAGAATGTTTTGCAAGTAGACACCTGTCTTGTCTCGCTATTGCTAAATCATACTGAGCCATGTTGTCATTCATCCTACATGCAGACACCTGAGACACGCTCATTTCACCCACACTAGAAATAGGTGGGCTTGAGGACAGAAATTAGCCCCTATTTTTCCTTGTTACAGGTTTCATTTGTGTCATCAAACCTGAGGACGTATGTCGAGTCAACCCAGCTGCCTGAAACTTCGCAGGAGCACAAAGATTGTACCTGAGCTACATCTTTAGTCCCCCTCAGTCTTGGGTGGGCTAAAGGAACGATCCACAGCAGGTGGTGTGTCAATCAAACTAAGGAGAACAGAACGTTTTGATAGATGAGTACACATTAGTACCATTTCCGTCGGCAATTGTGAGCAAATTAACTGTCAGTGACGAAAAAGAGATTTATCGTAGAAAGAGACAAGATTAACAGCATAGCTGATAAATGTTATATACTTAATTAACAGCACAGCTGATACATGTACTATAATTGAATAACAGCACAGCTGATATAATTTTTGTTCCTATAATTGGAAAACTTGTTGTAATATATTTACATATCTATATAAATATAAATATTTGTAAATCATATGTAAACTTACAAATCCATTACATTCCATTTTTCAACATCCACCCTTCAGCACAAGAGTAGATAGTGTATATACTAAATAAATAATAAGGAAATTGTATTTGAAGACTTGTCAATTTTATCATTGTTAAGTAAAATCTGTTTCCTTGTCTTAATATCACAGTTAGTTACACAGCGGAGGTGGTAATTTATGTCGGTCTCCTCTCTACTAATTTTTCGAGATCAGATCATTCACAGCCGTAACTAATTTGTGATACCAGTAGTTCTCTCAGACACTGGGACTTCACCATTTTCTGCAGAAATTCTATTTCTGTAATTGTCAGTACTATACTGAGCTACAACCAAATAAAACCTCTCGCCACACCAGCTAGCCACTACACTGCAGCAGTCAAGGCTTTTGTTTCGGAAGACCGCATAATGTGGCCCTGACCTCTGTTGAGTCAAATTATGTTTATAGTTAAGTAAGTTGCAATTTATTTCGTCTTCCTTTGAAGTCTTTCGTATAAATTCGATCATGAGAATTGTTGTTGGTGTTGTTGTTTAACTAGGGCTGCTAAGCTTCTCGCTCTTTTGCAGTCAATACCAAGTTGAAGACTCCTTGGTATTATATACACTGTAGATTTAGGCTCTTCCTGTGGCTTTTCTACCATTCCAAAACGTGTAGAAGTAAAAAAACTCCAGTTTCTCTAGCTTTGATTGCATTTAAAGAATCGTCACATCTGGTCCCAAACTAGGACTAAGAAGCACGAGGCATACTGTGCATTCCCCGCCATCCAAGGGGAGTCTCCAACTATGCAGAGCTAAAATATTGTACTCTGGTTCTGGGCTCTCCAAAGAAATTATCACCTCCTGCACAGAGCCACTTCTCAGCTTCCCCCACCTATCACTAGGTCCATAGTGAGATCCTCCTACATGCAGTCAACCAGGTCAAAGCCAAACAATCACGCCTGGGGCTCAAGTGACTTCTCCAAGCTTAGTGTGCAATGCAGGGTTCTCAACATGTTTCACCACAGGAGGAATCCCTGGAAGTGTGTGGATGATTTTAAGAGTCAATGAGGGTGTAATTAGCATCACAGACAGAAGTTCACTTCCACATGTGTACATTGTAGCACTGCACATAGCTGGTGGTCATATAACGATGACTCCAGTTATGCATCCGTGCATATCATTAGAATGAATTCAGACAATGTAAGTCAGAATGTGCATGGAGGATCACACCTGCAAGACCTCTTACAAACATCTCTACAGCAACATAAACTGTATGTTTCTGTATGCACTACAGTGTGGTTTGGCAACAACATAAACTGTATGTTTCTGTATGCACTACAGTGTGGTTTGGCAACAACATAAACTGTATGTTTCTGTATGCACTACAGTGTGGTTTGGCAACAACATAAACTGTATGTTTCTGTATGCACTACAGTGTGGTTTGGCAACAACATAAACTGTATGTTTCTGTATGCACTACAGTGTCGTTTTGCAACAACATAAACTGTATGTTTCTGTATGCACTACAGTGTGGTTTGGCAACAACATAAACTGTATGTTTCTGTATGCACTACAGTGTGGTTTGGCAACAACATAAACTGTATGTTTCTGTATGCACTACAGTGTGGTTTGGCAACAACATAAACTGCATGTTTCTGTATGCACTACAGTGTGGTTTGGCAACAACATAAACTGCATGTTTCTGTATGCACTACAGTGTGGTTTGGCAACAACATAAACTGTATGTTTCTGTATACACTACAGTGTGGTTTGGCAACAACATAAACTGTATGTTTCTGTATGCACTACAGTGTGGTTTGGCAACAACATAAACTGTATGTTTCTGTATGCACTACAGTGTCGTTTGGCAACAACATAAACTGTATGTTTCTGTATGCACTACAGTGTGGTTTGGCAACAACATAAACTGTATGTTTCTGTATGCACTACAGTGTGGTTTGGCAACAACATAAACTGTATGTTTCTTTATGCACTACAGTGTCGTTTGGCAACAACACAGACTGCATAGTGTAGGTCAGATATTCGACTCCCATCTCAGACCTCGCACATATATAACCCGAACTTAACAAAAATGCTGCGCCATACACCTAAAAATACAAATTAAACGAAAACACCAATCTGACAGGCAGTTTTACACGCAATAACAAAACTTCAATTGGTTCAGGTAAAATAAGCCAGCGACGAAACCTAATTTCTACATGCGGGAAAATCAATTAAAGAGTAAGGTAGAATCGTTATGACAAGTCTGGCGTGAACAAAGGGAAATAATTCAATATATGATCATCACAAGGAAACAGATACTAAATTTTACAAGCATACAACGCTTGTACTTTCACCTTCTGATTACTATTAATAATTTAATGCCTACATCTGAAAGTTTCAGGATATAGAATTCACGGAATACGCTTGGACATCGCTTTCCAAGGCGTCTTAATTTTAACTATGTTATGAGGTTGCCTCATTTAAATTTCATCAGTTCGAGAATTAGTTATTTCCCTTGGCGATTCTGCCGACACCTGATGTTCTGCTACAAGTGGGACTTCTCACGGACTGTGGCCGAATATTCTTCTTTAAGTACTATGCCCGGTGGCGTAGGTGATCATGTCTCTCCACATCTTCACGTTTTCAGTGCTGTTCATCAATTCTGTTGTTAACTTCTGTCCATTTGTCAAACTCAGTATCTTTTCTTGTTGTTGTCCTTTATATCTTTTCCTTCGATCTTTCATGTTGTCCCTGTATTTTCCAGCTTTCTTCTACTCATAACATGACCATATAATTTTGATTCCGTCCTTCTGTGACAAAACGGGGCGGCCCCTATCGATCTTTGTTTTTCTCCGGCAGTATTGGTACATTTGTGGTACTGATTTTTATTATTTGCTCTCTATTTTCGCACTTTCTTTCTTTCTTTCTTTCTTTCTTTCTTTCTTTCTTTCTTTCTTTCTTCTTTCTTCGTTATTTTTCTGCTAAGTAGCAGATATTTGAGTATTGTCGAATCATTCGACACTCCCTGTAGGTGATAATAATCATATTTGCTTGGCGCTGCCCAGATTTGTTGGCTATAGGCGCGTCAGATTAAAACGTAAATCGGCCAGCGCTATCGGCTTAATCACCGATAAGACATGGATGACAAGATTACTTTAGATAAAAATAAGATTGCTACATCTCGAACACATGGTCATATGTGGTTACCGGTGTGTTCGTAAGTTTGTACACAAGGGCATCGGACATCTTATTACCATATATGGGAGTGTTGACCTCTGCCTTACGTTCAAATTATCTGATGTCGGAATATTTTGAAATTACCCCATAACCCGCCTTTTTGAATATGATTGGAGTTTTTTGATAGCTCATAACAAATGAAGGTGTGGGAAGGCAGGGAATGTAATCTGATCATTTTCTCAAGCTATTTTACTTGAGAAATCGATCGCCAAGACACCACACTGAAGTCTGTGAGTCAGGATTAGCTTATTGGTGGTACCAGCAGAACGTATTATCTCTGGAACAAGAAAGAAACAGTGGCCTAAGCTTTAAGACGAAGGACCCACGTGGTAGACTCTCCTTAACATTTCTGGGAAACGAGTTACCCTCGACAACCTTGATCAGAGACGAGCGCAAGAAGAGTGAAAAGAACCAACCAATAAGAAGGAGCAGAATCGTCATTGGCAGTTAAGTTCAAATCTATGCTGCCGCTTGAACTTCTTGTAACATTTCACATTTCATAAAGACTGTGATGATAACTTTTCTTGATCCATAACTATTCAAATTATTTTCCAACTGTTGAAACCTAAAGTGATTATTAAATTTTGTTATTTGTAATGTTACAAATTTAACTTCGATTTAATCATTTTAAAATTACTACATGTTTGTCTCAGTCAATTTACTACACACACTTAAAACAGAGCTTTACTAGAATAATAGAATTCCACTGAGTAAATCAGAGGTGGGGGCTTAAACGAGCTGAAAGTAATAAGTGCTTAAATCCTTCACAAAAGCATCGGCAGAATTAGAGTTAACATACTCAGCCAAAGCAATATTGTTCTCACTTATTCTGAATATCTTGTGAAGACTCCCTTTGTAATAGAAGTGTCATCACCCTCTATCTACATCTCTGCCATGAGTAATCTTGTGCGAAGGTAGATACCTTTGAAGCCCATATTAGATACTCTTGAGTTTTGGCCACTGTTGGACCACTACTGCAAAGCAGGGGAGACAATACCTTCACACCTTCTGATTTGAGTAATAAGCTTGTCTAGCACACTGGTTTGTTTCAGGACATCCTCATTACTCTTGTTAACTGTCCATCAAATTATTAACATTCTTCTGTAAAACTGTATCTATGTGACCTCCGGGACATTTCCTGATTTTTTTACTATCTGTCCATGACTCACTTGTGTATATTATGATTGGCTATAACAAGTGTCCGACTGGCAGAATGGTTAGAGCGCTGGTCTCTCGCGGCAAAGGTGCCGTGTTCAAATCACGGTACCGACACGATCCATTCTACCCAGCTGTAAATGGGTACTTGACTACTCTTTAAGTTAGGAAAAGAAAATGCAGCAGGACGGGAACTGACCACTCCACCTCTTGAGGCTGGACCTGGTATGGTGAAGTCTCTAACACTTCCCATCCCTACGACAGTATCTGCTATGGGACTACCTTTATCTTTTTCTATTTTAGACTAACGAATTGTGTCACACTCTGTCATTATTGTATCAATCATTTCCTGTAACGCTTTTTCACTTGTTGCTATTAAGACTGTACCAACAGCGTATCTCAAGTAGTGTAAATTATGTCCACCAACTGATATTCCTGGCATGTTTGACATTTGTTTCTGATAAATTAATTGGATATGAGTGATAAAACATAACACTTTAAAAATAGGAAGGGATTTTTCAGTCTCCCAGTAGAATGGCTGACGGACCGATCATTCAAGGATGTATCAGGTACATTTGAAATAAAGGATGCTTTACGAACCTCGTGTCGGTTATGTCAGACAACGTTAATCGTAACATATGACAATAGACAGGACAGAATTCAAAATAGACAGTAGGGTTCCTGCCAGCGATATATTACAGTAGATGGCATAATTAATATGTAACAGAAGACGAATGGTTGGTGTTATAAATTTATATTATTATTTCAATTCTTAAAGTTTCTTGTATTCTTTTCGCTCTGTTTTGGTTATGAGAAGTATGTGTTGCTTCACATTTGTTATAATGTTACTATTATACATTATAGTCCTTATTAATTCTTCATTTATAAAGTTCTGTGTGGTCTACAGTAGACTCTGAAATTATCAATATTATTATTGTGCCGCCAATTACAATACGTTAGTTTCAAACATAGCCACGTGATCAACGTACTTTCACACTTGTCAATTTCTCCAGGATCCAAACTCCACTGTTGACGGTATGATGCTTTTATTAATACAACTTCTCATGGTACGGAAAATCTTATTTGAGTTACAGCAGTGAAATATACATATCAGAAATTCCTCGTTAATTCACCAAGCCCTAATGTATCGTAAGTCATCCTAACTCTGTAGGTAGCCACTTTCTTATTCTTGGCGAATTCCTTAAAATACTTTAACAAGACTTAATGTATTCGTTCCTCAAAATACACATTAGGCCATCGCTGCTTATAACGCTGAATAGCGTGAACACATCTCGAGGCAGAACAAGCCAATATAATAAAATGTCACACACTTCTCTAAATACTGCTGATACATAAGCGAACGCCGTCATAACAGAGACACGAATTTAAAAATTCAACGGACGAAGCCACACATGTTCAGTGGTAAACAAATAAATAAATAATACACAAAGATATGTTTCAGGCACTCGTGAGAAAATAAAAAAGTTGAAGATTAGGCAAAATAAAAAAACAACATAATCGAACCCAGGATCTTCCGAACACTTAGCTACAAGAGCTAATTGTTACTATCCTCTCTGCCACAAATTATGCTTCGTGAACAGAGATCATTAGCACGATCTCTCCAAGTAACCCGGATAAGTACCTAGGGACAATCACTTCTGCAGTTTTTCCTCTATAAAAAATAAGAACACTTCCTCTCGCTATAAAGGAGGAATGCAGACCATCGTTATGCGGTGCTGAAACAACAATAACAAATTAATTGAAGTTTAAAACACCGCAACGCAGCTTGACACAATTGGCCATACGTGGCAGAAGAATTCAAGTTTTTCTGTTTAGATTTAACAATAAGTGATAGTTGCCGTGAAGTCAGTCCCACGTGAGAGTATACTTAATGTCAGAAATATGTAACATTAGACTTTACGTCACTAACACGTGAAATTATACTTAGTGTCAGTCATATGCGAGAGCATACTTAACGTCAGAAATACGTAACATTAGACTTAATGTCAGACATACTCTAGAGTATACTTAACGTCAGAAATACGTAACATTAGACGTAATGTCAGCCATACGTGTCGTAAGAATTCATTAATTATTCTCACGTGACAGGGTAGACAACCACTAAGAGGATATTAACAAAACGATAAACGAAAAATAAAGATCAAGAAACTGAAGAAGTCGGCAAGCAACGTTATGATAGTAGTCAGAATAAAAATTACACTAATAGTCAAGGTCATTTTACTACTTAAAGTAAAACCAAAACGCACTTACAGTCTAAATATAGAAATACGCAACAACTTCAAGGACACCTAACAACGAAAAAGTCACGTACGCAAATTCTAGTTAGAACAAAATGATCCAACAATACATAGTAAGATATAAGACTGTGGCGAGAGGTTTTATTTGGCTCTTGGATCAGTATAGTACTGACAATTACAGAAATAGAATTTCTGCAGAAAATGGTGAAGTCCCAGTGTCTGAGAGGACTACTGGTATCACAAATTAGTTACGGCTGTGAATGATCTGATCTCGAAACAATAGTATAGAGGAGACCGACATAAAGCGCCACCTCTGCTGTGTAACTAATTGTGATATTAAACAAAGCAAGGAAACATATTTTTACTTAACAATGATAAAATTGACAAGTCGTTCAAAATACAATTTCCTTATATTTTATTTAGTATATATACACTATCTACTCTTGTGCTGAAAGGTGAATGTTGCAAAAAAAATGGAATGAAATGAATTGGTAAGTTTACATATGATTTACAAATATTTATATTTATAAATATTACAACACGTTTTCCAATTATAGGAACAAAAATTATATCAGCTGTGCTGTTAATTAAGGATATAACGTTTATCAGCTATGCTGTTATTTACGTATAATTTATCCACTATGATCTTATTATTGTCTCTTGCTACGCTAATTCACGTTTTCTTCATTGACAGTTCTATGCTCACAATGCCGACAGAAATGGTACTAATGTGTACTCATCTCTCTTAAGTCTGTTCTTCTTTGTTTGGTTCACACCACCGGCAGAGTATCGTTCCTTTAGCCCACCCAAGACTGAGGGGGACCAAAGATGTAGAGTCTGGTCAACCTCTATGCTCCTGCGGAGTTCCAGGCAGCGGGATTGACTCGAACATACGACCTCAGGTTTTTAGGACACAATTAAACCTGTAACAAAGCAAAAATAGGGGCTAATTTCTGTCCTCAAGCCCACCTATTTCTAGTGTGAGTGAAATGAGCGTGTCTCCGATGTATGCATGTGGGATGAATGACAACATGGCTCAGTATGATTTAGCAATAGCGAGACAAGACAGGTGTCTACTTGCAAAACATTCTTTCTGATAAACTAATACATGGATACATTCAATAATATAGATTCAATACATGAATACATTTTATACATGAATACATCCCATAATATAAATCAATACATGAATAAATCCAATAATATGTACACCTAGGTGTGATACAACAATGTCCTTCCCCCTATACTATATCACGCCCTCTCTGACAATAGCTGGTAACATATATCCTAACAATATTGTTATGTTCTTATGATAGGAGTATATGAGACGAGGACTGGTTGGTGATATATCAGGTTGGAGTTATAGGAGACAATAGATTGGAGTTAGATGCGACAATAGACTGAGTCCTGACAAGGACTGTTTTGGTTATATTGGAGTTGGTCTTATCTGAGACAATAGATTGAGTTATAGAAGACAATAGATTGAGTTAGATGCGACAATAGATTGAGTCCTGACAAGGACTGTTTTGGTTATATTGCAGGTTATAGGAGACAATAGATTGAGTCCTAACAAGGACTGTTTTGGTTATATTTACAGTTGGTCTTATCTGAGACAATAGACTGAAGTTATAGACTGACAATAGATTGAAGTATAGGAGACAATAGGTTGAAGTATGAGTCCTATTAGTCTTCGTCTATTCAATCATAATAGGAAATACAATCATTATACTTAATTCCCCCCAAGATACAATCAGTAACCTGATAGGTAGTATAAATGACACACAACAAATACCAACGGTTATCGTAAAAATATTTACCCTCCTAAGATTTTAAACTGGCCAGGTTTTGACGCGACTTAGTGAAGTAGGTTGCAGGTCGATGCCCTCAGGTAAGTTACCATAAATCAAGGTGACAGCTTCTCCCTCTTCAGTCTGTATCTTGGCGTCAAGTTCGGGGTTGCGTGGTTAGCATAAAATCCGCCCGATTATATAGTCAAGTAACTACTTGAGGAAAGCTTTCGGTTGGTTCCTGGCGGAGCAAGTTGATTGGTTTCCTCCGGTTTTGTACCTGGTCTCATACAGCCTAATTTTATTCAGTTTTCATCGGCCATCTTGCGTGAACAAGATGGCCGTTAATTTATTCTGTCTCAGAGACTGGTGAACGTTGATCGTTGATTGGTTGAAGCAAATCTGTATCTCGACTTAGTGATTAACAAAGTAGTGGGTTACACTTCGTTTCACGACAAAGACTTAGATCAGTTTACCATTTAACCAAACAGCGTTTTGGCCTTGAGAAAATCTGACACTTTGTAGTGACACGTTACATTTATTAAAATACAAAAATTACCGCAGGTATCGATATTAATTGATACCGGAAGTTGCGCTAATCTAGAAGATCCAACAACATTATCCAATAGGAAAATTCGATAAGGAACAAACTAGAAAAAGTAATAAAAAAGAACATAGCTTACTAAAAGACCGCCAACGGATGCAGTATATAAGGACATGCTTTCTGTTAGAAGTCAGTTGGTGCAGGAAAGTTTGGGACCCAAAGATGCAGCAATAGAGAATGCAGTCAGCGACCCATAGCTTGACTGCTTGCATCGGGGTCAGCGAACCAGAGCTGATCAAGACCCTACTCCACCTCCACATGGTGGTCCTGGAAACAGGCTGCATCACTGCAGTCTGGCTGAGAGAGTAGAGATCTAAGAGGGAAGGCAAACCCGGTCCCAAAAAATGCCATGCTGAAGTTGGATGTGTCGGCCGAAAGGCGCAGATATCGCAGCTCCGGTGTAAATAGACACAACGCAACCAACGTCCTTTTCAGGGCGAACGAGGAAGAAGAAGAAGAAGCAGGAAAGTTTCGGAGAGATAGTGAAAGCTCGTAACTAGGAATTAGTTGAAGCCATTTGTTACCCCTCATTTTTTCACACAGGCTTGCTTAAGGCATCGCTGTGAGCTACTTAGGAGAGTACGAAAACGCATCGATCGTGAAAGCGCACCATTGATTAAAATTGTGACGCAGATTAAAATTAATATATGACGTATGCGACGTCTGCTGCTGAAGGCTAACGGTCAACCTTCGGTCTCTTTCGACTAATGTCCGTCATGGTGTTCAGACGTGTATTTTGAGTGCTCCTATTCCAGAGTTCAACGTTCAATATTTTATTATCGGATTATGTGCTGTTCGCACCATAACGTATTGTCGCATAGAGATTTATGATCAATAAATTTTCTATATTCTTTTCTTTGTTACCCGTGTCCTTTACTTTATAATCGCCCTTTATCCTTTTCCTGTTTTTTCGCATTCGTTCGTTTGCGACTAAATATATTTCTTTCCCATTCTGACTTTACCGTTTTTCTCATTCACTGGTAACGCATCTTGTTACATCACATGTCAGTCGCTGCAGGTAGACGGAAGGTGTGATAATTCGTTTCGCCAGACATAGATGCAGACAATTGTCTACATTGTCATCGGTCACGCGAGTTTCTACGGCTAAAGTTCCCGGCGAGGTGTGGAAACTGCCATCTGCCTCGACCAGAAGTGAGACATTCGTCTAGCATTTCCATCTGACACGGCACTCTACGGCCAGTTTCATAGACGGAGGTGTCAAAGACGCGAAGTGGCAGTTTATGGCAGTCTCTTGGTTTAACGTAAGTGTCAGACGAGAAGGGGAGGCTATTTCGGATTTTCGAAATAACGTGGGACCCTTTGTCTGGTTTTCATATATCCTACCAGGAGTTAAATTTGACTTCATTCTATTCTCCAAATTTGCAGTAGACAGGTTGTTTCGTGCTAAGAGAATAAGCTGTATAGCGTAGTCTGAGTTTGTTTTCTTAAATTTTGCCGAGCTTCTAGACTACCAATAAATATAAGCGTATCATTCTAAGTTTGTGCGATCACCTGTAGTTCTGTGTGGAGGTAATTATTATACAGTATATCTAATTGTGTTGAGTGATCTAGTGATAAATCGCTTATTTCATTTTACTAGTTAGATTTCTGTGAAGAAGAAATTTATTTATAAGTCTTTGTAGTGAAATTGACAGAGATACAACGGTAAAATACCTCCAAGGATAACATTTTAGGATAAAAACATAATGCGTAGGCTGCGAATAGTACATGATCGCCTAGACCGCGGGTCATCATCCTCCATAATAATTGACTTTCTAGACAGGAGGGGAACGGCGGATAAAAAGGAAAAAATATGACTGGAAAGATTGCGTGAGACTAGAAAGGCTAAGGAGACGCAATTGGGGGGGAAACGGAGAAAAGTCACGTTTACCAAGTTAACATAAAGTAAGGAACTCGACAGAAGGGACCTTGGATATGTTACGCCACAGTCATTTATTGGTCGCTTTTGCGATACCAAGCCTTTGATTTGAATTCAGCGGCAGAAACGCAGATGTTCGAAATATTACAAAATTTAAAAAGTACTTTTTTCTTAATATTAATGTTAGGAATATAAAAATTAGCTGGCCGGATGGCCCATTCTGAGCAGTGAACTAATATGTTCTTAATTTTACAGACGGATAGATAATATTGAAGATAATGACAAAAGACAGTGTTGTTCACATCACCGACAGACTGTATTGAATCTAAAAGTGTCGCTAATTGCACAAAAAAACACGACCTCGAGACGCAGGTGTTCAAATCTACTTAGTATGGAAGAGACGGGATATTGTGGTGGCTGTGTCTAAAAATAACTTTTAACGACAAAAATTTGGAGGGGAGAGAAAGGTTGGTTCAAAAATCAAGTACATTTTTGTAGAAACGCAAGTAGAGACGGACAGACTAACAGATAAACATCCATACTTGACTGAAGCATGACTGAAATGACTTTAGTGTAGGAAATTTGAAATTCAAAAAAACCTAGGCAGTGATTGGCCACAGACAAGCATATTGTCGGCGCTTAGACGCGGATTTGGGGTCATTTCTCAATAGTTGTTCAGTGATAGACACAGATTTTAAAGTGTGGTGATTTCCATATGAAAGAAAGTGAAAGAAGTTTAGGGACGCCATACTATAGCCAGCAGCTCAGCTGAGTTTTGCTAGCAATTCTGTGTTATTTATTCATAATCTGGTAAGATTGAAATTATTTCCTTATATATTTTGAATATTGTTTCATGTTTGAGTGATTTGATACTGCCATATCGAAATCTAGCCTTACAAACAAGTAGGGATTTGCTCTAGACCCCCCGCCCAAGTCAGGGTCTAGGGACCAACAATATACATAAACTCCAGCAAGGGTTAGGCAAGACAGATCAAGTGTTGAGAATAATGAAACATATTACCTATCCTCTTTTAGGGCAGAAAACTAATAAAATATTTTTCAGAATCTATAGTCTGGGAGGATCTATCTGATGTAAAACCACCATGGTAAATGTGCTGTTTGGTCAGAGAGATCTGACCTGTCTGTATGATGTGGTTGTTGTGTCAGTGTTGTGTCCAGACGTGGGTAGAGAATAGATTTTGACACATGGCCCATACTTTGATTGCAGAGCTGTGAGTTTCTGTTGTCAACAAAGCAGTGTCTATTCAGTTGGTGACTTTACTCGAGTGTATCTGTGCAGTACTTGTGACAGAGACCACCATTATTGCCCGCCAGCACGGAGAGGTGGGACCACCTGATTTCAGCACCAGAGCTACAACTACAAGATGAGTGAGCCTCTGGTCTGCTGGACATTCACCAACGCTTTGTAGTTACTAATAACCCCATAAAAATTCCCACCATTTTCTGGACACTGTGTAGTCAATATAGACAGGTGTGATGAGGCCACCCCCAACAGCACAAACATTAACTATCCTCCCAAGTAGATGACTACTAGAACATTTTAATAAAACTAACTAGTATAGTACATATATATGTACACTATTGCATTTATGATATAATATTCCATGCATTTCTTTCATAATCTCTAAATCCTTTTAAGTTCTGGTCAACCTAAAAAATTGATCCAGAACAAAATAAATGTAATATAATTTTATCAAAAAATTTTACACACGTGAGTTAGTTCAGTGTATTTTAACATTTATTAATATTATTAGTCTTGTTAAATATCTGTGGGTATATCTATAACCTATTACACCACACTACATATCATAACCCTAGACACTTTACGTAGCCACATTCATTAAAAAAAAAATTAAGTGTGAGGTCGTAGTGGTAGCAAGAAAGGCCTTCTGACAATTCTCAACTACATTTTATCTCAGGAGCCTTCACAGCTGGCCTCATACAATTACATTTAGTAATATCACCATCATACAATACCATCAACACCACTACATAAATTGGGGTCTTGTCCAGGGATAATTAGCCCAACAGTAATATTAGGATCTCCTGGTGGGAGAAATAAAAGTAGGGAAATAAATTGTAAAATTCCCTTTAAAATTAAAAGTGTCCCTGCAGATAAAAGTTGGTGAATCTTCACAGCCAGTAATAATTGATTAGTTAACTGGTTAGTTAGAATTGGTTAGACTATAGTCATAAGAAGTACTTAGTGTATTTACTGGTTAGAGATTTATCTTGTATATTATTATATTGTCTAAAAAGTATGGCGGAGCTGGCAAAATTTAGATCAGCTGCTGTGCTCACCGCGAAGGAGATGGGAATGGATGGTCAAATTTTAATTCAATACGTAACGGCTGAATGTGATAAATATATTGAACGGGAAGAAAGGAGATTAGAAAAAGAGGCTGAAAGAAAATTGGAGTCTGACAGGTTGGTTGAAGAGAAGAAGTTAGAGGCTGAGACTAAGAGGCTGCAAATTGAGGCAGAAGAAAAACGACAGCAAAGGGAGGCAGAAGAAAAAAGGTTGACTGCCGAAAGGGAGGCAGAAGATAGAAGGTTGCAAAGGGAGCACGAATTACGACTAAGGGAGCTGGAATTACAAGGCCAGGCTCCTGAAAATGGTGCCAGCCCTTTTGCCTCGGATGCTACGCCCAGTCTGGGAGCCTCAAACTCAGCTATGGGGTTTCATTTAGACCATTTTGTTGAAAAAGACGATGACATAGAGGGGTACCTAGGACGTTTTGAGTTATTAGCTACTACATATGGGTTAGAGAGAGAGAGGTGGAGCTTAAAGCTATCACAAGGATTGAGAGGTACTTCTTATGAAGTATTTGCCAAAATGAACAGGGAAGACCAAGACAATTATGACATGTTAAAGCAGGCTTTGTTATTAAGGTACGAGAAGAATGGTGAATTTTATCGTAAGAAATTTAGAAATGCCAAACTGTTGTCTGGGGAGACATACCACCAATTCTCTCTAGACTGGAAACCTATTTGGAGAAATGGACGGCTCTGGGGAAGACCCAAGATCTTAAAGAAATGATCATGATTGAGCAATTGAGAGAGTCCATGGCTCCAGACATGAGAAAATTTCTCATGGAACAAGGTGCAGAGAAGTTGGGGGAAGTTTTAAATGTTGCTGAGAGGTATCAGGCAGCCCAGGCAGAGGTAAGTGGTGCTAAAAAGAAGCACATAGACAATTTTAAAGCTCCACAGCAATTTAATAAATTTGATAATAGAGAGCAGGGAAATAAAGGTAGGACAAACTTTGAGCGGCCAAGAAATGACTATCGCGACAGAAACTCACAGTTCAATGACCAAAAGTTCAATGAAAGAAAACCGTTGAACCAAGGAAAAAGATGGTGTAAATGGTGCAAGAAGGATAACCATAACACCGAATTTTGTAGAAGGAAACCTTCAAACATTGCTGCAATGAAGTCGGGGACGCAAAGATTAAAGGTTAATCCTAATGGACAACAGGAACCTTATCACCCCCCAGTTTGTGAGGATGTTATTTGTAATGGGGTCACCATAAGGTGCCTTTATGATACAGGTTTGGATTATGATTCAGTTGTGAAGTCTAGCCTAGTGGACCCAAGTCAGTATACCACAGAAACAGTGGAAATACAAGGGGCGACTAAGGACATACCACTCATGACACTTCCCATCGCAAGGATAACGGTGAAAACTCGCTATGTGGAAGGAGAAATCAGAGCAGCAGTGATAGATGAACCAATCTACCCTCTGATATTGGGGTGTAGATACGTCTTCTTGGGGAACCCCGAGAAACCTGTGATCATGGCGACAGTGCAGACCAGGTCACAGAAGAAGGAGGAAGAAGGTGAACCTATAAATGCTCATCCAGAGGAGATGAGGAAGGCGCAGGCTGAGGATAGGACACTCAAGCCATATTTTAAAAAATTGCCCAAATGCCACACACCTCCGAGCAAGGGGGAATATTTCATGAAGAACAAACTCTTATACAGGAAGGCCGGAACTGGAACAAATGGTCATAACCAGCTGGTTCTTCCCACTTCATATAGAGATAAAGTGATGGAACTCGGGCATGCGATTCCCTTCAGTGGTCACATGGGGATCAGCGCCACAGGACAGCGTATAGCTTGTCATTACTTCTGGCCAGGGATAACGGAGGATATAAAAAGATATGTCAAATCCTGCCCAGAATGTCAAAGGGTAGCTCCAAAGCACTGGACTGCTCCTGCAACTCTAGGGGAAATGCCCATAGTGGGAACACCTTTTGAGAGGGTTGCAGTGGATATTGTAGGACCTCTCACTCGGACCAAGAGGAGGAACAGTTACATCCTTACTCTGGTGGACACTTGTTCTATGTGGGGAGAGGCGGTAGCCCTGCCATCAATTGATTCAAAACATGTAGCAGAGGCACTACTTACAATATTTACCCGATTAGGATTCCCGCATCAAATCTTGACGGATAATGGTTCACAGTTCAAGGGGAAACTAACGGAAGAAGTTTTTAAGCTATTTCAAGCCAGACACTTTCATTGTAGTCCGTACCATCCACAAGGGAACGGCCAGGTAGAGAGGTTCAACGGGACTCTCATTTCTATCCTGAGAAAGCTGGCACACGAAAAACCGGATCTGTGGGATCAATTCCTGCCCGCCGCATTGTTTGCTTACCGGGAGGTACCACATAGTTCAACCGGGATGGCTCCCGCAACTCTGCTATTTGGGAGGCCAATAAAAGGTCCATTAGAAGCCCTATTAAGGACCTGGACAGATGAGAAGGCGGAAGAGACTGTTACCTCATCGTATCAATACGTGAACGAACTGACCACTCGTTTGAAAGCTGGATGGAAACTGGCAAATGATAATTTGAAGCAAGCCAGGAAGAAACATGCAGCATATTTTAATAGGAAGGCAAAGGACAGGGAACTGGCAGTCGGAGAGAAGGTGCTGCTTCTACTACCCGGAAGCCAGAATAAATTACAAATTGGTTGGCAAGGTCCATATACGGTTCTAGAGAAGGTGTCTAGAACAAACTATAAAATTGACAAAAAGGGGAAGGAAAAAGTTTATCATGTAAACCTGTTAAAGAAGTATCTGGACAGACCACTCCAGGAAAGCACCCCCTTATTGACCTTGGCTATTGCAACCCAGATGCAAAAAGAACCACTCACCTCACATGAATACCCATTACATCCTTGTGAAACCGCAGCACAGGTAAAAGTCAGTAAGCACCTGACTAAAAACCAGAGGGAGAGAGTTCAACAAGTTCTGGAGGAACATACAGATGTATTAACAGATAAACCAGGCCATACAAATTTGCTACAGTATGACATGAAACTGGTAGACTCAAACCCAATCTGTATGAGAGCCTATTCTATTCCGTTCGCGAAGGAGAAGGCATTGAAGGAAGAAATAGAGTATTTGTTGAAGGAGGGGATTATTTCGCACAGTGAATCATCTTTTAGTTCTAGTGTCGTTTTGTTGAGAAAACCGTCTGGGGAACACAGACTGTGCATAGATTACAGGAAACTGAATGCTGTCACAGAAGGACAAGTGGATCCATTACCGGACACAAAACAGTTATTTGCCAGACTGAACAAGGCAAAATACTTTTCAAAGGTGGATCTTAGTAAAGGCTATTACCAGATCCCAGTGAAGCCTGAAGTGAGACCTTATTTGGCTTTTAGCACTTCGGATGGACATTATGAATTCAATATGCTACCATTCGGACTGAAAAATGCTCCGAGTGTGTTTTCAAGGATGATGCGCAAATTGTTGGATCCCCTGAATAACCCATGTATCACGAATTTCATGGATGATATTCTCGTCGCCACCGAGACATTTGAAGAACACATTGAAGCTCTGGAGATGTTGTTTGATAGACTTCGGGAGGCGAACTTAACTGCTAGGCCAACAAAATGTTGTATTGGATGCAAAGAGTTGGAATTCTTGGGACACACTGTATATCAGGGTAATATGACCCCTGATCCTAAGAACTTGGAAAAACTGCAGAGAGCACCTAGGCCACAAACAAAAAAAGACGTGCGATCATTCGTGTCGTTATGCGGATTTTATCAGAAATACATCAAAAATTTTAACGCTATATGTGCTCCTCTGACTGATCTGACTCGCAAGGGACTTCCAGATAAAATTATTTGGACTGCACAATGTGAACTAGCGTTCCAAGAGTTAAAAGAAAAACTCACTAGCAAGCCTATTCTCAAACTGCCTGATTTGACACAGGACTTTGTCTTAAGAACCGATGCAAGTAATGTAGGACTCGGAGGGGCTTTGTTGCAAAGATCATCTTCACCTGATGGAGAACTTAAACCAGTCGCTTATGCAAGCCGCAAATTGAATAAGGCGGAACAAGGATACTCCACAAGCGAAAAAGAATGTTTAGCGTTAATCTGGGCAATAAAGAAGTTTCAAATCTATCTGTATGGTAGGACATTTGTGGTGGAGACGGACCATCAGCCTCTCGTATTTTTATCTCAGGCTAAGCATGAAAACGCAAGATTGCTGAGGTGGTCTTTATTGCTTCAACCTTATCAGTTCAGTATCCAATATATCCCAGGCAAATTGAATGTCGGTGCAGATTTCCTCAGTCGGCACCCCTGTGATCAAAATTAGAGTAGTGGCAGACGTGAGGAGTAATTTTACCTATGTATATCGCTGGTTTTGGAACTTGCCATAGGCATGTTTTCAAGTGGGGAGATGTGTAGTGAAATTGACAGAGATACAACGGTAAAATACCTCCAAGGATAACATTTTAGGATAAAAACATAATGCGTAGGCTGCGAATAGTACATGATCGCCTAGACCGCGGGTCATCATCCTCCATAATAATTGACTTGCTAGACAGGAGGGGAACGGCGGATAAAAAGGAAAAAATATGACTGGAAAGATTGCGTGAGACTAGAAAGGCTAAGGAGACGCAATTGGGGGGGAAACGGAGAAAAGTCACGTTTACCAAGTTAACATAAAGTAAGGAACTCGACAGAAGGGACCTTGGATATGTTACGCCACAGTCATTTATTGGTCGCTTTTGCGATACCAAGCCTTTGATTTGAATTCAGCGGCAGAAACGCAGATGTTCGAAATATTACAAAATTTAAAAAGTACTTTTTTCTTAATATTAATGTTAGGAATATAAAAATTAGCTGGCCGGATGGCCCATTCTGAGCAGTGAACTAATATGTTCTTAATTTTACAGACGGATAGATAATATTGAAGATAATGACAAAAGACAGTGTTGTTCACATCATCGACAGACTGTATTGAATCTAAAAGTGTCGCTAATTGCACAAAAAAACACGACCTCGAGACGCAGGTGTTCAAATCTACTTAGTATGGAAGAAACGGGATATTGTGGTGGCTGTGTCTAAAAATAACTTTTAACGACAAAAATTTGGAGGGGAGAGAAAGGTTGGTTCAAAAATCAAGTACATTTTTGTAGAAACGCAAGTAGAGACGGACAGACTAACAGATAAACATCCATACTTGACTGAAGCATGACTGAAATGACTTTAGTGTAGGAAATTTGAAATTCAAAAAAACCTAGGCAGTGATTGGCCACAGACAAGCATATTGTCGGCGCTTAGACGCGGATTTGGGGTCATTTCTCAATAGTTGTTCAGTGATAGACACAGATTTTAAAGTGTGGTGATTTCCATATGAAAGAAAGTGAAAGAAGTTTAGGGACGCCATACTATAGCCAGCAGCTCAGCTGAGTTTTGCTAGCAATTCTGTGTTATTTATTCATAATCTGGTAAGATTGAAATTATTTCCTTATATATTTTGAATATTGTTTCATGTTTGAGTGATTTGATACTGCCATATCGAAATCTAGCCTTACAAACAAGTAGGGATTTGCTCTAGACCCCCCGCCCAAGTCAGGGTCTAGGGACCAACAATATACATAAACTCCAGCAAGGGTTAGGCAAGACAGATCAAGTGTTGAGAATAATGAAACATATTACCTATCCTCTTTTAGGGCAGAAAACTAATAAATATTTTTCAGAATCTATAGTCTGGGAGGATCTATCTGATGTAAAACCACCATGGTAAATGTGCTGTTTGGTCAGAGAGATCTGACCTGTCTGTATGATGTGGTTGTTGTGTCAGTGTTGTGTCCAGACGTGGGTAGAGAATAGATTTTGACACATGGCCCATACTTTGATTGCAGAGCTGTGAGTTTCTGTTGTCAACAAAGCAGTGTCTATTCAGTTGGTGACTTTACTCGAGTGTATCTGTGCAGTACTTGTGACAGAGACCACCATTATTGCCCGCCAGCACGGAGAGGTGGGACCACCTGATTTCAGCACCAGAGCTACAACTACAAGATGAGTGAGCCTCTGGTCTGCTGGACATTCACCAACGCTTTGTAGTTACTAATAACCCCATAAAAATTCCCACCATTTTCTGGACACTGTGTAGTCAATATAGACAGGTGTGATGAGGCCACCCCAACAGCACAAACATTAACTATCCTCCCAAGTAGATGACTACTAGAACATTTTAATAAAACTAACTAGTATAGTACCTATATATGTACACTATTGCATTTATGATATAATATTCCATGCATTTCTTTCATAATCTCTAAATCCTTTTAAGTTCTGGTCAACCTAAAAAATTGATCCAGAACAAAATAAATGTAATATAATTTTATCAAAAAATTTTACACACGTGAGTTAGTTCAGTGTATTTTAACATTTATTAATATTATTAGTCTTGTTAAATATCTGTGGGTATATCTATAACCTATTACACCACACTACATATCATAACCCTAGACACTTTACGTAGCCACATTCATTAAAAAAAAATTAAGTGTGAGGTCGTAGTGGTAGCAAGAAAGGCCTTCTGACAATTCTCAACTACATTTTATCTCAGGAGCCTTCACAGCTGGCCTCATACAATTACATTTAGTAATATCACCATCATACAATACCATCAACACCACTACAGTCTTTTATATTCTCTATGGACGTGTTTCAGTGGAAAGCATAATAAATTATAATTTCTAGCGTAACTCATGCAGCGATAATAAATTTAATTTAACTGCTAATAATCAGTCGAGAATATTTTAAACTAACTTATAACTGCACTGTTCATCATTGAGTATTGACGAAATACGTATGTATTTCTAATTCATGATGACTGATTTTATGAATATAACTTATTTCACGGGAATTTTAAATGATAAGAAAAGCTCTACGCTTGCAGTTCATAATGTAAGTTATAACCGAGTACATAGTATGTATAAGTATTTTATATATGTTGTTTTCTTTATTCAGTGAAACTAGGGTAACCCAACTTTGCCAGCGTTGAGTACAATTGAGAGAAGAAACATTTTACCTTTAACCACGTGGGTTTACAAGTTAACACCTGTCTGACAGTGCGTGTGTCTCCATAAATAGACAGAGTACAACTCTAACGGGTTTTTAAGGACTAAATGCTTATACTGTGCCTTTGAGCCAGATCATATTTCTTCACAAACTCTCAAGTACATTTTCAGCCATTGTGGCAAGTTAACATCACTATCAGTAACATTCCGACGTAGTTTTGACCAGTGGTGGTGTGACCAAATAAAGTCCTATACTGAGATAAGGCACCGACCTGAAATCCCTCATGTCTAGAAGCCTAAGCTATTGACACTGTGCTCGCTGTTAACGTTCGTGCCTGGACAATTTTAATGTGACTTAAACAGACATCCAAAATAAGAATAACCAAGAAAACGTTTCCCTGAAGCAGTGAATTCAACCTGTCTTTTTGGAACTGGGGTTCTCTTGGCAAAGTCTAGCATTGGAGAGTCTGTATGTGCATGTCCTAAAAATTTTGTTTCCAGAAGTTGCTACCAAAGCTGTAAGTATGCATGAACGCACGTGATCACGGCTGACTGAATAGAGTGAATGCAGGACTGAGTGATTCCTTTATTGTTGTATTTCGGCACCCATTTTGCTGTCTTAAATTTCGTTATGCAAGTTTTTGTTTTGTTGCTAGCAATATTCTTCCATAGGATAGATCAGAGTATCCAAGTCTGTTCATACCTCTAAAGGGAAATCTTAGACTAAATCATATGTATCCGTGACTCTTTGTGGCTATCACTTCTCTTCTAACGGGACTGTGGGCTATACATCGGGGGAAAAGATCATACCAATGGGTCTATCATTCTTGTAGCAATTCATTGACTTTATGACTATTTGTATATGCTTAAATGTAAATTTTTTATGTGTTGTGACGGAATTTTAGTCTGATAATTAAAATTCAATTAAACTTAATCAGTGTGTTGGTCGGTTCGTTCCCAAATATCCATAATTTTTCATTGTCATAGTTTCACGTTTGTGCGTCTATTGTCGTCACTTATGTATGTGGGTATGTGAGGTCCTATATATATTAATATATATTATATCAGATTTGTCTGACTAATCTAACTCTGTTGTAGATGATAGGCTAACTGAGAGGAGCTTCTCGAGTGTCAGAGACAGAATCTGATATATTTCCTCCATCTCACTCGTGAAATCTATTTCTATTTTATCATCTCACTGAGCTATCACTTATTTCTATGTCTATTCAGAAGGGACCAAACTAAGTCTTAATCACCTATCACAAATCTACGACAAATGGGGGCTCGTTTCCGGAAATTGAACTGAATATCCTGAGCAGAAACGACAAATGTGGTCTCGTCCGTAGGATTTTTTTTTGGAACTTAGAATAGGAAGACGAGCACGGCAAATATCAGCTCGTCTGTAGGATTCTTTCTTTATTCTGAAATAGAGTAAGAGTGTGATTGTCTCGTGGTATTGTGTATCTTTAAAAATAACTATTCCCCTAGACCAACGATCTGTTTATGGGCGCGCTGACCACACAAATTAATAATTGTTTTTCCACAGCATTTTTAGTAATATACATTTGAGTTACAGGTTGATTTGTCGGAATATATGTTAATTATTGATTTTGTAATACTAAACGCTGGTAAAGTTTGTGATTGTCTACCAATCACAGGGTTCTGAAGAAGTAGGTGTTTGAGCTAAGCTAAGGAGGGCGTTCAGACAATTACGTCTTGTTAATTGCCTCCCTTACCCTAACTGTCTTCAGGGGTGAACTTGTAGTGGATTTAAAAATTAAGGGATTTTTTTTTCTCTTAAAATTTTTTTGCAATAATTGTTCTGTTTCCACTGTAGCAACTTATTTTTCAGTGAGTAATCTTAACTACCATTTATTTGGCGTAGTCGTCTGCATTAGGTGCTTTATTGCCGATTAATAGCAGCGATAGTTAGATACTATATCATAGGAGGAGGTATCCCAGTATATAAGTATATCATCTTTTGATTGGTATTTTCTCGTAAGTGGTAGGAATCAGTGTATCCTTTTTCTGATTTCTTTCTCGTCTAAGTCTCAGTCACCTATTTACTATGGCAGAGAGGGCGAAGCTCAGGCAGATCCTCAGGGACAAAGCGAGAGAAGAAGGTTTGGACGGCGAGGAAGCGAAAGCTTTTGTCAGGGACGAACTTGAAAGATATGTCGCGGAGCAGAAGGAAAATTAAGCCGAAGCGAGAGAGCAGAAGAAGATGGATGAGGAAATGGAAATCCGCAGGGAGAGAGAAAGAGAGAAGGAGAGACAGCATGAGAAGGAGAGGGAGGAGAGAGAGGAAAGAGAAAAAGAGAAACAGAGACAGCACGAGTTGGCGCTTAAGACTCTAGAGTTCCAAAGCCGTGGTGCTGCCTCTACCTCCAGCAACGGAAAATCTTCTCCTCATTCTTCTTTAACGGATCCTTCTAGCACTCAATCTACTCACCTCACTGCAATGTCTTTTGCGCTAGAATCTTTTCCTTGTCCTAATGATATTGACACATGGCTAGAAAAATTTGAGAAAATTGCAACTCTGTACGGTTTATAGAGGTCGCGTTGGAATATGAAGCTTTCCCAGTCGTTGAAAATCAGTGCGTATGATGTTTACGCCAAACTGGAAAGCACCCAACAAGACAACTATGATGTGTTGAAGAAAGCGTTACTGGAGCGCTTTGAAATGAACGCTCGCAAATTTTTGCAACTCTTCCACAACAGTAGAAAGGAGAACTCTGAAACTTTTCAGCAGTTCTCATCTCGTCTAAAGGGATATCTGACAAAGTGCCTAGAGCTCTCGCAGCTCCCCTCTACCTATGAAGATCTTGAGGAATTTGTTATAACAGAGCAAATAAAGAACACTTTGTCTGCTGATACCCGGAGATTTCTAGCTGAGCAAGGTGCAGAAAAGCTTGAAGACATCTTGGAAAAGTCTGAGCGTTATCAAAATGCGCTGGCCGAACTGCCGGCCACAAAACGTAAACCGACAGAACAGCATTTTCGAAAGAATAATCTAGACCAATCTTCTCTGCTTCTAATCAGAATAAAAACAGAAAAACTGGACCTCAAAACCCCCCGCCTGAAAAATCCAAGTTCTACAAAAACAAGTACTCCAACCACAGTAAACAATCTGATCAACCCGACCGTCCTTCATGGCACCGCAGCCAGCGAGGACAAGGTGGCAAAGGGAGAACGCCTGAGCACGGGACTAATGATCAGAGCGAGCACACGGAACCTAAACGCATCGGATGCTTGCTAACAGTCTCGCAAGGCGGATTTATTGACAATGATTCCCAACCTGAGGGAGAGAGACCCTCAACGCGAGGTACTGTTATATTGAACGGTTCTCAAACTTTTTGTTTATTTGACACGGGGCTTTCTTATGATTGCATTGTTGCCAGACACATGGTTAAACCCGGTCAAGATACAGGAGAGATCGTCGAACTTTGTGGAGTTCTTAAGAGTGAGGCACCTACAGCGCTCCCCATCGCATTGGTGGAGATCCACTCTGATTTTGTCAGAGGTGTGATCAAAGCGGCTGTTATGGATGACCCCATCTACCCAGTCATACTTGGCGGTAGATACGTGTTTATTGGGAAACCGGAAGAGCCGATTGTGGCAACAGTAACTACAAGAGGGCAAACCAAGAAGGAACGAGAGCCTGCGCCTAATTTGTTACCTATGGAACTTAAAGAAGCGCAACAAAAGGACCCTACTGTGGCACCCTGCTTTAGGAAACTGCCCATGGCTAAGGAACCCAGACAGCACGGGGACATTTTTTCTAAGAATGGCGTACTTTATCGCAGAACGGGCAAGCCTGACCAAGGTTACAACCAGCTCCTAGTACCGAAACAGTACAGAAGCCAAATCCTAGAAATGGGGCGCTCTCTTCCCTTCAGCGGAAATATGGGACAGAACGCCACAAACCAAAGGATAACTACTCATTATTGGTGGCCAGGAGTAAACACTGATATTATCAGGTATGTTAAATCCTGTGCCCATTGCCAGCGTGCACCACCCAAGCAACAGACACCCCCAGTCCACATGGGTGAAATGCCAATAATGGGAACACCATTCGAACGGGTTGTGATCGACATTCTAGGACCCCTAGAAAGGACTAAAAGAAGGAACAGGTTTATCCTGACCTTAGTCGACACATGCACTTTATGGGCAGAAGCTATCCAGCTAACATGCGCAGATGCCAAGCATGTCGCAGAAGCCCTCGTGCAGATTTTCACTCGGTTGGGATTCCCTCAGCAAGTGTTGACGGATAACGGATCTCCATACCGAAACCTGTTGATGGATGAGATCGTTAAAATCTTGAGGGACCAGCACATCTACACTAAGCCTTGCACTCTGACTGAATAGAGTGAATGCAGGACTGAGTGATTCCTTTATTGTTGTATTTTGGCACCCATTTTGCTGTCTAAAATTTCGTTATGCAAGTTTTTGTTTTGTTGCTAACAATATTCTTCCTTAGGATAGATCAGAGTATCCAAGTCTGTTCATACCTCTAAAGGGAAATCTTAGACTAAATCATATGTATCCGTGACTCTTTGTGGCTATCACTTCTCTTCTAACGGAACTGTGGGCTATACATCGGGGGAAAAGATCATACCAATGGGTCTATCATTCTTGTAGCAA
Source organism: Oreohelix idahoensis (assembly GCA_024509875.1). NCBI lineage: Eukaryota > Metazoa > Mollusca > Gastropoda > Stylommatophora > Oreohelicidae > Oreohelix > Oreohelix idahoensis. The sequence continues at coordinate 597,448 of JAMPIV010022926.1, forward strand.
TTCATTGACTTTATGACTATTTGTATATGCTTAAATGTAAATTTTTTATGTGTTGTGACGGAATTTTAGTCTGATAATTAAAATGCAATTAAACTTAATCAGTGTGTTGGTCGGTTCGTTCCCAAATATCCATAATTTTTCATTGTCATAGTTTCACGTTTGTGCGTCTATTGTCGTCACTTATGTATGTGGGTATGTGAGGTCCTATATACGAGGGTATATTAATATATATTATATCAGATTTGTCTGACTGATCTAACTCTGTTGTAGATGATAGGCTGACTGAGAGGAGCTTCTCGGGTGTCAGAGACAGAATCTGATATATTTCCTCCATCTCACTCGTGAAATCTATTTCTATTTCATCATCTCCCTGAGCTATCACTTATTTCTATGTCTATTCAGAAGATACCAAACTAAGTCTTAATCACCTATCACAAATCTACGACACGTATGCCAGATATGCGTGGCAAGAGAAGTACCTTTGACGTAACTCGTCATTATTAAATTGTCACTACTGTACGACAGTCTAATCTTCATTATTTTCAAGTCTGCTGTTGTTGCATTTTTGCATTGAATGTTACCTATACCGAAGAACGACCCAACATGGCGTTTCAATTAACATATGCAGTAGGTAACGCCATTTGTTTTTAAAAGTTGGAAAGTTATGTATTGCCCTTCGCTTCTGTAAAGATAGCATCGAGAAGAAACCAAGTATTTTAATCTAAGTGTCACAGTTCTGTGTTTAACTAATGTGTAGATAATTATTTATTGTGAAAGTGAGATTCTGAGGACTCTACGTAAGTTGGGTGATTTTTTATTAGTTACAGTATCATTTTTAGGTATCAAAATAGCGCGTTTCATGATGGAGACTTAATTGGTAAATTTATTATGTCCGGATAAACAGAACTGATCAACGCTTGGATATTGTGAACAACTCTACATAGCTTCGTATTATTCAAACTGATTTTCCCTCCCTGCACAGGCATGTCTCCGTTTCCTACTTTCAAAGAGAGACATATCGACGTTCCCGAAAATGTGAGTGCGCATATTCTTAGAGAAGGATAGTTTTTCAACGTCAGGCTAAATGAAAGATCTTTTTAAACACACATTCACCTCGTCTGCCCTTGTACTTCTTGGGATAACGGGTGAAGTTTGCTTAAAGTCGCCTGCAAATAATACGGTCACACCACCCATGAGTCGATTTCCGCCTCTTAAACCTTTTAAAGTCCTATCTAGGACTTCGATAGAACTTTTATGCAACATTGTGCTCTCATTCCACACAATGAGCGAACACTTCTGCAGCAGTTTTGCTGTAACGCTGTTTAGATATATTATACACAACACCTTGATCATCGTGACATAAATTGAGTAGCATTGCATGGGCTGTTTTGCCACCTTGTAGCAACGTCGTAGCTATTTCCGAAGAAGCCACGGCCAGGGCAACATCACCACGAGATCTTATTTTGGCCAAAAGCAGATTTATAAGGAAAGTCTTTCCCGTACCGCCGGGCACGCCTTAAAAATAGCTGCCCTGAACCATTTTCAACACATGCGAAAACGGTATCGTAAACTGTAAGTTGATCATTGTTCAAGCAGGTCTCATCTCTACGCACAGTTTATAAAAACGCGTGTTGGTCATATGTTGTTTGTTTCTTGCAGATATAAGCGGTCAAAAGCAGTAAAATCCGAATCATTTGTTTGCGGAAGACCAAACTATTGTAAAGTTTTTTTCTGAGGACGACTGTATAAATTTTGCTCACTTCAGTTAAGGCAGAATTGTGTATTGCATCGCTGTATGGCAAGTTTTCAATACACTGTTCATGGCGAATTCGGGGTAAAATATCTTCTAACATGCTGTTTCTGTGTGAAAAGCCACAAAGATAGTGGATCAGATACGTAGCAAAGTACCAAAATAATGGCAAACAAATACCGAAGCAACGAAGGTGAACTGGACAAAGCAGCCTCCTGCAGTGTATTGTTGGAATGAGCACCATCTTCTTTTAAACCTAATATTTTATATGCTGCTTGAAATGGAGGATGTCGGACACATTGAACTGTTTTTAAATTTTCAACTGAAGTGGGGCCTTTAACAACGTGGAGTAACAACCGCAAAAAATAACATTGAGCGATCCTGGGGTGGACGGTATAGACACGCCCCAAAGCGTCACATTTTTACGCCTGGGTGTCCTTCAACTGGTACTCCTTGCTTTCGTCGCTGAAATTTACTTCTATTCCATGTATAGTATGCCGGAACCACACCATAGTCAAAATCCTTGCAAAAGAATCCCGTGAGCACAATTTGAGAAATGCCATCAAAGTAGTGTCTCTCGGATTATTAACAACATCCGCGGCATTTTTTAGGGTTGAAATACACACATTGGCCATTTTCAAGAAGGACGGCTAAATACATAACTGTTGGCGATCTTTCGTGTATGCTAACCGAAAGAATTCTCCAAACCGCCTTTGATGTCCTTATATAGTGTACGGATTGGAATTGTTGTATCTCATCCTGGCGGTTGAGACTAAATGTGGCTTAATCGATACCATTGTTAATATATTTGCAAACATATGTTATAGATCTTGTCGAACTGCAATACTGTAAGTTAGTGTGCGCGTCAAACGTTCTCAGTAAAACGGATATATGGTATCACCCAGCAATTGTCAATTTCTTGTGTACCTGTTCTTATCGTCATGGTCGCTACTCGCCTCGCCCCCCCCCCCCCCCCCAACCCCCAAAGCTAGGTTCTCTTCTTCGATAACTCCGGTATCCATCATCGCCTGTAATGGTATCTTAGTGAAAACTTTTCTGATACTTCTTCTTCTTGATGCAGTTATGGGAGTCAATGCATGAAGGATTTGGATTCAAATGTCCACAAGGCCCATGTATCATATTCTCAATGACCATGAAATCACCCTCGCGAACCATCATTCCATATTAATAGAAATTCATACACTACACTTTCTTATTAGCAAGTCTTTCTCCAGTATGAAGATTGACTTGAGATATAGAAATTTAATACCCATCTTTACCACGGCACAGCATTAATGAGTATTGTAGAGTGTCACAAGCTCTATGGGTTTCAGATAATCTTTGAATAGAGTTATCACGTCCTTGCAAAAAGATGTCCCTTCGTTCGAACTGTTGGCCTTTAATTAGAATAGCTACCTGTTAAGTCATATTTTAATTAAGGGGAGTTAAGTGTTTAAGACTCGTATGTATGGGTCGGATTTTTATACACACACTGTTTGAACGCAGCTCTTTTGACTAGCTGTTAGTTCGCTTTTTAAAAGTAGGATAAAGAATCTGTCGAACGTTCTATGAATTAGTTTTGGGGGAAAAGGTGGATGAATTCTGCTCACATCTCAAGCTGCGAGTTTGCGCTGGAATGAATTGTACTGCGGGGTTTTAAGCAGCGGATTTTTCGTGACAGTACTTTGCTGGTAGAGCTTGGAAATGACTGTTTTACCATTTCTCTAGTGTGTTCCAGTATATAGCCTTTTGTGAGAGGAATATTTAATAAGTGGCAGAATGTACTTTATTGAAGTTATTATGAGGCCATGGATTATACCGGCCAGTGTTATTAGTCATATTTTCTTCTTGATGGATTTACTGTTATAATACTAGAACTGCGATGTATGCAGTCTTCTTGATGGATTTACTGTTATAATACTAGAACTGCGATGTATGCAGTCTTCTTGATGGATTTACTGTTATAATACTAGAATTGCGATGTATGCAGTCTGTGACGTACGTCTAAGTATGACAAATGAATTTCCCTGACTCGATGGATGATAACAGAATATTGGCCTCTCATAACTTTAGAACCCCTGATCATCTGTTGTAACTTTTACCGGCATGCAGCTTTTCCACGAGAACCTTACACGCTGGATCATTAATATGTAGCCTGCTATCTTATGTGAACGTTTGAGATCGCATGGCCTTTGATGGGAGGTTAAATCCCGCCCACAACCATTTCTGAGAACGATTTATAGCAATCTTTTCCTTAACGCCGGCCCAAAAGAGGACGGGCCACAGACTCACTCCTGTTTCTAGAGCAATAAACAGCAGATCATTTTCTTACCTGGCTGTCACCCCGCCTGGTGGGAGTTGCCAAAGCTTTCAGAACAGCGGTACCATCAAAGAACAGGCTGATCTTCAGAATTCATCGCAGCGGCACACGATCTAAAGGAACAGGGAACTCGCAGCTCACAGAGTTGGCTTCTCGGAAACTTTTCACACCCTCATGCAAGCAAGCCTGAGACGGAAGGAAATCGGTAGACCGGGGAAAACGAAGGAATTGCAGCGATTAACACATCGGCGAGGTACCCCGGATTTTGCTCAAGTTCAAGAAAGGTGCGAAAATTTAACACGCCCCATTCAAGTTACATTCGATAAGTATAAATAGAGAACTCCGAGAAACTGCATTTTATCGTTCGCTCTGACAGAATCCTAGTTGCACTAGCATAGTCGGATTCCTGCTGGATTTCATCTACTTTCGTGACTATTGGAGTGTATTCTTTCTGTGCAGACGGTAATTTATACATTAGCTTCGAGTGATCAGTGGTCGAGTTATTTCAATTGATTTCAATGGATTGTGGTGTAAATTTAACCTTATTAAATAAACCCATTTTCAAAGTTCTAGTGCAAACTAATGTTACAGCTAAAAGTATTTCCTAATACAATTGACGCGTAAATTTATTTTGCAGACGTTAAAGAGAATTATAACTTTAATACAGTTTAGTTCTGTATAGATAGATGTGCTTTTAATTGTTTTAACTCACGGGAAGTTTTCCTGATTTGTTAATTGACGACGCTAATAAGTAAATAGGCTAACTGTAATTTATCGCGTCAGATTATAATATGATTTGTAATGCATTTCTTGTTTTGATTATCTTTCATTCAGAACGATCATTCAACCTGCATCCCAGCAATTATTAATTATATACAGAGTTCTGCCAAACTCAATTCGATAACTCCAGTAACATATGAACTTTTTAAAGCTAAACTTGTGGCGACCTGTAATGGGCCCCGCTCCTCTGAACGTAACTGAGAATAAAGCCATTCAAGAAACACTTTAAATACTAGTTCATATAGAGTCCTTAAAGAAAACTGGTAGCAGAACATATTTTATTCACTGCCCCTATTTGTGAAGAAAAAACATCGATCTACTTGAACACTGTCTGTCACGTATATTCAGTGGATTTATCCTTCCCCCCCCCCCCCCCCCCCCCCCCCCCCCCCCCCCCCGAAGAAGAACTTACCTCAGTGTTTTTTCTTAACTTGTGACATTACGGAAAAAGGAAGTTATCTCCACCAGCTGTGCCAATTTTAGGAACCACACCATACCTCACGCCTAGCCAAGTGCCTGTGACATTCTTTAGGAACTTTATCTAATAACTAAACAGTACCGTTAAACTTCAACGTCCAGCGATTTCGGGACACTTTGTTAACTTCAACAAACCCCAAATCTGGGGCTGTACACGGAAGAAAATACTTTTACCTAAGCCAAGGTTTAGTGCTGTTTTTTGATGTATTTCCTATGAAGTGCCAGAATTCACCTTTCGGTAAGTCTGCGTGTGTGTTTGTGGGGATGGCCAGCCCTAGTATGTTTTTTTGAATGAAAGGAGATTTATCTTTTCTTTACCCTTTTAATTAGTTCGACCTTGTACTAAGGTGCATTATATTCCTTGTACGGGATCTCTCCTAGCGGGATCGGGTAACTGTGTTCCTTCCCCCTCCCGTAAAATTTGTTGATTTAAAGGGAGAAAATTGAGAACCCTAGCTTTTCCTCTACACCCCCCCCCTTTTTTCTGTAACCCCTTGCCTCAGAGTAATAAATTTACCAGTGGGTTAAATTGCCTATCTCTGATCACACCCCCCCCCCCCTTTCTTGTCTTTGGGACCGGGTTTTGTCTGTTAGTAAATATAAACGGGAAACGGTGGATGGGATATTTCTCCTCAAAAACCCCTCTTCCCTTGTTATATTTGTATTCTGTAACCTTTGATTTTTGACTGTAAATGTACAATTATGTGTGAGTCCTTTATGATAATAAAGGTATTAATCTTTATTTGTGTTGGTTGTCGGTTGGCCTAAAACTCCAAACATGTCCATCTGTGTAGGTTGTATTCATGTACGTTGAGCGACTGGAACTGACAAACAATTGTTTGTGCAGAAGAGAGATAGGAGTAGTCTGGGAGAAAACAGATATGGTCGTAATAAGAGACTGTCCTTGCTCCTTCCCAGCGCTTGTGAATCTACTACCTCATTCTCCTAAATCCTTATTCTCACAGAGCCTTCAATATCACTTGACACTCTAAAGGGACCAATATTCATCAGCACCCTCTCAGATAAAAAAATTACGACACAGTCTTCTTGATGGATTTACTGTTATAATACTAGAACTGCGATGTATGCAGTCATTTGATGACGGATATTTTCACTGTAATACTATGAAATGAGAACTGTGATGAACTGTAATGTATGCAGTCCTTTTGATAGATGTTTCTTCCTATGGATTTATATTATACTGGAAAGTTACGACGTTCTTTGCAACTTATGTGCCATGGATTTTTGTATGCTATTGTAACCTGTGAAGTGTGCTGTCCCAACGTCAATGTTGCGATGTTAATAAACTGTGAAACGTTACAGCTTGTTCCACTACTTCCTGACTCCTGCGTGTTGCTGTAGTGCATGAGTGCAGTAGATGTGTAGTCAATAACCTATACACATTCGCGTAGATATATTTATACATCTGTCGGCCACCTGTAAGCCCGACTTATGCTGATCGCATCTATCAGCGACAATAATAATAACATTTATCTGCTTGATGACCCACACCAGTATCTTCCATCAAATAAACCTATAACAGAAGTGGTCGCCAGTGATTCGGGGTATAAACAGTCCTGAAGTTTACTGTGAGGTCAATTCAGCTGGATTTACAGTGTTGTCAGTACTGACTTTTATGCACAAGTTATTCAAGTCAAGAGTGGCAGTGGTCCAGTCCTTCTCCTCGTGCGCCAACAGTGGATTTCAGCACCCGATGTCAGGAATTTCATTCGAAAGCAGCTATCACTTTGGAGTTCCAGTACCGATCACCATTGGATTTATTCAGACTGTATGATACATGATTTACATCATTGTCATTGCTGCGGAGGCTGGGATTTTTTCCTTTTGAAGATAAGTGGTTTGTTTGTTTGTAAACTGTATCACTGTTCGGTGTAACATTTAGCCTTCCTCAGAGCATAATCTATTTATTCTTTCACGTGTTATATATTATATGTTTCATGTTTAGGTGGGCGGTTGGAGCGGTGACTTATGAAGGGAATATCCCGGGTCACACAGGGCCTTCATGAGCGTTCTATAGGGTTGGGATTGTGAATCTCAATTGAGCGGTAATTCCGGTTCAAGGCTAAAAACCTTGCCGAGGTTCAGACCGTTACTTATCCCTCACGGCTGTAATTGTTTAGGTGTGGCGAAACGTCTCAGTGTTGTTGTCGTTATATTTTTCTCTGTACCTTAGTTTTTGATTAATTTGTTTGTGAGTGTCTTCCTCCTCTTACTATCTTTGATTTATATACAACTTTTTCGTTTATACACTCTATTGTTGCTTGTATTGTCTTACTTTTCGCAGTGTCATTGCATTCTTTGCAATATTATTTTTCTTTGGTTTTGCTTTCAGATTTAATTGATTCTGCGAACGTGGTCATTTGTGCTTTATATCTTGTCTTTGTCACTTTTGTTTGTACTATCTATTTTTGTCATGCACTGTCAATATTATAATGCATTATATACAAATAGGTAATTAATAACATTATTTATAGTTAAAAAAGTAATTGTACAAGTTCTTAAGCAACGACTTGTCACACACGAAGTTGGGATAGAGTGAGTGTCTCCTGGATATTTACATTACTTACATATCTTATAAAATACAGCAGAATGTATAGTTTGGATTATTTCATTACACAAGGGAAATCCCTTGGTATGACGACTGAGGAAGTAAAAGAATTCGCAATTGCCGAATATGCCAATGCGCAGAAGTCAGAAGAAAAGAAACTGAAATTAGAGGTTGAAAAACAGAAAATAGAGGCTGAAGATAGAAAAAATGAACAGCAAATGGAAATGGAAAAACGAAATTGGAGGCTGAAAAACAGAAATTAGAGGCTGAAGATAGAAAAATTCAACAGCAAATGGAGGCTGAAAAACAGAAAATGGAGGAGAAAAAAATGCAAATGGAAGAAAAAAAAAGCTTCAGATGCAGGCTGAAGAAAACCAAAGACTACACGAGGAAAGGATCTTATCTATGGAATTGGAGAAAATAAAGGTAGTGAATATTGGTAATACACAAAATGAAACAAACAATCAAACAACTTCTAATAAGGCAAATACTAATTCTTTTAAAATCAGATTGCCTGTTTTCAACCCTGCCTATGACGATATTTCATTCTATCTGAATAGATTTGAGCTTTCATGCGAATCTCGTAAGATAGACAAGTCGGAATATTGTGCACGACTTATGGACATACTTAAGGGTGAAGCTATGAACACTATAAGTATGTTGGAGGGCCCTGACAAGAATAACTATGATGTTGTCAGAGCGGTCTTGTTAAAGAAATACCAACTGGATGAAGATGGTTATCGCCTACGCTTTAAGTCTCTATTGCCAGAGAGAAAGATTTTTCAGACTTTATAGCAAATATTCGCCTTACTTTTTCACGTTGGGTGGAACTTTCAAAAACTGAACACACATACGAAGCCCTCATGGACTTATTGCTTCGTGACAAAGTCATGTCGTCTGTAAACACTTCTTTTCTTTCTTTTTTACATGAGCGAAAACCTACAAACTTGAAAGATATGGAACAATACTGTCGCCAATACGTCACTGCACACTTAAATGTGACTGTTGGCCACTCTGAGGTCAGAGAAGGTTTACCCGTAGCTTCAGCAATACCATATGGTCCTAATTTGCGCCGTAGATCTCTAAGTGCGGATCGCAATTTTGGTAGAAGAGATAATCGTGATTTTGGACAGTACCAAGGGGGTCCATCACGTAGTAATTCTCCTTCTTCAAAGAACTGGAGACAATTTAATGGTCCTCAACATTTTCGTTCCAACAATTATGGAAATTTTGTAAGGGGTAACTACAATAGAGATTATCAACCCTACAATAATTTTTCTCGAAGATAACAAATCCATCGAATAGATATTTTGATCAAAGGGGAAATAGTAATCGCGACAATGCTAACTGGGGTTCAAACCAGAACAATAGTTTCAATAGAGGAAATAGCAATGGTTCCAATAGAGATAATAGTCGCGATAGATCGCGATATGACAGTAGATATCCAAATAATAGATCGCATCGCCATGCTAACTCTGCTCAACAAGAGCCCCAGGTTGTTAATGATCAAGGTAACAATGGTAATAGTGTCTCTAATGCTACTGCTTGCTCTGCTTTCGATTTCGAGAGAGCATCTCAGTGCCCGGAGTGCACAACTTTGTTCCAACCTACAGCTAGAACTACCTTGAGTTGCGGTCATCCTCTTCCGACTACTCTTCCTGCCTTGTCTGCACACGACGGAAGAGGGTCTCTTACCCTACATAAAGGATTTGTGAATAATAATCCTGTCTCACTACTTTTTGATTCTGGATGCACGACTGTTGGGATTAGACAGTCTCTAGTCCATCCATCTTGCGCTACAGGTAATATGGTGAAATGTGTGACAATGGGTGGGACAGTTGAGACTTTTCCGACTGCCATAGTCCACATTGCCACACCGTTTTTTACTGGTTATATACACGCATGTTTGCTCAGAGCGCCTATCGCCGACCTTACTGTCAGACAGATACATGGTATAAAAGTGTGTACGCCGGTACAAATTGCTGCTTGGGAACGGAAACATAATCTTACTGCCGCCACTATGCCAAAATCTTATCGCCAACTACATTCTGTTAACGCAATACATTCTGCTAATTTGGTGCAATCTTGCAGTATTGATGATACTGTTGTTCATCATGCTAATTTTGGTGCTTCTTTTAGCCCAGTGCGACATACTTCAGTACGTCGTTACTCTAATATTGACTCTTCTTTAACTACTATTATAGAAGAAGATCCTTTAGTTTTGTCTGATACGCACACCCTAATTTTATAGCTACGACTGAATCTACATCCAGTCACGTTGATTGCAACTTCTTTGCTGCAATGACTAGTGTTTTCTTTGCCACATGTACGGACTTAGTTGTTAGTACATATATGTACCTTATGAGTTTCTTTACTTTTCTTACGGGGCCGGTTAGCTCAGTATCTTCGTCTTTTACGACTTTTTGTCGTACTTACTGCTATTCTTTTAAACTTCGACATAGGTCCAAGTTTACTACTGTATGCTTTTACATCTTTATTATATCTTTCTTACTTTTTTTTTTTGCCCAGTACACAGGCTATGACTTCAGTTCAGCCTTTAAGATGTACGTTTTTGTCTACTGCATTTCCTTTGTCTTGCGCAAAACCTCAGATTGTCAGCCATCATTACACTCTTGGTCATTATTACCATCTTATGGATTTGCCTACTGATGTCGGTATCTTGTATATTCATAACTTTACCATACATTATTGCACACTGCTATTTGTCTCGGACACTTTTATCACGCTATATAATTATTATTCCAAGTTAGACTGTGCTACTTTCTCTGCTATCCTTTCTCATGTAGCAGAGGAAGGTTTGATTGACATCGTACAGGGGTCGGAAGTTTACACGGCCACATTTGATAGATTAAAATTAAAATTGACTGTTATATTTCATAAAATCCTACCTTTACCAAACAGAGATTTTCATTTGTGTTTTTTCCCAGCCACGGCTTTGCGATGAGAGCCAGAGCTGCTATATTGATTTATCGCTAGATTTGCTGTTCCAGTGAAGCCTGTCGGCAGTTTGACGCCACTCTAGATGTTTTTGGTACCTTCATATTTATAAATTCGTTCAAGACCTCTGGAGATAGTAGATAGAATTGTATATTTGTATAGTATAGTATAGTATAGTATAGTATAGTATATTATAGTATATTATATAGTATTGTATTAGGATATGATATAACTTCTTTAAAATAGTATGTTGGTTTATCTTTATGCACCATTTCATTACCATATTTTTTTTATATATATGACTGTGTTTTGATAATGCACAATTGCATTACCATAATATTATACTACTGTGTTTTGATAAATGTTGAACGTATGACAATTGTAATGATCTTACTATTTTTACATAACTTATCATTACGATACTTTTCAGTATTGTACATTTTTGTTGGGAAAAGAAAATGAAGAAAAAAAAAAGATATTTTTTCTGACATTGTGATGTATTTTTTCTTTGCCCAGCGTTTGATTGTGCGCTAAGGGTAACTATGTATAGTGATATTAGTACATTGAAAAATGTTTTTTTTCTGAGGTTGTGATGTATTTTTTCTTTGCCCAGCGCTCGAGTGTACGCTAGGGGTAACTACGCATAGCGATATTGTTAATTGATGTCTTTATTTTAAGTTCATCATTGGTACTTTATAAGTTTATTAACTTGGTTATCATGCACATTATACTATTTTATATGGTAACTAGTTATTTGTTTTTGGTATATATATGCATTGGTTAACTTATTGTTTACCGTGATATATCATTGTTTTTGTCTATTCTGATTGCATCGCTTTCTTTCATTGCTACTCATTCTTCTTGTACTTCATCTGCTCTTTTCACTTTTCATTTATGATGGCATAGCTTGTCTATATTTGATATACTTCATATTTCTTTGAAGTTGTTGATCTTCGTATACTTATCTCATTATCTCTCTATACTTCATTTTTCTTTACTTTACACTTACTTCTATCCCTCTTTTGTTCTTTTTTGTTAACATGACTTAACATAGGGTAATCCTTATGTGTAGATATTATGATTGCATCGACCTCAATTTATTTTGTTCGATGTAATTTTTTCAAAAAAATGATCATATCATTTTTCCCCCCGGGGGTCGGTGTAGTCCGTTAAGTCATATTTTAATTAAGGGGAGTTAAGTGTTTAAGACTCGTATGTACGGGTCGGATTTTTGAACACACACTTTTTGAACGCAGCTTTTTTGACTAGCTGTTAGTTCGCTTTTTAAAAATAGGATAAAGAATCTGTCGAACGTTCTATGAATTAGTTTTGGGGGGAAAGGCTGATGAATTCTGCTCACATCTCAAGCTGCGAGTTCGCGCTGGAATGAATTGTACTGAGCGGTTTTAAGCAGCGGATTTTTCGTGACAGTACTTTGCTGGTAGAGCTTGGAAATGGCCGTTTTACCATTTCTCTAGTGTGTTCCAGTATATAGCCTTTTGTGAGAGGAATATTTAATAAGTTGCAGAATGTACTTTATTGAAGTTATTATGAGGCCATGGATTATACCGGCCAGTGTTATTTGTCATATTTTCTTCTTGATGGATTTACTGTTATAATACTAGAACTGCGATGTATGCAGTCTTCTTGGTGGATTTACTGTTATAATACTAGAACTGCGATGTATGCAGTCTTCTTGATGGATTTACTGTCATAATACTAGAACTGTGATGTATGCAGTCTTCTTGATGGATTTACTGTTATAATACTTCGAGGGGCGTTCAGAAAGTTATGCACCACATCGTTTTTCTCAGGAGCTGTTTATTCAAAAAGCATGAAATTTATACACAATATACATAGATGTGTCATGTAAACATCGGTATTATTCAACATAATCCCCATCAACTTGTACGGCTTTATGCCAGCGCGAAACAAGTGTATGTATTCCTAGCCCGCACCAGTTTTTGTCTCGATCATGTAGCCATTTCTTCGCTGCATGAATCACTCCTTCATCATCTTCAAACCTTGTCCCACGGAGTGCATCTTTAAGTGGACCAAATAGATGAAAATCAGAGGGTGCCAAATCGGGACTATAGGGTGGATGGGGTAGTACAGGCCAACCCAATTTGGTGATTGCTTCCCGTGTTGCCAGACTTGTGTGAGGTCGCGCATTGTCGTGAAGGAGAAGCAGGTCTGCTGGATTCTTGTGCGGCCGAACTCTGCGAAAACGTTGATTGAGTTTTTTCAATGTCTTAATGTAAGCTTGCGAATTGATTTTCTCTCCTCTTGGCATAACGTCCACGAGAATCACACCTTCAATGTCCCAAAAGACAGTGATCATGACCTTTGCAGCTGAAGGAATTGTCTTGAATTTCTTTCTTCGTGGTGATTGCGGATGATGCCACTCCATTGACTGTCTTTTTGTCTCAGGTTCAAAATGATGTGCCCAGGTTGCGTCACCTGTAACGATCTTAGCCAAAAAGTTCTCTCCATCAGCATTGAAACGCTCCAAAAATTCAGAAGAAATTGCTTTCCTTTGCAATCGGTGGTCATTTGTGAGACTTCGAGGAACCCATCTTGTGCAAACCTTCGAAAATCAGAGAGATTTTATAACTGCATTTGCACTACCAATGCTGACTGACAGCTGTAAGGCCAATTGTTGAGTAGTGATTCGCCTATCAGTAAGAATAATGCCCTCAGCGCATTTCAACATTTCTGCGTTGGTGGCTGTGGCAGGGCGTCCAAAGCGCGGCCGATCAAGCAGCTCCGTATCTCCACTTCCTGATTCTTTGATTCTCTGAACCCAGCGACTGACTGTACTCCTGTCGACTGCAAAACTTCCATACACATCACATAGACGCTTGTGAATGTTCACAACAGTTTCCTTCTCTGCAACGAGAAATTCTACCACAATTCGCTGCTTATAACGCAAGTTGCTAACACGCTCAATTTCAACGGTTTAGGGCAGCCGTATTATTTGGCCGGATGCGGTGCAATTTGGTGTACATAATTGGCACATGCCATATTTGAAGTGTGCAAAATTTCATGCTTCTATCTTTATTATTAGCTGAGAAAAACGATGTGGTGCATTACTTTCTGAACGTCCCTCGTAGAACTGCGATGTATGCAGTCATTTGTTGACGGATATTTTCACTGTATTACTATGAAATGAGAACAGTGATGAAATGTAATGTAGGCAGTCCTTTTGATAGATGTTTCTTCCTATGGATTTATATTATACTGGAAAGTTACGACGTTCTTTGCAACCTATGTGCCATGGATTTTTGTATGCTATTGTAACCTGTGAAGTGTGCTGTCCCAACGTCAATGTTGCGATGTTAATAAACTGTGAAACGTTACAGCTTGTTCCACCACTTCCTGACTCCTGCGTGTTGCTGTAGTGCATGAGTGCAGTAGATGTGTAATCAAGAACCTATACATATTCGCGTAGATATATTTACACATCTGTCGGCCACCTGTAAGCCCGACTTATGCTGATCGCATCTATCAGCGAAAAAAATAATAACATGTATCTGCTTGATGACCCACACCAGTATCTTCCATCAAATAAACCTATAACACTACCTCATTAGTGGTTGGGCATTATACCTGCCCCGATATTCACCGTCAGGTCGCCTTTATCTGCATAGATAATTAGACTTAAGTATCCGACATTGGATAGTAAACTGCACGTTATAAATTTTGCCGAAAAAGAAAACATAAAAATGCTTATTGTGAGTTATCTATTGATCTTGGGATCTATGCCCTCGCGGACTCTTTTATAGAACTATTACATCCTAAAATTCTCTCGTACAGTGCTTCGATTTATCTCTTATAGTTTGGCCGCACGCACGATTTTGTTTCGACTTTCGCAACATATTTCTTCACTGCTCAGCCTCATGATGTTGTACCGTAATGATATACAGCTTAAAACCTTCCCAGAGAAATGTCGAAAATATATATGTCAGCCACTTAGAAGGACTAATGGCAATAGCTATAACTTCAACAAATTTACAGTATAGTGGGTTCCTTCTTTTCTTCTTCTTTGATCCTTAGCCGCCGACCGTCAAAGCAGTCAGTGGCCATCACGCCTAGTGGCGTCTTGTAGGGCAACAACATATTAATTCCACTTTGCTCGGTCGGTGGCCATCCTTCGTACAGTGCCCCAGCTCTGTTTCATTCTTTGCATCTCAGCCTCTACAGGTTCCTTCCCGCTGCAAAATATATGGAAAAGAGAAGACAGACTTACTTGCAAAAGAAAGAAAAATCAAACATTCAAATTGACCGACAGGGAACAAATAAAGAGATACAAACAATAATAACATATTATCACAAGAAAAAGGACACGGAGAACACCCAGAATCAGATGCAACAGAAGTATACTCCTTCTGTGGCGGGATGGAAGTAGATAAGAACAAGTTATGGCGTGATGGAGGTTGGTGTGACGCGAATCAGTCGTGCAATTTTTATAACTCTCATCCACTCCGGCAGTATCACTTCATTTTTCAATTTTTCTCACTCATCGTCCTATTATTTGGCATATTTATTGCCCTTACATTCTTTTTGCTGTGACCACTCCTAGACGTATTTACGTTTCACCAGGGGACCTGTAATATTATCGAGGTTAATTACACATGTCAGCGGTAATACTCTTATAACGTAAGTCGGTCTAACCACCTTTATTAGAGACAGCCACGGCTGATCCAAGATGGTCCCGACACTCCTTAGAACAAAAGACGGCCAGGTGTGTCGTCGAATAATGTTTGTGCGCCAGACTGTATCAGCAATTATCTGTCTCGTGAACGATTTGAGTACGTGGTTAATATCGGCTTATTTCTTTAGCCCAGACATTTTCTGTGTAATTACTACAGATAAAACACGTCTGAGGAGAGATTATGAGCCAATCAATCGATGAGGGATGGGTTCACAGATGGTGGTTATGAGTTTTGCAAAAAGATGCAAGCGGAAGTATTACGACTTATTAGAAAGAGGTCACGCTTTTGAATTTTTAAATTTGATATTTTAAAGCACGCGGGGGGATACTAAATTTAACACCCCTACCCACATAGTGCAAATGAGATTGGATTGGTGTTTAGTGAGAGCCGGAATACACAATGGTTCTTATTGACAAATTCGTCGGAAGCAATCTTGGATTCAAACTGAGAATGAGAGATATAATATAGCGAAATTGGAAACACAAATCAGACTGCTTTGCCACGTCAAGCCAGCAATTCACCAAAGCCAGAGAAAGGATCGGACTAAGAATTCCTATATTATAAGAGAAAGCTCCGAAATATTATGGGCAACTTTAAACTTACAAGTAAACCCGCATATTTAAATACAAAGACTGAAAACTTAAAGGACAGATCGGAAGTATTTAGGCAACTTTAAAACTTAAAAAAAGTAAACGCGCAATTTTAAATACGAAGACTGGAGTCCCAAGGAATCAGATCACCCGTCATGAAAGGAATTTCCCAGACCAAGTAGTTCGAAGCATCTAATTAAGTGTTGTGTTCATTCTAAATTGTGCGAGGAGATTGTGTTCCCAAAAGTTACTTTGGGGTAAGTGTAAACATTTATTTTACAAATGTGAATTTGACATCGTTTTCTTGCTAAGTGGTTATATACGAGGCCGGCAACCTCAACCTATGAAAATAGCATATTCATAAACCACTACAGCAAGCGCTGGTGATTGTTTCTTGCTAGTCGTACAGAAAACCGACAGCAGAGGTGACCCCACATTCCGACTGGAGCAGTGATGAGTGATGATTACATCGCATGTGCCTCAAGTGTATCATATCATTTTGTTAGATGTATGTACCTTGCTAATTTTAATTCAGACAAATCATTGATTTCGCGCTGTCCAAGCACATATTTTCCCAGTTTAATACCCAGAAGAATATTGGTGATTTCTAATCATTTTCCCTGAGCTACGCTGTGTATACTCAAGAATAATTATTCCGAGAGAATAACATTGGTGGGTGGACAGCGAGAAAATGCGCCTGTTAATTTGCAGCTCACAAATGTACTTAGCAGAGGCATATGATTTTATTTTGTCCAAAAGATCGTGGTACTAAGCTATCAGACGGTTCGTGAAACTAAGCTATCAGACCGTTCGTAGAACAAAGCTATCAGACTGTGAAGTGTCATCATCACAAAAGAACTGACGAATCTAAGGCTGCAGGACTCACTTATACCAGCTAAGTGATAAAAGGCACCAGAAAAAGGACAAATATTCTTTAATATAAACCTTCTTTCCAGTCTCGATGAAGACAATTTGATATACAACTAAAATTCATCATCATTTCATCATTATTTTAGCTTGTTAAAACGAATTGATTATTAAATTGTTATTTTAAAACATAGCAATCATAGTTGATTCAGTTATTATAAGTATGAAAGCAAACGTATGAGCAAGACTCTTTTAATACATATACATCTATTTGAAGATATATTTACACCAATAGAGAAACTTATTGTAAAAGGGAATTTCGCTGAATTTACACCAGCTGGAGGCTTGAACGGGCAATAACCATAGCTTAATTCTTCATAAAAGGTGGCGGACCGATAATAAGTTAACAATTGCCCTTCCAATGCCGCATCCTTCTTGACTTCGGAAATGTCTTATGAATTTTCCCTGTGGATAGAAGCGTCTTTATCCATCTAAAACTATGCCAAGAGTAATCTTGTGCAAAGGTAGACACCTTTGACGACCCATTTTAGATACGCTTGCGTTTTGGCCACTGGTGGACCACTACTGCAAAGCAGGGGAAGCAATCCATGGCAGTTGGGTAGAAAATTATTTCCCAGAAATGAAGAATATAACTGGTGAAATAGAGATATGGATGGCACAAGACAAGTTAGGTAGATAACCGCACAGTTCAGATGTTTTCTGTAGAAGAGAACTGATAGGTAAGTCACCTTCTCGCTAGACCTATCCTGTGCTCCAGTGGTGTTATATTAGAATGTGATTTCAACTCGTATTTATTCCCTACCAAGTTAAATTATTACAACAAAATTATAACTGGACAGTTAAGAAATTCAATAACTGCAGTTATAAAAAAATCAATGCACTTTAATTATTACTATTTATCACATAAATGGGTTTGCTCTCTTTTCCTCTCCGGCTGTATGGTTATTTTAGAGTCATTGTTTGCACTTCTTCTCCGAAATAATTTGTCTTATCTGTTTACCTGACCATCCCTGTTGAGAGAGTAGACAGGTGAAGAAATATTGACCGACAGTCATGTGGTAAAATTCTCGTGTATCAAACCGGATGAACACGACATACGCCTAGCAAGTTTATATGGCGCTGATATGGCTTTGTGATTCACTAATTTCTGTCGTGAAGAGTCACAGCCCAGATGGTTAAACGAGGGTCTGTGTTTGCACAAGGACTGGGAGATAAATTACCCGTCTGCGGACATATTACAGACATGCACCTGAAAGACGGAATGTTGTAATAGCTTAAGGACAGAAGTGTTACAATGACATTATTTGTGATAATGTAGTGGGTTGTAGTGCAACCATTACCGCGAATCGACAGATATAACAACTCCTTATACGAAAATGACCTTTTAAATAACATGCAAAATTTTCCTACGAGGAAATTTTTTTTAATAGACCCCATAAAACCACGCATGATTGTAACTATTGGCCGGCATTCGAGATGTAAACATAACAGCATTTCATATTGGAGCCTTGTTTAATAGTAAAAACAACGTGCGTGGGACGAAAGTTGCAATATAACCTGACACTTTAGTCGGTTGAAGCAACTGTGAAAATTTACCTCGTCGAGAAAACACCCAGACCTGCCAGAGTTAAGAATAAAATCAGAATTCATTTATTGGACCGGACTTGTTTGAGGCTCTTGAGGATTTAAAAGCCAAGGAAAACTCTACTATTATTAGCAAGAAAAACCGGAATCTGAGGAATCTGAAACACGGAGTCAAAGCGGGAACTTATTGTAAATTAACAACACCACAGAACACGTGTAAGAAGCATCTTCAACAAGTCGCCTTGACTCTATCACTCAGCCACAAGTCTGTGATCCCGAATTCCATTTAAGGTAGGTTCTTCTTCTTTGATCCTTAGCCGCCAACCGTTAAAGCAGTCAGTGGCCATAACGCATGGTGGCGTCTTGTAGGGCAGCAACAAATTGACTTCACATTGTTCGGTCGGCGGCCATTCTTCCTACAGTACCCCAACTCTGGTTCATTCTTTGCATCTCGGCCTCCACAGTTCTCCGCCAAGTTGTTTTTGGTCAGCCTTTCTTTCGTTTTCCTTCGGGGATCCATAAATTAGGGTAAGTTGTATATCTATAATTCTATATTTTACATTATTAACGCGTGAAATAATATGTATATATTGATATATGAATATTAATATGTGAAAATTGCCAAGTGGATGTCCATGTCATTTGAGGCTGTCAACCTCTGCATATAGAATGATGATTTCATGAACTACCACTGCAAGGGGTGGCGACTGCTTTATGCGAGTTTCTTATTGAGAACTAAAAGCAGAGGTAGTTCCAAGTTCCATATGGAGCAGGAAGGGAATGATGAGAGAATGATGTACATACTTATTATATTATTTACATTTTCAACCAGTGTAGATGTAAATTTAAACATATTCACTCTAAAAGTAACGAAAGTTTTCAACATTTTCAACCAATGTAAAGGTAAATATGAATGTATTCAACCTAAAAGTAATGAATGTTTTTCCGCTCAATGGAATTAATATTAATTCCCAGCGAGGGTAACCGTTCCGAGGTAGATGGGATAGTGGAATGAAAAGATAGGGGCACATGAGTATGTGTCAGGAGAACGCAATACTCAAGAGGATATTTGTTCTCTTCTTTTGTGACACTATTCGATGGTACCAATTGAGGGTAATATCTCTGGAACAAGTGAGGATTTAAGTGTCCAGAATTCGACGCTAGACGCCTTCATCAGACGGGTCTTAGAGACGCGGGGCCAGCTTAGTAGTTACTCCCTGACATTTCTTGGAACGTGCTACAACTTTCAATCTTAACCAGTGACGAGTGTGATCCAGTTATTTATCTGCAAAGACCAAAACATCAGCTGGAGCAGAACCACATTGGCAGCTAAGTAGAAACATAAAAGCTGCCAAGTGAACTCTTAACCAATATTCCATAACATTACTCGAAGATTATTATTGTTCGTTAAAGAATTATTAATTTTTTAAACCGTTAACAATAATTGAGTAACTATATTACTTGTATAAAGAGAAATCTAAAGTTGATTTAATCATTTTGAATGTACCACATCCGTATGTCTCAGACAATTTCTTAAATACACTTAAACAGAGCTATATAATAATAAGAGGAATTTTTCTGACTTAACTCAGCTGGGGGCTTAAACGAGCTAACAAATTATAAGAAACCCTTATCCTTCACAAAAGTTAATGGTAGATACTGGAGTTAACACTTGCTCAGCCTCATGCAGCAT
Organism: Oreohelix idahoensis; assembly: GCA_024509875.1. NCBI lineage: Eukaryota > Metazoa > Mollusca > Gastropoda > Stylommatophora > Oreohelicidae > Oreohelix > Oreohelix idahoensis. The sequence goes on from JAMPIV010022926.1 coordinate 617,772, forward strand.
TGTTCTCGCTTTTCTGAATATCTTGTGGACCATCCCTTGAGGTAGAAGCATCATTATCCTTCTACCTACAACTCTGCCAAGAGTGATCTTGTGCGAAGATAGACACCTTTGAAGGCCCACATTAGTTACTCTTGGGTTTTGGCCACTGTTGGTCCACTACAGCAGAGCTAAGGGGAGGCAACCCGTGAAACTATAGTATAATAAAAGATTTGCATCTTTGGTATATAAATATTTCACAAAAATAAAATAAAAAACGTTTACAGAAACAATAAGATGTCACGGTTAGTTCTGTTCATCATTTTATGATTTTAACATGTTGGTTTGTGTTTTCCCTATGAGTTAAACTTAACTTGCATGCAGGTGGTTGTAGTTGACTTCCCTCGGTCGTAACATCTAGGCATTGAAGACACTATGCTTATGCCAGGTGACAGACAGTTTTAGTCCACTGTTGATAGTGCACAATTTCCAAGGAGCATTTGTGTCATGCTTATCATCACCAGTCCGAACCTGCAAATATATGACGAGGTATTGGTACTTGACTTTTACATCCAAGACGCCGTTCCAATGCTGACCGACCACTGGGAAATCAGATTCCTCATTCTGACCACACGAAAATGAGGCTGTGTTATGTCAGTCAAAAAAAAAGGGGAGGGTGGGTTACGTCATAGATCATTACAAAACATATCAGGATTTTTGCACTAATTAAGACATTTTCCAAACTGTATGATTATTCCCCTTTGACTTAGCTTCTGCCAGATTAACAAATGTGTCTCCCTTATAATACACCGACATAAGGTGCTGAATTTTTTTTTTTTTTTTTTTTTTTTTTTTTTTTTTTAACCAGCGGCACTTGGGCTTTCAGCCCTTCGGCCCAATGACATATCATTGCGAGGCTGGGGAACCTGAGGACTTTCCTTCCAACCCGGTCAGGAGCTTCGCTCCTTCCCATCCACAGAGGGTTTATCACAGGAGCCGTTCAGGCTATTCAGTCAAATTTCCGGCCGTAAACATTTCTTCAAACGCCGACGCCCGGGTTTGAACCATGAACACCTGGTCGCCAGTACAACGCCGAAGCCATTACACCAGCGCGGCTCCCAAGGTGCTGAATAAAAGACAAGAAGAAATGACGAGCTTTTTGTGCACATTGCCCAAAAGTAAAACCCTGAAATGGACTGTTAGTCCTGATAAGGAATTTTGAGGTTATATAGTTTGGGAAAGCCATCTTCCTTAGGCAAACGTGAGTTTAGTGCTTGCCACAAGGCAAAGTATATAAACATGAAGATTATGTTAAGCATAAAATTAATTTGAAACATACATCAATTTTAATTATACATTACTTAACACAACACTAAGATATGTTGTAAGCTTAACAATCTACAGTTTTCAAACATATCCTCAGAACAGTGGTTCTGCGAATCTGCGGATAGGTTTTGAGCTTCGATCTAACAATCGCTCACAATGGCGGTTAGTTATGACTTCTCTTCTGTTATTTGGCTGTGTTACGGCTGATTACTGCTAACAATATCCCTCTGGATAACCTCAGCGTTAGCAGATCTTGATGTGATTTCGGGAAGTACGGCCTGGGTCTGAGACGGCTTTTTTATAAACGCATCACAGGTCTAACCTTTTTCATCGAACGTCCAATCATTTCGTTAAGGTCCTACTTAATAAACTTGGGATTGCAAGGCTGTTTTGCGAATTTGTGCTAGCTTAACGACAACATCTAAATTTCCTCGTCATTTATCAAAGATAATGCTCTCCCACTGCCATAATTACATTCATCAATAGTGTAATGAAGTCTGATTCATATCTCGGCACCATTCAAAAATTATCACCGTACAAACCCCGTGGATGTATCTGACCAATGAAAAGCCAGCTTGGTATAAATAGTGTCAGAAGATCGCTAGACATGGAGGAAACGAAAGTGTAGATGTTAAGGATATATCAGAAGGCAATGTGCAACTAATCATGTAATACCTAGATAAAGAAGGACCCAATTCGATAATAGGGATCATTAGCTTTAGGCAGATAGCAATAGATTCACTGGATGTGTTATAGAACCGAAGTTATTATGAAAAGAAGACAGTGGAACATGAACCATGTTGTGTTTTTCCATGTTTCGGTTGCTCCAGTGAATAATCGGATAAACTATAGGGTAAAATGGATATCCATAGCGATAGAGCTCATTCATATGAGTAAAATAAGAAAAAAGCCTAAGATGGAGGAAATCGGTGCAGAAATAAGGATTTCAGAATTATTTTGGATTTACTATCTTAGCACATCCTGCCTTGCCTACACGATTTTGGATGCATGAAAACGCACCTTGGTCCAATTGTCACTTCGTACATCCAAAAGGCTATTATAAAAGGGGAGAGAACGCATGACACAGACACACTCGCCTCCTATTTCAAACTACAGACCCAGAGCACAAGCAGTTATATCAACTCCGTTGCCATCTGCAGAAGTATGAGCAGACTGTGTAACCATTAAAAGCCTGTCTGTGATTGAGGGTAAGCGAGATGTTAAAACCCGAACTGTGTAGGTTTCAATTGTGTAATAATTAAGTAGAACAAAGGATTGAGCAAGTTGGTTGTGGAAAGCGTTTAAAGATATTATGCTTGCTGGAAAGAACTATCCAAACTGGAGGAAGGAATGACTATAATAGATTGATTTTCTGTATTATTTGAGATATGGCACAATGACTACCATAAGGCCTATATGATTTTATTGAAACAAATCATGGACAGAACTGTAACAAGTGAATTACTGAACTGTTGTGTTAGAACTTGACCGAATAGTGTTATTCATGACTTACTATGTCTCTTGTGAGTTACCACAGCTTGTCTGAACTGTCTCATACCATCTCCTGTCTGGCTAAGGAGACAATGAGCGATACTACGTAGGTTGTATATATTGTTTCAGGTTATATCCTGCCCTGAGCGTCATACACAATCTCTTGTGACCAAGTCAGCAATTAGATGCTCAAGTTTGTCAGAGCATTGCCAGTATTAACAGTGTCATCTTGACGAGCGGAGGACCCGCAGTGGTGGGGTTCTATCCAGTCATACTGCTGTGCGAGGCCTAGGAAGGACTTTGATTCAGATAAGTAGCTCAGTGTTGGGCTACTCTTCAGTTTTCAAACAACACCAAATTAACCCATCTACGAATAGACTATGTGATGATGAAACCTTGTAGTGTATATAAAAGACATTTGACAATCATATGAATCATAAAGTAACATTTAGAATAATCTATTCTAGAAAGCTCAAAAATAGAGACAGATTCCATCATGAAGCAAGAAAACAGTGAAATTGAACTATATTAGTTTAATAAATAAACTGTAAAAGTGTTATATATGTATTTGAAAGTGACCTAACATTTTATTTTGTATTCAATTGAATTTTATTTGAAAAATTAACAAAGAACAAAGAAGATAAGATCTTGTACATAAATAAATTCTAATTTGTACCCAGAAGTCTTCAGTGAATTATTTAAATTTGGTTTAAAGTTCTTCTTGTGTAATTAATTACCCCTAGCAGAGTTATTGTCTAAGGTTAGTCTGGAGAGGAGCCCATAAGAATCTAGATAGCACAGTACCATCTCATCTAGGAACCTCTACAGCTTGACTATACCTTTGATGTCGATACTTACTTACTTACTTAGTCGTTCCCCTTCTACCGTGAGGTGTAGAGGTTTGGAAGAGAGAGCGTCAGACTATCCTATCGGCTGTCTTCCTCCTGGCCTGGTTCCACTCTAGTCCTCGGTCCTTCAAAGATTGTCTAATGTTTTCCTCCTCTGGGTCGTCCTGGGGGTCTGGATCCCTGGCTCTTTGTTTCCCATGCTTGTCGTGGTAGCCGATCTTCTCCCATTCTGCAGACATGGCCAAACCATCTTAGTGATGTCGATACACCATTACTCTTTTCAGAGAATGGGGTATTTCTTGCAAGACCATCTCTTTTCTGGCACTATTCTGGTATCCTCTGATACATCTATTTGTCCAGGAGAATATCACCATTATCATATCTTTCCTTTCGCTACAAGTAGTTTCTGCACAAATCTCAAAACTAATTATTCTGTATGGAGCATTAATTATAAAAATATCGCAGAATTTATGGTGTGCTAGTTTATATAGGATTTCCATATAGAAGTTCGTTTAATTTTCCAGTGTATATCTGGCCGTGTCATGACACCTCCTTACTCAGGAAGAAATTAAGTGATCATTTTAAGACTGAGACCAGGCCACTGAAGATTCAAATACCTTTGGTTTAGTAAATTAAAAATAGTACAGACAAATACGTACCCATGTCGAAAAGTCAAGCAAAGAGTAGAACGTGTTCTCCTAGATTGCCGGCTCCACAGGAGGAGTGGGCTGACAGTGTGGCCTTCAGTCATCTGATGGAGAAGATATATGACGATTAGAATTGCCTGAGAATATTGTGAGAAAAAAGTATGTGGGTAAATGAGACTAAACAAAGTTAAAATAAAAAAGAACATCAGACGTAAGACGTAAATAACACGCGTTAACAGACTTAACGTTAGCCACTGTGATAGTGGAACTGTCATCAAAATACATGGTATAAGCTTGATGTGAATCATTCGTGACAGGTGAGGTGACGAAGCGAGCTGACACATTCAACTCTGACTTTACAGATGTTGTTGGTATTGTTGTTCAACTAGGGTTGCTGAGCTTCTCACTCTTTAGCAGCCAATACCAAGTTGAAGACTCCTTGGTATTATCTACACTGTAGATCTAGACTTTTCCTGTGGCTTGTCTATCATTCCTTAACGTATTAAGTTAGAATAATGAGATACAGTTTCTTTACCAGGTGTTTTATCCTGGCTTGGCAAGCACTTGACAAATCATCACTTCTGGTTTCAAGTTAAAAGTAAGAAGCGGGTGGTGGCATACTGCCCATTCCCCGACGTACGTGGAGCTCTCCTATTACGCAGAGCTAAAATATTGTACTCTGGTTCTGGGCTGTCCCAAAGAATTGTCACGTCCACACGGAGTCACGTCCACGCGGAGTCACGTCCACACGGAGTCACGTCCATGCGGAGTCACATCCAGGCTCCAAATAAGTAAGGGTAGTCCCATAGCAGATGCTACAGTAGGGGAGAGAAGTGTTAGAGACTTCACAATATTAAGTCCAGTATTTTCATGACATGGGGCGACCACTTTGCTTTCCCTAACTCAAGAGCAGAATCAGGTATCCATTTACAGCTAGGTAGATTTAAGCGTGAGGTTACCAAGTTTCGATCCCGGAATCCGGTAGCCGTGCCACGAGAGGAAAGCACTCTAACCGGTTGGCCAATCCGCGGCTCAAATACTTAACGAGAACATGTAAATGGTAGACACTAGCAAGAAAGAAAGAAAGTTGATACTAGACCACATAAAAGAAACAAATCTGATAAGTACTTAGGGGATTTAAACCAGGGACCATCCGATCAACGCCATCATCTTGGTAAGAGAGTGAACGGTAACAGGACTCGTGACCAGCTAATCTTAGCTGATGTCTTTCTTCCTTCCTTTCTTTCTTTCTTTCTTTCTTTCTTACAAGTGCGTCCCATTTACTTATTTTTGTTGATTATTCAGTAGCGATATTCAGATACTGCTATAGGGGAGTGAATTGATAGAGACTTCTCTATACTAATTCTTAGTTCTATGAGGTGAGGTTACCGGATACCTTCCTCACTTCCTTTGCCTTCCCTAAATCAAGAACATAATGAGGGGCCAATTTACAGCTAGGTAGACTGAAGAGTGACGCTTCAAGTTTTCAAACCTGGGAACTTTGCCCCGAGATGCAAGTGTCCTAACCCCTCTGCCACCCGACGCTCCACCGATATAACTAACCAACACTTAAACACATTTACTTCCACCTCTTGCTTTGACCTAGTATAGGGAAGTCTCTAACTAGTATAGTGAAGTCTCTAACTAGTATAGTGAAGTCTCTATCTAGTATAGTGAAGTCTCTAACTAGTATAGTGAAGTCTCTAACACTTAAATACCCTACGGTAGTATCTGCTATGGGACGTTCTTTACCTTTTTGTATAAAGCCGGAAGTGATTGAAAGATGGAAATGAGAAAAAAAACGTTCGCGGAATTGTAGCTGAGTGTCGTAAATTTAGAAAGGTATAGAGATGTATTTGGTCCCGTCTGAATAGAACAGAAATAGTGCGTTTATCTGAGAAAGAAAGTGTTAGCATAGATACCACGAGTGAATAGATTAAAGTGAAGATCTGTCTCTGGAATGAGTGAATTCTCTAGTCCAGCCTATCTATACGACTATCTTTAGAAGAAGACGATCTATCACACTTCCCTATAATGTTAATTATAAGTTATCCACACACACACACACATACACACACACACACACACACACATTTATGTGACAACAAGACACACACACGTGAAAACTATGCTAAATGGAGATTTGGGCTGACCAACACAAGTAATTAAGTTTTGTTTAGCTTATTATCAATTAAACTCTTCACAACATCAAACATATATTCACTCATTCATAACCTTCCACTCCCAAAGGAGCATAGGCCTTCAACAAACACATGCCAAGTGTCACGAAGTGGTTTTAAGTTTATAGAGTGTGCCTGAATGAAAGCAAGACCCTAGTATGAGAAAGTCTGAGAAGATAGAATTTAGATGGAAAATAACATGCCTGTGGACAGGTGAGACTATTGGCTCAAGAGATAGACCCAGGATTTGAATCTCCCCCTGCCGCTTCGTGACTAAAAAAAAATGGCTATAGTCTCCCCACCTCTGACTGCCTTGAAACACAAGGAGATAAGGTGTATAATTACGACCACAAACACCACTATACAGACAACATAAAGTAAGTATAGTAAAGAATAGAAGCTGATCCAGTAAATAATATATGTATATATTTATTTACATACAAGAAAACATAAAATGGCATCATACGTCATCAAGTCAGTCAATAGCGTGCACTGTTGCACGGCCTGGAAAAACCAAGGTAACAATTAAATTGAGAGACACTCAACCAAAAAAAAAACCCAAATCACATTCACTCTTCCTGTCACCCTGCTGAGGAACAATAAAAATGGTTAGTGATTTAAACCAAATCTACTTTGGTGGGGCTGTCAACTTTTAGCCTCCACTCTCTAACACTAATAAATTTCTGTCTTAGTCCTGGTGACTCTTCCTCAACGAACGGCTACACAGCTTTCTACTAGTTAGGCGATAGGCGCCGATAACTACACCACACGAAATGCTAAAATTAATAGACTTGGTTTTTCGAACGCAGACTCAGTGTCTATCCGTCCAATGGATACTGAACAGACCCTACTGGTCCTGTCTATTTTCTCCCTCCTTCTCTATCTTCCTCTCTTGATCTCAGTGTCTCTCTAACACTCGAGGGCTGATGATGCGGCGTCTCCGTTACGCTCTTCTCTTGATTTCTATCAGGACCTAGGTATGGTAACCCTGTCACCTGTTCCTGATTTTGGTGATGACGATGTTCGGATATCAAGCATGAGGGACTTGATTAACTGTAGACAAAACTTTTCTCTGCGGCTGAATAGCTGCCCTCTTTTAACCCGCTCCGGAGTTAGAGGAAAAAACCACAGCCTTGATTTCAGGCTGTACAAAATGAAACTAGTCTCCCGGCCACCTGCCGTTGCTAGAGACTATAATAGCGATGCTCTCGGCTGTATGATAAATAAACCTCGGTCCAGCTGAAGCATAGGGACTTCACTGCCAGAGACCATAGGGTAATTTTCTTTTGCTCCTGACGATACTCGAGTACTCTGACCCTGAGATATGTCTTTTGCCGTGGATAATTTTATTTGACAAAATTATGCTCCCCACTGTTTCCGCCGTGACTCGCTGAAATTAAAAGAAACAGCGACTCATGTACACCCACTCTAAAATCGCTTATCTCTAACATATACGATACATAAAATAATTCTATACACGTGTCTCTTCATTCTCACTTCTTCTCCCCTTTCTCTCGTTCTTCACAACAATGCATAAAATACCACTATCCCACGTGGCCTCTTCATCCCCCCTCCTTCTACTAAAATCTGCCAGGTAAAACAAACAATAGCCCAGACCCGTCTGACATGTTACATGGCCGTTACGCATGGCCGATCACGTGTTCAAACTTGACAAAATTAGGGAAATCCTTTTACCCATTAACACAGGAGTTTCCCCGGCTTACTCTTATAAATTAAATCTCGCTATAGGAATAGTTTCCTCCCCTAAGCAGTATAATTCATTTACAACGTAAATCTGAACCCTCTGACAATATTTCTCACATTTTTAAGGCTCAGAAAAATTAACGAACACACCAGGGATTTCCCCATAAATTTACATTAGAAAATATACAGGAATAAATGGTGGTTTTACATAACATCCTACAAATATGGCACACGTGTTTCTCACAACTCCACACACTCCTATCTATTGCCAAAATCATAGAAAGAATAAGCACACTGTTGCATTACGTCGTTCTTCAAAAATAGTAATTAATGGCGCTATCGTTTATTTTAAAACTGAAAAGTTAATCTTTACCTAAGGGCGAATTTCTGAAAAACCCACTAATAAGTAAAACGAAATTTCTGAAAAACCCACTAATAAGTAAAACGATGAATAAAATAGTTACATACCGATTATCGTTTGTTTTTCCCACGGTGGAGAACGATAATTACGACGTCCTACGGCCAGGCAATAATTTTTCATAGAGACCGAATCCCCGTTTTCTGTCTCAATATATACAAGAGAAACCGCCCACGCGGATTTCCCTTCTTACGCAAATCGCGGACCAATGGGAGCGCTAGAAAAATTAATACTATCAACCCACGCAAACCCCGCATGCTTCCGGCCGCGGGCTTCCGGCCTCGTCATATCGCGTGCCGGAAATGGCGATTATTTCCGTAAACAACGAACTTTACGGGAATCGCGAAAAATCAGAAGAAAGTAAAACTGATGCTAGAATAAAATAAACCTACCATCATAAATGAACCCATTTAATTTATCTACTCAAAAAAATACCAAACACGATATATATTCAAATGAGAAGAAATAAAATGGTGAAAAAGCGTGCCCGAAAATAGCGATTTCCGTAAACAACGGAAAATCGCGTGATCAGAAGAAAATAAAACTGGTGAAAATTCAAAATAGAACCACAGAATCGGGCCTGTTAAAAGTCAGAATTACAGTGTCACATCACATAAGTCCCCCCTTTCAAGTACGGGAACCGTGCTAAATCACTGAAATCTCTGGGTTTACTACTGGCCCGTATCTAGATCTACCTCTCGATCTAATCACTGTCATAATTAGCATTATCATACAGGCCCATCTCCATATCCTTGAGAATCTTGGCAAGCCCTGGATCGTGAGGGTCACGCCATGGGATTTCCTCCTGGCGACTGCAACATGACTGGTCGCCCTTCCTCCTCCCTCTCATGTGTTTCCTTCGCCCACGAATTTTCCTGGCGGCGCGTGGTAAATAATGATTACCAGCTGGTGCAACCTCCCAGTGTTTTGAAACAGTCTGACTGGCTTGGCCAGACATCGCCGTAACAGGGCGTAACTGTTTACAGTTGACTGAAGAACCGTGCACATGTTTCTTCTTGTCAGTATTTCCCTCCCTTGAGAGATGTAATACCATCGGGGGCCTAATTCCCGACGACAAAGAAGATACTTCTGAAGTAAGAGGCGTCACCACTGTTTGACCTTTAGGCTGAACAGGGCTGACAGGCGAATACGCCTCTGTAAATAACATTCCACTGTCTTTAGAGGCGTCTCTCCTCCTCATAGCAAGACAAGGATGTTTGAGCTCCCGTGGGGCTCCGTGAATTTGGGGCTTTCCCCTTTCACTTCTCTGGCCTGCAGTAGGCCCTCTTGCATTAGCAAGAATCGGTGTGGTTGGGTTTCCCAAAACTATGTATGGGCTTCCCAGGATGAAATCATGTGCTGGCTGTGCCATTACAGCTGCCTTAATGGTGCCAGACACAAACTGACATTTCACCTCAATATTGGCTACAGGCAGACGCTGTGAGATCCCTCTTCTCAAAATTCCACCAATCTCAACTAATTCTCCTGTCCACTGCCCTGGTTTCACCAAATGACGAGCGATGATACTGGGGTAAGTAAGCCCGCTGTCAAACAAACACGTAGTGGCCGTCCCATTCACTACGGCTGGTCCACTGTTAGAGAACAACTTCTCTGCCTGGACTGGTTCCCATTTATTCCCTTTAGTCCATCTCACCGGTCTTAAACAAGCTGCATGATGAGCTGGGGGTTTGTTCATGCACCGGGATGTCCAGTGGGAAGTGGTTCTACAATTCTGACAATACCTCTCATTATCTCCCCTGTTCCTAGCGGGTTCCTGAGAGGTTGTTGTCAGTGCTCTGTTATGCTGCTGGGGGCGCAAGTTATAACCAGAATGAGGCTCCTTGCGAGAAGGCCCTGGTTGCTGATGAGCTGGGGAAGTAGCCGGCTGCGATGATGAAGCTCCTTTGTCTGGGGCTGGCAGGTCTTGGTTTTTCCGTTTCTTGCTCAGTACCTCGGCCTGTGCTGTTTGGAACCTTTCGGCGAACACGATAATCTGATCAAGTTGCTGGGCACCCTGCTCCGCCAGATATCGCCTCAAGTCGGGGGACATGTTTGCCTTGACTTGTTCACACAGAACTAACTCCTCCAACCCTTCAAACGTTTTCGCCAATCCTGACAGTTCCCTCCAGCGAGTAAGGTAATTTCTCACCCGCTCGGCAAACTGTGCGAAACTCTCTCCCTTCTCCGGCCTGCTCTCCCTGAACATGGTTTGGCATTTCCGGGGTGTCCACTGAAATCTTTGCAACAAAGCATTTCGCAGTGCCTCAAAGTTGTTCTGGTCATCTAGGAGCATCTTGTTGTAGACTTCATAAGCATGACCTTTCAAAGATTGCGATAATTTCAGGCACCAAAGACTCTCATCCAACCCGTATGCCTTTGCCATCCGTTGAAATTTTTCTAAAAACACGTCAATCTTTTCATTCCCATTAGGGAACGAGTCAAATGGGAAGCTCATGGCGGCCATCCGGGGTCCTCCGTTTCCTGAGGTGTCTGTCGCTCCTGCTCCGGGTGAATCTCCATTAGCCGAACTACCTCCCGAAGCTCGGTACTGCAGTTCCAGAGAACGCAGGGCAAGTTCATGCTGTCTCTCCGCTGCCTTCTCCCTCTCCTGTGCTTCCAATTTCCGAAGTTCCATCTCGGCCTGCCTCTCCGCTGCTTTTGCGGTGGCTATCCTTTCCTCTTTTGCTGCTTCTGCGGCGGCTATCCTTTCCTCTTTTTCTGCGGCGGCGGCCCTTTGCCTTTCCTCAATTTCTGCGGCGGCTGCCCTGTCCTCCTTCTCTTTCTCTCGCTGAATATGCCTATCAGTTTCCCTTATCAGGTAGGCCTTAGTCTCCTCCTTATCCATTCCCATATCCTGAGCAGATTCACGCCAGGCAGCTCGTAACTTGGCCATATCCGCCATCTTACCTGTAAACTGCTGTAAGTTCACAACTGACAGAAAATGACAGAAAGGAGAACAAAAGGAAGGAACTACCTGTTATGTAATAGGAAGTGTTCCTCCTATAACCGATGTCCCAAAAACCCGAACTCAGACTAGCGTCAAGTCTGAACAATAACCTGAAAAAATTTAGTTAAGAAGCTACCAAAAACTAAATTACCTTCCTGTTAAAGAAAAATATCTCGGTATGCCATCAATTACCTCTTAGTCATATAAGTCAAAAATACCACAAAAATCTACTAGACTGCACCCTGTGGAAAAACCTATACTGGATCAGTTCTAATAGCTCAAGTCTAGGGGATAGTTAAAGAAAATCTATTCTCAGAAAACTTTCTAGAGACAATCTATGAATATAGATCACAGAATTGATCTCAACAGAATGATCCAGGACGAGCCCCCACTTGTCACGAAGTGGTTTTAAGTTTATAGAGTGTGCCTGAATGAAAGCAAGACCCTAGTATGAGAAAGTCTGAGAAGATAGAATTTAGATGGAAAATAACATGCCTGTGGACAGGTGAGACTATTGGCTCAAGAGATAGACCCAGGATTTGAATCTCCCCCTGCCGCTTCGTGACTAAAAAAAATGGCTATAGTCTCCCCACCTCTGACTGCCTTGAAACACAAGGAGATAAGGTGTATAATTACGACCACAAACACCACTATACAGACAACATAGAGTAAGTATAGTAAAGAATAGAAGCTGATCCAGTAAATAATATATGTATATATTTATTTACATACAAGAAAACATAAAATGGCATCATACGTCATCAAGTCAGTCAATAGCGTGCACTGTTGCACGGCCTGGAAAAACCAAGGTAACAATTAAATTGAGAGACACTCAACCAAAAAAAAACCCAAATCACATTCACTCTTCCTGTCACCCTGCTGAGGAACAATAAAAATGGTTAGTGATTTAAACCAAATCTACTTTGGTGGGGCTGTCAACTTTTAGCCTCCACTCTCTAACACTAATAAATTTCTGTCTTAGTCCTGGTGACTCTTCCTCAACGAACGGCTACACAGCTTTCTACTAGTTAGGCGATAGGCGCCGATAACTACACCACACGAAATGCTAAATATAATAGACTTGGTTTTTCGAACGCAGACTCAGTGTCTATCCGTCCAATGGATACTGAACAGACCCTACTGGTCCTGTCTATTTTCTCCCTCCTTCTCTATCTTCCTCTCTTGATCTCAGTGTCTCTCTAACACTCGAGGGCTGATGATGCGGCGTCTCCGTTACGCTCTTCTCTTGATTTCTATCAGGACCTAGGTATGGTAACCCTGTCACCTGTTCCTGATTTTGGTGATGACGATGTTCGGATATCAAGCATGAGGGACTTGATTAACTGTAGACAAAACTTTTCTGCTGCTGAATAGCTGCCCTCTTTTAACCCGCCCCGGAGTTAGAGGAAAAAAACCACAGCCTTGATTTCAGGCTGTACAAAATGAAACTAGTCTCCCGGCCACCTGCCGTTGCTAGAGACTATAATAGCGATGCTCTCGGCTGTATGATAAATAAACCTCGGTCCAGCTGAAGCATAGGGACTTCACTGCCAGAGACCATAGGGTAATTTTCTTTTGCTCCTGACGATACTCGAGTACTCTGACCCTGAGATATGTCTTTTGCCGTGGATAATTTTATTTGACAAAATTATGCTCCCCACTGTTTCCGCCGTGACTCGCTGAAATTAAAAGAAACAGCGACTCATGTACACCCACTCTAAAATCGCTTATCTCTAACATATACGATACATAAAATAATTCTATACCACTTCTTCTCCCCTTTCTCTCGTTCTTCACAACAATACATAAAATACCACTATCCCACGTGGCCTCTTCATCCCCCCTCCTTCTACTAAAATCTGCCAGGTAAAACAAACAATAGCCCAGACCCGTCTGACATGTTACATGGCCGTTACGCATGGCCGATCACGTGTTCAAACTTGACAAAATTAGGGAAATCCTTTTACCCATTAACACAGGAGTTTCCCCGGCTTACTCTTATAAATTAAATCTCGCTATAGGAATAGTTTCCTCCCCTAAGCAGTATAATTCATTTACAACGTAAATCTGAACCCTCTGACAATATTTCTCACATTTTTAAGGCTCAGAAAAATTAACGAACACACCAGGGATTTCCCCATAAATTTACATTAGAAAATATACAGGAATAAATGGTGGTTTTACATAACATCCTACAAATATGGCACACGTGTTTCTCACAACTCCACACACTCCTATCTATTGCCAAAATCATAGAAAGAATAAGCACACTGTTGCATTACGTTGTTCTTCAAAAATAGTAATTAATGGCGCTATCGTTTATTTTAAAACTGAAAAGTTAATCTTTACCTAAGGGCGAATTTCTGAAAAACCCACTAATAAGTAAAACGAAATTTCTGAAAAACCCACTAATAAGTAAAACGATGAATAAAATAGTTACATACCGATTATCGTTTGTTTTTCCCACGGTGGAGAACGATAATTACGACGTCCTACGGCCAGGCAATAATTTTTCATAGAGACCGAATCCCCGTTTTCTGTCTCAATATATACAAGAGAAACCGCCCACGCGGATTTCCCTTCTTACGCAAATCGCGGACCAATGGGAGCGCTAGAAAAATTAATACTATCAACCCACGCAAACCCCGCATGCTTCCGGCCGCGGGCTTCCGGCCTCGTCATATCGCGTGCCGGAAATGGCGATTATTTCCGTAAACAACGAACTTTACGGGAATCGCGAAAAATCAGAAGAAAGTAAAACTGATGCTAGAATAAAATAAACCTACCATCATAAATGAACCCATTTAATTTATCTACTCAAAAAAATACCAAACACGATATATATTCAAATGAGAAGAAATAAAATGGTGAAAAAGCGTGCCCGAAAATAGCGATTTCCGTAAACAACGGAAAATCGCGTGATCAGAAGAAAATAAAACTGGTGAAAATTCAAAATAGAACCACAGAATCGGGCCTGTTAAAAGTCAGAATTACAGTGTCACATCACACCAAGTCCTCCTGTCACGTGCCATCATCTCAAGTTCTTTCCACGTTCTCCTCATCATTTTCACCTCTGTTTCCAGCTCTCTTCTCCATATGCTTCTTGGTCTACCTCTGCCTCTCTTGCCCTGGGGGTTCCAGAACAAGGACTGCCTTGTAATGCTATCAACAGGTCTCCTCAATGTGTGTCCTATCCATCGCCATCGTCTTCTTCTCATCTCTTGTTCCACTGGCACTTGTCTAGTTCTTGTTCTCAGTTCCACGTTGGTAACCTTGTCATACCATTTCAATCCCTCTATTCTACGCAAGCACCCATTTATGAAAGTCTGTAGCTTTTTGGTTGTTGTCTTTGTTGTTCTCCATGTCTCAGAGCCATACAATAGGACTGACTTCCCATTTGCGTTGAAGATTCTTATTTTCGTGTTGGTTCCGATTTCTCTTGATTTCCATATATTTCCCAATGCAATGAAAGCCTCTCTTGCCTTTTGTATTCTTATTTTGATATCGCATTCTGTCCCTCCAACCTTGTCTATATTACTGCCAAGATATGTGTACGATTCTACATCTTGTATTGGCGTTTCTTCCAGTTCAACCCTGTAATCATTACCTGCATTTATTCTCATTATTTTTGTCTTTTCCCTGTGTATTTTCAGACCCAATTGCTGTGACCTCTCATCGAGTGTTTTCAATTTGTCCTGCATCTGATTACGGTTATAGGACAGAAGAGCCAAGTCATCAGCAAAATCCAGATCATCCAACTGCTTAGTCAGAGTCCACTGGATTCCATTTCTGTTGTGTTGTCGATGATCTCATAACCCAGTCTATTGCTAGTAAGAAAAGAAATGAAGACAAGAGGCATCTCTGTCGCACTCCTGTTCTTATCCCAAACGGTTCTGTAAGCTGTCCTTCGTGAAGAACTCTGCATGTCATGTCTTCATATGTTTTCTTTATTAAATTAATGATCTTCAGGGGAACTCCATAATGCCTCATCAATTTCCAAAGTGATTCTCTGTCTACACTGTCAAATGCCTTTTCGTAGTCCACAAATCCGATGTATAGTGGTGAATTCCATTCCAGACTTTGTTCAACTATTATTCTCAAAGTGGCTATCTGGTCTGTACATGATCTGTTTTGTCGAAAACCTGCTTGTTCATCTTTCAGTTTCTTGTCTATGGACTCAAACATATATAAGTCAATAAAATCATAGGTTACAGAATTATGAAAATAACCCCATAAGTGCCTTTCCCTCTGTTGAGAAAAGATCCTGCAAGAGGTAAATAACCCAAAAAGGTCAAATATTAACACTAGGGTGTAGGATAGACAATAAAGCAAAGAAGAAAGTTTTTACTGAAGCTTTCCCAGTAAAATAATCAAGTTAGCGAACAAAAAAAAAAAACGAAGTGTGTATAATGATGATACAAAGAAAAGAAAATATTCACTCCTCTTTTTCTCACTCTGTCAATCTGTGGCCACATACAATCTCGCTTACCTACTAGGTGGTTAACAACCTCTTGAACGTACACATAAATGAACATGTATCAGAATCCAGTGTTGTACATTTCCGAAGTAAGCCCCAGTTCCTCCACGAATGCGTAATTTTCCTAATGGGGAACGCCTACTTTGGTAGTGAATTATTGGATATGAAAATGTCACATCAGATAGTTCAGGAATCAAAATATAAACCGCGATCTAGTGTTCACAGTAGACAGTATACAGTACTCCCAATAGCTAAAGGAACATCGGGTTGGTAACTGCTATTAGAGATAATGATGATGATGAAGGTATATCCTATCGGTTTTTCTCTCTCTGGGGTTGGGTGCCGATTCTGAAACAATGTATTCTAAGGGGTAAATCCGCTTGGAAACACAATTGTCATTAGTCCGAAAAATATGTGTGTATATTTGGCCACAGCGGGCTGATAAATTGAATGCAAAAAATCTGGGTATTTTGTGTGTCCGGTTACTTCACTCTCATTGTTTATATTTTAGTCTCTCTGAATGAAGCAAGGGGACCGAACAGGTCAACATCGAAGACCCAATAATCAATAAGAATTGTCACTGGTGCTATTTAGACCGCTGGCAGCTGGTTTGTGACCCGTACTAAAATAGGAAGAAAACAAACATTTTACCACAATATCAATATACTATCCTATCACGCGAAAAGGTAAGATCTCTTATCCTCTCTGTCATGTAATTAAATTAAAAGACGCACGTGACTTAGTCTATCTTATCACGCTTCGCTCCACTGGTACGAGTTGGGTTTTCGGTATCCGCCTTTCCCCTCCCGCCAGGTAGAACACTCAGCGCACAATATCAGTGTTAATTTAATTATGACTACTTTACAAATATCGCTTGTCATTACTAGCTATTTGTTTCGCCACGTGATATTACGCTAAACACTTATAACATTACACATAATGGATAGAAGTGAATTGAATTCGTCCAGTATCAATCGCCTAGTGTATTATTTAGCCACTTATTATTTAGCCACTTAAAACATCTCTTTCTGAATGATAGCGGGTGATTAAATCTACATTACACCTGGAAAAATTAGCTATAAGTTATTCAATATGTTAGTCTTAGCACCTAGAAAAATCCCAGTGAATTAAAATGATAAACTTTAACACACTAAATTACTTAATTGCTAATATATATTACCGCAATCAGAAATGAACAATCTCCACGGAATGATATGCCATACTGTTACACGGGCTCTAGTATAACGAGCTAGATTATCCAAATGTTTCTGAGCGACTGATAAACTGACTTTAAGAGGACGGAGTATTTGTACAGGAATGGTGTTATTTCACTAACGGTCGCGATAAGTCGCGCCTTCGGCCGCATCAGGGAAAATCTACCGTTCGATACCCGAAGTAAAAGATTCTACGGTTCGCTCACTCGCAAATCGCCGAGACGACATCAAAAAGACCTGGCCATGTTAGCAGGCCTTTCTTTGATTTCGTCCCTCTGCCGTAGATCAATGAATTACGTCCCCTGGGACCACGGACATCAAACAGATACCCTGCTAAATTTCTGCCCGTCTTTCCCTCTTCAAAGAATCTTAATTATCTCTGCGCGCTCTTCTGTCTGATCTGTCACTATCGATGAGTGACGTCTCAGCTCGCTCGAGAACTCAGTTAACCACCCCGGTCTTCCCCCCTCTTGTTAAGACGGTCGGGTGCGAAAGTTTGTAAACGCTCATTAGCGCATGAAACAGAAAGAATAGGCGTGGCTTCAAAAGAGAGTCTACAGGCAGCGAATTGCCTGGTTTTGCGTAGCAAAAATTATAAACATTAGATAGGGAGCAAAGCTAGACGGATCACTGTGGCTATATTTACATAAATACGAGGTATGTGACACTGAGAGAGAATTATTTTAAAATAAGAACGCCTAAAAATACGTTAGAGATATTCAAGACCCCCAGCATTTTTTTTTCTGAAGTTTGAACACACACACACTCTCTCTCTCTCTCTCTCTCCCTCTCTCTCTCTCTCTCTCTCTCTCTCTCTCTGTTATAGGAAATCTGTTGAGATTAACAACACAAAATTGAAAAAGTATTGCGTCAGATACCACCAGGCATTTATAGAACACTCCTCGTTCCTTGCCACGTCCAGAGCTAGAAATATAAACTGTTTTAAAACCTCTGAGCGCAATGTCATCGTCGGTTATTTTCTCATATCTGACAGTAAGAAATAAAGTACAATACTTAATTCGCAGAGAAAGGAAAAACTACTTTAGAAATTTAGTTCAGAGCAAAACTAACAGTACAGAGATATGGAAGGCAATCAACACCTTAGTGAACAAACGAAATTTTCCAGACCCAGATACTCCCAATACGCCACTTTCTTGTACAGACTACAGCAATCATTTTCAGACAGACATCAATAAAATAAAATCCACCATTCCGTCTCCCCCTTGTGACTTAAGCAAATTATCAACGTTCTGCGAGAACAAATGTACTAACACAATTCCACCTGTAGTGAATTTCTAAATACAATATCTAAATTAATATATATAACAATATCGGGCATAAAGGAAAAGATAAGAAAGTACAAAAGAATTTTCTACTAGAACTGTTGGTATCGCCTCCGCCGTCAGATTATTATTTGCTAACGCATAAGACGAACAAAACGGTACCAAAATTTTTCAAATTCGTCCTTGACATAATCACTTTTCCTAGTTCTAAAAAAATTTGTGCCTAAAAATGCATTGTGGAACGAGGAGGGGCAAGGAAAGATAAAATGCTAATACGTTTCGCATTGATTTTAAACTAAAAGCCAACTATAGCAAGTGGCAAGCCTTGCCACAGGGGGTTTCCCCGAAATACGACGAAAAAATTAGAACATGTAGACACCTCGTGTCACAAAAACAACCTTAGCTCTTATTTCAAAGGACGTAATTAGGACGTAAATAGAGACGACAGCACATGGAAAAGAATTGAACGTGTAGTAGACTAAAAATAAAAACACTAACATAGAAAAAAAAACTCTGTACTTCTGAACCAAGCCAACTAGTCCCATATAAATTATATATTCGTGTACCTTAGGACTTGCTGACAAAGAATATGGTAATAGTTACGCAAATAGTCTATTAATTAACTAATTATAGCCATAATACTATAGTGGACCCGACCAGACTGTCAAGTAAAGATCATGCCTGCTTACAATTTTTTATGGCATGTTTTGAAAAAACGACTTTGGGTAAATGAGGTTAAAAGGTACGGGATATTTGATTGGCTGGATTTTAAAGGAAGGCGAAGTATGATTGGTTGACCAATAACTAAAAATATATTTGCATTGAAACATATTGAGAGTCGTTATTTGAAACGATAGATTCAAAATTAAATGTAAACATGGTCCCATTGGACAAAGCAGTAGATATAGGCACGAAACGGGGACTGTCCCATGCCATTACAAGAAAATTGTGTGCAACGCAAGATCGATGAGAGCAGGCGGAGAATTTTCTAACATAGGAAAAGCCTGGACATAGGGGCAGATCGAAAATGTGCCAGATTCTATTGCCTAGTCATCGTTTTACTTGTGTTATTTCCTTGTATCTGTGGTAAGATTGATTTTCTTAATATTTTATTTAAAATAAAATTTGAATGTGAGATACTAACATACGATTATAAGTAAGTGAGTCTATGGCAGACTCAAAACAGAGTCTAGAGATAGATCCAGCATATGAAAGACTATCAGAGAGGTGTAGACCAACTAAATTATATAGGATTATCATCAGGAGCATAATACCTATCCTATGGTATGGACAACAGATTATTGCTGGATATGCAGAGGCGTTGTAACTATTAGGGGAGAGGAGTACTGGTATACCTGGTCACATCAAAAGAAACTGGTGAAAGGGATTGTCGTAAAGAGCTGATCTTGCATGTTTGTTTGTAATGTGCCTGTCCTGGTTGTTGAGTATTAGTGTAGGCTGTTGATTACGAAGGAGGCATATCCTTCTGATTTCAGAGGTTTTTGGTTGCTGTCAATAACTGGTGCCAGACTACAGTGGGCCGATATATTCATGCCACAGTCTTGCCTTTTTCGGAGACAACTGTAAACCACCATCATTCTTGAAGAAGTGGGAGCTGAAGGTTGTCGTTCAGCGAAGTGCAGGAAGATTCCTACAGCATATTACCAAGTTAGGTGCATGTTACGGCACCTGATCGCTCAACTAACATTATATTAGAAAAGAGACTGGGAATAGTGATGTAAACATTCCATCAGTGTCAATAAAAACTTACAAACAACATGCAGAGATGATGATAGTAAACAATCAACCAGTGTATACTAGAAGTCACCTCAGTTAAACAATACAACTACACCCTTATATAATAATATATGTATTATGGACAGAATTTCCATTGTATAAATTGATTGATGTAATTAATTTCTATGATTTCACTTTGATTGTCAGTCCTGATTCCAAATAAATCAGATTCAGGACAATAAATTGAAAAACCTTAACTTTCAACCACTTCTTACTAAAGATAGACTTTTAAAGTGTAGTTTGTATGTGATTGTCGTGGCACTGTTGTGTTGTAGTAGATAATAAAATAATTTGTGTAATTGTTTATATGTTTAGTTGGTTAATGCAACCTTACACTACATTTCATAACCCTAGACACCAAACGTAGTCATCTTATAGTCTATCAAGAATAAGTCTGAATGAGATCATAGTGGTGGAAGTAGAAAGGTGCCCTGGAAATTTACTCAAATATTTATTATATTCAGGGACCTTCACAGCTGACCTCATTCAGTACACTAAGATTTCTTAACAACAAACTGTATTAACATCAACCCACCACATATATTGGGGTCTCGCTCCTGGGGATTGAACTTTTCATAACACCGGCTATATTGGGTAGTTTGCTTCTGGGATTTTAAATTCTTAAAATATTATCAATTATATTAGGAATCTCAGATAGTATAAAACTAAAAGCATTCCTTTGTGGAGAAATTAAATATTGGTTGAGCTGTCAGTGCCTGTGGTTGTTCTTAGTTATAATTAGAAATTGTTAGTTATAATTAGAAATTTGTCTAGTTAGAAATTTTAAAAGGTTTGCCTAGTACATAATGGCTGACCTGGCAAAGTTTCGATCATCTGCTGCGCAGGCTGCTAAAGAACTGGGAATGGAGGGGCAAATTATGATTGCTTATGTCACAACTGAATGTGACAAATTTATTGAACGTGAAGAAAGAAAATTTGAAGCTGAAAGAAAGTTAGAGGCTGAAAAAGAAATTAAGAGGCTGCAGATTGAGGCTGACAAAGAGGCTAGGGCATTGGAGGAGGATCGTGAGGGGAAATAAAGAGGCTCCAGTTGGAAGAGAAAAAGGCTGAAAGGGAAGCAGAAGAAAAGAGATTAGCTGCAGACAGGGAAGCAGAAGAAAAGAGATTAGCTGCAGAAAGAGAAGAAAAGAGATTAGCTGCAGAAAGAGAAGAAAAGAGATTAGCTACAGAAAGAGAAGAAAGAAGACAGGCTGCAGAAAGGGAAGCAGAAAAGAAGGAGAAGAGATTACAAAGGGAACATGAGTTACGACTAAGGGAGTTTGAGTTTCAAAGCCATGCTCCTGAAAATGGTGCCAGTCTCTTTACCTCAGATGCTACTGTTAGTCAGAGAGCCTCAACCTCAGCTATGAGTTTTCATTTAGACCATTTTGTTGAGAAAGACGATGACATAGAAAGTTACCTAAATAGATATGAACTTTTAGCTACCACGTATGATTTAAAGAGAGAAAGGTGGAGCCTAAAGTTATCACAATGGCTTCGTGGTACAGCTTATGAAGTTTTTGCCAAGATGAGCAGGGATGATCAGGAAAATTATGACATGCTAAAGCAAGCTCTTTTGTTAAGATTTGAAAAGAATGGGGAATTTTATAGAAAAAGATTTAGGAATGCCAAACTACTGTCGGGTGAGACTTATCACCAGTTCTCTGCACGGTTAGAGACCTACTTGGAGAAATGGACTGCTCTGGGTAAAACCCAAGATCTTAAGGAAATGATCCTTATTGAGCAACTAAGAGAGTCCATGGCTCCAGACCTGAGAAAGTTTCTCATGGAACAAGGTGCAGAGAGGCTGGGTGAGTTACTCAATGTCGCTGAGAGGTATCAGTAAGCCCAAGCAGAGGTAGTTGGAAATAAAAAGAAACAGGTAGACAATTTTAAGGCACCTCAAAACTTTAATAAGTTTGACCATAGAGACCAGAACAAAGGTAAGCACCAGTTTGCTAGGCCACGCAATGACTATAATAATAAAACCTCACAATTCAATGAAAGGAAATATAATGACAGAAAACCCTTTAACCAAGGAAAGAAGTATTGTAAACATTGTCGGATGGACAACCATAACACTGAAAAATTGTAGAAAGAAAACTCCTACTTTCGCTGCAATGAAAATGGGAAGAAAGGGAGTAAAGGTCAACCTTACTGAACAACAGGAACCTTACCACCCCCCAGTGTGTGAAGATGTAACATGCAATGGTGTCACCATAAGGTGTTTGTATGATACTGGATTAGATTATGATTTAGTTGTGAGTTCTCACCTGGTGCAGGCAGATCAATACACCACAGAAACAGTGGAGATTCAAACTGCAACCAAGGACGTAGCGACCATGACACTTCCCGTCGCCAGGATAAATGTGAAAACGCGATATGTGGAAGGAATCATAAAAGCAGCAGTGATAAATGAACCAATCTACCCTCTGATATTGGGGTGTAGATATGTCTTCTTGGGGAATCCCAAGAGATTTGTGACCCTGGCAGCAGTGCAGACCAGATCACAGTCTAAAAAGGAGGAGGATAATCCGATAAATACCCATCCAGATGAGATGAGGAAGGCACAGGCGGAGGATAAGACCCTCAATCCTTGTTTTAAGAAATTGCCCAAATGTCATACACCTCCAGGCAAGGGAGATTTCTATATGAAGAACAAATTGATATATAGGAAGGCTGGAAATGGATCCAATGGTCACGGACAGCTGGTCCTTCCAATTTCATATAGGACTAAAGTGTTGGAACTAGGGCATGCGATTCCCTTCAGTGGTCATATGGGGATCAGTGCAACAGGACAGCGTATAGCTTGTCATTATGTCTGGCCAGGAATAACTGAAGACATAAAGAGATATGTAAAATCCTGTCCAGAGTGCCAACGGGTAGCTCAAAAGCATTGGACTGCTCCAGTAACTCTAGGGGAAATGCCCATAGTGGGAACCCCCTTTGAAAGAGTTGCCGTGGACATTGTGGGACCTCTCACTCGGACCGAGAGGAGGAACAGTTACATTCTGACTCTGGTGGACACTTGTTCTATGTGGGGAGAGGCGGTAGCCCTGTCATCAATTGATTCGAAGCATGTGGCAGAGGCATTACTCTAAATCTTCACCAGGTTAAGCTTTCCCAACCAAATCTTGACTGATAATGGCTCTCAGTTCAAGGGGAAACTAACAGAAGAGGTATTCAAGATCTTTCAAGCCAAACACTTTCATTGTAGCCCGTATCATCCTCAAGGAAATGGCCAAGTAGAAAGATTTAACTGGACTCTCATGTCGATCCTGAGGAAGTTGGCACATGAAAAACCAGACACATGGGATCAGTACCTTCCCGCCGCCCTGTTTGCCTACCGGGAGGTACCCCATAGTTCAACCGGTATGGCCCCGGCAACATTGTTATTTGGAAGGCCAATAAAAGGTCCCTTGGAAGCCTTGTTAAGGACCTGGACCGATGAAAAGGCAGAAGAAAATATTACTTTATCATATCAATATGTGAACGAGCTGACCACTCGTCTTAAAACTGGCTGGAAACTTGCCAATGAAAATTTGAGACAAGCCAAGAAAAAGCATGCTGCCTATTACAATAAGAAATCGAAGGATCGAGAATTATTTGTGGGACAGAAGGTGCTCCTTCTACTGCCCGGCAGCCAGAATAAATTGCAAATTGGATGGCAAGGTCCATATACAGTTATAGAGAAGGTGTCTAGAACAAATTATAAGATAGATAAGAAAGGGAAAGAGAAAATCTATCACGTGAATCTCCTGAAGAAATATCTGGACAGAGAAAACCAGGAAGAGACACACCTACTGACCTTGTCTGTTGCAATGGAGATGAAAAAGGATCCAGTCACTTCTCAGGAATATCCTTTACATCCCTGTGAAACCGCCGCACAGGTAAAAATCAGCACACACTTAACGGAAATTCAGAGGGAGAGGGTTCAACAGGTTCTGAATAATCATACAGATGTGTTAACGGACCGTCCGGGGCATACAAATTTATTGGAGTATGATATGAAACTCATAGACCCAACACCAATCTGTATGAAAACCTATTCAATTCCGTTCGCTAAGGAAAAAGCTTTAAGGGAGGAGATAGATTATCTGTTGAAAGAATGGATTATCTCGCACAGTGAATCTCCCTACAGTTCCAGTGTGGTTCTGTTAAGAAAACCCTCTGGAGAACACAGGCTGTGTATAGATTACAGGAAACTGAATGCTGTCACAGAAGGTCAGGTGGATCCATTACCTGATACAAATCAGCTGTTTGCCAGGCTGAATAGAGCTAAATATTTCTCTAAAGTGGATCCGAGCAAAGGCTACTATCAGATTCCAGTAAAGCCGGAGGTAAAACCTTATTTAGCCTTTAGCACCTCGGAAGGACATTATGAATTTAATATGTTGCCATTCGAGCTGAAAAATGCACCGAGTGTGTTTTCGAGGATGATGAGAAAGTTACTGGATCCCCTGAAGAATCCATGCATCACCAACTTCATGGATGATATTCTCATAGCAACAGAAACATTTGAGGAACACATAAACTCTCTGAATATGTTGTTTGATCGATTGAGAGAGACCAATTTGACAGCTAGACAGACGAAATGCTGTGTTGGATGTAAAGAGCTGGAATTCTTGGGCCACACAGTACATCAGGGAAACATGACCCCTGACCCCAAGAACCTGGAGAAGTTAAAAAAAGCACCAAGACCACAAACAAAAAAAGATGTGCGATCTTTTGTCTCATTATGTGGTTTTTACCAAAAGTACATAAAAAACTTTAACTCCATATGTGCTCCATTGACTAATTTAACGCGCAAAAGAAATCCTGATAGAATTATTTGGACAGCGCAATGTGAATTAGCATACCAAGAATTGAAAGAAAAGTTCACAAGCAGGCCTATTTTGAAATTACCTGACTTAAGTCAAGAATTCATTCTTAGAACGGACGCGAGTAATATCGGTTTGGGTGCAGCTCTATTACAACGGTCAAATTCACTTGATGGGGAATTAACCCCAGTAGATTATGCTAGCCGTAAGTTGAATACTGCAGAACAAAAATATTCAACAAGTGAAAAAGAATGTCTGGCAGTCATCTGGGGTATAAAAACGTTCCAGATTTATCTCTATGTACAATCATTTAGGATCCAGACAGACCATAAACCACTCGTGTGTCTGTCACAAGCAAGGCATGAAAATGCTAGGTTATTGCGCTGGTCTTTGCTCTTACAGCCATTCCAGTTTTCCATAGAGTACATTCCCGGAAAAACCAACGTCGGCTCTGATTTTTTAAGCAGACATCCGTACGACGAACATCAGAGTAGTCACCAGGCATAGATAGTAAATTTATCTATGTGTATTAAGAAATAGGAACTGACATATGATCGTCTGTTCTAAAGGAGGGACATGTGTAGTGAATTTCTAAATACAATATCTAAATTAATATATATAACAATATCGGGCATAAAGGAAAAGATAAGAAAGTACAAAAGAATTTTCTACTAGAACTGTTGGTATCGCCTCCGCCGTCAGATTATTATTTGCTAACGCACAAGACGAACAAAACGGTACCAAAATTTTTCAAATTCGTCCCTGACATAATCACTTTTCCTAGTTCTAAGAAAATTGTGCCTAAAAATGCATTGTGGAACGAGGAGGGGCAAGGAAAGATAAAATGCTAATACGTTTCGCATTGATTTTAAACTAAAAGCCAACTATAGCAAGTGGC
This sequence comes from Oreohelix idahoensis, assembly GCA_024509875.1. Classification (NCBI taxonomy): domain Eukaryota; kingdom Metazoa; phylum Mollusca; class Gastropoda; order Stylommatophora; family Oreohelicidae; genus Oreohelix; species Oreohelix idahoensis. Next base: position 643,798 of record JAMPIV010022926.1, read on the forward strand.
AAGCCTTGCCACAGGGGGTTTCCCCGAAATACGACGAAAAAGTTAGAACATGTAGACACCTCGTGTCACAAAAACAACCTTAGCTCTTATTTCAAAGGACGTAATTAGGACGTAAATAGAGACGACAGAAATGGAAAAGAATTGAACGTGTAGTAGACTAAAAATAAAAACACTAACATAGAAAAAAAAACTCTGTACTTCTGAACCAAGCCAACTAGTCCCATATAAATTATATATTCGTGTACCTTAGGACTTGCTGACAAAGAATATGGTAATAGTTACGCAAATAGTCTATTAATTAACTAATTATAGCCATAATACTATAGTGGACCCGACCAGACTGTCAAGTAAAGATCATGCCTGCTTACAATTTTTTATGGCATGTTTTGAAAAAAACGACTTTGGGTAAATGAGGTTAAAAGGTACGGGATATTTGATTGGCTGGATTTTAAAGGAAGGCGAAGTATGATTGGTTGACCAAAAACTAAAAATATATTTGCCTTGAAACATATTGAGAGTCGTTATTTGAAACGATAGATTCAAAATTAAATGTAAACATGGTCCCATTGGACAAAGCAGTAGATATAGGCACGAAACGGGGACTGTCCCCTGCCATTACAAGAAAATTTTGTGCAACGCAAGATCGATGAGAGCAGGCGGAGAATTTTCTAACATAGGAAAAGCCTGGACATAGGGGCAGATCGAAAATGTGCCAGATTCTATTGCCTAGTCATCGTTTTACTTGTGTTATTTCCTTGTATCTGTGGTAAGATTGTTTTTTTTTTTTTTTTTTTTTTTTTTTTTTTTTTTTTTTTTTTTTTTTTTTTTCGTACGCCCGCTAATACTCGAGGCGAAATCTCAGGTTATTATTTTATGTCTAACCTGACATTGATTTTATGTGAGTATCCCTTTATTTCTTGTACAGAGACAGGTGTCCCTCGCCATTCAGGCAAATACTCGCCGATTTCGGAGGTACCCATTGCAGCTGGGTCGGCTCAGGAGCCGCCAGTCCCTGGTCGACGACACTCCTTCAAATGTCCTCGCCAGGTCTCGAGTTAATCCAGTCCAAATCCCGGTCGACGAAAAATCCCCAAATGCCGTCGCCCGGGTTTGATCCTGTATCACCCGGTCGCCAGAGCGGTGTTGTAACCACTACGCTAGCGCGGCTCCCCATTGATTTTCTTAATATTTTATTTAAAATAAAATTTGAATGTGAGATACTAACATACGATTATAAGTAAGTGAGTCTATGGCAGACTCAAAACAGAGTCTAGAGATAGATCCAGCATATGAAAGACTATCAGAGAGGTGTAGACCAACTAAATTATATAGGATTATCATCAGGAGCATAATACCTATCCTATGGTATGGACAACAGATTATTGCTGGAATTGCAGAGGCGTTGTAACTATTAGGGGAGAGGAGTACTGGTATACCTGGTCACATCAAAAGAAACTGGTGAAAGGGATTGTCGTAAAGAGCTGATCTTGCATGTTTGTTTGTAATGTGCCTGTCCTGGTTGTTGAGTATTAGTGTAGGCTGTTGATTACGAAGGAGGCATATCCTTCTGATTTCAGAGGTTTTTGGTTGCTGTCAATAACTGATGCCTGACTACAGTGGGCCGATATATTCATGCCACAGTCTTGCCTTTTTCGGAGACAACTGTAAACCACCATCATTCTTGAAGAAGTGGGAGCTGAAGGTTGTCGTTCAGCGAAGTGCAGGAAGATTCCTACAGCATATTACCAAGTAAGGGAGCCGCGGTAGCGTAGTGGTTAGTGCACTGGCTTCCTAGCGCAGTGGTCTATGGTTCGATCCCCAGATGAGGCGGAAAATTTTTAGGCCACAAACGGCTCCTGGGTCGACCCAGCCCCAAATGGGTACCAGAGCTACTCTGGGAAGGTTAAGGCGGCCGACGTGATGCCGACCACATCACCCCTAGTGTGCCGACGGTCAAGATAATATGGGCCTAACACAATATTCCCAATATGCCTCAATGGGCGTGTAACGGGTTCCTTTACCTTTTTTTTTTTATATTACCAAGTTAGGTGCATGTTTCGGCACCTGATCGCTCAACTAACATTATATTAGAAAAGAGACTGGGAATAGTGATATAAACATTCCATCAGTGTCCATAAAATCTTACAAACAACATGCAGAGATGATGATAGTAAACAATCAACCAGTGTATACTAGAAGTCACCTCAGTTAAACAATACAACTACACCCTTATATAATAATATATGTATTATGGACAGAAAATCCATTGTATAAATTGATTGATGTTCATTCATTCATAACCCTCCACTCCCAAAGGAGCATAGGCCTTCAACAAACACATGCCAAGTCCTCCTGTCACGTGCCATCATCTCAAGTTCTTTCCATGTTCTCCTCATCATTTTCACCTCTGTTTCCAACTCTCTTCTCCATGTACTTCTTGGTCTTCCTCTGCCTCTCTTGCCCTGGGGGTTCCAGAACAAGGACTGCCTTGTAATGCTATCAACAGGTTTCCTCAGTGTGTGTCCTATCCATCGCCATCGTCTTCTTCTCATCTCTTGTTCCACTGGCACTTGTCCAGTTCTTGTCATCAGTTCCACATTGGTAACCTTGTCATACCATTTTAATCCCTCTATTCTACGCAAGCACCCATTTATGAAAGTCTGTAGCTTTTTGGTTGTTGTCTTTGTTGTTCTCCATGTCTCCGAGCCATACAATAGGACTGACTTCACATTTGAGTTGAAGATTCTTATTTTCGTGTTGGATCCTATTTCTCTTGATCTCCATATATTTCCCAATGCAATGAAAGCTCCTCTTGCCTTTTGTATTCTTATTTTGATATCGCTGTCTGTCCCTCCAACTTTATCACAGCTGACCTCATTCAGTACACTAAGATTTCTTAACAACAAACTGTATTAACATCAACCCACCACACCACCCGACATCCCTTTTATAACAGTTAACGAAGTTTATAACTATATTACTGGCATTAAAGAAAATTGTCATAAAATCAGAGATTACACCGATCAAATAGATAATATTCTTGTTTATAGAGATAAAATCATATAGGGATAAAATAGTGGAGTTGTGTGAAACATCATCGCCCCGCCTGCAGGTCAGTACTAACTTTTTATACCTCGTCCTTGAGACACTAACAGTAACAATTTTGAAAAAGGCAAGGCTTAGTCGTTCTAAGAAAGATGGACAGAAGAAAACACGAGGAAGGGGAAGGGAGAGACGGAAGAATGCTATCATTTGACACGCGTTTGGTTCCTTTTGGTCTCGCAAGCCGAAAACGATAGTGCGTGGAGATACCGTAGCATGTTTCTAAAAGACGACACAAAACCACGAAGTCCCCTTTCGCTCGACACGCAGTTCAAAATGTATAACCTCTTAGATCTGCAGATTGAAATGAAAAACACACACACAGTTCGTACATCCGGCCTAAAAGACGCATTTTTGTGACGTATTGGCAGATGCGTTGGTTCAATTTTGAATGAGAACGCTAGTTACAGACAAATAATACGATTAACGTGGAATATTTGAAATTACAGTACGAGAAGGGGAGAAAAGGAGCATAGGTGGTAGTGTCACGAGTTCGTTGTTTACAGAAATTTGAAATTTGAACCCAAACGGGGCATAGAAGGATAGAGAAGAAAACTTAGATAATTTTCTTACACACTAAAAGAAAGGACAGTTGACAAATACAATGACGTTACTTGTTAAATAGAAGATTAAGGTGTTAATGTATCTTACCGTAGATAGAAAAATATGTTATTTGAATAAATAAAGGGGAAAAACAATAATAGTAAATATAATAAAGGAAAGAATAAAAATATAACTACTGTGTGACAGACAGCAGCCTGATCACTAATTGCTTTTCAGAATTTGAAACACTTAGGAAATAACCGAGATATGGGTAGAAGACAGATGGACGAACAGACGTATATCTCTCTCAGCTTGCCACATATTGGGAGAGTAGGAGGTAATCCCAAAGTTTGAAAGTTGAAGTTTCAATTTGAAAATGACGCAAGAGGCATAATAGTCCCTGATTGGCTCGAGTCTAATAGACTAACAGTAGTGATAAAAACAATTTGAAATCGGCGTTAGGTGCCACTTGTAAAATATATTTCCTACACTACTGTTGTGTTAAAGGCAAGAATTTCAGTACGATTTTGCCTTTGCTGATCTGCACCAGCAAGCGATCTGGAAGTGACCATATTATCGCTAATTAAACTAATTAGTAGGAATATTTCATTGATGCGGTAAGAAAACAACATTTATATCATCATTATTATTATTATGTATGTATTATTGAATATGTATGAAAATTCTATGGGTAGAGGCATATATAGGAAAGCGCCAACATCAAACTTTGTGTTGTGTCACAAAGTTGTTAAGAAGGATATTATCATTTTGTAGAAAAGCCAGACAGGCTTACTGACACTTTGGGAGAAAATAAAATTAAATAGTAATGGGGAAATTGATGTACAGTTTTATGATGTAAGACCAGAAAACCACTGGCCGTCTTCTTCAGCAAGTCACCGTGTTTGCACATGACTTGATATAATTAATTAAAATGTTTCCTATGTCAAGGAAAGTGTCAAACTGAAGTTTGAAAGATTATCTGACCCTGAATGGGGTACAAAACCAAATAAGAGCGTTAACTAATTGTTTAGTTACCATGCTGATTCTGACCAGATTGAAAATGTTTAATAGTTAGGGATAGAGAGAGGTATATGAGGTGTTGAGGATGGGCTTATTATTCTCATTCCAGGGTTTCATCTCTGAATCAAAGTGCGCCATTGGTCAACATATACCTGTATGTACATCTGCACCTGAAGAATTGAGGCAGTATTGTCTGTTTGCCTCACTGTTGAGAATTCAAGGGCAGTATCCTGACTTGGCAGTTTGAAGCGGTTAGCTTGGACTGAAACCATCTTGTATTTCAGCAACTACAAAGATAAGAATTCGTCCACGGGCACATGATACCTCAGATTAACCACTCTCTTTTCCAAATGTGTATTTCCTAGTTCAGAACATGATGAACACAGACGTTCTTCCCATTATTACCCGTTCATAGGATCAAGATTTAATTGACACTTTTCAAGAGTGATATTTTTAGAGTTGTGAATAATAACAGACTCATTAATAGTTTGAATTAATTCTTATAAATACATTTCATTATTACCTTGAGTTTTCAGTACTCCCGTATCAAAAAAAAAAAAGAACTGAGATACCGGAAAATAAATTGTACAAAAAAAAAGATTTAACGTTTAAACTTTAACAGTGACTTGTTTCATTATTGTTCATAAATTTATAAGTGTAGTGTTGTCATTTCATTACATTACATCGCATATACCCTAGACATCTAGCTAGACAACCATCACACACCTTTACACTTAACTAGGAGAAAATATATGACAGGTTGAGGTCATAAGGTGGTAGCAGACAGGTGCCCTGAGAACATATTTATAAATAACTAACCTCAGGGGCTTGCACAGCTGACCTCACATCTGTTACAAATAATATCTATTTCTTTAACATCAAAACCCACCACAATAATAACTATCGGGACTTGATGGAATCAGTAATCGAATACTGCGCTGTGCCGCACCAGCCATTAGTGATTCACGGACATACATATATAATCAATATATCGCAAGGAGTTACTTTCAATCTGCTTTTTAAAAGCACTAAAGTATACCCACTTCTCAAACCAGGTTCATCTGATAGTAGTAACCTTGGTAATTATACGCCCATTTCTCTGATATCTTTGCTCTCCAAACCACTGGAAAAACACATCCACAAAGCAACACTACAACACCTAGTCAATAATGACCTGCTAATCCGGCAGTCAGTCGGGGTTTAGACCAAAGCATTCAGCCACACAGCCTTAACAAAGATGATAGACAATTGGCAACTAAACATCAATAACGATAATACATGTGGAGCAATATTTGTAGACTTCAAAAAAGCATTTGATATGATAGATCACTTTATTTTAATCAGAAAATTAGAAACAATGAAAGTAAATATTAAGCTGGTAAAGTTAATTAAATCGTTCATGTCAGACAGACAACAAATAGTGTCTTACAATAATTCCTTGTCGAACCCAACCGTTGTCAATATAGGTGTTCCCCAGGGCGCTATTCTCGGCCCTCATCATGATTGTACTTACAAGTGATAAAAGTTGCACCACACTAGAACAATCTTTACAAAACGATACACATAATCTTATTAAGTGGAGCAACGAGAATCGCATGCAAATAAATATTAGTAAAACAAAATGTATGTTAATATCAACCAGACAAAAACTACAAAACTTGCAGAAAACAACACTTCAGCTCTACATTGGAACATCACGAATTGAAAACGTAAATGAACACAGAACTCTAGGTCTCACTGTTGACCAACACCTAAGTTGGAACTCACATGTATGTAGCGAGAGGTTTTATTTGGCTCTTGGATCAGTATAGTACTGACAATTACAGAAATAGAATTCCTGCAGAAAATGGTGAAGTTCCAGTGTCTGAGAGAACTACTGGTATCACAAATTAGTTACGGCTGTGAATGTTCTGATCTCGAAACAATAGTAGAGAGGAGACCGACATAAAGTGCCACCTCCGCTGTGTAACTAACTGTGATATTAATAAACAAGGAAACAGATTTTTACTTAACAATGATAAAATTGACAAGTCGTTCAAAATACAATTTCCTTATATTTTATTTAGTATATATATACACTATCTACTCTGGTGCAGAAAGGTGAATGTTGCAAAAAATGGAATGAAATGAATTGGTAAGTTTACATATGATTTACAAATATTTATATTTATAAATATTACAACACGTTTTCCAATTATAGGAACAAAAATTATATCAGCTGTGCTGTTAATTAAGGATATAACGTTTATCAGCTATGCTGTTATTTACGTATAATTTATCCACTATGATCTTATTATTGTCTCTTGCTACGCTAATTCACGTTTTCTTCATTGACAGTTCTATGCTCACAATGCCGACAGAAATGGTACTAATGTGTACTCATCTCTCTTAAGTCTGTTCTTCTTTGTTTGGTTCACACCACCGGCAGAGTATCGTTCCTTTAGCCCACCCAAGACTGAGGGGGACCAAAGATGTAGAGTCTGGTCAACCTCTATGCTCCTGCGGGTTCCAGGCAGCGGGATTGACTCGAACATACGACCTCAGGTTTTTAGGACACAATTAAACCCTCCTAAGATTTTAAACTGGCCAGGTTTTGACGCGACTTAGTGAAGTAGGTTGCAGGTCGATGCCCTCAGGTAAGTTACCATAAATCAAGGTGACAGCTTCTCCCTCTTCAGTCTGTATCTCTGGCGTCAAGTTCGGGGTTGCGTGGTTAGCATAAAATCCGCCCGATTATATAGTCAAGTAACTACTTGAGGAAAGCTTTCGGTTGGTTCCTGGCGGAGCAAGTTGATTGGTTTCCTCCGGTTTTGTACCTGGTCTCATACAGTGCGTGAACAAGATGGCCGTTAATTTATTCTGTCTCAGAGACTGGTGAACGTTGATCGTTGATTGGTTGAAGCAAATCTGTATCTCGACATAGTGATTAACAAAGTAGTGGGTTACACTTCGTTTCACGACATAGCCCCCTCCTTTCCTAGCTGTGACTTGTCATAGCTGACGTGTAAACCCCTGCTGTGGTTAATCCTTTTGCGTCTGTCCTTCCAGAGTACTAGGGTGTCGACTTAAAAAATCAGCTCCTACATTGTCTCTTCCCGGAATGTAATTCACGGTAAAGGAATAAGGCGCAAGAAGCAGACTCCACCTTAACAATCTCGAATTTAGCTTTTTAGATGCAGCCAAGAATGTTAAAGGTTGGTGATCGCTTTGGACAATGAAGTGTGTCCCATACAGATAAGGTGAAAATTTGTTGATGGACCAAATTAGAGCTAAACATTCCTTCTCTATGGTCGAGTAGTTCAACTCAGCTGCATTCAGCTTCCTACTGGCGTAGGCGACTGGTAAAAGTTTCTCCGGCTGGGCTTTTGATTTCTGCAAGAGAGTTGCACCAATACCTATACTGCTAGCGTCCGTTCTTAATACAAATTCCTGTGTGATATCGGGTAGTGTAAGGATGGGTTTGCTGGTGAGTTTTGCTTTTAGCTCTGTGTAAGCTTTTTCACAATCAGCATTCCATTGGATTTTGTCAGGCTGTCCTTTCTTCGTTAAGTTAGTTAATGGTGCACACAGAGAGTTAAAATGGGGTATGTACTTCTGATAGAACCCACATAAAGACACGAATGATCTCACATCTTTCTTCGTTTGAGGTCTGGGTGCCTTCTTTAGCTTCTCTATATTCTTTGGGTCAGGAGACATATGACCTGTAGAAATAGTGTGACCTAAGAATTCCAACTCCTTACAACCGATATAGCACTTGGTTGGACGTGCAGTCAATCTAGTTTCTCTCAGTCTGTCAAACAACATGGAGAGCGCTACTATATGCTCTTCAAATGTGTTTGTAGCAACAAGAATGTCATCCATAAAGTTAGTGATATGGGGATTTTGTAGAGGTTCCAATAATTTCCTCATCATTCTTGAAAAGATACTTGGAGCATTTTTCAGCCCAAAGGGTAGTACATTAAACTCGTAGTGTCCGTCTGATGTACTGAATGCCAGCATTTTCCTAACTTCTGGTTTCACTGGTATTTGGTAGTATCCCTTGCTTAGATCTACCTTCGATAAATACCTAGCCTTACTCAATGTAGAGAACAGCTGGTTGGTGTCAGGTAATGGGTCCACCTGAGATTCTGTGATCGCATTAAGCTTCCGGTAGTCAATACATAACCTGTGTTCACCACTCGGTTTTCTCAATAGCACCACACTTGAGCTATAGGGAGATTCAGACTTTGAAATAATTCTCTTTTAAGAGATAGTCAATCTCATCCTTGAGTGTTTGTGCTTGCTATTGTTCAGTCCATGTCCGCAGCAATGCTTCCAGTGGACTGTGTATGGGGACGGCAATACAACAACGTTGCCGGACCCACACCTATTTCTATTGTAAGGGGCAGTATACCGAAGTGGGGCCTGTCTCCCTCAACTGTTTGGTACAGCCCTGGTTCCTACCTCCTTTGGTTCGGGTTTGTTTCTGCAGCTTTTTTAATACTGGTTGCTGACTAACCAAATTTTCCAAATGATCCAGGCCATGGTGTTCCGACAAATATCTAGTCGGGGTGGGATGTCTCTCGTCCCCTCTCTGTACAATACGGAGAGTTGCCATGGTTACTGGTGTAACAGTAGACTTGTTGTGATTTCGTTTTCTCGTTATCACTGCTTCTACCTGTTGTTTTCTCTTGTGTATCTTCTTTGTGGGCCTACGTCCGCAACAATGCTTCCCTAGGTCCTGTAACTGGTCTACGCTTCTGAATGAGGTTACCTGGTTACATTCTGAACAGGATTTCATATACCGACTTATGTCTTCAATTATTCCTGGCCAGTAATATCGCAATGCTATATTTTGACCAGTGGCCCCTTTTCCTCTGTGGCCACTGCCTGATGTACCATGCTCTTGCTCCATAATTTCCTCCCTATAGAATTTTGGCACTACCAGCTGTCCATGCCCTTTAGGTCCTTTTCCAGCTTGTCTGTAGAGTAGGCCATTTTCAATATAGTAGTCTCCTTTCTCTGGAGGGTTATGGGCCTTTGGCAATTTGCCAAAACAAGGCTTCAATGTGCTATCTGCTGTTTGAACCTTTTTCATCTTTGTACGATGAATGTTTGTTGGATCTCCCTCCTCCTTTTTGGTGCTCGACCTGGTATGGTTTGCTGCCATGACAACAGGTTTTATTGGGTCACCCAAAAAGACATATTTACATCCTATTACCAGCGGGTATATAGGATCATCACTTACTGCTGCTCTTATCACTCCTTCCACATAGCGAGTTCTCACATTGATCCTTGCTATGGGAAGTGTCATGGTGCCGGTTCCCTGCATTGCCCCTTGTATGTCCACTGTTTCTGTGGTAAGTTGATCAGGGTGCACTAGGTTTGCACTCACGACTGAGTCGAATTCCAAACCTGAATCATATAAGCACTGAATTTTAGTGTCATTACATGTCACTTCCTCACAGACAGGGGGATGATGGAAGTCCTTCTGACTTACTGCCATTTCCTTCCTTCCCTTGTTCCCTGTTGTGAGACACGCAGCGTAATAAGGAGGGTTGTTCCTTCTGCAGTCTGCAGTATTGTGGTTACTCATTAGACAAGTTTTACACCACTTTCCTTCCTTCCGGTAAGGTGTCTTATCCGATCTTAGAGGGTTTTTGTCCTTTTGGTCAAATCTTTGTTTGTTCCTTGGGTTTTGGTCTTTTTGTTCATATTTGGTATAGTTTTGTGATGATGTGAAGTTTTCATCCTGCTTTTTCCTATTTCCTAATACTTCTGCCTGAGCTGCTTGATATCTCTCAGCAACAGTTACAATATCTTCCAATCTCTCTGCTCCTTGTTCCATGATAAACTTCCTCATTTCTTGAGGCATGGACTCTTTCACTTGCTCCATCATTATCATTTCTTTCAGATTTTGACACTTTCCTAAACTACTCCATTTTTCCAAATAGGTTTCCAGTCTAGCAGAGAATTGGTGATAGTTTTCTCCTGGAAGAAGTTTAGCTGTTCGGAATTTCTTTCTATATGATTCTGAGTTCTTTTCATATCTCACAAGCAGTGCCTGCTTCAGGATTTCATAATCTTCCTGGTCATCTCTTGAGAGCTTCAAATACACATCGTAGGCCACACCTCTCAATCCCTGAGATAGTTTAAGACTCCATTTTTCTTTCACTAAGCCATAGGTAGTGGCTAATCTTTCGTATCTATCCAGGTACGACTCGATGGCGTCTTCTTTCTCAACAAATGGGTCCAGATGAAAATTCATGGCCCCACTTGAGGTGCTCTGGCTGGAGCTACTCTCAGAGTGAGGTGAGCTACCACTATTATTGCCAGTATTTGCCTGAATTTCAAGCTCTTTTAATCTCAACTGATGGTCTCTCTCTGCTTGTAATTTCCTTTCCTCAGCTTCAGCCTCCCATTTCTTGGCCTCAATTTCTAATCTTTTGGTTTCTCTCTCAGCTTCCAGTCTTTTGTCTTCTCTCTCAGCTTCCAGTCTTTTGGCTTCTCTTTCAGCTTCCAGCCTTTTGGCTTCTCTCTCAGCTTCCGCTTGCAACCGCCTTTCTTCAGCCTCTAATTTCTTTGCTTCTCTATCAGCCTCTATTTTCCTTGCTTCAGTCTCTAATTGCAACTTTCTTTCTTCCCTATCCATATGTTTGTCCACTTCTGTTGTGACATACTGAGTGAGAGCATCACCTGTAATATTTAATTCCTTACCCATCTGCATGATTGCAGTCCTGAACTTCACCAGATCAGCCATGGCGTTACTTAGATAGGGTATGTATATTTACTATAACCCAATTATTGTAATTAAACTTAATTAATTTAAATGAACAAAAAATTTCCGTGCAACTTTGTGAGCATCAACTATTTACTGAGTACTAAATGGTACTCCTCCTAAGAAAATAATTTTGTAAAAATCCTATAATGATTTTCTCAAAAAAAAATTTATTTTCTTATGTTACCTATGGGTGGCACAAGATAGAGTGTAGATAGATGAATAGACTAAGTATGGCTCAAGATATACAGAAATATCCCAGGAACGAGCCCCCAGTGTAGCGAGAGGTTTTATTTGGCTCTTGGATCAGTATAGTACTGACAATTACAGAAATAGAATTCCTGCAGAAAATGGTGAAGTCCCAGTGTCTGAGAGAACTACTGGTATCACAAATTAGTTACGGCTGTGAATGTTCTGATCTCGAAACAATAGTAGAGAGGAGACCGACATAAAATGCCACCTCCGCTGTGTAACTAACTGTGATATTAATAAACAAGGAAACAGATTTTTACTTAACAATGATAAAATTGACAAGTCGTTCAAAATACAATTTCCTTATATTTTATTTAGTATATATACACTATCTACTCTGGTGCAGAAAGGTGAATGTTGCAAAAAATGGGATGAAATGAATTGGTAAGTTTACATATGATTTACAAATATTTATATTTATAAATATTACAACACGTTTTCCAATTATAGGAACAAAAATTATATCAGCTGTGCTGTTAATTAAGGATATAACGTTTATCAGCTATGCTGTTATTTACGTATAATTTATCCACTATGATCTTATTATTGTCTCTTGCTACGCTAATTCACGTTTTCTTCATTGACAGTTCTATGCTCACAATGCCGACAGAAATGGTACTAATGTGTACTCATCTCTCTTAAGTCTGTTCTTCTTTGTTTGGTTCACACCACCGGCAGAGTATCGTTCCTTTAGCCCACCCAAGACTGAGGGGGACCAAAGATGTAGAGTCTGGTCAACCTCTATGCTCCTGCGGAGTTCCAGGCAGCGGGATTGACTCGAACATACGACCTCAGGTTTTTAGGACACAATTAAACCCTCCTAAGATTTTAAACTGGCCAGGTTTTGACGCGACTTAGTGAAGTAGGTTGCAGGTCGATGCCCTCAGGTAAGTTACCATAAATCAAGGTGACAGCTTCTCCCTCTTCAGTCTATATCTCTGGCGTCAAGTTCGGGGTTGCGTGGTTAGCATAAAATCCGCCCGATTATATAGTCAAGTAACTACTTGAGGAAAGCTTTCGGTTGGTTCCTGGCGGAGCAAGTTGATTGGTTTCCTCCGGTTTTGTACCTGGTCTCATACAGCCTAATTTTATTCAGTTTTCATCGGCCATCTTACGTGAACAAGATGGCCGTTAATTTATTCTGTCTCAGAGACTGGTGAACGTTGATCGTTGATTGGTTGAAGCACATCTGTATCTCGACATAGTGATTAACAAAGTAGTGGGTTACACTTCGTTTCACGACAATGTACATGCACTCACAAAGCAAACAGCACAAAAAGTTTACCAATTAGCCAAAATTAAACATTTCCTGGATGAGGAGGCAAGAAAAATGTTCTACATATCTCATATACAAACGCATCTAGACCATTGTTCCACATTTTGGGATGGTTGTTCTGTCTCCAACACAAAAAGGCTCCCCTCGCTTCAAAAACGCGCAATGCGCCTTGTTGCTGATAAACATCAATCACATTGTATAGATGTATATAATTATCTTCAAATATTACCCCTCATGAAGCGCTTCCTCTTTAACAAAGGGAAATTTATTCACAAAATCCTGTCACAGAATGCTCCAAAGTATCTTTGGCCGCTTTTAAAATATAATCAAAGACGTAGTCAGCGCTTAAACAAATTACAGGTACCCAAGCCCAGGCTAGACCTATTTAAGACTAGTTAGGCTTACTCAGCTGCTCATCTTTGGAACAATCTTCCCAATGACCTGAAAAACACGCACAGTCCCTACTCATATAATCGTATACTATTCAAATACTTTATGAGTGCTGATTATATGCCACCCTAACTTATTGTGTTGTACTTTTATCTAATATACTGTATGGAGGCTCTGATGATCTAGTTTTTCATCACAATATACTTATTCTTAATTTTGTGATCAGGTAATGTATGATGTTTTTGTTATACTACCTTGTAATGTTGCACTGCCCTTAATTAATACTTAAAGTACGCTGGAGAATGTTTGAGTAACAGTAACAAAAGATGAGCAAGAGGAAGGAAGAATGCAAGAGGGGACTGTGCCCGATTTTCAACCCTTGGCAAATTAATTGCTTTCGTATATGCCTATCTAACTATCTACCTAGTCTGATTCTGGTCTTGAGTTTGGGACGGCAAAGACAGCGAGGAAAGTAACTGTTTACCCCACCTCATCTTGATGAACCTATCATTGCATTCATTGCAGCAGTATCTGCTATGAGACTCAAAGCTGCTCACCTCTCGTAAAGTTTGTCGCGTGCACAGGAAAAAACACCGAGTCCTTAGTCATTCAGTAGCAGACCGTGTGAATATTTCACGAGTTCTTATAACACACCTCTGAATATGTCTCAAATCACTAATTTACTGTATGAGGAATTCGATTTTTATCAGTTTGTTTGTTTGTTTTTATTATTATTATTATTATTTTTTATCATTTTCATTAATTTACACTTGTATTATTATTATTATATTTTTTATTCTTTATTTTTCTTTTTTTTAACCTTTAATTTATTTTAACAACATACTTTTATTATGATGATTATTGTAAATGTATGATGTTATATTACTTTTATAATGACAAATGCCTAAATAATGCTTAAAGTAAATGTGAGGATGAAAGGATACAGCGTTCATGATGAGAGAGAGAGGAAGGGCAGAATGTCAGACGGGCCTGCATACCCAATTCTTAACCCTTTGAAAATAAAGTTCGTTCATTCGTTCTCTCTCTCTCTCTCTCTCTCTCTCTCTCTCTCTCTCTCTCTCTCTCTCTGAGTTCTGGTTCCATGCCCCCTTAATCTGATTATGTTCGAATTATTGTTTGATTTACTGTACGAATATTTTGGATTTATTTTGTTTGTCTTTTGTTTGTTTGTTTGCTTATTTATTATTATTTTTTTTTTATTATTATTTTTTTTTTTTTTTTGGTTCTGTTGTTGTTTTTTTTTTCATTTCTTTCTTGTTTGTTTAAAACAAAAATACTTCATTTTGATTATGATTGCATACTGTACATGTATGCTGTTATATTACATTTATAACGTTGCATGCCTTTAAATTAAAGCTTAAAGTAAGAACATAGTATGCAAATACATGAGAGTGGAAGGGCAGAATGTTAGACAGGCCTGCACGCCCAACTCTTATCCCTTTGAAAATAAACTCGTTCGTTCCTTCGTTCTCTCTCTCTCTCTCTCTCTCTCTCTCTCTCTCTCTCTCTCTCTCTCTCTCTCTCTCTCTCTCTCTCTCATACAACCTCTCTCCCATATACAAGCTCAAAGTGACATTTGTCGCTGTATTATAGATTTTGAAATTACAAAGCAGCCTAATGGAATAATGACATGCTATTTGGACTGAGTAACTATCAGGCAATGTCGCTTTTCGTTCGACCGTAGCGTGACAACAGCCTGGACATGCGCGAAGGATTGAACAATGGCGTACTGACTTTTATCTTTGATTTAGTTCCCTGTGAGCGGAAGTTTAAGAGGGCTGCAGTGAACTTAACTTGATCAGCGCGCGCTACAAATCTTGAAGCAGAGCGCGTGCTGATGATAGGGGGAATATACAAATTACTTGTCTCATAGATATCAGCGCACAGTTCTCATTTCTTGCTTGCACATTCCGTTGTTCATTTACTTTATTGCTTATCTGTATCGTTTGTTCACAAAGTGGTTGTGAATACATTGTTTTATTTTGAAGGATTTTGTGTGTATGTGTGTAAAGATTACAAGAATAAATTATGTAAAATTCACAACTGGATTATCGTTAGTGCAATGGATTTATTGATAAGGTAAGAAAGTTTAATTATTTATTCATCATCATCTTGATTTTCTTTTGGTGATCCTTACGGAGCATGGAGCCTCTCACGGGTTGCCTCCCCTTGCTCCCCAGTGATGGTCAAACAGTGGCCAAAACTTAGAGTATCTAACGTGGGTCTTCAAAGGTATCAACCTTCGCACAGATGCAGATAGAAGGATGATGATGCTTCTACCTTGAGGGAGAGCTAACAAGATATTTCAGAAGTCAAGAAAAATGCTGAATGTGTCTTACCAATGTTAACTTTCATCTGCCCGCCGCCTTTTGTGAAGAGGTATATAATTTAATTTAGTTAGTACAAGCCCCCAATTGAATTAATGGTAAAATTCTTTTTATTGGCGATATATAAATATATATATATATATATATATATATATATATATATATATATATATATATATATATATATATATATATATATATATATATATATATATATATATATATATATATATATATATATATATATATTCTCTCTGTAATAACTAAATCAACTATGAATTTGTAAACTACAAATAACAAATTTAATGATCAATTACTTTTAAACAAATGTTAATAAATTGAAGCTGGTGATTGTTACGTGCAGTCTTTGATATCTTACAATATTATACATAGGTAATTTTTTAGTGCTTAAGGGAAAGTCATTATTGAGTTACTTCCCTTGAACTCCGCGGATAAATACATTTTACTGCGATTTATTCGTTGTTTGGGTAATAATAGATTGTTCTTGCTTCAGAATATCTATGGCCTGAATTTATGTGTATTGTTTGTCTGAGTAGGACAAGTCTGTCTTATATCTGTATATCTTTACATATCTAAGTCGAACTATATGTTCTGTTGTCTCTAGAGAGGTCAAAGGCTATTCGGCGGATGTGTCGCTTGAGTGGGGTGATTTGGCTTCGTCCTGATAGGGAATGTGTGTGTTTTGCTATGTCGGCTTGATGCCTTGAAAAGTGATCTCAGTGGTTTTGGGGAAAGTGATAGTCGTCTAGACCTATCGTGTATGCTTTACCCCAGTGTTTATTCATCTTGCCAAGGAATGGCAGTTTCATATTCCCTCTACCAAGGTAATCAAAGATACTCTTATGAACTCTCGATCGAAGCCACCATTGTCGATAATTACGATTTGAATGTTTAAGAGAATATATTTGACTCGATGAAAAACGACTTCGATTCCTAGCAGCACTATATTCTGTAGAATGCAGTCTATTGTTCATGACCAAATCTACAGAGCAACGAAATGTTGTATGAATGACTAACTTTAGAACAGATTCATTATCTGTATTCAAACGTGAGTGACAGTTCACGAGTGGAGCCATCTTGGAACCAAAACATGTAGGACTTTCAAGAAGAGAAAAGGGATGCCCGTATTATCGCTTGATCAGTCCAGAGATCACTGCTACACATGAGAACCCATTGTTAGCGGTTCAATATTATTATATGGAAAAAATATGTGCTGAACATTATGTTGAAGAATCGTTGCTAAACGAGATTAGGTTTAGAAGTCATCTGAAATATTGTTTACAAGCTGACGTGCTCAGTCAGTGACGTCAGATGATATATGTATGGGCGATACTGAGTGCTTGGCTATTGACAGTCCATTATACCATTATTCTACATGAGTGCCCATGTAACATTGCAAGACCATTTGTCCACTGTACTATGATGTATTATGGCAACCTGTGATTTGTCACTATCTGTGCTGTCGAGTGTGTACGTCCAATTAAACTTTAGAAAAGGTACACAGTCGTTGGTGTCGATGACTTCCGGTCATACATGAGTGTGAGAAGAGAACATTTGTCAACAACACGAACCCTTATCATCATTCGCACATTATACACTCCATCCATGTCTACACAACACTGCGTAGGTCAAGTTGACATTCCATACACTACAGTGGGGCAGGCAACACCATAGGGATCTTGTCAACTGATGATGATAGACGCCTGTCTTCCCGCCTAGGAGTGTTCTGGTGTACTTTATCAACATATATATTATATCCAACTAAATATCAACATTATCAACTGGTGGCCAGTATGGGGAGTTCATAAGAGTATCTTTGATTACCTTGGTAGAGGGAATATGAAACTGCCATTCCTTGGCAAGATGAATAAACACTGGGGTAAAGCATACACGATAGGTCTAGACGACTATCACTTTCCCCAAAACCACTGAGATCACTTTTTCAAGGCATCAAGCCGACATAGCAAAACACACACAGTCCCTATCAGGACGAAGCCAAATCACCCCACTCAAGCGACACATCCGCCGAATAGCCTTTGACCTCTCTAGAGACAACAGAACATATAGTTCGACTTAGATATGTAAAGATATACAGATATAAGACAGACTTGTCCTACTCAGACAAACAATACACATAAATTCAGGCCATAGATATTCTGAAGCAAGAACAATCTATTATTACCCAAACAACGAATAAATCGCAGTAAAATGTATTTATCCGCGGAGTTCAAGGGAAGTAACTCAATAATGACGTTTAAGAGATAACCTCTTCTGGTCAAGGCAGGTATCTTTACCACCCGTGGAACGTAGGTTTCTAGTGTCACAACAAGCTTTGAACCACAGAGTAGTAGTACAACTGATATCGTAGAATAGTACCTCAAATAGTTTCTTCGATTCGTACAACAAACGTTAGGGGAAATACAAGAACAAAAGCTTTGCTAAGTGTTTGCTTTTCTGATATTAATCA
Source organism: Oreohelix idahoensis (assembly GCA_024509875.1). Lineage (NCBI taxonomy): Eukaryota > Metazoa > Mollusca > Gastropoda > Stylommatophora > Oreohelicidae > Oreohelix > Oreohelix idahoensis. The sequence goes on from JAMPIV010022926.1 coordinate 661,974, forward strand.
AGCGCCTTTCACGCTGTCCGTCAACGGAATATAATGAAAAATAACCATTCTTTTATTTATTTAATTGAAAAAGTGCGACTGGACACCGACAAGTGCAATGGCGTATGCCTGGGTGAGCATGTTTAAGTACATACAACGTATTACAAATGATAGTAAATATATTCATATGATGTCATCATCATCTACTCCTTGCTCTACTCGGAGTCTGGGGTTACCTCTGCTTTTGTTTCCATGTGAGAACTAGCACAAAACAATCACCAGTGCTTTGCTGTGGTGGTTCACGAATGTATCATTTTCACCTGCTGAGATTGCCAGCCTCGTATGGACCTATATAACCATCAGCAAGTACAAATATGTCAAATTCAAAGTATATAAAATGTTACAACTCACCCCAATAACATTTGGAACTCTAGACGTCTTGCTCAGTTGAAAGTGTTGGCAACTTGATGCAGATGCCTGAAACACACGTCTGTGGTATTATTTCTCTTTAGAATTCCGCTGTGACTTTGTGAGTATGTCCACTAGGTGTCCGGTTTCCTAGTAACAAATAAATCTTCCTTGCTATAGTGTTCAGAAGGAGTTCCGATACGTGTTTTGTCCGGTCTTATAAGGTCAGAATTCCAACTCTATTCTTTTCCTGGCTTCAGTTCGAGCTGTCTACTTTGACGGTTCTGGAATGCAGTGTGTTTTAGCCTCCGAACTTGCTAGGTTATTTTGCCGTTTTCCTGCCCACGCTTCCACCTGGCGTTTCCGACAAAACGTCCAATCAGAACAAATGTTTATTTCTGACTCTCCTGTGACCCAATCCATGAACAGGTTGCAGTGGGTCGGGGTAGTCAGTTATTTAATTTCCCCCGCGTATTTTAAAATACCATTTTAAAATTTAAACACATGACCTCATCTTCCATATATGGCACGACTTCTTCCGTCCTCTTAAGTAACCTTTCAATAATGACTTGTAACCTCGCCTGCAGAAAGGGTACTTGCTAATTTGTCTACATAGACATGTTTCTCTGTAATAATTACACAGACAATATCTGGACGGAAGGGATTAAGCAATTTTCAAAGGTACTGTCCTGGTCCCCAGAAGGATAATCTACGACATATCGCAGACAACATCTGGTCTTCCTTTTGTATTATCCGTCCAAGTGTCTCAACGTGTTTGTAGTGAACAATGCGCCTAGACGATCGTATTCCCGGTTACTGTAGGAAGTCAGTCTGGTTTAACAACTTAAGCGATTACAATTAATCCTTAAGGATAGTCAATTAGCCGTGAAATAACACTATCGCAGTATGAACATAGGTCAACAAATCTTAGGCGAGCCGATGAAACAGGTTCATGTGCGAAAAATAAAGAAATAAATGGAGAAAGTAGGAGGGAAGGAAGGGAAGTAAAAGAACACAACCAAAATTCCGTCACAGAGCCATCACTGAAGAGCCTCATCAAGCTTTCATATACTCTTGCAGCGGTAGTTTGTGTGTCAATTTTGTTACATGATGAGGTTACCAACTTCATGTGCACCCTCACATTAATCACCTTGTACGACATGCATCAGAGTACAGTAGTCTTATTCTTTCTTTGTGTCGTCAGAGACTCCGGGCAACTGCACGTGGTACAAATTATTTATTAAGTTTGTCTAAATGACATTTATGCGTTCATTCGTTACTTATCGCTTCCGCTAGCAGCATAGACATTTGTACCATGTCCTTATGTGTTGTATTACATGCTCAAGGTCTTTCCATTTATCCATCTCATGCCTGTCTCCAAATTATATTCTCCGTTTGTTTTTGTTTTTTTTGTTTGTTACATAAACATGGTAACATAAATTAACAACACTGCTAGAATTCACTTGAATTATCAGCCAAAATAAGGTAACATAAATTAACAACACTGCTCAAATTCACTTGACTTACCAGTCAAAAATATGGTAACATAAATTAACAACACTGCTCAAATTAACTTGTCTTATCAACCACAAAAATGTTGACATAAATTAACAACACTGCTCAAATTAACTTGTCTTATCAACCACAAAAATGATAACATAAATTAACAACACTGCTCGAATTAACTTGGCTTACCAGTCAAAAATATGGTAACAAATTAACAACACTGCTCAAATTAACTTGTCTTATCAACCACAAAAATGGTGACATAAATTAACAACACTGCTCGAATTAACTTGTCTTATCAACCACAAAAATGGTGACATAAATTAACAACACTGCTCAAATTAACTTGACCGACTCTCGACTCTGAATACAGTTTTTTACTAGTCATATGGCATCAATTTCGGAGTCGGAGTCCAAATATTTTTTTCCCACTCCGACCGCACTTAAAAAAAAACCGACCTATTCCATTGACTCTGACTCCCAACTCCAACCTCAAAACTCTGCTTTGTACAATATCCATTCATTCTCACGTGTACTTTAAACATTAACTAAAAGACATGCACCGTTTCAGTATCCAATCATAATCAATAAATAAAGTATGTTAAAAACGGAATTTTAAAAAATAAATAAATAAATAAAACCTCCCTTGAAACATATCAGATTAGAAAGTACTAGAACAATCACATAAGACGTGTACTGGACATCGTCACGATCATAATGACTTCTTCTTCTTCAAGTACAATGTCTGGTGGCGTAGGCGAGCATGTCTCTCCCCAACTTCCGGTCAATTGTACTTTATATCAGTTCTGATGTTGACTTCTTTCCGCGCCATGATGTCAAACTATTCAATACCATAAAGATAACTGCTGTATAATGATGTTCCACTGAATAACACTGCTACCTGTGCAAGAGCTGAACAAAGCCGACGCCACAGCTCATACAAATTCAAGTCAGCTATCTAGCAGGTCATCTTTGCATTTTCTCTATTTATCTCGCTGTCTTCGTCTCTCTGCCATGTGGTGTCAGCACATGCTAGGGTTATTTGAAAGCAACCTGCTGTGAAGGTTTGACTTCTGGTACGTTCAAACAATTTACTGACAGATAAGCTAATCTGCTGAGATAAATAAATTAATAATACACAAAGGTATGTTTCAGCAGGCACTCGTGAGAAACAAAGAAGTAGAAGACTAGACAACAGAAAAACAACAGAAGTGATAGGCTTACTGGGAATCGCACCTTCCAAACAACACCACCGCCTAGCCACGGGAGCGAATCGTAACTATCCTCTCTGCCAGCTAGGCACCACAAAAATAGTGCCTGAAACATACCTTTGTGTATTATTTATTTATTTATTTACTGTTTATAGGCCTCGGGTTTCCCCTCCTTGTTTGTTTATCTGCTGAGAGTACGCTGTTTCGTATGCGTCATGGCAATGTGTTTCTTCTTCTTAAGGTACCATTCTAAATAGCTTAGGGGATCATGTTTCTTCAAGTGCTGTTTATCAGTTATTTTGATGACTTTCTTTTATGTCGGGAAGTCATAATTTTGCATCACTATCATTTTCTTCAACATTAAGGCAACAACAATCGTAAATCAAATACTGGTAAATTGATTGTTTACATATTTATCAGTTTGAATAATTCCCTTGGAAAACCTAATGCTAACGTCTTTACGAGTATTGCAGTATGTACGACAGTTTGAATGATAGAGTATCTACTGAGGGTCTTAAAGGTATCTACCTTTAGCTCTAGATTGCTCTTGGCAGAGATGTGAATTGAAACATGGTGCTTCTGTTCTAGGGAACCTCATATGAATTTAGGCAATCAAGTACTACGGCTAATACGAACCACGCCGTGTAAACTTTCTATCTTCCCTGACCTTCTATGAGGAGCGTTTTGAAGAGTCCCCAACTGATTTAAATCAGTAAAATATTACTTCAATAGCTCTGTTTTATGCCTTTAAAATGACTAAAACATACGGGTGCAGTTCGCTCAAAAAGATTAAACCAACTATAAATTAGTATATTTACAAATACCAAAATTTAATAATCAATTATTGTTAACAATGTAAAATAAATGGGGGGTGGGGTGGGGGGGGGGTGGGTGGGGTGGGGGTTGTGTGATATATTCAGTATTCCGTTAAAAACTCAGCACAGGTGATGGTTTGAACTGTTTAGGGAATTTCGTTATTAGAGTTCACTTGGCGGCTTTAAGTGGGTACTTAGCTGCCAGTAAGATGTCGGTTGGTTTCTGCTCCAGCCATGCTTGTTATTTGCAGGTTGCAGACTGGTCCATTCTCGTCACTTGCCAAGTCTGGTGGCCGCAACACGTCCCTCGTAGTATTATAGGGTAATTACGAAGATGGTCTAGCGTCTGTTTAGACCCGTCTGATGTTGGTGTCTAGCTTTGACTGAAGGCCACTTATACAACACACTTGTTCCACAGACTAGTACCACCAATTGGTTCTATCGACTAATATCATGAAATAAGAGAGAAACAAATACTCTGCTGAGTATTGGGTTTCCTGACACGAAAAACTGGTGTCACCCCCCCCCCACCCCCTTTTCATTTCACCATCCCATCTGCCTCAGAACGTTACCCTCTCTGAGCATTAATGTTAATTCCAGTGAGCGGAAAACACCCACTGCATTTATATAGAACATGTTTACATATACTTATGCACTGGCTGAAAAGGTTAATAAAATAATTATGTACATTATTTTTGTCATCATCCACTCCCTGCTCCAAACGGAACTTGGGACTACCTCTGCTTTTGGTTCTCTATGAGAAACCCGCACGAAGCTGTCACCAGCTCTTGCAGTGGTGGTTCATGAAGCCATCATTCTATATGCTGAGTTTGCCAGCCTCGTATGACTTAGACATCAATTAGCAATTTTCACATGTTAATATTGCAAAACTTAGAATGATAAAATGTACAACTTACCCCAAATACTTTTTTGGGCAATAGAAACTTCTGGCTCAGAGAAATAGTTTCGGCAACGTGATTAAGATGCCTCTTACACGTGGTCTGGGGTATTACTTTGCAAATAGAATCTCACTATGATTTAGTGTTCATGTTCCTAGGATTCTGGGCTTTCCGTATTAATAAAGTTAGTGTTTTCTTGCGGTGTAATTCCACAAGATGCTCAAACACGTTGTCCGGTCCATTAAAGTAGAATCCTGATTCTATTTCTTATTCTGGCTTGTCTGACTGTCTTCTTGACGAGTTGAATTTATCAGTTCCGTCGGCTCAAAAGGCGCTAGGGTATAAGGCAACATTCGGCCCACGCATCCAGATTGCTATTATATGACAAGGCTCCAATCGGAAATGTATTTTAACATCTCAAGTGCCAAACCAATAGATTGCATCTTGCGTATATTGGTCGGGGTATATCCTCACTACCCTCTCATTGAAAATTCCTGCCTGATACATAAGATGTGATTTTTACAAGCCACTTCCCATATAAGGCATTCTCTCTTCCGACATGTTTACAACCCACCACTACATAGATCTATCACAGACAACATCTTCCCAGATGAACAACTTATAGTAACTATTGCCTACAACCAATCTTGCCCGGAAATTATTACATCATTTACTTGCTACAAATCCCATGAGTTATCGTAAGTGCGTCAGTATGATTTATCACCAGATTGATATTGTCCGACACGTTCCTGTGCAAACAAACATTATCAAGCAGCGAATCGGCCAGTCCAAAAACATTATCAGTGATAAGACAATGGACGATGGCCATCTCAAGGTTGTTTACATATTAATCAGGCGCTCCCATACACTATCTGGTCGAAAATGTGTTACGCATTTGTAAACAACATTTCACTTTATTGATCCAGGAGTCAATATGGATTCAAACGCAAGTGACTGCTTACAATAATCAGTAAGGATGGTCGATGGAGCCAAGACATGACTAGAATTGAAGTAAGAAAGTGTAAACAATGAATTCAAAATCACAACTACTGTCAGAGGTGGGAAAAAACAAACAGAAGAGCACAGAATAAATTACAGAATGGCACAGGAAAATGTGACGATCGAGATTAGTCCGTCACATCATAGAAGGGGCGGGAAAATAAAAAGTTCATGACAGCTTAGATGATCTCAGTTGTTACGCTTGCTTTTCTTTAAAATCCTGTAAGGCTCCCTGAAGTAGAAGAATTATTCTTCTATTTATATCTCTGCCAAGCGTAATCTTGAGCAAAGATTGTTACATTTGTAGACCCTCATTTTTTATACTCTACGTTTGGCCATTGTTGGACCACTATTGCAGAGCAGGTGAGATAATGCCGTCACACTTACTTAGTCGTTCCTCTGCTACCCTGGGGTATAGAGGCTTGCCAGAGAGAGCGCCATGTTATCCTATCAGTTGTCTTTCTTTTGGCTTCATTCAAATCCAGTCCTCGGTCTTTCACATATTGTCTAATGTTGTCCTGACAGCGATCTCTGAATCATCAAGGAGGTCTGGATCTGTGGCTCTTGGTGTTCCATATTTGTCGTGGTAACCGATCTTCTCACATTCTGCAGACATGGCCAAACCATTGTAAATGGGACTGTTCACTCGGGTCTGCAAGGTTTTGAGGTCATGACGTTGTAGACCATGTCTCTTCTTCTTACTTAATCCAACATTCTCAGATAACTCATTTCTGAGGTTTGGAGTTGGCTTTTTTGGATTGTACAGCCATCTTCATCTTCTTGCCAGTTTCTTTTTTGTTTAGGAATCCTCGATTTATGGCCTGAAAAAGTATTACGGCTGCTGCTCTTTGGGTAGCCAATTGTTCATTGATGCCTCTTCTCCAGCCTATGACAGCACCGAGGTATTTAAAGTGGTTGTCCTGCCCCAGAAACTCTTGTTCTAGCATAATCTGATGCCGTTTGCCTCTCGTGAATGAATTTTGTTTTGGAGCTTCTGATGACCATTCCTTTGTTCTCCAGCTCTGCCTTCCAGACTTGCAGCATACAATGAAGGTACTTAAATATGTTTTTTCTTCTCTTCATCGCCATCAACATCAAGTCCTCAGTAACAACAAGCAGGCAACACCATCTACCCCTGTCTTGTGCCATCCAACGTACATCTTTCCATGTCTTCTATATCACTTTCATGTCGTCTGTCTCCAGTTTTCCAAGTTTTTGTTTTTGGTCTCCCTCTCATAAAAAAAGTATTTCTCTCCTGGCGCTGATATAACAAGATTAATTCTTTTGTCTACTCCATAGTAACAAATGCCTTTTCATCACCGTGTGCTGAATGCGCTATAGAGATTGATTTGGCGAGCTCCTGTTTTGGAAATAAAATCTCATCGCATGTGGTTGTACTTAATCCATTCATATTACCGCTTTGTTCGTTCCTTGCCGTGTGCTTTCTTATTTCCACCTCAACATATTAGTTTAAGAATGAGACATATTGATGTTTATCATTACATCTGTTTTAGATGTTCATGTATGTGTGTGTATTCATGCATCCATTACTCTTTAGCACCCTACGAAGCATAGGCCTTCAACAAACGTACGCCAAGTCCTCCTGTCGTGTGCCATCAGCATCTTTCTTTGTTTTCCTCATCATTTTAATGTCTCTCTCCAGTTCTCATCTCCACGCGTTGTTCGGTCTACCTCTGATTCTCTTACCATGGTGAAACCAGAAGACGAACTGCCTAGTAATGTTATGAGCAGGTTACCTCAGTGTGTGTCCTATCCAACAGCTGCATCTTCTTCTCATCTCTTTATCCACTGGTACTTGTCTGGTTCTTGTGATCAGTTCCATATTAGTGGTCTTGTCATACCATTTCAGTCCTTCTGTTCTACGCAAACGGGGCTAGACTTAAGCTGATTTGACCTTTTTGATCCAAGCGGCCCCCATGCTCATCGGGGTACCCGCACCTAGACTCCCCCCCCCCCCAGCTTAAATAAAAAGCATAAGGAACGAAGATTATTTCAAATTTAATGTCAGGAATATATGCTATGACATTTTATTAAAAATAAAACAACATCTATTTTGACACAGATCGTATAACAACAAAACTATAATCTTAAGTCCAGGGGTCCCACTAGAATGGTTCAAATCGGGCCTCGCATTTACTAAAGCCGATCCTGTACGCAAGTACCTATTTATGAAAGTCTGTAACTTCTTGGGATTGTTTTTGTAATTATACATGCTTTAGAGCCATAATAACAGGACTCATCTAACATTTGATTTGACTTTGCAAATCACGGATATCAGTCACCAGAAATTAGTCTCGAGGAACTAGTGAAAACAAGCAAATAACCAAAGATCGAAGTCCTTCAGTACCTATAGTTTAGATTTGCCAACCGTAAAGAACAAAGAAAGTTACGTTTAGTGCAATAAAAGTTAGCTTTTTAAATATTGCTTTTGTTAATAGTCTCTTATATTGGAGGATTGGATGCAATGAAGTTCGGATGCTTGTAAACATGTCGTGTTTATTTGAGTATAAATCCGTGACGTAATTGAACTAACGGTAATATCTTCCTCTTTCTGTATTCTTCCGCTGATGGAGTTGCACATCGGAAGTTCCAGTGATGTTCTTCCGCGTTTCTTCGGCATGAATGATACAACGTGTTAGCTGTGAAAACGTTATCAATACACTTCATCCATCGTTTTTTTTCGTCTTCTTCCTGCTTTATCATATGACGATATACCACCTACCTTGCAGGACGCGTAGTAAATATCGGTTTGTTTTCTCTGTGACCATGAGTCCAAACGATTCCTTCCGTTTTTGCTCTAATTATTTGTTTTACAAAAGGTTTAGTTTCCTTACAATTTCTATACGTCTTTATTACTAATGATAAACGAAAGTCAACTACACAGTAATCCAAACACTTCAAGCTTTTAAACCATTCTCCTCTCCCATTGTTTGTTTGTTTGTTTTGTTTTGTTTTTGTTTGTCTTTTTGTTTGTTTGTTTTGATTTTCCTATTTGTTGTTGATTTGCATCATGACAAGTATGACGATACTACCATCTAAGGTTTAAGGGGGAAAAACGCGCACACACACACATACACTCAATTTGCATATTGGGATTTACTATATTTACAATACATTGACAGGAGATATGCCACGTGCACATATCGACAACAGAACACGTTACATGGACATGGCGACGCCGCATGTAATAATTATAACCCATGAGAGGATGGCGGAATATTTCTTTTCATCAGTTTTTAAAAAGTCATCATTTCTTTTTGTGATTTCTTAATTTTTCTCTATTTGCATAATGAATCTTCAGTTCAGATGCCAAGTCAGTCCTATTGTATTGCTCTGAAACATGGAGAACAACAAAAACAACAACCAAACATCTACTGATTGTTGTAGATGGGTGCTTACGTAGGATAGAATGATTGAAGTGGTATGACAAGATCACTAATGTATAACCTGGTGACAAGAGATAAGAAGAAGATGCTTGAGATGGACAGGACACACATTGATGAAACCTGTTGATAGCAATATATGGCAGTCCTTTTTCTGCGACCCCCAGGGTAAGAGATAGAGGGATACCAAGGAAAACATGGAGAAGAGAGCGGCAGACAAACATGAACGAAATGAAGAAGACAGAGAAAAGACATTGAGCTGATGGCACGGTACAGGAAACTAGGCATACGTTTGTTGTAGACCTATGTTGTTTGAGAGCTGTAGTTTGATGAATGAATGATAAATGAATAATGTTATGCTTTATTGGGAAACGCAATTCACGGACATTTTCCGTTCCAACATCAACTTGGCTGAGAACTGTGAAAGCAATGAACCTGAGTTGGGGGCACAGTTCCAAAGATAGCCACTTCTTCTTCTTCTTCTTCCGTCCTTAGCCGAAGACCGACAAAGCAGTCAGGGGCTAGTACGCCACGAACAGGCGTCTTAGGGCAACAAGAAATTAATTGTTGTTCCGTTACGCCTAGTGGCGTTTATTGGTACAACAAAAAATTAGTTGTTGTTTCCGTAATCAGAGCGACTGGCAAGCGGGTGATCAGCCCGCTGTGAAAGATAGCCACGGACCGAGCTAAATGGAACGAGTACTGCTCTACAAGTCGCCGCCTGGCGTCGTGGCCACTGATTACTTTGTGAGCCAATGATGTTGGATACTAGGAGGGAAGGAGGGATTTTCCACTCCTGTATCTAGTGTCCTATCTGCCATATCAAAATATCGCCTTGCCAACTAGGGAAATCCTTTTGTGCACTGTGATTAACGAATGTTACATCCATGCTAGCACAACCGACGATAAGCCAACGTTACAAATAGGAATAAATGGAACATCCGGGAACAAGTCAATAGTTTGTCATATTTTGGTCATATAATAACAGAAGATGGCAGAGGTGAAACAGAAATCAAGAAGAGAATAGGAATGGCCAAAGCTACCTACATTCAACAACATGAAACAATTACTGCCGTATTAACAATTTTAACACAAGTTGAAGCTGACAAAATCTAATACGATATTTATTCTTCATTACTGTATGATATAGAGACATGGATAACGAATAAACAAATGGAAGAAATAATTGAGGCCTTTGAGATGTGGATATAAAGAAGAATGGGATGCTTAGTCACTTTCTTCCTCTTTTTCGTACACAGAAAATCAAGGACTGAATAGAGAATTCACGAAGCAGATCAAAGTTAGACAGTTCAAATATTTAGATCATGTAAATAGATATAACATCCTACTGATGACCATAATCGAAAAAAGAGTTGGAGGCAAACGTACAAGAGGAAAACATCGCTATAAGTGGGAAGATAATATCAAGCGATGGACAGAAAAGAGTCTGTCAGAGTGCATCGTCAAGAAATGAAATAGAAGACGTTGGACATCCATTGTAACTTACTTTCCATGGCAGATGAGGCTGATGATGATGATGACATCCATGATTACCTTGTTTCGCAGGTTGTCTCCACTGATTTTCAGTAGTGTTCCATGAATGGCCCTACAGGTTGAGTAAAATGATGAGGTTTTGAAAGGCAGCAACCTTCGCTCAAGATTTCTCTTGGCAGTCATGTGAATAGGAGGAGGATGCTCCTATTTCAGGGAGTCTCACTTGGATTTTAGGATTGTAAGTACAACTGCACTGACTGAGTTTATTGTAAACTTTGAATTCCCCGCCCACTTCTGTGAGATATATAATTTGTCTCGTAATTATTGAGCCCTTCTGCCGAAGGTAATTAAGTAAAGTATTAACTGTATTATTAGCGCAGTATTTAAAAAAAAGAGTCATACAGGTTCAGACATCAAATTCACTCCACAAAGTTATCAACTCCAACTAAGGATGTATATTTACACACATACACAATATATATATATATATATATATATATATATATATATATATATATATATATATATATATATATATATATATATATATATATATATATATATACCATGATGTCATCATTATCCTCTTTCTGCTCCATATAGAGTCTAGGGCTGCTTTTGCTTTTGGTTCCTTGCAAGGAATTCTTCACGAAGCAGTCACCAGCTCTTGCAGTGGTGATTTATGTGGCAAGTTATTTAGATAATGAAGTTGCTAGCCTCATGCACAACTTTACAAAAATAAGCATTTCATTCGTGTAAATGCACATATAAAATAAGAAAAATACATGTCACAACTTCATCATCATGTGACGTATTCTTTCCAGAACGTTGTCTCCATTACAGCTGCTCTGAACGCATCACGATTCTGGGCAAGTCGACCTGCATCAGCCAAAGACAAGTTCAGACTCTCTGTGATGTCCTGGGTCCACCGTCGTCTAGGTCGACCCCTTCCCCTTTTTCCAGGGACCGTGCCTTCCATCACTGTTTTTTCCAGACTATTATGTCTTTTTATATGACCGAAAAATTTCAGCTTCCTTATTGCGATGGTATTTAGGAGCCAATGTTCCTGTACGTTTAGTGAGTGCAGTACTTCTCTGTTGGTCTTTTTTTCTGTCCAGGGTATTCTCAACATCCTTCTGTAGCATTTCATTTCGAATGATGTAATCTTTTTTGCAACTGTTTTATTGAGTGTCCAAGTCTCGCAGCCGTATGTTGCTACTGGGAATATACATGCTCTGATCAGTTGTAACTTTGTTTCTTTGCTTGTGCCTTGCCATAGGTTTAGTGTCCAGCGAGCTTCGTCCTCTCAAGACTGTGTGTGGTCCCGGCTTCCGGGTCTTCCCAGTGAAGTGGAGGCAGTGATATGTGTCTGTGTCCGATTGCGCCATGTGACAGTGGTGGAGGCTCGGTCGCTGCTGCGCCATTGATGAACAAAGCCGTGTCCTATCGAGACTGTGGGGTCCCGGGTCCGGGTCCTCCTAGTTGAGGTGGGCAAAAGCTTGTTTCTTCTTGGTAATGCAGCTCGGCAGTGGTAGAGGTTCGGCGCTGGCTGTGCCGATCCCTCGATACGTCTTGTCTCGGAGATATAACCCCCTTTGCAGGGTAGAGAACCAATTTTCTTGTGGCATTGCACCCTCGCCACCCGACAAGAGGTTCCCTGGGGTTGCAACAAAGCCCACTGGTGACTGGCCTCTCTGCCAGTCACCACTGTCTTCGGAGGTATAACCCCCTTTGCAGGGTAGAGGGTTATCAAACCTCGGGGCAGTACACACACGCCATAGTGGGCCTGGTGTACCCTGTTTCGAGTCTAGATGCTCCCTGGGGTTGAAAGAAAGCCCAAAACACACCCCAAATCGTCTGATACCGTGTGGGATGCACGGCGGGTTGCGGCCCCATCGCCTGGTGTCACGATGGGTGGCTTCCTGGCCATGTGGCAACGCGGACCATGTGTAGAAGGGCGGCGGTGGCTGTGCCACCGCCGTGCCAGGCTGTCTACACAAAGGGTAAAAGAGTTTAGTTACTCGCACCCTATGGGGATAATAAAGCAAAGCAAAGCAAAGCAAGGAAAGCCATAGGTTTTTCATCTGTATTAGTTTATGTGAAGCAATTGCAAGTCTTCTTTTAATTTATACTGCACAGTCGCCAGAGCTATTGATGATTGATCCTAAGTATTCGAATTCATTAACACTTTCCAGTTCTTCGTTATCAATTTCAATTTCTGGATTGGTCTGTTGTCTGTTGTCAATACTTTGGTCTTCTTGGTGTTTAGGTATAGATTCTGGGCCTCGCTGTGTTTTTTGGTGGACAGAATTAATTGTTCTAGTCCTTCTGGGTTGGTCGATAGGAGGACTGTGTCGTCAGCATATCTGATTTCCGGGATCTGGTACCCGCCGATGTTAAATGAGTCAAACTCTGTGTGTTTTTGGTCATCTCTTACGTTTCTCATGATATTCTCTGCATAAATGTTAAACAGGTAAGGGGAAAGGGCACAGCCTTGTCTTACTCCTTTCTGTACTTCAAACCATTCTGATGTTTCCCCCTCTATTCTTACGGCTGCCTGTTGTTCTTACCCCTTCAATATTAATGGGTTATTATCCTGACTCTCTGTGCACAGGTTGACTGATAACACTTCACTGCAGTCGTTGGTGCAGTTTTTTTTTTCATATGAGTTAATGGTAATTGTAAATTCACAACTCCTAACATTAACAAATGAGTAAGATTTCATCTAACTTGTGGCTCTAATTACTATACTTACTTTTTTGACGAAGATGGAAATTCAGTGCGGAGTCTTCAAACATTCATGTTGTTAAAGTTAAAATTTTGTATGCAAAACTCAACATCGCGAGTTTATCTTGTTAAAACTAGTCGCAATTCAGGCTAACTTATTTTCTAATTTTAAGCAAACCACAAGGGAATGCTTCTTATTTTAGTAAAATTTCCACCTATACATCATGACAATTATTGGCATGGCCATATATGGTTGTGTAACTAATTGTTATCCTTACATGAAAAAATGATTTAATAATCTTTCCCCTTCTTCTTCAAGGTTGTACTCTCTCCTTCCCATCTCTGTTGGCTAAGACCAGATGTCTTGCCGGAACTGATTATGACGTATCTCCTGGTGCCCTAATACTTCAGTCTTGTTGTAATCAAGAAAATCCTGTGACTTGCGTTTTTTCTGCAAGTCATACCCGCAAATTAAACATTCATTGTCTTAAAACAGCCATCGTATACTTAAGCTGACCGGAAGCAATTATATAATCCTTTTGTGGTGTTTAGACAACTTAACTGCTGAAAAAAGTGCTCATAGACTAACGTCTATCTAAGCAAACGCTCTAGGCAGGCACAAACAATCAGCCCGTCAAGATAATTTGACTTTCTTGTTCAATGCTTGGCTAAGCTGTGACTGCAATCAGAAACATAACATGTCCCATGCGTTCAAGCCTACAATGTGTGGGTGTTGCCGGGAATGTCTTTCCTAGGAAAAGATAAAGGTAGATGAAGGCCTAAAAATAAGATAATGCACGGATGAAAAGAAAAAAATGAATGATCGAATTTGTGGTGTTCTGTCTGTTTTGTCACACCTTGATAGCAGAGGTGCCTCTGGTCATCTCCGATAGAGATGTAAACTATTGGTGCCGTTCTTACGGAACACATTTTAATAATATCTTGGTCAATAAACCATAAATATTTATGGCAAGGGTTTTATGTCTGGATTAAAATTTAAAGAAAAAAAAACATGTTGTCTATCAGGTAAGTCTCCAAAACAGACAAGAGGAGGAAACAAAATGCTTCGTGCGAATGGGGAAGAATTCAGTGGGGAAAAATAAACGTTGTATGAACTCTTCTAAGACGTACATTCCCCCTCCCCCCCCCCCCCTTTTTGCGCCCCGCTTCTTTTTCTTTTCCAAAGTATCAGAAGCATATTTAAATAAAATGTTATTAAGATAAAAGAAATGGAAACTAGAATAAATAATACAATCGATTATGCAATTATTTCCACGACATCATTTGTTCGCTATGATGAGTAGTCGTTCTTCCGATCTCCATGAGCAGTCGACGAGTAACTCCACAACGCATGCGTAAGCTTTTTTCCCCCGCTTGTACATCCGGGTATGATCTGCAGGAACGCTGTTGGTTTACACATTCGCACACTGAACATACTGACATGTATATAAACAGGAACGACAGACTGAATGGGTAGAAAGAGAATTTGAAGATGAGTGACGTGCGGGGAAACTCAAAGCCCGGAAACTTAACAAAACAGGTTTTAATGTACACAAGCTGAAACAGATGAATTGAAAACGCGAGCGAAAAAGGTAAAAAAAAAAAAAAAAAAAAACCGGGGGGGGGGGGGGGGAAGAAATTACAATGAACAGGAGTAAGTTTCTTTAACATGTCTGAGATTTTCTGTTACCCTAGACCTTAACATGGAGAACGGGGAAAAAAAGAAAAGAAATGGATAAAGACTTTCATTAATGGGCGCATGCGCAGAATTGATTGATCATTCATTTCCTTTTGGCTCCTCACGGAGCATAGAGGCATCACTACAGTTGGTCCCACAGGAAGCCTGCACAAAGCAGGTATATGTTCTTGCAGTAGTGGTTTCTGTGACAATATGTTTTACATGATGAAGTTGCAAGCCCCATGGGAAACCTCATATTAGTCGTCTGCTTGCAAATAATAGTAGAATGGAAATGGTACGACAAGATTACCAACGTAGAACTGACGACAAGATCACCAACGTAGAACTGACGACAAGATTACCAACGTAGAACTGACGACAAGATCACCAACGTAGAACTGACGACAAGATCACCAACGTAGAACTGATGACAGGATCACCAACGTAGAACTGATGACAAGATCACCAACGTAGAACTGATGACAAGATCACCAACGTAGAACTGATGACAAGATCACCAATGTAGAACTGATGACAAGATTACCAACGTAGAACTGACGACAAGATCACCAACGTAGAACTGACGACAAGATCACCAACGTAGAACTGATGACAAGATCACCAACGTAGAACTGATGACAAGATCACCAACGTAGAACTGATGACAAGATCACCAACGTAGAACTGATGACAAGATCACCAACGTAGAACTGATGACAAGATCACCAACGTAGAACTGATGACAAGATCACCAACGTAGAACTGATGACAAGTACCAGACAAATATCAGTGGAACAGGAAGTGATGATAGGACGCTGGTGTTTAATAGAATACACATAGAGAATATTATTTAACAGCAATACAAGGCAGTTCTTGATCTGAAATCTCCCATGGAAACAGACAAAGAGGGACACCAAATCCACCCACGTACATTGAGAGAGAGAGAGAGAGAGAGAGAGAGAGAGAGAGAGAGAGAGACGGGAATTAAATATAAACATGAAGGATAAAGAAGGCATGTAAACATCTTGAACGGATGGCACGGGCTAGGAGGTCGTGTGGTGTATTTGCTGCTGCCCTATGCTGGATGGGGAGCTGTGATAAACGAGCGCCAAAGCCTTATAGATCTATCTTTTCCTACATCTCTCGTATTTTATTTTCTCCCACATTTGTGCTCTTTCATCCCACATTTGCTATTTCATCGTTTGATTACTTGCGACCGGTATCTAGAGAACTGCATTTGTTCTTTCATCGGTGGTAAAATAAAGTCTTTTGATTGAGTCCCCATACCTGACATCATCGTTTGAAGTCCACATTGCATCGTGATAGATCTGGTGAAAACACATCTGGTCATCCAAATCAGACATCTGGGCATTATAAAATTTCAGTGGACTGTTGTTATCTTTGTTGCTGGGCCGCTGTCCAGACAAGCGACGCGTCACCACATTGGACGCCCAGCTTGGCCAGGTGAAAACGTCTCATGCTGTTTAAACCAACAGGCATGTAAATCAGTAGGCGGCGCCATAACAAAGAGTGCCGCCAACACACGGAGCGATATACAATCAGAGAGTAATGTGACAGCACTTTTGCATTGGCCAGCCAATTATCTCAATACCTGTTTGTCAGGTGTAGTGGTTTTTTATGTTATTGTATGGTTGTTATGTTACCTAGTGTACTGGATGAGGTCAGCTGTGAAGGCTCCTGAGATAAAAGTTTATGTGAGTTACAGAAGGCCCTTCTGCTACCACTTACGACCTCAAACAGACCTATTCTCCTATAATGAGTGTTAGCTACGTTAAAAGTCTAGGGTACTGAAATGTAATGTGTAGGTAATAAAATACACAGACACACACATGTAATTAATAAGTCTAATAATAATAATAATAAACTCTATAATACACTGAACTAACACTGGCTGTCAAAGTTTAAGTTTAAAAATTTTTTTAATTTATTAGTCCTGAACCAATTGTTTCTTTTGGTCAGAACATATGAAATGATAGGTATTTATCAATGAAATGCATATATATATTGCATAATCAAATATAATTTTTGTACATAGGTATATTATTACAATGGTTAATATTAATGGTATCTACAATGTCTTGGGAAAAAACTAGCACTGGATGTTTAGTTGGGGTGGCGTCATCATGCCCAATCTATGGTTACAAAGTTCAGTTTCCTGGACATATGGACTGGTGGTAATCTTTAATCACAAGATTTATTTCTTTATTTGATGGTGGAAATAGTTTATGAATCTCCAGCAGGCCAGGTTTGCACTTTACTGGCCTGTAATGATGTAGTCCAGAATTCTTGTGGCCCACTCCTCTCAGTAGCTGGAGTAAAATGTTAGGCTGCACAGACACCCAGTTTTGTACTTCTACAAAAGCAATCTGGCACAATCGTAGTGCCAGATCAGAAACTCTGAAACAAAATTTGTGCCATGTGTCAGTACTCTATTTACTGCGCCACTCTTACACACAACACCACAAAACAACATTACACAGACTGGGTCAGATCTCTCTGACCAACGTAACACATCTCACCCAGTTGTTATCAATTAGTACCAGTTTCCCAAGACTGCATTGCATCCGAAATATGTTCAATAGTTTCCTCTTCTATTCAATAAGGTGGGTAATATGTTCCCACTGATGTCAATAATAGATCCGCCTTCCATAGTCTTAGATAGGTTTTCATATATTATT
Source organism: Oreohelix idahoensis (assembly GCA_024509875.1). Classification (NCBI taxonomy): domain Eukaryota; kingdom Metazoa; phylum Mollusca; class Gastropoda; order Stylommatophora; family Oreohelicidae; genus Oreohelix; species Oreohelix idahoensis. The sequence goes on from JAMPIV010022926.1 coordinate 679,793, forward strand.
AGTTTGTCTCTAGGCCCTGGACTGCTGCTGGGGACCTAGAGCAAGCACTTACTTGTCGTAATCATTTTTCATGATATGGCAGTATCAATCACTCAAAATATTAAAATAAACAAGATAAATGCTTTTTTCCTTACCACAATTCAGAATTGAGAACACAGTTACTTAGGACTAGCAAAACTCAGCTGAGCTGCTGGCTAGATTAGGGCGTCCCACTGATTTTTATTTAATAATTCCGGGAAATCACCTCTAGCAGTCAAGAACTGTGTTACTGGACAGTCTTATATCAAATGGCACAAGTGTGCGTCTCTTTCTCAATAATATGAATACTTCTGTCCAATCAACGAACTTCCCCTCTAACTTTTTTCAAATATTCAAACCAAAAGTCAAATTTCAGTCAAATCTCAGTCAAGTGTGTATTATTTTCTGTTGGTCCGTCTGTCTCTACTTGGCTTTTCACAAAAATACACTTGTTTTTTGGACTAACTACATGCAAAAACTGCACAAACCTGCCCCCCCCCCCTAAGTTATTTTTAGCTTCTATCCTCCGACTTTGCCCCTCTAGTTCATTGCAGTTTGATTTTTGCATTTTTAGTCTCAAGGACGTCAAAATGTAACTTTAGTGAAAGTATGCACAAAAAACTGTTCGCTAGTCTGATTGGAACAATACGGTCTTTCGTCAATATCTTCCGTGTTATCTGTCCGTCTGTATAATTAAAAGTATATTATTTGTCAGCTTAAGATGGGCTATCAAACTAGCTAGGTTTTATTTTCATAACTTTATTATTAAAGAAAAACCTACTTTTCTCAAGGTTATTTTTTTTTAAATTTGTTTTGAACCTTCGGGTATGGCATTTGCCGCTATATTCAAACAAAACAACTAATTATGGTAAAACGTCTAAGATACGTCTGTTTCGAATAAGAGCTAAGGTCTTTTTGCTTTTTTAGATTCAAACACGTGTTCCGACCGTCATATTTTTTCCCTTTTATCTCCGTTTCCCCTCCCGTCTAAAAGGGTAAACCGTTTCGTCTGCATGTCTAACTAGTTAGTTTCAATGGCGGTAGAAAGCGCTGGCGTAGGCGAGAATGTATCCTCGTATCTTACGTATAATTTTATCCCTACATGTTATCTTACCCGTTATCTTTATAATTGGAGGTATTTTAACGTTGTATCACTGTATTTTTCACCACACATCTCCCCACCTGAGAACATGCACTAATGCAAGTTCCAAAACCAGTGATACACATAGATAAAATTACTTCCCACGCCTGCCAAGTACTCTAATTTTGATCACAGGGGTGCCTACTGAGGAAATCTGCACCGACATTCTGTGACCCCGGGATATATTCAATAATAAACTGATAAGGTTGCAACAATAAAGACCATCTTAACAATCTTGCGTTTTCATGCTTGGCCTGAGATAAGAACACTAGGGGCTGGTGATCCGTCTGGACCACAAAAGTCCTACCATACAGATAGATTTGGAACTTTTTTATAGCCCAGATTAACGCTAAACATTCTTTTTCGCTTGTGGAATATCCTTGCTCCGCTTTATTCAACTTGCGGCTTGCATAAGCGACTGGGTTCAGTTCCCCATTGGGTGACGAGGACCTCTGCAACAGAGCCGCCCCCAGGCCTACATTACTTGCATCTGTTCTCACCACAAAGTCCTGAGTCAAATCAGGCAATTTGAGAATAGGCTTGCTAGTGAGTTTTTCCTTTAACTCTTGAAATGCCAATTCACATTGCGCAGACCAAACAATTTTATCTGGATTTCCTTTGCGAGTCAGATCAGTCAGAGGAGCACATATAGTGTTAAAATTTTTGATATATTTTTGGTAAAACCCACATAACGACACGAATGATCGCACGTCTTTTTTTGTTTGTGGTCTAGGTGCTCTCTGCAGTTTTTCTAAGTTCTTGGGGTCAGGGGTCATGTTACCCTGATATACAGTATGTCCCAAGAATTCCAACTCTTTGCATCCAATACAACATTTTGTTGGTCTAGCAGTTAAGTTTGCTTCCCTAAGCCTATCAAATAACATATTCAGAGAGTTAATGTGTTCCTCAAATGTTTCTGTGGCGACAAGAATATCATCCATGAAATTCGTGACACATGGATTATTCAGGGGATCCAACAATTTGCGCATCATCCTAGAAAATACACTCGGAGCCTTTTTCAATCCGAATGGTAGCATGTTGAATTCATAATGTCCTTCCGAGGTGCTAAAAGCTAAATAAGGTCTAACTTCAGGCTTCACTGGAATCTGGTAATAGCCTTTGCTAAGATCCACCTTCGAAAAGTATTTTGCCTTGTTCAATCTGGCAAATAACTGTTTTGTGTCTGGTAATGGATCCACTTGTCCTTCTGTGACAGCATTCAGTTTCCTGTAATCTATGCACAGTCTATGTTCCCCAGACGGTTTCCTCAACAAAACTACACTGGAGCTAAAAGAAGATTCACTGTGTGAAATAATCCCTTCTTTCAACAAATAATCTATTTCCTCTTTCAATGCCTTCTCCTTCGCGAACGGAACAGAATAGGCTCTCATACAGATTGGGTTTGAGTCTACCAGCTTCATGTCATACTGTAGCAAATTTGTATGTCCTGGTTTATCTGTTAATACATCTGTATGTTCCTCCAGAACCTGTTGAACTCTCTCCCTCTGATTTTTAGTCAAGTGCTTACTGACTTTTACCTGTGCGGCTGTCTCACAGGGATGTAATGGGTATTCGTGTGAGGTGAATGGTTCCTTTTTCATTTTAGTTGCGATAGCCAAGGTCAGTAAGGGGGTGCTTTCCTGGAGTGGTCTGTCCGGATACTTCATTAAAAGGTTTACATGATATACCTTCTCCTTCCCCTTTTTGTCAATTTTATAGTTGGTTCTAGACACCTTCTCTAGAACCGTATATGGACCTTGCCATCCAATTTGTAACTTATTCTGGCTGCCGGGTAGTAGAAGAAGCACCTTCTCTCCCACGGCTAATTCTCTGTCCTTTGCCTTCCTATTAAAATACGCTGCATGTTTCTTCCTGGCTTGTCTCAAATTATCATTTGCCAGTTTCCATCCAGCTTTCAGACGAGTGGTCAGCTCGTTCACATATTGATATGATGAGGTAACAGTCTCTTCTGCCCTCTCATCTGTCCAGGTCCTTAATAATCTACATCTGGACTTTTAAATTTTCATACTTATTTTTCATGGTACCCATCGGGTCCTTTCCATTAGAAGCATTATAGTGAGGATTTTTCTTCCTAGAATCATCACTCACAAATCGACCACTACCAATTTTTTTCTTGGGTTTGTCTCCCCACTTTAGATTACTTAGGACAGATCTTCGCTCTCTTTTAGGTTCCTCCAGTTTATATAAGGCTGACCGAGGGATTGTCAGCTTATTCTGGGGTAAAATTACTCTTTGTACTCGTCGCATAGTGGCCATGTTAATCCATTCAAGTGAAGACTGGGTGTGAAAAGGGGGCTCCCATTCCACTTTGTCTACTTTATGATAAGTATTTTTCCTTCCAGGCCTAAGTTTGCCCCGTGGCGTTTCTAGGTCCTGCACATTTTTCCCCTTTGTGGGTGTTCCCTCATGAAATACGCCACATGCTTCTACAAAGTTCTCAACGTCGACATTTACGTCGGGCCAATAGTATTTTCGAGCCACCTTTTGGCAGATGGTACCTATTTTCTCATGGTCTTCATCTTTTCCAACATGTAAGCTCCTTATTAAATTTGCCCTATATACCTTGGGAAGAACCAACTGTCCGTGACCAGTGGATCTAGTTCCTGTCTTCCTGTATAGCAATTTGTTCTTCATAAAATACTCTCCCTTGCTTGGAGGTGTGTGGCATTTGGGCAATTTTTTAAAACATGGCTTGAGTGTCCTATCCTCAGCCTGCGCCTTCCTCATCTCTTCTGGATGAGCATTTATAGGTTCACCTTCTTCCTCCTTTTTCTGTGACCTGGTCTGCACTGTCGCCATGATCACAGGTCTCTCGGGATTCCCCAAGAAGACGTATCTACACCCCAATATCAGAGGGTAGATTGGTTCATCTATCACTGCTGCTCTGATTTCTCCTTCCACATAGCGAGTTTTCACCGTTATCCTTGCGATGGGAAGTGTCATGAGTGGTATGTCCTTAGTCGCCCCTAGTATTTCCACTGTTTCTGTGGTATACTGACTTGGGTCCACTAGGCTAGACTTCACAACTGAATCATAATTCAAACCTGTAACATATATGATCTTCTCTCTCCGCCAGCTTCAGGAAAAATCAAGAGAGCAGAAAAGACCACTATATATCGCCTTTATAGACCTCACAAAAGCATTCGACCTGGTTAGTAGGGATGGACTCTTTAAAATCCTCCTGAAAATAGGCTGCCCTTCTAAAATGCTGGAAATGATAAAGTCATTCCATGACGACATGAAGGGAACAGTCCAATATGCTGGAAGCACGTCACAGCCCTTTGATATACGAAGTGGCGTTAAACAAGGCTGTGTTCTGGCTCCGACCCTCTTCGGAATCTTCTTTGCCTTACTCTTGAAACATGCATTCAGAGATGCAACTGAAGGAATATGCCTTCACACTAGGTCAGATGGCCGTCTGTTTAGTCTTTCAAGGCTGAAGGCAAAAACAAAAATCAGAAGGGTCACTATAAGAGACTTGTTGTTCGCTGATGATGCTGCAGTCGTCACTCAAAGCCAACAGGAGCTTCAGAGCTTGATGAATCGCTTCACTAAAGCATGCAAGGACTTTGGCCTCACAATAAGTCTAAAGAAAACGAATGTGCTGAGTCAGGATGTGGGTGCTGCTCCAGTTATCACTATCGATAACTATGAATTGGCAGTGGTGCACCACTTCACATACCTAGGGTCTACCATCAATGACAAACTCTCACTGGATACAGAAATCGACAGCCGCATTGGCAAAGCTGCAGCTACCTTTGCCCGCTTCACATCGCGTGTTTGGGGAAACTCTAAACTCACAATGAAGACCAAAGCTGCGGTATATAATGCCTGCGTCACCAGCACACTCCTATATGGCAGCGAGACCTGGACGACCTATGCTAAGCAAGAAAAAAGGCTCAATACCTTCCATTTGCGGTGTCTACGCCGCATCCTCGGCATCTCGTGGAAAGATAAAGTGACAAATGTCGAGGTGTTGTCACGTGCTGGCCTTCAAAGTATGTATACGCTTCTTAGACAGCGCAGACTTCGCTGGCTTGGCCATGTTCGCCGCATGGAAGATGGTCGCATCCCAAAAGATATCTTCTACGGACAATTAGCAGATGGCAAGAGAACAGTTGGGCGACCACAGCTGAGGTTCAAAGATGTGTGCAAGAGAGATATGAGGGCACTGGACATGGATCCAGCAACATGGGAGGATGAAGCTGCCGATCGCACTAAGTGGCGATGCTATTTACGGCGCCACCTCAGATTGGGCGAAGAGAGGCTCACACAAGAAGCAGAGGTGAGGAGAAAACGTCGAAAGGAGCACCAGGAAAATAAGCAGCTGAGGGCGTTCACCTCAGGGGCGCATTCCCATGGTCAGTTATGACTGAAGGGGCTATTATTATTAGTATTTCCACTGTTTCTGTGGTATACTGACTTGGGTCCACTAGGCTAGACTTCACAACTGAATCATAATCCAAACCTGTAACATATAGGCACCTTATGGTGACCCCATTACAAATAACATCCTCACAAACTGGGGGGTGATAAGGTTCCTGCTGTCCATTAGGATTAACCTTTAATCTTTGTTTCCCCGATTTCATTGCAGCAATGTTTGAAGGTTTCCTTTTACAAAATTCGGTGTTATGGTTGTCTTTCTTACACCATTTGCACCATCTCTTTCCTTGGTTAAACGGTATTCTTTCATTATATTTTTGGTCATTGAACTGTGAGTTTCTATCACGATAATCATTTCTTGGCCTATCAAAGTTTGTCCTGCCTTTATTACCTTGTTCTCTGGTATCAAATTTACTAAATTGCTGTGGGGCTTTAAAATTTTCTATGTGCTTCTTTGTAGTGCCACTTACCTCTGCCTGGGCTGCCTGATACCTCTCAGCGACATTTAAAACCTCCCCAACCTCTCTGCACCTTGTTCCATGAGAAATTTTCTCAGGTCTGGAGCCATGGACTCTCTTAATTGCTCTATCATGATCATCTCTTTGAGATCTTGGGTCTTCCCCAGAGCAGTCCATTTCTCCAAATAGGTTTCCAGTCTGGCAGAGAATTGGTGGTATGTCTCCCCAGACAACAGTTTGGCATTTCTAAACTTCTTACGATAAAATTCACCATTCTTTTCATATCTCAATAACAAAGCCTGCTTTAGCATATCATAATTGTCTTGGTCGTCTCTATGCATCTTAGCAAAAACTTCATAAGAAGTACCTCTAAGCCCCTAGGATAACTTAAGACTCCACCTCTCTCTCTCTAACCCATACGTAGTAGCTAATAGTTCGAATCTACTGAGGTACCCCTCGATGTCATCGTCTTTCTCAACAAAATGGTCTAAATGAAACCCCATAGCTGAGGTTGAGGCTCCCTGACTAGGCGTGGCATCTGAGGGAAAGGGGCTGGCACCATTTTCAGGAGCATGGCCTTGTACTTCCAGCTCCCTTAGTCGTAATTCGTGCTCCCTTTGCAATCTTCTATCTTCTGCTTCCCTTTCGGCAGTCAATCTCTTTTCTTCTGCCTCTTTTTGATGTCGTTTTTCTTCTGCCTCCAATGCCCTAGCCTCCTTGTCAGCCTCAATCTGCAGCCTCTTAAGTTCTTTATCAGCCTCAATTTGTAACCTATCTCTTCAGCTAACCTCCTATCTTCCCTTTCAATATACTTGTCACATTCTGAAGTTACATACTGAATTAAACCTTGACCCTCCATATTCATCTCCTTCGCCGTCAGCACAGCAGCCGATCTAAATTTTGCTAGATCTGCCATACTCTAACACACAAATTAACAATGACTAAGGTAAATTTCAAGTATATAATGACTAAGGTAATATATTAATTAATTAATTAATTACCACTGGCTGTGAAGATTCATCAACTTTTATTTTCCACTTTTTATTTTAAGGGATACTTTTAAATTTATTCCCTTATGCCCCCATTAGTTTAATTCGCAGACCAGGAGACCCTAATATCTTTGATAAACTTAATCCCCGGACAAGACCCCAATATTTGTAGTGGTTTTTGATGTTATTGTATGGTTGTTATGTTACCTAGTGTACTGGATGAGGTCAGCTGTGAAGGCTCCTGAGATAAAAGTTTATGTGAGTTACAGAAGGCCCTTCTGCTACCACTTACGACCTCAAACAGACCTATTCTCCTATAATGAGTGTTAGCTACGTTAAAAGTCTAGGGTACTGAAATGTAATGTGTAGGTAATAAAATACACAGACACACACATGTAATTAATAAGTCTAATAATAATAATAATAAACTCTATAATACACTGAACTAACACTGGCTGTCAAAGTTTAAGTTTAAAAATTTTTTTAATTTATTAGTCCTGAACCAATTGTTTCTTTTGGTCAGAACATATGAAATGATAGGTATTTATCAATGAAATGCATATATATATATTGCATAATCAAATATAACTTTTGTACATAGGTATATTATTACAATGGTTAATATTAATGGTATCTACAATGTCTTGGGAAAAACTAGCACTGGATGTTTAGTTGGGGTGGCGTCATCATGCCCAATCTATGGTTACAAAGTTCAGTTTCCTGGACATATGGACTGGTGGTAATCTTTAATCACAAGATTTATTTCTTTATTTGATGGTGGAAATAGTTTATGAATCTCCAGCAGGCCAGGTTTGCACTTTACTGGCCTGTAATGATGTAGTCCAGAATTCTTGTGGCCCACTCCTCTCAGTAGCTGGAGTAAAATGTTAGGCTGCACAGACACCCAGTTTTGTACTTCTACAAAAGCAATCTGGCACAATCGTAGTGCCAGATCAGAAACTCTGAAACAAAATTTGTGCCATGTGTCAGTACTCTATTTACTGCGCCACTCTTACACACAACACCACAAAACAACATTACACAGACTGGGTCAGATCTCTCTGACCAACGTAACACATCTCACCCAGTTGTTATCAATTAGTACCAGTTTCCCAAGACTGCATTGCATCCGAAATATGTTCAATAGTTTCCTCTTCTATTCAATAAGGTGGGTAATATGTTCCCACTGATGTCAATAATAGATCCGCCTTCCATAGTCTTAGATAGGTTTTCATATATTATTAGTTTGTCTCTAGGCCCTGGACTGCTGCTGGGGACCTAGAGCAAGCACTTACTTGTCATAATCATTTTTCATGATATGGCAGTATCAATCACTCAAAATATTAAAATAAACAAGATAAATGCTTTTTTCCTTACCACAATTCAGAATTGAGAACACAGTTACTTAGGACTAGCAAAACTCAGCTGAGCTGCTGGCTAGATTAGGGCGTCCCACTGATTTTTATTTAATAATTCCGGGAAATCACCTCTAGCAGTCAAGAACTGTGTTACTGGACAGTCTTATATCAAATGGCACAAGTGTGCGTCTCTTTCTCAATAATATGAATACTTCTGTCCAATCAACGAACTTCCCCTCTAACTTTTTTCAAATATTCAAACCAAAAGTCAAATTTCAGTCAAATCTCAGTCAAGTGTGTATTATTTTCTGTTGGTCCGTCTGTCTCTACTTGGCTTTTCACAAAATACACTTGTTTTTTGGACAAACTACATGCAAAAACTGCACAAACCCCCCCCCCCCCCCCTAAGTTATTTTTAGCTTCTATCCTCCGACTTTGCCCCTCTAGTTCATTGCAGTTTGATTTTTGCATTTTTAGTCTCAAGGACGTCAAAATGTAACTTTAGTGAAAGTATGCACAAAAAACTGTTCGCTAGTCTGATTGGAACAATACGGTCTTTCGTCAATATCTTCCGTGTTATCTGTCCGTCTGTATAATTAAAAGTATATTATTTGTCAGCTTAAGATGGGCTATCAAACTAGCTAGGTTTTATTTTCATAACTTTATTATTAAAGAAAAACCTACTTTTCTCAAGGTTATTTTTTTTTAAATTTGTTTTGAACCTTCGGGTATGGCATTTGCCGCTATATTCAAACAAAACAACTAATTATGGTAAAACGTCTAAGATACGTCTGTTTCGAATAAGAGCTAAGGTCTTTTTGCTTTTTTAGATTCAAACACGTGTTCCGACCGTCATATTTTTTCCCTTTTATCTCCGTTTCCCCTCCCGTCTAAAAGGGTAAACCGTTTCGTCTGCATGTCTAACTAGTTAGTTTCAATGGCGGTAGAAAGCGCTGGCGTAGGCGAGAATGTATCCTCGTATCTTACGTATAATTTTATCCCTACATGTTATCTTACCCGTTATCTTTATAATTGGAGGTATTTTAACGTTGTATCACTGTATTTTTCACCACATCAGGCAAGCCAGGCAACGAAAGTTGGTCGCGAATTACCCAACCCACTTTTGGACTGACAGGAGACAAGAGCGATCCTGGGAATGAATTCTTAGGTATTGGTTATATGGGCGGAGTTATTCGTCACCGGTCCAAGGAACCCACATTGGACTTCTAGAGATATACAGTAATGTACCGCGTAGCTCGCTAGAGAGAGGAGTCCAGTTTTTACATTTTGAGGTAGAGAGAAAATCCATAAAACGCCTAGCCTAAATACACGTGTTTATTCAGAGTGGATAATAATTTATTTCTGTGGTGAATTGTGTTCTTAAAGGATTGTGTGAAGGGAAAAGAAGGTTAGTAGATCTTATACAGATTATTAATACATTTTCTTATTCTTTGTTTAGTTTAACCTCACAGCTAAATGTGCGAAAGATAGAGTTTCAATTAATTCTTTTCATAACTGATTAATAAAATCAAAAGATTTTCCTAGAAGATGATAGGATGATATGAGGTAATTAATAGTTCATACTTCACCTTTATCATCATCACAGTATCCCATGCGCACACACTCTCTTGCACAAGATATTTAACATCATTAGAATTGAACTCAGAGAGATCAATAATGAGCAGTAGTATAAATGAAAGTCAACCAGTGATGTTAACTGTGAAAACTTACGAAGACTTTTGTGTGTCTTCAGTTCATCAGAAGTCTGAGTCTACACGCAACGTGTCTGACGTCTAACCAGAAATAAATTATTTAAAAAAAACGGACATTTGGCTAGCAGAATTCGCCATAGGACATCTTTCATTCCTCAATTAACAAGGAATATTTTCGCACCCACAATTCAGAAGGTGGACGCAGCATTTTTCGTCACCATATACTGCTGGCTGACAAGTTCAATACATAGTTATCACAAGTTCAAATCACTCGAAACCTATTATCGGATGTCAAGCTAAAGAGCTAAAAAGTGGAAGCTTCTATTTATACCAAGTGCAGCACACTTTTAAGCGCATTCTATGAAGCAGACTCTAAAGTATATTTTATGAATCACATCTACATACGCAAGATAATGAGTCTACATATCACTAACATTTTGTGAAGATATCCAGTCTGGCCAGTACCCTCGGGAGATCAGACAACAGACTTTTTTTTCCATGTGACAGCTATTAACTGTTGATCAACACTACAGAGATATACTCAAACAGTGAAGGAATATATATATATATATATATATATATATATATATATATATATATATATATATATATATATATATATATATATATATATATATATATATATATATATATATATATATATATATATATATATATCGTCAACGTTCTCAGTACGACAACAGTTTTCATCAGAACGTCCTCGACTTAGAGATACCGCACTCGACATAACGTATGACAACTTGGGAGATTTTATGCATACATGTGAATCATCGTATCCATGAGAAGCATTTAGAGACACATGGGCTGTGTAGATTACTCACCATTTTGGTAACACGTATCATATCACATCATCATCATTTCGCTTTACACCAGTTCATTTTTAATTAACTACTACTTAATTAACAGCAATTTTAATATCTCATCTGTGTGTTTTGTGTGAATCGTCTTTTACCACCATCACGTTCTAACCATTACTAACCCTATATGTGTGGATATTTAATTAATAAACCCAACAATCGTTTGATCATTATCTAGTTTGTTAATGTATCACTTGTGCTGTCGGTGTTACATATTCACATATAGGAGCATTTCTCTACTCAGATGAGATTGGGGGCGTTTTCTGTTACGGGATCTAAGGGCAGAAGCTAAGGTCGTGGGGAAACAGAACTCTTTCCATAATTAATTAGAAAACACTGTCCAGTGGAAAGCATTCGCATTCCCGTCTTCTTGTCCCTATCTCGAATAGGTCTTTATTCTTTCTTAACGAGCCAATTTCTAGAGACCTTCTACCTAATATTTCATAGGCTATTCTTGGCAAAAACTACTGTCGTAGTTGCCCTAATACGCACCACACGACAGGAGCTGATAAGTAATGAAAGAATATCTTAACAATAATAGTAATTCTCTAATTAGTTAAAGTACAAAGCTCATTTTATTATATGTTATATAATCTTTTAAAATTATATAATAAATGTATGTAGTATATAATAAATACATAAAATAATGTGATTTAATGTTTTTTAAAAATTATTATATAAGCCATAGAAATTACGGCATGAATGGATAACTTCCACAGGAGCATCGAACCTTCAAGAACTGGTGTGGATCTACGGCACTGGTTGTGCAGGGGTTTGCTGCTATGATAGTGCTGACAGACTACCTTCAAGAGCACCCATAGTGTGTGCATTTGATATGGTTAAGTGAGAGATACTGAAGACAATTAATGATCGCCTATTAGACACTGTAATTGATGAATCCACCAGGCTAAGATTCCTGGAATTTTGTATCAAACCTAAGACATATAAGAGAAGGATGCATCCAGCGTGCATCAAACCAGCGCGCAACAGGAACAATTAGCTTTCATGCCCTTCCACATTTGCTGAGAGAGATTGAGTACTTATGCGTTTGCCCGGAGAGCAGTGATGTCGATTATGATCAATAATAACATAAAATTTGCAAAAGAACAGAAACGAGTATGTAAGAAGGCAAGGAGAACAAACAAACAAACGCAAACTGAAAAATAAAAAAGAGCCAGGAAAAGTTAGGAATTAGTCGCAAAATAATGAAACATGAGAACACTTGAGAAATAAAATATACTGGAACTTAAAACGAAACATAACACATTTTTGAAAACCATAGTGAAGAAAGAGCTGAAGACGAACTGTCAGACAACATAACTAGCTCAGGCTGTCAGTTAGACCAGGGGTTCTCAATCTTTGTTTTCACCCCCCCCCCCCCTTTCTGAGTCTCATTTACCTCTGTGGCCCCCCTCATAGTCACTGGAAAAAGGTACTTTCCCATCTTACTGTAGCCCCTTAGAAATATGGTATGGCTTCCCTGGGGGCCATAGAGCTCACGTTAAGAACCACTGAGTTAGACAGTGTTCCCAACCTGTTTTACTTTTCCGTCACGTTTAAATGGCTTTCAAAATTCCACATCAGAATATAATATTTAAGTGGGTGTGTATGGCAAATATTTTAAAACATCGTTGCAATCATAAGACAACACCGTCTAATTTTGTTGTGATGGAGTGTGTAAATGATGATAACTCAACCTATTATGTGCAAAATTGTACGTATGAGATTCATTCCTAATATTTCACAATAATATATAATTGTTTAAACCATTGTGTGGTGCCTAGTTGGCAGGGAGGATAGCGTGATTCGCTTGCGAAGCTAGACTGTGGTGCCGTTCGAAACGTCCTGGGTTCGATTCTCCAGTAAGCCACTCGCTTCTGTTGTTTTTTCTGTTATCTAGTTTTCTACTTCTTTATTTCATACGAGTGCCTGAAACATACCTCTATGTGTGTAATATTTATTTATTTACTGTGGTGTATTATGCCTGGCGTCACGGCACACTAGATATCCGCGGGACATGGAACGGTGGTTGCGTTGTATTAAATTAGAGTGAGCGTTGAAGTACAATATTCTCACAAATACACAGATCTGACATACATACATACATAGAGCGTATTAATAGCACAAAGATTATAGATTTCAAAACAGTTTTATTTACACAACTACTGAGATGGCAGGTACACGGAATGGTGGTTGCGTTGTATTAAATTAGAGTGAGCGTTGAAGTACAATATTCTCACAAATACACGGATCTGACATACATACATACAAACATAGAGCGTATTAATAGCACAAAGATTAGAGATTTCAAAACAGTGTTATTTACACAACTACTGAGATGGCAGGTATGGTTGTGACAGAAGCTCCGATAGCGTGTTGATGTTCTCTGTTGTGGGCAGAAAACAGACATATAAACAAGACAATCAGTAGTATTTCATCTCAAACTTATGAATACACAATAAACATACACTACATATTGTCTTATCTTGGTTGGGGTGAAATATGCCTTCTTGTTAGATTCACACCACCCATAGTGTGCCGACGGTCAAGAAAATATGGGCCTAACACTATATTCCAAAATATGCCACAATGGGCATGTAACGGGATCATTTACCCCTTACCTTACCTTAGATTCATGAAAGATAGGAATGGCGCAGAGATTATATCCAACTGTTATTGTTGTTGTTAATCAGAATCGACCTTAGTGTCCTCCGGGCAAACTCATGTGTGCTCAGTCTCCCTCAGCAAATGTTGAAGAGTACAAGAATGCTAATTGTACCTGTAGCACGCTGGTTGTACATACGATGGATGCATCCTCTCTCACATCCATTTCTGTTACTTGGTGGAGTAAAGCCGATTCCGACATAATATGTTCTGTTGGCACCTAGGAGACTGTGTGGGCGGAATGATTTAATTTTAGACGGAGTAATTAATTTTCGATGTAATCTACTTTGTTAATTTGAATCCACGTTGGCAATATTTCACACACACGTGGGCTGTGTAAGGAAACACTCCTTGGCCATCTTTGTGGACGATGAACATGTGAGACACGAGAGATGTAATCAAAGACGGTCTTCGTTTATGACCATCTTGGCGCTGTCTGACACAAGTGGCACACACCTTGGTTGCGGAGAAAAATGCGAGACCTGTGGGACGCACGACTGAGATAGTAGATAATGTGATCAGATTATTGCTTTAGAAGTTGGCGACATCGCCGGACTGGAAGACAAGATTATCATGTGGCATATGTAAGGTTTAAACTAAACCAGCGAAGTCAAGAGTTCAGCAGTAGGTAAATCGTATTCTTGTGCATTATGCATACTTGTATGTGTCGCGAGAGGTTCAGATGTTATTGAGAATGTAAGATATCCTGGACAAAAAAGATGTATCAGATGATACCAGGATAGTGCCAGATAAGAGACTGGTCTTACAAGAAATACCCCTTCTCTGAAAAGAGTAAAGGTGTATCGACAATCAAAGGTAGGATCAGCTGTATAAACCTTCAGGTATGATGATAGTGTTGGTTCCTGAATGTCTATGTGCTACCTCTCAAGATCCTCCCTTGAAGAATGTTTATTATTATTATTATTTGTATTGACTCTGCTAGGGGATTTATTAATTAAATGGGTAACTATATATATATATATACAGTAGAACTCCATTTATCCGAACCCCAATTATCCGAACATCCAATTATCCGAACACTTTTTCCAGAAAACAAAAAAAATCAGATGCCACAGTCACGTTAGACTAAAATTCTGAATCTTTTGATGCGGCAAACTTCAAATGTGTGCGAACAATTTGTAGAGAATGGGATGGCTAATGTTCGGTCGCTTACGTACAGGAAGTCAGTTAGATCATAAAGTCAGTTAATACAGTAGAACTCCATTTATCCGAACCCCAATTATCCGAACATCCAATTATCCGAACACTTTTTCCAGAAAAAAAAAAATCAATCGCCACCAGTCACGTTAGACTACATTTCTGAATCTTTTCATGCGGCAAGCTTCAAATGTGTGCGAACAATTTGTAGAGGATGGGTTGGGGTAATGGTCGGTCGCTTACGTACAGGAAGTCAGTTAGATCATAAAGTCAGTTAATATCTGGTTTACCACTCCAGTGTACGTGTGCGTTCTAGGCAGAACACTGGCTAAACAGACAGTTCAACTTAAAATAATTGTGTCCTGCTACTACAGCAGAATAATTTTGGTGTACAAGTATTTCTCTGTGCGATATGGCATCTTCCAGTAGGCCTAAAGCATATAAAAGGAACCGCAATGTTTTGTCAATTGAAACGAAAACAGAAATTATCAAGAGACTAGGAAAAGGTGAAACTGTGTCTTCACTTGCGAGGATTTTCAATGTTGGGAAAGCTACCGTCTCTGACATCAGAAGTAATAAGGATAAAATTATGAGTTTTGCATCGAAATTGGATAGTGAAAATGGGTCGAAGAAACGTAAAACCACGAGAAATGCGAAATATTTGAAATTGGAAGAGGCTTTGTATATATGGTGTCTGCAAAGAAAAAGCAAATCGGAACCTATCTCTGGCTCTCTATTGTGTGAAAAGTCACTTCAATTCAACAGTCAACTTGACGGTCCTCCTGACTTTAAGGCTAGCCAGGGATGGTTAAGAAACTTTAAATCTCGTCATGGCATATGAGAACTGGAGATTCAAGGGGAATCTTTATCTAGCGATGCAACTGCCGCTGAAAATTTTAAAGAAACATTCTTGGCTTTTTTGGAAGAAGAAGGTTATTCACTCAATGATGTGTATAATGCCGATGAGACTGGCTTATACTGGAAATCATTGCCTCAAAAATCACTTGCATCTCAGTGCGAAGCAGCTGCCCCTGGATTTAAAAAGTGCAAAGAGAGAGTGACAATTTTGGTAGCCGCGAATGCCAGTGGAAGTCATCGTTTACCGGTGCTAATGATCGGCAAAGCCAAAAAACCACGTTGTTTAAGGAATGTGACATGTCTCCCATTGTGCTACAAAGCACAGAAGAGTGCTTGGATGAATAATGAAATATTTCTTGATTGGTATACAAATAAGTTCATCCCAAATGTGAAGAGGTTGAGAGAACAAGAAAAGAAAACTGGAAAAGTAATTCTTCTACTGGACAATGCACCATCTTATCCAGAGAAGGATACATTGAATGCAGTTGATGCAAATTTTAAAGTAATTTTTCTGCCTCCCAATGTAACAGCACTGATTCAACCAATGAATCAGGGTGTTATAGCAAAGCTTAAAAAGATGTACAAGAAGGAAGTCCTGCGTCGTTTATTGTTGGCTGAAGATGAAGAAAGTGTGGTGGCGTTTTCTAAAAAGCTTAATCTCAAAGACTGCTGCTATATGTTAGCTGATGCTTGGACCACCCTGTCACAAGATAATCTCAACAAGGCTTGGAATAGATTGCTTGGGAAAAAAGGAGGAAATGAAACTACTGCAGTGGACACAAATGATGATTGTATAAATGAAGTTGTGGAACTGTTTCAATGCCCGGATTTTCGGACTGTGACAAAGATGATGCACACATGTGGCTAGAAGATGATAATGATTCTGGTTTTCAGTTTTTGAATGACGAAGAAATTTTGTCTTTTGTGCAAGAAGAAACCAAATACATGTAGTGACCGATGACGAAGACTCCTCAGAAGTACATGATGTACTTGTAGATTATGAAGAAAACCCAAAACGTCGACCAAGTCCTGAAGAGGCCTTTATAGCACTAGAATCAGCGATGGCTTGGTACGAGCAAGAAGATGACAGCTGTCCTACACAGCTTCTGCTGTTGACGAGAATGCGGAACTTAGCAGCCAAAAGGAGACTATCCAGTTTGGTGCAAAAGAGGATTCCTCATTATTTTAAATAGTGGGCTACATCTGTGCAAGTACATGTATACGTAAGTTGCGCCTGGTTTTGAATCGTTTGTAATGTTATTTTGAAAACATTTCTCCTTCTTAAAAAAAAAAAAAATTTAATACAAGTAGTACATGCACTGCAGTGTAATGAAAGATTTTGGTGATACAGTGATCTAATACAGTGTGGGTATTATTATTACAGTACAAGTAAATATGTTTTATAGTGTGTTTTCCTTGTGATGGTTAATTATTTTTAGAAATATGTGTACATGTACTCGATACATTATGTAATCCAATTATCCGAACATTTGATTATCCGAACGATGCTCGGTCCCATGGGGTTCGGATAAATGGAGTTCTACTGTATCTGGTTTACCAATCCAGTGTACGTGTGCGTTCTAGGTAGAACACTGGCTAAATAGACAGTTCAACTTAAAATAATTGTGTCTGCTACTACAGCAGAATAATTTTGGTGTACAAGTATTTCTCTATGCGATATGGCATCTTCCAGTAGGCCTAAAGCATATAAAAGGAACCGCAATGTTTTGTCAATTGAAACGAAAACAGAAATTATCAAGAGACTAGGACAAGGTGAAACTGTGTCTTCACTTGCGAGGATTTTCAATGTTGGGAAAGCTACCGTCTCTGACATCAAAAGTAACAAGGATAAAATTATGAGTTTTGCATCGAAATTTGATAGTGAAAATGGGTCGAAGAAACGTAAAACCATGAGAAATGCGAAAGATGTGAAATTAGAAGAGGCTTTGTATATATGGTTTGTGCAAAGAAGAAGCAAAGGGGAACCTATCTCTGGTTCTCTGTTGTGTGAAAAGGCACTTCCGTTCAACAATCAACTTGACGGTCCTCCTGACTTTAAGGCTAGCCAGGGATGGTTAAGAAACTTTAAATCTCGTCATGGCATACGAGAATTGGAGATTCAAGGGGAATCTTTATCTAGCGATGGAACTGCCGCTAAAAATTTTAAAGAAACATTCTTGGCTTTTTTGGAAGAAGAAGGTTATTCACTCGATGATGTGTATAATGCCGATGAGACTGGCTTATACTGGAAATCATTGCCTCAAAAATCACTTGCATCTCAGCGCGAAGCAGCTGCCCCTGGGTTTAAAAAGTGCAAAGAGAGAGTAACAATTTTGGTAGCCGCGAATGCCAGTGGAAGTCATCGTTTACCGGTGCTAATGATCGGCAAAGCCAAAAAACCACGTTGTATAAAGAATGTGACATGTCTCCCATTGTGTTACAAAGCACAGAAGAGTGCTTGGATGAATAGTGAAATATTTCTTGATTGATATACAAATCAGTTCATCCCAAATGTGAAGAGGCTGAGAGAACAAGAAAAGAAAACCGGAAAAGTAATTCTTCTACTGGACAATGCACCATCTCATCCAGAGACGGATACATTGAATGCAGTTGATGCAAATTTTAAAGTAATTTTTCTGCCTCCCAATGTAACAGCACTGATTCAACCAATGGATCAGGGTGTTATAGCAAAGCTTAAAGAGATGTACAAGAAGGAAGTCCTGCGTCGTTTATTGTTGGCTGAAGATGAAGAAAGTGTGGTGGCGTTTTCCAAAAAGCTTAATCTCAAAGACTGCTGATATATGTTAGCTGATGCTTGGACCACCCTGTCATAAGATAATCTCAACAAGGCTTGGAATAGA
Organism: Oreohelix idahoensis; assembly: GCA_024509875.1. Classification (NCBI taxonomy): domain Eukaryota; kingdom Metazoa; phylum Mollusca; class Gastropoda; order Stylommatophora; family Oreohelicidae; genus Oreohelix; species Oreohelix idahoensis. The sequence goes on from JAMPIV010022926.1 coordinate 698,292, forward strand.
TTGCGTGGGAAAAAAGGAGGAAATGAAACTACTGCAGTGGACACAAATGATGATTGTATAAATGAAGTTGTGGAACTGTTTCAAGCAATGCCCGGATTTTCGGACTGTGACAAAGATGATGCACACATGTGGCTAGAAGATGATAATGATTCTGGTTTTCAGTTTTTGAATGACGAAGAAATTTTGTCTTGTGTGCAAGAAAAAAACCAAATACATGAAGTGACCGATGATGAAGACTCCTCAGAAGTACATGATGTACTTGTAGATTATGAAGAAAAACCAAAACGTCGACCAAGTCCTGAAGAGGCCTTTATAGCACTAGAAACAGCGATGGCTTGGTACGAGCAAGAAGATGACAGCTGTCCTACACAGCTTCTGCTGTTGAAGAGAATGCGGGACTTAGCAGCCAAAAGGAGACTATCCAGTTTGGTGCAAAAGAGGATTCCTCATTATTTTAAATAGTGGGCTACATCTGTGCAAGTACATATATACGTAAGTTGCGCCTGGTTTTGAATCGTTTGTAATGTTATTTTGAAAACACTTCTCTTTCTTAACAAAAATAATTAATACAAGTAGTACATGCACTGCAGTGTAATAAAAGATTTTGGTGATACAGTGATCTAATACAGTGTGGGTATTATTATTACAGTACAAGTAAATATGTTTTATAGTGTATTTTCCTTGTGATGGTTAATTATTTTTAGAAATATGTGTACATGTACTCGATACATTATGTAATCCAATTATCCGAACATTTGATTATCCGAACGATGCTCGGTCCCATGGGGTTCGGATAAATGGAGTTCTACTGTGTATATATATATATATATATATATATATATATATATCAACCAGAACTTGAACTCAATTTAAATAATTCAGCAAGACTGATTGTACATATTTACAATTTATTGAATCTATACCGTTTATCTTTTCGGTTAGGTAACTTAAAAGAATTCAAATGTTTTTACATAATAAAATAAATAAACATAGAATGTCAATTTTCAAAATAGATCAATATGATGACTTTCTTTTCAATTATTATGTATCTAAATGGATCAATATGATGAATTTTCTATTAAATATTAATTATCTATTACACATATGTTTTGTCACTTTCACTGGACTGTGGAGTTACTAATCATTTTAATAATATCCACCATGAGTCATCACTCACTAGGTTTGTGTTATTTGAATTTTATTTAGTAAATATAGTCTCTGGATAGTCTGACCAGTGGATTTGCTTATCCACTTATCTGCTATGTTGAGATGAATCCTCTCTAGCACTGAACACTCCAGATCTGAAGGTCCAGGCTGGGAAATCTTGGTATCTAGTTCTATGATCTTCAAGAACTTTCCCACCACAGAGGTAGATGTCTCGTACAATTTTGGTAGTTGCAGGATAAAACCTAGAACAAAATCAAACACAACCTCTATATGTTCCATCACTACCCTATCATCACATACAAGGGACATGACGAACAATGTCAGACATTGTGCTAACAATATGCACAGGACAATTTACCTCGACACCACTCACAGCCAGTTCAATGTGACTACACTTTCTTTATAAATCCCCAGTTAGATCCATTTGTCCATGATCCGCCTCCATACAATGATTTGGTATAGTATAACATACTAAGTAATACCTTGATCAATACATATTAATAAATCCTGTCATTCTTTCTTATGTTCCTGATCAGTGTGTCGTTACTCCAAGAAATACTCCTTCAAATATTTTATCAAACTTACAGGCGTACTTTTGCCATCATTCTCAATTATGCTACACATTTACAAGGCTGGCTTTCCTCCAATTGTACACAGATGCTGGCATTTTCGCCGACAACACACTCGTCCTGTACTTTTTCTTAACACATTCTACACTGTTAATGTGTATAATGTGCATCCTAGGTCTGCTAGAGCAGTATGCAGTGGCAAAGTATATGACTGATACAACACTTTTGCCAACTCCTGAAGTAATCTGATCATCAAAAGAAATCCCCCCGTCCGACAAGTGGGGACTTCTTGTGATGATCAGATTGCTTCCTGTTGTATCGCTAATAAAACTGAGGCGTATTTTTGCCTTCTGTTCAATGTGCAAAATATTTAATATTCATTATCTTTGTTAATTCTGGGCCGATTTTGATCATTTAAAGCTTGAATTATTCTGTGAATTTTCCGTTACCGATCTATATAATAATTAGTTAGGTAGCAAAATGCATTTAAATCTATGCAGACTTTAACTAGCTAAATTGGGGACTACCCTGATATATAGATGTCATTTCACACGATCTGTCTCTTTAACTAAACCACTATTCGAGGAAGTCTTTGCACCTACCTCTAAAGTAACATTCCCGTTGTTGAAATATATACTCCTTCCCGTTTAAATTCCTTTAATCCTTTTGAAATTAAATATCTTCGTACTGGAAGTTGCACAAAATGGGTCTCCATGTTAAGCATAAAATGTTTCATTATACACACCAAGAAGGGAGTGTTTTCATTGGCTATTGTATCAGACCGTTTTCCCATAGTATGGCTTACGGTAAATATGACCGTGTTGTGAGACAGACCAAATCACGACAGTATGATAAAGAAGAAGGAAGAGAAAGAAGGAAGAAGAACACAGAAGACGAAGAAGAAGAAAAGACATCATGTGTTGGTCTAAAATCTAAAACACCAGACAAGGATCGTGGAAAACTAGTAGTTCATGACAACTGACAAGCACAAGGAGAGGTAAGGGTTTAACAGAAGAGAGAGAAATACAGTCCGCCGTAAAAGAACCATATGGAAATGGACTCTATGCAGAGGTCCTTGACACGGAACCATATGTGGCATATGAAAATTTTAGAACTCAGCTTCATTATCCGATCAGAGTATGATCTTCTAACATCGAATGGAAACCTTGTGAAATGTGGAAAATGCGAAGATTCTGTGTGTCCCCAAAACAACAACCAAAAATCTATAGACATTCATAAATGGGTGCTTGCGTAGGATGGAAGTGGTAAAGGGCAGATCACTAATGTGGAACTGAAGACAAGAGCCATACATGCGCCAGTGGAACAATCATCGAGAAGAAGACTATGGCTACAGACAGGACACACATTAAGGAAACCTGTTGATAGCATTACAAGACATTCCGTGCTCTGGAATTCCCAGAGCAACAAAAAGCAGATATAGACCAAAAAGCACACGGAGAAGAGAACTGGAGACATAAATGAAAATGATTAGGAAAACATGAAAATACATTGGAGCTGATGGCACGGGACAGGAAGACTTGGCACATGTTTCCTCAACGCCTATGCTCCTTGGGGAAGTGAAGAATAATGACGCGGGTCTCCCCCCCCCCCCAGCCTTTTATTTTTTGAGGCCAAGAACAGTAAACACTGGAACATGTACTATCAGCATGCATGGCCTTGAGGAGGGCAGTAAACATGGCGACTCAACAACGTACTATATGAGCTTATTGCTTGTGGTGAAGTGGGATGTTATAAATATTTATAGGGGACTTAGTGTACTGACTGAGATCAGCTGTGAAGGTATCTATATCTAATAAGTGTAGTGTATTATAGATAACCTTACTTGCTGCCACATATATATATATCTCAGTCAGAATTATTCTGGAATAGTGTGATGACTACGTTGTATGTCTAGGGTATGTGTATGATGAAGTGTAAGTCATAACAACAACAGACGGATAAACAATTTAATTTATTCCACCACACTTGACAACACTGTGACACTCACATACATATAACACTCTAAAGGATAACTTAAAGGAGTCACTGATAACTTTTCAAATAACAATATGTATTCATTGCTGTTATGAATGAATATGTGTCCTGATTCAATTACAAAGGGAACCAGGAATCACAATCAATTTTACTTACAAGTTATATGTACAGAATTTATCAATATGAATATTGTAATGACATATATTATTAAAAGTATCCTATGTGTGTCAGTTGTGTAGTAGTAATATGAGGTAATACTGGTTTTGTTTTGTTCAAGCTCTGTTGGTATTTGTCATCATGACTTCAATAGTTTGTCTTTAGGGGAACTATTATGGGAGATGTTCTCAGTTCCTGATATTAACACAATTTAATTCCCCTCTTAATGTTATTTTTACAAGGTCATTTTAAGCTGGGGTACATAATTTTGAGCTCAGCTGGCCACATCAGCTTATCTGGCGTGATGGCGGCAGGAACAGACTCCTCTGCTCGACTCTCCCCTCGGCTCTGGAGACACCTCACTGATAGCTAAATGGACCAAGGAGTATGCTGTCCGACTCTGGATTCAGCAAAGCTCTGACCAGGTGCTGCTCAATACCATCAAGACCACGGTCCCACAATTCATGGAAACAAACACAGATACGTTGATTAGCAATGAATTCTGGCACAAAATACTGGCACAAATTCCCATCTGCTTATGTTCCAGGCTTTTATTTAACACAAATATGAGCTGGCTTCAACGCACTGTTGCTTTATCAAGCTTATTTGCACTAGTGGTCTCGAACTAACGCTCCTAAGTGAGTATATCAGCGAGTCTAGCCAATGGAGCCACGTTTCGACAAGTGTTTGAAAAAATGTTACCTTTCCACGTCTCCCCTAACAACGATAGATAGTATTTATAGCCCGACCAATCGTGGTTAGTCTTTCATTTGTTGCGCTCCAATCAATTTGGAGTTTACATGGTAGGCTATTTCTGTAACGTAAGGTTTTTTTCAAACACGTTATAAAAAAATTTTATGAGCAGAAATGATTCCATGTTGTCAGGCATCCCCACTATTTTATTTTGGTTATAATTTATTAATTCCTGGACTATTTGCGTAACGTTTTACATATTCTTTGTCAGCAAGCCCTAAGGAACCCAAATAGCCAAATTTAAAAGAGCTACGTGGCTGCGTTCAAAATATGCAATTTCTTCTACCTCCTGTTTCGAAGATGTGCTGTCTGGGTACTGTAATGTTTTCAAACGTAAACCCATCTATTGTCATCTTTCCTTATAAGCGTTTTTCAGGATTTTAAAACCTAACTCTGGGATGGGTAATGGATTTTATCACTGTTCGTCCGAAAAAGTTAGTGCATGTAGCCTAACACGCGTGATAGTAGTAATTGTGTATCGCGTTACGCTTGTTGGGGGTGGCATTAATAGCGAGACGCGTGTTTAATTTTGCATGCGTTCCTGATTTTATTCGCCCCTCTCTCTTTCTATTTGAGTCCATCTGTTCGTTCGTTTTGGTAACGCAGTATAATTAATGTTAGGATTAATTTAGGTCATTACGCAGTCTGCCTCTCAATGTTTTTCCAAGAAATACAGCACACGTTTCATTGAAGAAAGCGGGTATAATACAGTAAGCTTTTACTATCAACGTGAAAGCGTTACAATTTGCAGACGAAGCAGAAAACAAGGGGGATTTCGAGTACCTTCTTTGTGACAGCACTGTTATTTTACCATTGCTCTTTTCTTTATTAATTTTATTTGTTAGGCTTCATATTTACCTAATAATTTATATATGTGGATTAGAATATTCCACGACACCTCCCCTCTTAAAACAGACATTATATGTCAGTCCTTTATTCTATATACACATAGAGAAATTTATTATTATTTCTGGGGTTTACGGTGATTCTCATCACACGGATGGCGGCTTAAAAAATCCGCTCCCAAATTGGTTTTTCCAGATATATACTCAATGCTAAAATTATATGGAGCCAAAAGTAAAGACCATCGGAGTAACCTGGAGTTCTCATGCCTAGCCTGTGCTAGAAACGATAAAGGTTTGTGGTCTGTTTGCAACTTAAATGCCTTCCCATATAGATAAATATTGAATTTCTTTATCGCCCATATTACTGCAAGACATTCTTTTTCGCTAGTTGAGTAGTTGATTTCAGCTTTATTCAACTTTCTGCTAGCATATGCCACTGGGCTTAATTCCCCATCCAATGCATCTGATTTCTGTAGTAGAGTTGCACCTAACCCAATATTACTTGCATCCGTCCTTACTATGAATTCTTGACTTAAGTCAGGTAATTTCAAAATGGGTTTACTTGTGAGCTTTTCCTTCAATTCTTGGTAAGTCATTTCACATTGTGGTGTCCATGTAATGCGATCTGGATGTCCTTTACGTGTCAATTCAGTTAACGGTGCACATATGGAATTAAAGTTTTTGATATACTTCTGGTAGAAACCACATAATGAGACAAAGGATCTCACGTCCTTCTTGGTTTGTGGTCTCGGGGCTTTCTGTAGTTTCTCTAAATTCTTTGGGTCAGGGGTCATGTTTCCCTGATAAACTGTGTGTGTCCCAAAAATTCCAATTCTTTACATCCAACGCAACATTTGGTTGGTCGGGCTGTTAAATTTGCCTCCCTAAGTCGATCAAACAGCATGTTCAGAGAGTCAATGTGTTCCTCAAATGTTTCTGTTGCTATAAGGATATCATCCATAAAATTTGTTATACAGGGATTATTCAGAGGATCCAATAATTTTCTCATCATTCTAGAGAAGACACTAGGCGCATTCTTCAATCCAAATGGCAATCTATTAAACTCATAGTGTCCTTCTGAGGTACTAAAAGCTAGGTATGGTCTAACCTCAGGCTTTACTGGAATCTGATAGTATCCTTTACTCAGATCCACTTTTGAGAAATATTTAGCTTTATTTAGTCTGGCAAACAGCTGATTTGTTGTATCCGGCAATGGATCCACCTGTCCTTCTGTAATAGCATTCAGTCTCCTGTAATCTATACAGAGTCTATGTTCTCCAGAGGGCTTCCTTAAGAGTACCACCCCGGAACTATACGAAGACTCACTGTGCGAAATAATTCCTTCCTTCAATAGATAGTCTATCTCTTCCTTCAAAGCTTTCTCCTTAGCAAACGGAATCGAATATGGTTTCATACAGACAGGTGTGGAGTCTATTAGTTTCATATCATATTCCAATAGGTTTGTATGCCCTGGTCGGTCTGTTAACACCTCTGCATGATTATTTAGAACCTGTTGCACTCTCTCTTTCTGAGTTTTCGTTAAATGTGTACTGATTTTCACCTGTGCTGCTGTCTCACAGGGTTGTAATGGATATTCAAATGATGAAAGTGGTTCCTTTTTCATCTCCATGGCGATGGACAAGGTCAACAAGTGTGTCTCTTCCTGATGTTCTCTTTCCAAATATTTCTTCAGGAGATTCACATGATAGATTTTTTTCTTTCCCCTTCTTATCTATCTTATAATTTGTTCTAGATACCTTCTCTAAAACTGTATATGGACCCTGCCATCCAATTTGTAACTTATTCTGACTCCCGGGCAAAAGAAGCAGTACCTTCTCTCTCCCACAGCCAAATTTCTGTCTTTCGCCTTCCTGTTATAATAGGCAGCATGTTTCTTCCTGGCTTGTTTTCAAATTTTCATTGGCAAGTTTCCAGCCAGTTTTTAACCGAGTGGTCAGCTCATTCACATATTGGTATGAAGATGTAATGTTTTCCTCTGCCTTTTCATCAGTCCACGTTCTTAACAAAGCTACATGTGGACCTTTAATTGTGTGGACCTATTTGTCCATGCACCGGTATGGTCTCTTCCACTCGAAGCTTTATAGTGATGATTTTTCCTCCCAGAATTATCATTCACAAAACGACCGCTACCAATTTTTTTTTTGGGGCTTTCTCCCCACTTAAAATTCTTGATGAGAGATTTCCTCTCTACATCCTCTTCCTCCAGTTTGTTTAAGTCCGATTGAGGGATTGTCGGCTTATCCTGGGGTAAGACATCTTTTGCACTCTCCGCATAGTGGCCATTGTAAAACAGTTAAGTGAAGCTTGTCCGTGAAAAGGGGCTTCCCATTCCATTTGGTCCACTTTATCAAATCTATTTTTCTTTTTATTATCAGGCCTAATTTTGCCCCGTGGCGTGTCCAGGTCCTGATCCATGTTCCCACTTGTGGGTGTTCCCTCATGTGCTATGCTACACCTTTCTACAAAATTCTCAATGTCCCATCTTGCTTTGGGCCAATAATAATTGTGAGCCACCTTTTGAATGATGGTACCTATCTTCTCATGGTCCCCATCTGGTTTCACATGTAGGCTCCTTATTAAGTCTGCCCTATATCTTTTTAGGAAGAACCAGCTGTCCGTGACCTTTGGATCTAGCTCCAGTCTTCCTATACATCAACTTGTTTTTCATGTAAAAATCTCCCTTGCCTGGAGTTGTATGACAAGTTGACAATTTTCTGAAACAAGGCTTGAGTGTTTTATCCCCAGCCTGTGCCTTCCTCATCTCTTCTGGAGTGGTATCTAACATAATATCCTCCTCCTGTCTTGAGGTCGACCTGACCTGAAGGGTTGCCATATACACAGGTTTCCTTCTGCAACGGTCAGTGTCATGATTGTCCATCTGACAATTTTACACCACCTTTTTCCTTGGTTGAAAGATTTTCTTTCATCATATTTCCTTTCATCGAATTGTGGGAATTTATTTTTATTTTCATACCGTGGCCTATCAAATTGGTGCTTACCTTTATTTTGATCCTTAGGATCAAATTTATTAAAGTTCTGTGGTGCCCTAAAGTTATCCACTTGTTTCTTTTTATTACCTGTTACCTCTGCTTGAGCTGCTTGATACCTTTCAGCAACATTTAGCAACTCACCCAGCCTCTCTGCACCTTGTTCCATGAGAAACTTTCTCAGGTCTGGAGCCATGGACTCTCTTAATTGCTCTATAAGGACCATTTCCTTAAGATCTTGGGTTTTCCCCAGAGAAGTCCATTTCTCCAAGTATGTCTCTATTCGTGCAGAGAACTGGTGATAGGTTTCACCTGACAGTAGTTTAGCATTCCTAAATTTTTTTCCTATAAAATTCTGCATTCTTTTCATACCTTAACAAAAGAGCCTGCTTTAGCATGTCATAATTTTCCTGATCACCTCTGCTCATTTTTGCAAAAACTTCATAAGCTGCCCCACGAAGTCCCTGAGATAACTTTAAGCTCCACCTTTCTCTCTCTAACCCATACGTGGTAGCTAATAGTTCATACCTATTTAGGTAGCTCTCTATATCATCGTCTTTCTCAACAAAATGATCTAAATGAAAATTCATAGCTGAGGTTGAGGCTCCTTGGCTAGCAGTGGCATCAGAGGCAAAGGGACTGGCACCATTTTCAGGAGCATGGCCCTGAAACTCAAACTCCCTTATTCGTAACTCATGTTCCCTTTGTAATCTCTTCTCCTCCTTTTCTGCTTCCCTTTCTGCAGCTAATTTCCTCTCTTTTCTTCTCTTCCCTTTCTGCAGCTAATTTCTTCTCTTCCCTTTCTGCAGCCTGTCTTCTTTCCTCGGCTTCCATTGCTTTAGCCTTTTTGTCAGCCTCAATCTGCAACCTCTTAGTCTCAGCCTCAGCTTGCAACCTCTTAGTCTCAGCCTCTAACTTTCTTTCGGCCTCTTTTTCTAATCTTCTTTCTTCGCGTTCAATAAATTTGTCACATTCCGTAGTGACATAGGCAACCATAACTTGCCCATCTAATCCTAACTCTTTTGCAGTCTGTACAGCAGCAGATCGAAACTTGGCCAGGTCCGCCATTGTCTATCAGGTAAATTTCTACAATGTCTAACCAACAATTTAATCTCTAAATATATCTAATGGACAACACAGGCACCGTGAGCTCAACCTTATTTAATTCCACCCAAGGATACCTTTTAATTCTTATATTCCCTGAAGTGAATTACCCCCAATATTTTTAATAGGGAAAGATTCAAAATCCCAAGAGCGAGACCCCAATATATGTGGTGAAGTGGGATGTTATAAATATTTATAGGGGACTTAGTGTACTGACTGAGATCAGCTGTGAAGGTATCTATATCTAATAAGTGTAGTGTATTATAGATAACCTTACTTGCTGCCACATATATATATATCTCAGTCAGAATTATTCTGGAATAGTGTGATGACTACGTTGTATGTCTAGGGTATGTGTATGATGAAGTGTAAGTCATAACAACAACAGACGGATAAACAATTTAATTTATTCCACCACACTTGACAACACTGTGACACTCACATACATATAACACTCTAAAGGATATCTTAAAGGAGTCACTGATAACTTTTCAAATAACAATATGTATTCATTGCTGTTATGAATGAATATGTGTCCTGATTCAATACAAAGGGAACCAGGAATCACAATCAATTTTACTTACAAGTTATATGTACAGAATTTATCAATATGAATATTGTAATGACATATATTATTAAAAGTATCCTATGTGTGTCAGTTGTGTAGTAGTAATATGAGGTAATACTGGTTTTGTTTTGTTCAAGCTCTGTTGGTATTTGTCATCATGACTTCAATAGTTTGTCTTTTGGGACTAGTATTGGAGATGTTCTCAGTTCCTGATATTAACACAATTTAATTCCCCTCTTAATGTTATTTTTACAAGGTCATTTTAAGCTGGGGTACATAATTTTGAGCTCAGCTGGCCACATCAGCTTATCTGGCGTGATGGCGGCAGGAACAGACTCCTCTGCTCGACTCTCCCCTCGGCTCTGGAGACACCTCACTGATAGCTAAATGGACCAAGGAGTATGCTGTCCGACTCTGGATTCAGCAAAGCTCTGACCAGGTGCTGCTCAATACCATCAAGACCACGGTCCCACAATTCATGGAAACAAACACAGATACGTTGATTAGCAATGAATTCTGGCACAAAATACTGGCACAAATTCCCATCTGCTTATGTTCCAGGCTTTTATTTAACACAAATATGAGCTGGCTTCAACGCACTGTTGCTTTATCAAGCTTATTTGCACTAGTGGTCTCGAACTAACGCTCCTAAGTGAGTATATCAGCGAGTCTAGCCAATGGAGCCACGTTTCGACAAGTGTTTGAAAAAATGTTACCTTTCCACGTCTCCCCTAACAACGATAGATAGTATTTATAGCCCGACCAATCGTGGTTAGTCTTTCATTTGTTGCGCTCCAATCAATTTGGAGTTTACATGGTAGGCTATTTCTGTAACGTAAGGTTTTTTCAAACACGTTATAAAAAAATTTTATGAGCAGAAATGATTCCATGTTGTCAGGCATCCCCACTATTTTATTTTGGTTATAATTTATTAATTCCTGGACTATTTGCGTAACGTTTTACATATTCTTTGTCAGCAAGCCCTAAGGAACCCAAATATCCAAATTTAAAAGAGCTACGTGGCTGCGTTCAAAATATGCAATTTCTTCTACCTCCTGTTTCGAAGATGTGCTGTCTGGGTACTGTAATGTTTTCAAACGTAAACCCATCTATTGTCATCTTTCCTTATAAGCGTTTTTCAGGATTTTAAAACCTAACTCTGGGATGGGTAATGGATTTTATCACTGTTCGTCCGAAAAAGTTAGTGCATGTAGCCTAACACGCGTGATAGTAGTAATTGTGTATCGCGTTACGCTTGTTGGGGGTGGCATTAACAGCGAGACGCGTGTTTAATTTTGCATGCGTTCCTGATTTTATTCGCCCCTCTCTCTTTCTATTTGAGTCCATCTGTTCGTTCGTTTTGGTAACGCAGTATAATTAATGTTAGGATTAATTTAGGTCATTACGCAGTCTGCCTCTCAATGTTTTTCCAAGAAATACAGCACACGTTTCATTGAAGAAAGCGGGTATAATACAGTAAGCTTTTACTATCAACGTGAAAGCGTTACAATTTGCAGACGAAGCAGAAAACAAGGGGGATTTCGAGTACCTTCTTTGTGACAGCACTGTTATTTTACCATTGCTCTTTTCTTTATTAATTTTATTTGTTAGGCTTCATATTTACCTAATAATTTATATATGTGGATTAGAATATTCCACGACATTGCTACAACGTTGATAGCAAGATCGAAGGCTAACAGCAAGACTAACATAGTGACTGTGGCAAAGCGAAATATTATGGTGAAGGCCACCACGCTACGATTAAAGCCAATTTAGAACTAAATCGTAAATAGCGCAAGTTTTATATTATCTTACAAGTTAGGTCACCTGGTTCATGAATGCTTTGTCCTTGCTTGATAATTATATCGTTTTAGTAATTTTTAAGATAATTATATCATTCAGGTATTTTTTTAAGGTTAATTCTATAATTTAAGTAATTTATGTTCATATTTACCTGAGGGTCAATCGGGAAAACCAAAGAACTGTTCTTTCTAATGAGGTCATCAACTAACGAGATGTCTGCAGTTTTAAAAAGTGCTGTTTGTGTATATCTGAAAAACTAAGATGTTATTTCCGGACACATTCGTAATATTTCTAAAGTACAATTTAGCCGACGCACTGAGCTTTAACAAGCTGTAATTCAGTTCAGTTCTGACAGGTTTCATTATGTGTTGACGCAGTACAGGGCTAAAATGGGATAATTTTTATCAGACACATATAATTAACACACCGTAGTGATTTGTCTACCATTATGTTTTCTCTTTATATTGTTAATGCACTTTGGTGTTTTCGCCGTCAATGTTATGACCTTTTTTTTTACGTTTTCTCGAAATGTCTCATTAGCTAGGAATAATGGCAGAATGCTGTCTCTCATTTCTCTCTCTTTTTTTAATTGACCGACAATATACCCGTAATCTGTTGAAGGAATAACGTAGAACAATTTGTATACGATAAAAATTATTACATGTAGAAAGACAGCCGATGGATTCATCATCATCATCATCATCATCATCATCATCATCATCAATCAAGAATACCTCTCAACTCCCCAAGGAGCACAGGCATGCAGTAAAAACATATCAAGTGGTCCAACACTTCCATGTCTTTTATATCTCTTTAATTTTCTATCTTCAGCTCTATCTTCTGCATGTGTGAGGATTTAAAAAAAATGGGATTTAGCCTCCTAGTTCACTTTACAAAGGGTTTCCAGACGATGAACTGCCTTGTAATATTGTTTGCTCGTTTTGTTAATGTGTTTCCTATCAAACACCGCCGTCTTTTCCATCAGTTCCACATTAGTGAGCTTGTCATGCCATCTCAATCCTTCTATTACACGCAAGTACTCATTTATGAAAGTCGATATCTTTCTGATTGTTATTTATGTTCTTCGCCATGTTTCACAGCCATACAATATTACTGACTGATACTTGAGTTGAAGATTACGCAGTGGATTGTCTTTGGATATGTGTGTCCTTGTTTTTATTTTCATTTCTTTTATTGTTATCAGTGATCTGCACTGAGTTAAAAATGATAAATGCATTCATAGGTCCTAAATTATTCCTTTCCTACCTTTCCGTTTGTAAAATATGTTTCATTTACACTTTTACACACATACAAAATAGTGTAATCATCATCCATCGTGGAAGTTCCCGGTGGAACATTGGGCTGCATTTGTCGCTCATCGTTCAGCTCTTTTCTGTGCTGACTTTCAGATCTGCCAATGACGTACCGGTTGCCTCTGCATTTCTTCAACACTTCTTCTATCAATCTCAATTGTCTCTCTTTAATCTCACACTTGCAGTTATTATCCATCAAACAATTTTTTACCCCCCGTGAAGTTTCAGGGGGTCTCAGAAAAGACATGGAAGAAACAGGAATACTGCCCCCTCAGGCATGTCGTAGAAGGCGACAATGTGAGGTTATGCCTGTGGCTGGGAACCTCATTATGTAGAACAAATCGTCAGCTGAAAGCTTTGAGAGCAAGTATGATTGTAAGTTCTATACGTTTGTGCTCACATGTCGTCATGATCATCATCAACATTATTGTCGTCATTACAAGTTCTAGCCAAGCGGCGATGGGGGTGGTAAGGGGGTCAGGCAGAATGAAAGAGGAAAAACTCAAAATCCGTCTAGTACAGAACCACTTCTCTCTCATTCTTTCTCGCTATCTCTCTTTTTCCATCTCTCTCTCGCTCCCTCTCTCATTATGTTGTATTTTCATATGGGAGTTCTGCCTCAAAGGACAGTTCAAAATCTACCCCAAAGTCCGTTTCAATTCTACCTCAAAGATCAGTTTTCTTTCTACCTCAAAGGTTGGTATCCCTGTATCACTCCGCGCTTATACTCAAAGGCAAGGCAATTGTTCTTCCTGCAAGTCGGAGGATTAACTGAAATCCAAATATCAGTCACTGTACATAAGACTTAGCACGGGTGGGGGGAGCGCTCGGTGGAGACAACGCAAGAGCAGGATAACTGCTCACTCAGGCATGTCGTCAAAGGCTACTAATATGCTTTGTAGTGAGAAAGTAGGCTTATTCTTTAACCACAATATCTGGCCAAGATTCACAAGATGTGGGTGCTTTATCTAACTTATTAAAACCTACACTTATAATCTGCCTCATGACATTTGTAAAGTTATTAAATTCTCATTCGTTGTTTCTCTTCTTCTTTGTTCACTTTCAAACGTCGACTGGAATATGTTCAGTGGTCAACTTGAGGCTGTTGGTATGTCCGTAGAGTTTTTCCAGGAATGGTACTGGTGATGGCCATCTGCGCTTTCTCTTTTACTCATTATTTAAATTTGTAGAAAAAAAAACTCATGTTTCAAAACATTTGTATAATCTCATACTAACATGTTTCCAGTTTAGCAAACAATAGGTAATTTGCAATGTAGGAAATCCCTTACAAGGTGTAGATACATACGTATATCGTGACAGCAATATAGACAAAGCTGGACAACAGACTGTGATTTCTTCTTCGTCTTCGTACACTTTCAGACGTCTACTTGAATATTTTCATAGAAAGCAGTGTGTAACTTCAGGCTATTTGCATTTCTATAATGTTTTTCCAAAAATGGTACTGGTGACTCGCCATATGTGCTATGTTACTCCATAGTTCAAGGGAAGGTGGCCACCAATAGCGTGGTGTGAACCCCTACGAGGCGGTTGGGTTCAGCACTCTCCCAGCCAGGATTGACACTTTTTGTGACGTCATTATCAAGTGAAGTAAGTTGCACTGTATCGTTAGGCCCAATGCATCCGAATTCAACATGCATTTATGTTGGGTTGCGTTCCTTAGCCTTTGACTGTCCCCAGCCTACCTGCATGGCAGCAGTATAGCGTCTCCGTTTGACTGGTATCCGCATCAGAATGAATACAAAATGCAAGAGGAACTTTCATTACATTGCAAAATGTATGGAAATTTTTTTTTTTAACCCAATACAAAATTAAAGATATTCAACTTATGTCTGAACTTTTGTACGGTTCTGAAACATGGACAGCAACAAACAGGACAACCAAGACGGTATAGACTTTCACAGATCCGTGGTTGCGTGCAATATAAGGGTTGAAATGGTACGGACAAGATCACCAATACAGAACTGAAGACTAGAGCCAGGCAAGTACCAGTGGAAAAAGATGTGAGAAGAAGATGCTGGTAATGGATGACATAACACTTGGGAAACCAACTGATAGCATTACACAGCAGTCCTTGTTCTCGAATCCCCATGTTAAAAAATGTAGAGGTAAGTGGAAAAACACACGGAGACGAGAACTGGAGACAGACATAAAAGCGATAAAGAAAACAATGAGAAGACCATAAACGGATGGCACAGGACAGGAGGAAGGCATACATTTGTTGAAAGCATATGCTTCTGAGGGTTAGGGTTAAGGTTAGGGTTAAGGTTAGGGTTATCTGACGGATATTGAATGAATCAAACATAGATGACTCAGATGTTCCCATTGTAATATGTTATGTCGTTACAAATCGTTTATCTAGTTGTCGTACAGATAGGTTGTGAGTTATTTTTGTCCCGTCTGAGTAGAGTGGATGGTGATAGGTACGTGAGAAAGGTGTGAGAAATAGATTTCACGGGTGATAGTTTAAGGAACAAAATATGTCTATGGAATGAGTAAGTTTCTCTATTCCAGCCTATCTAAAACGTGAAAAACTACGGTTACTTGGTATGGGTCTGACCAACACACAAAGTTAAGTTTCTTAGTTGTTTATTATCATTTAAACTTGACAACACCAAATATCTAAAGAAAGATTAAATAAAAAAAGATTTACATACATATGAAATAGCAGAATAAATGTGCCCTCCCCTTATGGAGAATAGAACCCAAAATGTTAATAACCCAAAGGTCGAAGGTTTGCATTATGTTACAGAGTAGACAGTAAAGTAAACAAGTTCCTACTATAGGCTACCCAGTAAATTAAACAAGTTTAAGCAAATCCAATGTTGGTAAATTCCCTGCAACAAAGAAAAATATTCACTCTCTCTTTCATACAGTGGCCACTCAATCATTCTTACCTACTCTAGGTGATATCCCTTGGAAATACAATTATCCCTGAAATATATGTAATGTCAGGTTCGCTTCCCAAATTGGCCCCAGTTCATCCTCTAACAAACAAAGACTAGTGAGGTGAACGCCGAATCTGGTGTGGGTTTTTCCTGGATGAACACAATGTCCCCGCCAATAGTTGATACAAGAGCGTGATCTTGGGGTTCACAGTTAAAAGAGGAAAATACTTCCAGTATTGGGAAACATCTGGTTGCTAAAAAATTTACAAGTGATAAATGATGACAATCCTATCGGCTGACTCTATGGTAGAGTCCCGATTCTGAAACAGCGTAAATTCTGGATGCTTCGCTTGAATACGACTGTCAGAAGTCGGGAATAAAGGTTATTTTTGCACACCCCTTGGGCTGATAAAATTGAAAAATATTGCTGGGTTTGGTAAATCCAGTTAAATTTATAAGTTAAAATGTTTCTCATGTATCTTTGGCACATCTCGCTCAAAAATGAAGTTGGTGACGCACAAACAAGAAAAGAGACAACATTAACCAATCAAAAAAAAAAAAAGACCGCTGGACGCCCTTGTGATCAGGTCTGCTAGGGATATAAGAAAAACAATAATGGAAAAATGCTACTCTTCTATATAGCTATATACGTGCACACAGACGTCAGTCCTGATTAAATTTAAAAGGCACACGGTGTTTTCTTTTATGCTTACACTATCGCACGTCGCTTAAGAAGCTATTAATTTGGTCGGCGTCTGATAGTTTAGTCGTATGATATTAAATAATAGGCACTTATAATAAATACGCGCAATGAAATAAGCGTGAATTCTTTTATGTTACTATCAGTCGCGCCTAGCATATAATCAGTCAGCTAAAACCGTCGCATGTACAAGCACTGACCAAACAAACGGCACAAAAAGTTTACCAGTTAGCTAAAATCAAACATTTCCTAGATGAGGAGACACGAAAAATGTTCTATACATCCCAGATACAAACACATCTAGACTATTGTTCCACAATTTTGGGATGGCTGCACCATGTCCAACACTAAAAGACTCTTTTCATTACAAAAACGTGCAGTGCGCCTAATTTCAGGCAAAAACCTCACACAGTGTGTAGACGCATATACATATCTTAACATATTACCACTAAGAAAGCGCCTTCTCTTCAACAAAGCCAAATTTATTCACAAAATCTTGTCACAGAATGCTCCAACGTATCTGTGGCCTATTTTCAAATACAGCGGAAGACGCAGTCAACGCTTAAATAAATTACACATGCCCAAGCCTAGGCTCGACTTATTCAAGAAAAGTTTAGCTTTTTCTGCTGCTCATCTGTGGAATACTCTTCCACACGACTTAAAAAATACTCTTAGTCCATATTCATTCAATCACAGACTTTTCAAATACATCATGAGTGCAGATTATATGCCACCCTAATTTCGTTATGTTCTTAAATAATTACGCTGTCACCTCAGGGGCGCATTCCCATAGTCAGTTATGACTGAAGGGGCTATTATTATTATTATTATTATTATTACATAACATCATATGTAGGTTTTAAAGTTAATTTTGTCCTGTTTAGTATAAATTATGATACGCATCTGTAAATTTAATATCTATCTATCTATCTATCTATCTATCTATCTATCTATCTATCTATCTATCTATCTATCTATCTATCTATCTATCTATCTATCTCTGATAATGTTTGTACTTTTCAACATATGTTATGTCATGCTTATAAGTAATTAATGTTAATATGAGTGTGCTATATTATTATTTTACTTTACAACGTTGAATTCCTTGAATTTGATATGTAAAATGCATATGAGAATAAATGAATTCAGTATGAAAGGTGAGAGAAAGGAAGGGCAGAATGTCAGACGGGCCTGCGTGCCCAATTCTCAACCCTTTGAAAATAAAGTTCGTTCGTTCGTTCGTTCGTTCGTCTCTTCTTGGGTGAGAAAGCGTGTGGTGAAAATTAACATTATAACTGAACATCTGGTATGAAATAGCTATGCGTTATTTTATTTCACTAGTTTTACCAGCTAGAACATCTAAGTGAATTATAATGGTAAAAGCTAACACTTTTAAACATGTAAGCACTAATTTTCATTACCAAAAAATCAGAATGTAAGATCCCCACGAATGCTAATAACACATTTAGCGAAATGGTTCTAGAACTGCGTGCTTAGACTATCCAAAAATTCTGAGTGACAACTGATAGCAGGTTTAAGAAAACACAGTTTATATATCATTATATTTCTCTGATCTATAGATGTTGTTACTTTTCACACTATTGTGTGTGACGGAGAATCAGAAATATAGTTCCCAGATAAAAGCTTATGATCGGCCTTCCGTCGAGCGTTGCTAACCGACATCAGAAGAATTATAGTTCCCTAACGGGTTTTCTCTGTACGGTTGCCCGCTTCTGAATATCAAAGGGCCCAGGGGTTTCTGGCTTCCCCTGAGTACGAACTTCAAAGGGTCTGTGTTTTTTCACGTGCGGTCTGTCAGGTATCGTATGATTGACAGATAAGCTCGCGTGAGGAGCCGAGGTAAACAAACCTGATTCGCTACCTGTTATGACGGGCAGGTCACGAAAGTTTGTAAACACTTCGTTTGCTTGAGTTCCAAGAGAAGAGGCGTGGTTGAAAAAAGTACGCTCGTGTAAGTAAAGACAAGCAGTAAATGCATGGTTTTGCTAGCAAACCGTAGAGCGCTAACGGGATTACAAAGACTGAAAGATTACTTTCTGCTCTATTTCCATTATACATCACAGTAGTTCACGCGAGATATGTTAATTAATATGACATATATATCATACACGTTTTGATATTAACTGACAATAGTAGGATCTAAGTTGTAGAAATATGCAGCCACACTCGAAAAGCTGCAACCATCTTTGTCCGCCTCATAGCGTTTTGGAGGGAAACTCCAAACTCACAATGAAGGCTAAAGCTGCAGTTATAATGCCTGCGTCACCAGCACACTTCTATATGGCGGCGAGACATGGACAACCTAATCTAAGCAAGAAAATGGTTAGATGCATATTTACCATGGGTTCGAAACCTTGTGGCGTTACGCTGCAGTCTATCGAGCTGTAAATGAGTACCTAATTCTGCTCTTGAGTTAAGGAGACAGAGGTAGCGAGGAAGAGAAACGGTCATACAACCTCATAATGCTGGACCTAGTTTGGGGAAGTTTCTGACACTTCACTCCCCTACGACACTATCTGATATGGGACTACTTTTACCTTTACATTTAACGGTCTATGCTTTTGGGAATGGATGAGCTGAATAAACATGTGAAATAGAGCGCAGGCTTAACAGATGGGGTTTTTTTAAATTTTTATACTTTAGTTTACTTGTAATGCATGCGAGGTCGCTTCGTTGCTTGTATATTTTATTTTTAGCCATAGCTTATATGTGTTTATGAATATTAATCCAGATCTTTGCGCACTTCATCTGTGCCAATTTTCTCATTTTTACCTCACTTTTATGTTCATGACTTTCTCTAAATTCACGGACCATATAAATTTTAACAGAAATTACACTAGTCAACAACCAAAATGTACCAGAAATGAAAATAGCTGATCTTAACTAATTTTGGTGTGCTGAAAACGAAAATGACATTAAAAAATGTTGATTGGCTCTAGTTTTCAAGATATATGCTACTAGTTTATTTAATTACGGTAAATTTATATATATATGACGCAACTGTTGTGGGCGATTGCATAATTTTTTTCTAATGACCAATAAAAATGTTACTAGAAGTTGATGATGCAATCCTACCTATGATTACATCACCTTTGTGAATAAATACCTTATCTCTGATAAAATTTTGCCATTAGTTAGTGCATTTGTCCTTATCAAAAGTATCGTAGTTAGAAATGCCAGAAGGCGTACAGTTTGTATTTTGGCTGCAGAATAGGAGATCAAGATAAGAGCTGGGTGCCACACATATGCTGCAATACATGTGCAGCACATCTTAAACTGTGGTTGACTGGCAAAAGGCAAGCTATGCCTTTTGCAGTCCCAATGATTTGGAGAGAGCCCACTGATCATCTCAACAACTGTTACTTTTGCATGGTCCCTCCAATTGGGAAAGGCATATCAAAGAAGAAAAAATGGACTGGAATATCCAAACATCCCCTCTGCAATACTTCCGGTACCACATGGCGATGACCTACCAGTTCCCAAAGTGCCAGAATCCTTTTCAGCTGCTTCCACTGATGAAGAGGACATTGGTGGTCCTGAACCATCAACCTCAAGTGACACAGATTTTGAGCAAACTACATCCACTAACCCAAGGTGAACTGAATGATCTTGTAAGAGATCTGAATTTACCGAAGAACAAGGCGGAGCTTTTGGGTTCCAGATTGCAACAGTGGAATCTCCTGGCAGAAGATGTTACAATTTCTGTGTATAGGAACCGCCAGAAGCCGCTTATTACATTCTTTTTCAAAGAGGGTGACCTTTCTGCGTGCCACAACATTTCTGGTTTAATGGCAGCCCTCACCATCAATTACATACCGGAAGAGTGGAGGCTTTTCATTGATTCATCCAAGACAAGTCTTAAAGCTGTTTTGTTGAATAATGGTAATGTGTTACCGTCAATTCCAGTTGGTCACGCAGTTCATATGAAAGAAACTTATGAAAACATTAGGCAGCTTTTGAAGTGTATAAACTACGATCATCATCATTGGTCACTTTGCGGTGACTTAAAAGTGGTCGCTCTTTTGCTTGGACTACAGGGTGGATACACCAAGTACTGTTGCTTTCTCTGTGAGTGGGATAGCCGTGTACGAAGTGACCATTACATCAGAAGACATTGGCCAATCAGGCAGTCATTGCAGCCTGCAGTATGAACGTTGAGAACCCAGCAGTTGTCGACACAAGCAAGATTTTGTTGCCACCCTTGCACATTAAGCTGGGTCTCATGAAAAAACTTTGTCAAGGCAATGGAGAAAACAGATGAGGCTTTCAAATACCTCATCAGAAAATTTCCAAGACTGAGTGAAGCTAAAATAAGAGAGGGAGTATTTGTTGGTCCGCAAATTCGAAAACTTCTTCATGATGACGAGTTTCTTTGCGTGTTGCATGGCAAGGAAAAAGCAGCATGGCTAGCATTTAAGTCAGTGGTGGACAATTTTCTTGGAAACAACAGATCTGATAATTACAATGAAATTGTAGAAAATCTCCTTCAGAAGTATAAGAGTCTTGGCTGCAACATGTCTTTGAAAATTCATTTTCTGGATTCTCATCTGGATTTCTTTACGTCAAACTGTGGAGCGGTCAGTGATGAGCATGGTGAACGATTTCACCAGGACATTGCTGCTATGGAGACAAGGTATCAAGGCAATTGGAGCCCTTCAATGCTTGTTGATTACTGTTGGACTGTGACAAGAGACACCTCATCGATTGACTACAAGAAGCAAACAAAGAGAGCTCGAACAGCGACTGAATAATGACGGAATGGGTTCAAATGTGCCTTTTTAAAGCATGATATGTGAACTTTAAATAATGTTTTTTTTTTTTCTATCATTTTATGTTAAAATATCAATTAATTGAGTATGTAACCACAATTTTTATAATGCTAAAGTAGAAAGACTAGCTGTTTAGCCCAGAGAAGTAAACAAGCATACATTATTTGTATTACTGTAATGTAAATTCATCATTTAAAAAAAAAACCAGAGCCAATCGGTGAATTTCATTATGATATTTGAAATCAGCATGTCAAAATCAATAAGAAATGGTACATTTAATTTCTGGTACAAAAAACTTTTGAAAATTTGTTGACTAGTGTTATCGGCTGCTCCACGCCTGGTTTATTCACAGTGTAGATCTTCAGCGTGAAAACCATACCATGTGTGTAATAGTAATTGGTCTCAGGCTAGCAGACTTCCTCTCGTAGGTCAAAAAAGAGAGCTCATAAGATGTCCGAAAATCAAGAAGGGTAAAACAAAGAAATAATGAAAGAGATAATACTTGTACAAATAATAAGCATACGATTGGCTAAGTGGTTAGAGCACATGCTTCTCGCGGTAAAGTTACCGGGCGCATCTTTATGTGCTGCTTTCATGTACCAATTTCATTCTCATACTGTTATATGAGGTAGGTGCAAGAGGTCTAGTGGCTGCCTCAATGCTTGATGTACTGAAACTGTTGGGTTTGAAAGGGCATTCAAGAACAATGGCACTTAAGAGACTCAGTGATACTGTGGCAGTGCATCGTGATGGCTGTGGAACAACCGCAACGGGCTATATAATTCAGGACAGTAATTTATTTTCAACATATGAGTTACTTTCACAAATAGCCTCCAGCTGGCAGACAAACACGAGTGAAGTTGAACGCTGCAACCAAGGTGGAGTTGGTTAAATTCTCTGCACGTGTTAACAGGAGGCTGACATTTGGGAGACATACCCTAAGTGCCACACCCCCCCCCCCCCCAAATGTAAAGGAGATCGCGTCCTATTGTATTAATTCTGACCTGTAATAATTGTCTTTAATTCTCCCCCTCGTATATATATATATATATATATATATATATATATATATATATATATATATATATATATGCATAGAGAGAGAGAAAGAAAGAGAGAGAGAGAGAGAGAGAGAGAAAGAAAGAGAGAGAGAGAGAGAGAGAGAGAGAGAGAGAGAGAGAGAGAAAGAAAGAGAGAGAGAGAGAGAGAGAGAGAGAGAGAGAGAGAGAGAGAGAGAGAGAGAGAGAGAGAGAGAGAGAGAGAGAGAGAGAGAGAGAGAGAGGCCAATCAACTTCGTTGACTTTCTATTAGTTAGAATTATCTACGACTACTTCTTCTTTTTTCGTCGTCATTCGCTCTCAAATAAATACAGCCATGCCTCTAATAAAGCTGGCAGTCTGTCTCAGGCTTCTCTCGTAACCATAAAGCCTCTCCATCAGCTGGGATGGAGAAGGCCACACAGCTACCCTGCTCCTCTCGTGGAGTCGACAGTTTTGGAGTACGTGTTCTATTGTCTGTTTCTCCTCGTCACAAGGGCAGTTAACTGTCGGTCTGACTTTCAATTAATTGTACAGATGGTATCTGAGTCTGCAATGGGCAGTTCTTGGTCTTAAAATTATCATTTAGTCTCTTCTTGGTAATATATGGTATGGTTCTGTTGTATCGGAGTCTAAATGTTACTTATGTCATTTATCTCCAGTTATTTCTGATTTTACATATGAAGAGATAAAAGCAAAAATCAGAAATCAGATATATATATATATATATATACAGGGTGTCCATAAAAGAATGTACCTATCGCGGAAAAACCTTTACTGGACTCTCGTACCTGGACATGCTCGACAATTGGATGATGCCCCAACTTGAAGAGGACTCACGGGATTTCGTTTTCCAACAAGATGGAGCTCCACCCCACTACCATGGAGCAGTGAAAGGGTACCTCAATGAACATCTCCCACAACGGCGGATTGATCGCACTGGTCCTGACGATGCAGTGTTGCTGAGATGGCCCCCGAGGTCCCCAGACATGACACCATGTGATTTCTTTTTATGGGGCTTCATCAAGGACAGAGTCTTTGTCCCACCGTTGCCTCGAGATCTGGTGGAGCTGAGAGAGCGGATCATTGGAGTCTTTGCTGCTGTTACAGGAGATATGCTGCTTCGAGTGTGGTAAGAAATAGACTTTCGACTAGATATCTGTCGCGTCACGAAGGGTGCACATATTGAGTCTGTGTAAGGTATGCTTAAAAACTTGCAGAGATTATCTTACTTTTGTGATAGAAAGCATCCTCGTACCACATCATGGGGCCGAGATTAAATTTTTTGAAAAGAGTACAATCTTTTATGGACACCCTGTATATTAGAAGTTCATATATGTTAAATGTTTGTTTATGATAGATGTTTGTATATGTTTGATTTTTGTATACAGGCATACCTCGTTCATTCGACATGTTTGGTTCCAGGCCACTGTCTTAAAAAGAAAATCTATGCCAAGCGAAACATGACCCTTATTTAGGGTTCCCATAATGTTTTGTTAAAAAACCGGGACATTTCCAAATTTTTACCTAAAAAACCCGGGACATTTCGTAAAAAAACGGGACATGTTAAAAATTAAGGTAAAGCACAAATAAATCTGTTATATAATATATGTTGCACTTAAAATGAGATACTGGTATAAAAATACACACATTAACTAACACAACTTCCACTTTAAAAAAGAATTCTAAATTACAAACATACTTAATTAGAAAAATCGCACCTTTAAATAGTCAAGTTTATATTTCAGATTCATCAGAATATTTATCAGATTTATGGACCTATTCAAGAAGTTTTTTTTCTTCTGATATTTGGACATAGAACTCAGTACAAGAGAAATTCTTAAAATGGGTCTTTATAATGGTTAAAGCTTTCACTGTCTCAATTTTAAGTCTGTTTTTTTCGTCTGTCCAAAGCGCATTTATTAATGAAAAAACACGTTCAACAGCTGCATTGGATCCTGGCAGTGCCAAACAAAAACTAACTAGGCATTTCAGGTTCTCAGCATTTATATCCTGCGTTGTAAAATGAGCGAACATCTCACACCATTTTTCACTGACACTTTGATCCTTCAGTTCACCCCACACATCAAATTTGCTTTCACAATATTTTTTCACATATGCAAACTCATCAAATAAGTCCTCTTCATTCACAGTAAAATTTGGTGACACTGTCTTCATGAATATGTAGCTTTCTTGGATATTCTTCCAAGTCACAGACTCCTTTCCCTTCAAATTGATCCAATCCATAGACTGAAGAGGCGTAAGAAATGGTGCACACCACTCCTGAATATATTCAATGCAGGTGTCATAGAAATCTACTGCATCCGTTACCCAAAGATTTTTTTTTCAGGAAGGACCCTTAAAAAGCGGGACATTTGGAATAAATTCGGGACACCGGGACATTTTATCAAAAAACGGGACTGTCCCGGGAAAAACGGGACGAATGGGAACCCTACCCTTATTCCCCGCTGAAGGAAGTACAGTACTGGAATGTTCATATATGTAAATTACAAACCTAACTAATCCAATTTTTTTTTCTTTTTTAAAAAAAAAATAAAGTTTTGCCTCGTTTTGGCGAGGCGCGTCCCGTTCAACCTAGTCGGTTATATTAGGGCGCATGTCCAAATATAAAAGACCCTTAGGTGTGGTATGTAGTTACTAATCCACTTAAAATTTCAACAATGTAAAACAGTATTTTATTTATCTATAGCCGTAGTATTCGTCTTTTGATAGCTACAACTGCCGAGTTATTGAAGGAAGTCTTAAGGAAAAGCCACAACTTTTAGATCGACAGTCCATTCTTCACAACAATAAAATATCGTATCAAAATAGTGAAATAACTTTGGAAGCACATTTTTGATCACAAAATAGCAGAGTTACATCACAATGATGCGCGTGAAATGCGACAACAACTCATTGAGTCACAAGTATCCGAGAGAACAAATGGAAGCGGTTTCGGAAAAGTGTCATGTCGAAAAAGTGTCGTATGAGCGAGTCAAGGAGTCATATCAAGGAAATGGGTGTTAATTGAAAACTGTCATATGAGTGAAGCGTCGAAAAGCGAATCGTAGTAAAGCGGGATATTACTGTATGCTAAACATCTGCATACGTTTGATAATTGTATATGTTAGATATTTCAATGATAATGGGAGCAAACCAACTATCTGTTCTTCTTATTGTTAGTCCTTCAGCACATACTTAAGCATAAGCCTACAAATTAGTGCATTCGCGCTCTTGTTTCTTACGCACGGCGGTTTGCGAAGGACACTTTAGTTTTTCCTGACCGCGCTATTTATAGCTATCGTGACAGAGGTCACGTGGTCAACTTCCTAACGGGAAAAAAATGTTGCGGTGTTTACTTTTGATAGGGCTTAATTAATGCTTTTAGGCTACTTTATTATTATAAATACCGGCTTTAATTTTGCGTTACGTTAGACTAGAAATGCTAGAGTAAATTTTAGAACAAGAACAAACACTTTATCACAATTGGAACAGAAGATATAATAGTCTGAAATAGTGTAAAATTTACGTTTTTTTAATATTTTGTTATGGTTTGTTTCTAATGCAATTTACACTAAAACGATCACAATCAACATGCATAACAAATTACAGAAATCAAAAGTAGAAAACCTGCAGAAAATGGATATCATAGTTTTGTTTTGGATTCATGCGTCAAACATTAATTATTGAAACATTAAATTGCAAGTCCACATTAATTACCTTAAAATAACACACCCAATTGTCCCCAAAACATGAGAGCTAACAATTATCTCTCAATCATACATCACGATGGTCATGTAAAAATGAGTATGGTCATGAGTAAAACGAAATGTTCAGTTTAATAAATAAAACATTCACCCATTAAATGATTTCCACACTCTGTTAATTCTGTCACTCTCACGCAACAACTGCCATAATTTGCTCTAGTCCCAAAATTTCGCTCAATTATCATTCACACTTCCTTTTTTTTTATAGAAGGAATCTGTACACTCACAGATGGTGAAATTTGTAACAAATGAGTTTCCATTATAAATTTTAATTGGGAAGTTATATTTTTAATACCGCTGGCGCGTCTTTCAATTTTGGAAATAGTGGAATGTACAAATTCTCCTCCTTGCTCTCCATGCATGCCCATTCCAAAGCCATGAGTTCTGATCCAGTCTGCGTTTTTTTTTCTAATATGTGCTGTTTAGGAATTGTCTTACTGGGGAATAGCTTTCTGAACAAAGACATATATGTCTCTATTGATGCTGTTATTGATTCTTTACTAATTGGTTTACTGTGTGATATTTTGTTGTGTACTTTCTCAAATGCTTCGTTCAGTGAGTTGAATTGTTCTTGGGCAATAAAAGCTATGTCAGCTATATCTTGTTTGTCTGTAATTTTCAGTGTTTATGTAATGATTGCTCTTGTAAGATCTTTATAAACTTTTTGTGTGAGATATCTGTGGCAGTGATTTCCTATGAAGGCTCTGCTATGATAAGCCTGTGGTATGATTCTGTGTTTGGCTAGTACCTTTTTTTCCGATAGTAACTTGGCTGTTTCAAGACACTTCTCATTATGCCTCCTTCTTCCGTTTTGTATTCGTAAGTAACACTTCCTACAAAATATAGTCGAATGCTCTGTCGGTTTATCATCTGATACGTTAATTCCAAACTCAAAGAACAGATCACTAACGTAATTCCAACAGTTCAGTGCATTCCGTTTTGAACTTTTTGTTTGGGAAGTTAATGCTCTCTTGCCACAGGCTCTGCACAGTGCACTGGCACAATTCATATGATTCAACAAAGTATGTTCCATTTCGTATAAAGCTAATGGAATATTTGGGAGTATCTAGTCTAACACCAGGCTGTAGAATGCTTTATCTGTGAATGAAAGAAGATATACAAACAGTTACTTAGAATTCTTTGGCAGCCGTCGTGTGCACAGGATTGTCTACCAAAGAACACTAATGGAACAGTCCTTATCTCACACACAATTAAAAAAAAAAGACATTCATATTATAAATACAAGATTAACAAGACTTGAAAGATAGATCAAAGTAGGTGGAAGTAATCTATCTATAGCTTTACATGTTTTCTGACGCTTAAATATCATTATAAATGAGTGAAAAGCAAAAACAGATGGTACTTTACAAAACGTTTTTTTTATATTTTTTTTAAATTTATGATTTGCGAGTATCAGGAATGCGTTTACAGTGATTTAAATGTTATAAAATATGGTGACAATATGCCAATGTAATGCCAAACTCACAAAACTGACTACCACACATTCTCAAGATATGAAACCAAAAAAAAGAGTATGTGGAAATAATCTTTAGCTTCGCTTCGAGAAGTCTATATAATTATAAACTCATAAGAATGGGCCGATTTTTAGATATTACATTAATAAATAGATTACTTCTGTTATGAATTTCCTCAAATGATGACGCTGTTTTCAAAAGTCTGTAACTCCATTAAATATAATGTCAAACAAATAAAAATGCAATCAAAAATAGAACACAAAACAAAGTTATAGTACTGTCGTAAATTTCCGATAGGTGATTAAGAACAATGTTAGGTTCCGTCTGAATAGAACTGACAAAGGTGATGACTCAGTGCGAGATAAGGTAAACAGATAGATTTTCACTAGTGAGTTGGTGAAAAGGTAGAGTCTGTCCCTGGATTTGAGAAGCTACTCTAGTCCAGCCTATCGGTTACGACTAAAATTAGTTGTTCAGACAGTTCCTTTATATATATATATATATATATATATATATATATATATATATATATATATATATATATATATATATATATATATATATATATATATATATATATATATATTAATATAAAAAATCCACCACTCACATAACATACACAGATGAGTGACGACAATTAGACGCACAAACATGAAAACTATAGTAATGGAGTATGGATATTGGGACTAGCTGACCGACACTGTTAATAAGTTTTATGTTAATTTTATTTATCATAAAGAACTTCACAACATTTATCAAATATAAAAAAAAACATAAAAAATCATAGGTCACAGAATTAATAAGGAATAGACCCATTAGTGTAATTCCCCCCTCCCTCTGTTGAGACAAGATCCCGTTAGAAGAAGTTATTAAACCCCCCCCCCCCCCCAAAAAAAAAAAAGGTCAAAAAGATTTGCGCTATGGTCTAGAATTTGACTATGCTGTAAAGAACAGAGTTTCTACGTTATTCTATTCTGAAATGAACAGTATTTGAAAACGAAAAAAGGAAAGGGCATAAACAAAGTGGGTATAATGGTTATACAATATAAGAATTATTCATTCCTTCTTTTTCTCGCTCTGACAGACAAGTGGCCACCTTTTCATTCGTGTTTACCTAATTTGTTGATTAACATGTCTGGAACAGAAATCTTGAGTAAGCACCACAGATCCAGTGTTGGTTTTTTATTTGGCAAAAAAACAGGCCCCAGTTTTCCCAAATTTACTGATTTAATCCTCTGATTTGGGGAAACGCTTGCTTTGTTACTATTTTTATTGAATCTGTTCGTTTCACCTTAATTAGTCCAGATAGGTAAATATTCACGCGTTCTAGTGTTCACAGTGTCATTTGCTTGAAATTTTTTTCAATACTTAACGGAATGTCAGGTATGTAAATCTGTTCTGGATAAATCTTTGCTACAACACAAGTGGTCGGTAGTCGGGAAATGTTAGTGTTTGATTTTTTTTTCTCGCCACTGCGGGCTGACTGTATATAAAAAATGGAAAAAGGAAATCTGGATATCTATAGATCCAGTTACAAGTAATTCTTATTGTCTGTTGTTGGTACTCGCTCTCGTTCTGAGTAAGCCAAGAGACCGAACAGGTCAACCTTAAAGACCGGCTCTTAGCTGAAGAATGTTTGTATTTGCGTCTGTTAGACGTAGACTTAGACCCGTTTTCTCAGATTTATATGGAAGCCGCTGGTAGGTTTTGGGTATGTGACCCAGTACTAGATATAGGAAGAAAAAATACAAAATACTTAACCACAATATAGTATTTCCAAACCTATCCTAACCCGCGAAAAATACAATATTATTATCCACTTCGGTTTTCTAACTTTAATTAGAACTACAAGCTTAGAGCTTATCTTATCGTTTAAAAACCCCGTGAAATAAATTCTAGTCATTTACAAAATTAATCATCGTGAATTAGAAATAAATATGTATTTCGTCAGTACTCAAAATAAATAGTGCATTTACGTAGTCGATTAAAATATCTCTTACTAGTTAATATCAGTTAGTTAGATTAACGCCACAGCCGGAATAACTTTGCTATAGATTATTTTAATTCTGCTAGTCAATTAACACACAACAAAATCCTAGTGAAATATAATTGACGGACCTTAACCAGTATATCACTCTACGTCTAGTATAATATTTACCGCAAACACAGAAATTTAGAACTTCTCCAATCGAAAATACTAAGAAATCCACTTTAACAATGGTCTAGCAATCGAAGCTAGTTGGTTCTGAAAAATCCTGTGGGTACTGAATAATGGGTTTTAAAGGATGCGGTATATACCTTAACTTGGTAGAAATTCACTAGCACTTGCTATTTTTGACGCCTTCGCTCAGATTTCGGGGATTTCTTCGTTCGATCTGCGAATCAAAGCTAAAATTTGCCACCTTTCACCGCTTGCAGACTCTGGCAACGAGCGAACGGTCTTTTGATCTGACGACTCTCACCGTATCTGCTCACGTTTCGGAAAAACGGAGGTAAGGGGGGGGGTAACTGTGATTATCTTCCCTTGTTCTCAGATTAATTTCCCCCTGACTAATATCTACCGAAAATACGTCTTAACTTCATTAGCTTATCTCCCCCTTTGCCAAAAGTACGACTTTTTGAATAGTTGCCCTTGGTTCTCTACAAATCTACCACCCCGTCCCCTCTCTGCGCGTTCCGTCTACCTGTCACTATTACGACGGTCTGATTGTAAACGTTCCTAGTGCCTGTAAGACAGTAGAGAAAGACAAAAAAAATATAGGCGTGGCTAAATTAAGAAAGAGACAGATATCTAAGTGTAGGAGGGTTTTACGTTAACAAAACGTGCATAACTAATAAGGAAGCCCGGTGGAAGAAAAATGTAGATATATGAAATCTATTTTCATAACCTCTGTCACAAGTACACAAAAGAATTTTCGCCCTGTGTTTATCCAGAACGAGCGTGTAATGATTTATATAATTACTGATTTTACACACACATCAGCTGATTTTCCCCGCCGAAACTAGCAGTAGGCGTTTACGCTGCACAGGAAGATTTATTACCCGGTGTCAGAATTCCGGTCACCGAAACTAAAAGAGCGCTCTGATATAGACTGTGTCCAAGTCTTTTTTTGGTCCTTCTTTTGCATTATCTCTTGATAATGTGTTTTTGGGCCACTCTCTGTTTATTTTCAGAAAAATGAATGCCTTGGGATGCTAATAACTGATGTCCTTACTGTGTGTCTTGCCTGCTGCAAAGTTCTTTCCTTACCTCTCGTTCTACGTTCCATGGACACTTGTCTGTTTCTTTCCATCTACTTCTTACTGGTACAGACAGACACCTTCACATACCTAGGATGCATAGTAACACCAGACGGCGGGGCAGGCAAAGACATCAACATCAGAATGAATAAAGCAAGAACAGCCTTTTTTAGCCTAAACAACATCGGGAAGTCCTCTCAATACAGCACAAGCACAAAATTAAAATTATATCAGAGCTGTGTGCTTTCTGTGCTTCTCTGTGGTGCGGAATGCTGGAGAGTTACAGAGAAGGAAATGTCGAAATTGTCCTCTTTTCACACAACATGCCTTAGAAAAATTCACCGCATCTTTTGGCCGAATAGCATCACCAACCAAGATCTGCTTACTCGGAGCAAGCACACCATCATAGCTGGCAGACGCTGGAGCTGGGTTGGCATGTCCCCAGAAGAGACCCCGATGCCATCACAGGAACAGCTATGCTTTGGACCCCTGAAGGAGAACGAAAGAGAGGCCGACCAAAAACAACCTGGCGGAGGACTGTGGAGGCTGAGATGCAAAGAATGAACCAGAGTTGGGGCACTGTACGAAGGATGGCCACCGATCGAGCAAAGTGGAATCAATTTATTGTTGCCCTACAAGACGCCACTAGGCGTGATGGCCACTGACTGCTTTGACGGTCGGTGGTTAAGGATCTAAGACTCCTTACTGGGGATGAATATTATTATATTCAATTTTTTTCTACATGTACTTATTTAACCAGTTTTAACTGCATGTTAACCTCAGATGTCAAAGTCTGCATATTCATGGATCAATGTTTGGTATTGGCGCTATGAATACTGAATTTATGTACAATGACTTCTAACTGGCTTATACCTACAGTTGTCAAGCTTTGGGCATATTTTTCACGCATTTTGTAACATCATTTCATCGCACGCACGTTGTAATCGTTACACACAGCTGTAGAGTACACCACTGCCATGGTTGTTACAGTTCAACGCTTCGTGTACCCTATCACTTTTGTGAAATACGATCATATTTACGTAACGTGTTATCTCCGTGTCAGTACACTAATCAAGCCTCTGCTATTCTTTCATTCTATCTTCTAACTCGTTCACTAATGCACTCTGTCACATTTGTATTTCAAGGTACGCAGATTTACGGCAACCATCCGTTATTTACATTGTATTTGCAATACTGTATAAGATTGATGCCATTGGCGAATTTAGGAACTTTTTTCGCGATGTGCTTTTGGTGTGGGATGTGCCTGTTGTGGGGATCAATCTTGAAAGTATCCTCTGTTCTCAAAGTAGGTCATTCATTGTGAAGTGATACATACTAAATGACACTGATCATTTTCTTTAAAAGCGAATACAAATATTTCACAATGAGTACGTAATCTAACGTTTTTGTTTATAAGCGAAAAAAAAAAAAAAAAAAAAAAACTGAACTACAGCATGTATTAGAAACAAAAATTGGGACGAGATCTTAAGCCTCCTTTACATCATTGACAGGTGGACAGCATTAACTTAGAGGTGATAGAGTTGTGTAATGTAAACTAAAGAGATTAGCGCGGGTAGTAGAGAATAATGGAAGTGTGCTGTATTCGCAACGTACAGCAGGTAAGGCTGGGAAAGTTTAGACAGGAAAGCGTGAAGTATTTACAATATGTTACCAACTTTTAAAATACAAACACAATTTTGGTAAAGTACATCTGCACTTTACCTGAACTAGTCTGAGTCATTTCTCAAATCTACCTCTTTCGTTGCTCAGCAATTTTTAAGTCTACCTACGGATATATATGGAGCCACGGTAGCATAGTGGTTAGTGCACTGGCTTCCTAGCTCAGTGGTCTATGGTTCGATCCCCAGATGAGGTGGGATTTTTTTAGGCCACAAACGGCTCCTGGGTCGACCCAGCCCCAACTGGGTACCAGAGCAACTCTGGGAAGGTTAAGGCGGCCGGCGTGATGTTGACCACGTCACCTCTAGTGTGCCGATGGTCAAGAAAATATGGGCCTAACATATATATATATATATGCTTTTTCTGTTTCTTGATCTCTTCTATTATGATTTGCCTTCTACATTTTTAGTGGTGGGTTACTTTCCATTGCCTCTCTGACTTCACACACTATGCGACAGTGAAGATATATTATGTCGCCGAAGATTTCCAGTTTTTTCTCCAAGGTTATCTGCTTCAGGTTGTTATCAAACTCTGTTGACAAGGCTTCGTCCAGCTCTTCCCAAAGCCCTTTTGCATTGGCAGGTGTTAACTTGATAGCATCTCTTTTCCCGTCCGCGAATTGTGTGAGATCATCATCAGGAAGATCAACTTGAATATTCTCCGCGCTGTGGATTGACTCCTGGGTGAGGTGTTCTAACGTCGTACCCGTCGTAACAGACCGTGCTGTTGATTTAGCACTGATGAGCTCCTACACCCCTTTTTCGTTCTGTGGACGTTCATGCCTCTCCGAGTAGAGAATTTCCTACCACAGGCACATGGAAATTCCAGCCGTTGGTCACAACTCGAAGTCTGTGTAACTGGTCTGGTCGATTCCAATAAGTCGCCTGTGGATTCATAATTCTCTCCCCCCCCCCTTTTTTTTTCGGTAAATCCTGTGGCATCTCTCTTGTGTGCGTCTGTCATATAGCAATAGTAACAGCTTACGGGGTGCCAACCCGGTTAGCCGGTTCCTAGTCTTTCCCAGTGTCATCTGTCTTTCCAGAAGGCGATCAGCCTTTTCCAGATTGTCAATGGTCTGACACCAAAAAAAAAAAATAATAATAAAATAAACGGGTGCTTGCGTAGAATAGAAGGACTGAAATGGTATGACAAAGTCACAAATGTGGAATTGATGACAAGAACCAGACAAGTGCCAGTGGAACAAGAGCTGAGAAGAAGACGCTGCCGATGGATAGGATACACATTGAGGAAACCTGTTGATAGCATTACAAGGCAGTCCTTGTTCTGGAATCCACAGGGAAAGAGAGGCAGAGGTAGACCAAAAAACACATGGAGAAGAGGGCTGGATACAGAGGTGAAAATGATGAGGAAAACATGGAAAGAGCTTGAGCAGATGGCACGGGACAGGAAGACTTGGCATCTGTTTGTTGAAGGCCTATGCTCCTCGGGGAGCTTAAGGGTATTGATTGACCATGTAATTATACATATACATATAAATACATACTTATATACATCTATTTAGCCTATCGTATTCACCATCATCATTTGCCTTTTCGCTCCGCATGGGGGCCCCCACTGTAGCTGGCCCCATTATAAAAAGCCTGCACTAATCATTTACATGCCTTTGCAGCGGTGGTTTCTGAAACAATTTGTTTTACATGGTGAGGTTGCCAGTCTCATTCACAAACTCACATTAGTTGCCTTGATAGACATGGCTGAGGGAGCAGTACTTATATTCCTACTCTGTCTCTTCAGAGACCCCCCCCCCCACCCCCCCCCCCACCCCCCCCCCCCCCCCCCCCCCCCCCACCCCCACCCCCCGGAATTACACGGGGCGTATCATATTGCTTAAGCAGTTTCAAACTAAACATTCTTTTTACATTTCCTGTAAAATGGCTGAAAATGTCGGACCTATGCTGGCACCACGTTGACGACATTCTTATAAATTTCTCTGCACTAGTACAGCCACAATAAATATTCTCAATTAATATGCGGAAAAGTCTTCGATTTTATTCAAACAATTTCAAGCTAACACCATTTGGTTCCCCAAGGGTAGCCGGGCAGACGACAATGAAATAAAGGAATAGAACCATTAATCCCATTGGTCGTAGCTTAATTCTTTCATTTATCCCATGAACGGGGTGGAAAACTAGGATATTATACAGTAATCTCCCAAAAGCTCTCTTGTACGCCCGCTTGGCTACAGTCGGATGTCCTCATGTCTGCACATTATACGATATAAATCAAGTTTATTTCTTGCATGTAATACATACAGTAGTAGTAATTATAGTACTTGCAGTATAGTTGTAGTAGTAGTAGTATTAGTAGTAGTAGTTGTAGTAGTAGTAGTAATAGTCAAAGTAGTAGTGGTATTCGCAGACTACTCCGGTTCATAACTGACAACGGAGATGATGCACCATTGAGGTAATATCCCTCGGCTGCTTATTTTTCCCGGTGCTGCTTTTCAGCGTGTTCTTTTATCATCTGCTTGTAGAAAGAACTTCTTTTTGTCCAATGATGTTGTGTCGTATGGTGCATCTCAGGTTGGTTAGCTTTCTCCTCCCAGGTTTGCTGGATTTGTGTCCCCGTGGCATCATATCTGTCTTGTACACACATTTCAATCTCAGCTGCTGTCACTCTGCTGTTCTTTTGCCATCTGCCAGTTGTCTGTTGAAAATATCTTTGGAGATATGACCATCTTCCATGCGGCAGGCATGCGTTAAAGGCCAGCGCGAAACAGAACTTAGACATTTGTCACTTTTTCCTTTCATGAAATACCAAGAATGTGGTGTAGACACCGTAGGTGGAAGACACTGAGCCTTCTTTCTTACTTAGCATAGGTTGTCAATGTCTCGCAGCCATATAGAGGCGTGCTGGTGACGCAGGCATCATTTAACACAGCTTTGGTCTTCATTGTGAGTTTGGGGTTTCTTAGATACGCGTTGTGAGGTGGATAGAGATGGTTGCAATTTGCCAATTTTTGTGTTCAGAGAGAGTTTCGATTCATCCAGCTCTGAGGCTTCTATTGACTTTGAAAGATGACTACAAACTGGTGCAAAATCCACATCCTGACCCAGGATATTTGTTTTCTTTAGATTTTTTGTGACACCAAAGTCCTTGTGTATAACATCTCAAAATACTCTTCACCCAATAAACAATAACTTGTTATATATATATATATATATATATATATATATATATATATATATATATATATATATATATATATATATATATATATATATATATATATATATATATCATGTATACACTGCTTAGACAGCGCAGACTACGTTGGCTTGACCATGTCCGCCGCATGGAAGATTGTAGCATCCCGAAAGATATCTTCTACGGACAACTGGCAGATGACAACAACAACAAAACAGTCGGGCGACCGCAGTTGAGATTCACAGATGTGTGCAAGAGAGACATGAGGGCACTGGACATAATTCTAACAAACTGGGAAGATGAAGCTTCCGATCGCACCAAGTGGCGCTGCTATCTACGGCGCAACATCAGATTGGGCGAAAAGAAGCTCTCACAAAAAGCATAAGAGAGGAGAAACCATCGAAAGGAACACCAGGAATATAAGCAGCTGAGGGCTGTCACCTCAGGGGCGCATTCCCATAGTCAGTTATGACTGGACGGGCTATGATTATTATTATTATTTAAAAAATATATATATATATATATATATATATATTTAAATTTACGAGCAAGATTGAATTACAGCGTGCCTTTTATGCTTCATGAATGTTCTGAAGATATCACTGTTTCTCCTGCGCTTATTTCATTTCATCTCACCTTCATTTGTAGTCAAACTTATCTGGTTGCCATGAAGTCACTGAGCAACCCATCAAAACTGACATGATAAGAAGTGAAAGACACCAATACAATGGCTTTTCACTAATCGGTTAAAAGCTCTTACTTATATCATAACATTTTTTGGGTTTAATTTACGGATATCTTTCAAATCTTGCCTTGGTAAGAAAAAAGCTAATACAATGACATTTCAACAACAAAAAAAAAAACCTTTTATTACTCCGTCATTATTTTAAGGCGTTTTTATACATGGTCGACTAAATCTGCCAATGTTTCAATAATTCTTCGAGCCAAATGGACATAATGTTCCAATCAAATTCTATTTAGCCTCCTAATTTTAATAAATGTGATCTTTTATTAACTGCAGCAAAGTTTATTGTGTTTTTTATTGTTTAGATCAGTTTGACTGCAATTTATATTGAACACTGATAAATATCTGCTGTTTTGTATAAATCTAAAATAGTGTAACTTATTTATACGTTCCAACGATGCAATATCGATAACTGGAATGGGGGAAATCCCTGACATGTTGCCAAAAACAGCTGTTGCCTATATTTCTTATTGTGACTAATCTACCAGGACAAAAATTGCGCGTTCTTTCAAATAGTGTTAAAAAGTTGGTGGGAATCAGCGTTGCCACTCAAGTTCTAGAGATAAACCCAGATGTTCTTCTTAAAAAACAACCTAGAAATACCCAGATTATTTTATGCCTCAAATACACGGGATGGACGATGCTTACATAATCTTTTATGTGCATCTTTCGGGAGCCGCGCTGATGTAATGGCTTCGGCGTTGTACTGGCGACCAGGTGTTCATGGTTCAAACCCGGGCGTCAGCGTTTGAAGAAATGTTTACGGCCGGACATTTGACTGAATAGCCTGAACGGCTCCTGTGATAAACCCTCTGTGGATGGGAAGGAGCGAAGCTCCTGACCAGTTTGGAAGGAAAGTACTCAGGTTCCCCAGCCTCGCAATGACATGTCATTGGGCCGAAGGGCTGAAAGCCCAAGTGCCGCTGGTTAAAAAAAATAAAAAAAATAAAAATAAAAAAATGTGCATCTTTAGCACAAATAATCTGTGTGCTACCAATTTTTATGTATTTCTTCATTTTTATTTTTTATTTTTTTTTATTACCAACAATTCACAATCAAATAAAAATGATTTTAATAACACCCCAATATATACTGAAGCACATTAAAAACGCACCACTATTATATATACTGATGCCGAGAAGTTGACAAAAAAAAGTGTGGGAATGGATTTTCCCCGTGTTTGCCATGAGGTAGAGAGCGAATGGCTGCTGGAATGGAAAGTGTAAGATTCAACCCATGGGTGTGTGTACAGACTACATGAAAACGATGAAAGTTACACGTGCAACACGATTCTCAACAGCTATGACCCTGAAAATGTGTACGCGTTGTGGCAGTATACTCGGTATAAAAAGGCCGTTGAGACAAAACACCCAGTACATGTGCTTGAAATGCCACGACTATCTGAAAACGACCGCCAACGAGCCATTGGTATGTTGGAGACCGGAATGAGCTCGCGGGCCATTGCCAGAAGGATGAATTGCCACCACAGCACTATTGTACGTCTCAATGAACGTTACGGAACCACTGGCAGTGCCCGGGATAGACTTCGGAGTGGCCAACCACGAGTTACTACCCCTGCGCAAGATCGTCATATTGTGCTGAGTCACCTAAGGAATTGACTCTCCCGGCAAATCAAACAGCAAGAGCAATAGTGGGTATACATGGGCAAGTCTCTCGAATGACAGTCATACGACGACTCAGAGATACAGGCCTTACTGCAAGACGACCTTATGTTGGGCCAAACTTGACTCACAGACATCGTTAGCAGCGCCTGCAATGGGCAGAGCAACATATCAGATGGACTAGACTGCAGTGGAATGCTGTCCTATTCACAGACGAGAACAGATTCAACATATCCTTTGCAGATGGACGTATGCGGATTTAGCGACGGTGTGAAGAGCGCTTTGCAGATTGCTGTGTCAACCGATTTCGAGGTGCAGTATTCACATTTGGGGAGGATTCAGTTTTCACCATCGCTTGCCTCTTCACGTCTTCCGTGGAAATGTTAATGCTGTGACATATCGAGATGAGGTTCTGGATGCACTGGTTGCTCCTGCGTTCACAATTTATCCAGACTTGCAGCTTCTCCAGCAGGATAACGCACGTGCATTTTTTTGTATTTTTGGTTTTCTCCCTTGCCTGCACAGAATGCAATGAATTTCATAACAATCAAATGTACAAATTAATGACCAGCATGGATTCATAGGAAAATGAATAAAGATTCCAAATATGTAAACTTGTACACACTTATATTTACATTTCACACTCTGTTCCTGGATTATACAGGTGGTGCGTTTTTAATGTGCTTCAGTATATGAACTCTTGAAAATGAGATATTTTAACAGTAACATACTTACAGTAGTTACATTAACAAAATGTTCCTCAAATTAAATATAAAATGTTAGTTTTAACTTGTTACTGTTGAAAAATGGCACTTGCCAGCGACTCGGCATCCATGTCGACAACTTCTCCTTCGTCAAGATCATATGCATGAATTGACAACGTGGAATCTTGATTATGAAGTTCCAAAATCTTTGCATATCTCTGCCGACAACGTCCTTCATGCACATCTTCAACCACGCTTTTATTAGGATTAAACTTATGACAAACTCCATCTTTGGCAACTGCTTGCATGGCTAGTATTCGATTGGAAACTGTTTCACACAAAAGCTTGTTGGTTTGTTTAGTTTTAACTAAGTTAACCTTCGAAAACACTCTTTCGACGCATGCTGAGGAGTGAGTTAGTGCCATAAGCGTGCACATGAGGTCAGCCAAAACATCACATTTCTTCTGGTTATTAGCATCTGTTACTTGTTGCAGTCCCAGCCAGAATGCGGGCGGATCCTCATCCACTAGATGTCCATGACCTTTTCGGTACGATGCCAGTTCTCGCCATTGATCAGATAGACGATCAAGGCTCTCTTCTGAAACAACTGTTGGGAACTGCGCTGCTAATGGAATGACAGAAGCTCAATGTATTTCAGTATCTTGTGCACCTGTACATCCGAAGGATCAATGTCGGCAAGAGTGCGATGCTCATGCTGCAATACTTCCTGCCTAATAAACATAATGAGAAAAAAACGATACTCTCTTGTTACACTCGTGTACACTTTGTGAAGACGGAAGTTCTCGGACTGGAATTCCATGTTCATGACGTTAACTTTACCCAGTATGTAGCCGACAAATAGAAGCATGTGCTTCGTGCCAACTGTGTTTATCGTCTGCAGGATTTGCCTCGCACCGTCGAGGTTGTCCACTGAAGCTTCGGATTGGAAATACAAGTGCAGAGCATCCCATTGCTCAAGGATCCTCTCAATGACTGCTTCACGGGACAGCCAGCGTCTTTCACACAGCTTCAACACTTTATGTTTCTGGGCCTGAACTACATCTTATATTAACTGGAACTGGAGATTTCTTTTACTACTACGGGAAAAATAGAAGCAGACATTCTTTATGAAAATTTCAAGCCAAGATGGTAGGTGGTTGCTGGCAGCATTTGCACAAAGTGCAAATGAATGACAAACACAGCTGAGAACAAAGACATGTGGAATCTCTTTCTTCAGATGTGCCTGTAAACCACTTGCAGTCCCCATCATAGTGGCACAGTTGTCTGCAGCAAAACCAATGACGTTACTAAGCGGGATTTCATGCATGCTCAACAATTTCTTAACAGCTGTAAACATGCCAAGACCAGTCCCATCCTCCACCTCAATGAGGTCTAACAGTGAATCAACTACTTTTCTTGTTTTTGTGTCACAGAATCACACAACGACTGCCAACATCTGGTTCGTAGAAATATCAGTACTCTCATCAACGAGTATAGAAAATTTATGATTTCTGCAAATGTTTATAACTTCAAGCCGCTCAAAATGAGCAATGCCGTACTGCATCACATAGGCAGCCTTGGTGCGATTCAGTGACATTTTTGGAGCAATTGTGCTGTCTGGAAATATCTGCTTGCAACATTCAATCAAATGATCAGCTTGCGAAACGGAGTATTATGTTCTGCCATGAAAGCCGACAACACTATCTCCGCTTTAGCAATTTTGTCTTGGAGACAGGGCTCTTTTGGTTTTATGAAAAACTTGTTAATGTTCAGAGTTTTGCTTTTGGCTTCGAAGTTTTTCATGTGCTTCTGTGTGCTTTTATGTGTCAATAAAGCTGTTTTGTTGGCATTAGTTAATGTACAACCAACGGGCTGATCACCCGTTTGCCAGTCACTTCGATTACGGAAGCAACAGCAAATGGATTGATTTGCCGTTGCCCTAAAGACGCCAATAGGCGTGATGGGAAACAATGGCAAAGAAAACCTATCTGCTGTTGCCCTAAGACGCCACTAGGCGTAATGGCCACTGACTGCTTTGACGGTCGGTGGCTAAGGACGGAAGAAGAAAGAAAGAAAGAAGAAGTTAATGTACAGGAACAGACCGTACAAATTGCAGCATAGCGATTACCAGAGTCCGGCTTTATCCAATCCTTCGCTGTCTGTTAGCCATTCCGCACAAAAAGTCTGCTAATACCATGGCTTCACTTTTTTACGCGGTGGCGTGTGTGTCGTCATGCTACCACAACTACATAGCGTACCTTCATCATCGCTCATTTTATAATCTTATAATAACAAAGAAAAAAACCAATATGCTGTTTATCTGCTTAAGTCTAAAATGTAAAAAGAATACTTTATAACACATCGCAAAAATGACTGAGTATTGGAGATGACAGCCATTAACAGAATAACAGGAAATAGATAGCTGATGTAAACGAGTAAAAAAAAACAACGTCATTGATGTGGTTAAAAACAAGAATTAAATTTAAGTGGAATAAAAAATATATAGCACATAATGTTTTACATTTAATTATAATATACATACATTATAGAGCAGTGCTCAATATGGCAAAGACAGTTGTACATTAATTTCGTTGATTTTGAAAAGCCTTTTGACAGTATACATAGGGACAGTTTATGGAAAATACTGAGGGTTTATGGAATTCCAAGCTGCATAGTGTCAATCATAAAAAGCCTTTATGCCAACTTTACGTGCAGCATTGGGCAGAGCAATCTAACCTTTGAAATGAAGACAGGAGTACAACAGGGATGCCCCTTATCAACCACTCTATTTTTAACAGTCATAGACTGGGTGATGCGCCAGACAACAGAGGATAATCCAAGAGGAATAAGATGGACTACATTTTCTACATTGGAAGATCTGGAATATGCAGATGACATTGCACTGCTAGCACATTCACATCAACACATCCAGGAAAAAACGGATAGACTTAATAAGTATAGCCAGCAGGTGGGCTTGAACATCAACCTAAAGAAGACAGAGGTCATGACGCTCAATGTGGGCAACCCTGAGCCCATATCAGTAAGGAATCAGCAACTGGAACAGACAGATGCCTTCACATACCTAGGATGCATAGTAACACCAGACGGCGGAGCAAGCAAAGACATCAACAACAGAATGAACAAAGCAAGAACAGCCTTTTTTAGTCTAAACAACATCTGGAAGTCCTCTCAGTACAGCACAAGCACAAAATTAGGATTATATCAGAGCTGTGGGCTTTCTGTGCTTCTCTATGGCGCGGAGAGCTGGAGAGATACAGAGAAGGAAATGTCGAAATTGTCCTCTTTTCACACAACATGCCTAAGAAAAATTCTCCGAATCTTTTGCCCGAATATCATCACCAACCAAGATCTGCTTATTCGGAGCAAGCAAGAGGACATGCACACCATCATAGCTGGCAGACGCTGGAGCTGGGTTGGCCATGTCCTCAGAAGAGACCCCAATGCCATCACAAGAACAGCTATGCTATGGACCCCTGAAGGAAAACGAAAGAGAGGCCGACCAAAAACAACTTGGCGGAGGACTGTGGAGGCTGAGATGCAAAGAATGAACCAGAGTTGGGACACTGTACGAAGGATGGCCGCCGACCGAGCAAAGCTTTGTACTTATTAAAAACAAACACACACACACACGCGCGCGCGCGCAAACAAATAACTCCAAATAACATTTACTATTACGCTGTCTCCGAATCATTATTCAAAGGCGTACCGACTAGAGCGACTGAATCGGCCGAGTTCCACTAAATATAAATATACGATACTTATTTATACTAATCCGAAATGCAAAATGGGGAAAATTCAGGATACTGTGTGCAGAATCCAAGCAACCGCCACTATCAAGGATGAAAACAAAATGTGCGATGTGTCAACAGGCGCGCAATTCAGTTCCACGTCCGAAAATGCACCAGTAACCTATCTGGGAGGGGTGGTTAGAAGTCAATGACCCTTATTGCCCGGGGACCCAGATCACTGTCAGTCCGCCCCTGCTAAACACCTGAGAATATAGATAGACAGCAGCTATGAAACAAAAATTGCAATAGAGTTCATCTAAGTCAAAACATCGCCTCTCAGCAAGATAGAAACACATACCACCACATCCTGAAAAATTAGTGTCATTGCAGTTTGGCCTGATCTTGCCTTAAAAGGTAAATCGCTTTTGTCGTACATTTAAAAAAAAAAAAAAAAAACACGAAAATGTTTCCAACGACAAGGTATGAGCACAAAGTGGCACCGCCTCAGGTACAAGTTTTTCAACCACCGGAAGTAAAGTGTTCATGAAACAATATTCACTATTTACGTGTTTTGTGCTGACAATATGTGCCATTGTATCAGAAAAGTGTATCACATATTGATTCGCACTAGAAACAGGAACAGCTCCATACCAGGGCAAATACTGTTTACACGAAATGATGAACGTAAAAAGGCTGCACTGCACCAGTGGACTTTCTCTTTTTCTCGTTTTTTTTCACTGGTCGTAACAGGTAAATGATAGAAGAGTAGTCTTTAGCGCAAATCCGATTATGGAAATGTATTCTGCTTGTTTACCGAACACTGCGACTTGTTAAATAGCTTTCAATGAAATATATTGAACATATGTGCTGCTCGTTTCTTACAAAGGTGAGTCTAGTAGCTGATAGAACAAACTTTATGATTCGGTACCCGTTACCTTTCTCGTCTGTATTGTGTTTTTGAAACTAGGACTGTGCAGTTGTCACAAGATGGATTTTGGGGCGACCTCTTTCAGATCTCTCTTTTATTACGGCAGTAATCAGTTACATTTTTGTACTGATTTTATTGCGATTATTTTCCGAGTCGCACCCTTTTCTTTCTCTGTCCACTGGAGCAGATATTTTGTATCTACATTCTCTCACTCCTCTCAGAGATAAGTCACCTTGTCTGTTTGTTGCCAGTCCCTTCCCTAACGTTTTGCGAGGAGCGGCAGAGATAATAATAACGACAGGCTTGTTGGTGATTCTCGCGTACCCAACCTTGGCCGCTACCGATTAACACAAAAAATCGCCAGCGTATTTGCTATTTGCTGATAAGGCCAGGGCACGCGACGGAT
This sequence comes from Oreohelix idahoensis, assembly GCA_024509875.1. Taxonomy (NCBI): domain Eukaryota; kingdom Metazoa; phylum Mollusca; class Gastropoda; order Stylommatophora; family Oreohelicidae; genus Oreohelix; species Oreohelix idahoensis. Next base: position 742,490 of record JAMPIV010022926.1, read on the forward strand.
AAGAGATTACTAGTCTTGGTGACACATTTTGGACAGACAAGGATGACAAGATTACTTTCGATAAAGTAATAATTTGTTACATCTGAAACACATTGTCGTATGAGTTTACAGATGTGTTGGTGAGTTCGCCTGCCAGGGATCGGATATTTTCATGTCATACACGGAAGACCTGACCTGACCTACATTACGTCCAAAATTTTTCCATGTCAGGAAAATTTTGAAATTCCAACCAACCAGCATGTTTGAAATGATTGGAGCTTTTACTTAGCTTCATAACACACAGATGCGCTGGAGGACAGTGAATATAACCTGACACGTTTCAGTGTTAAGACACTGTGAGATTCACGCTTGCAAAGACACCAGACTTGCCAGAAGTTATCAGAATACAAAATCAGAAATCTCTATCATTTTTAAGGAAAATTAATAGAAGTTTCAAACTTTTGAAATCAGTGTAAACATAAATGAAAACATATTCATTACCCTTCTATTTACAAATCTGCCAAGAGTAATCTTGTGCGAAGGTAGACACCTTTGAAGCCCATATTAGATACTCTTGAGTTTTGGCCACTGTTGGACCACTACTGCAAAGCAGGGGACGCAATACCGTCACAGAAGTGCATTTTTTGTGAAGATTGAGATAGATGGCCCATAATCCTTCTATTTACAAATCTGCCAAGAGTAATCTTGTGCGAAGGTAGACACCTTTGAAGCCCATATTAGATACTCTTGAGTTTTGGCCACTGTTGGACCACTACTGCAAAGCAGGGGGCGCAATACCATCACAGCAGTGCATCATTTTTTTCCACAGATAAAAATGTTCCTAAGCACGCTTTGTGGAAACTATAATAACGACTTTAAATATATGGATGTACGATAACAGATACAAGTAACGGGAAAAGTCTCACTCAGATAAAGGGGTGAACATAGGCAGCTCGTGTTACTTTCATGAGGTCTCCGAGAGTGACAGGACGTATGAAAACAGTGTAGAATACAATGTGTAAACTAACGAGGGCTATGAAGGGCATACGACTGGCTACCGTAAATACCAATCTTGTTTAATACCGCGTGGTTTCATACACTGTTGTATGGTTTACGTCAAAAATGTTTAAGATTTTTGGTTAATATGGCCGAAATAGCCAATATTTAAATAAAAATTAAACAGCAATTCGAATTTCAATTTAATTGCTGGAAATATTTTTGTTATACGTAAAATTGTAAACCAACTAGGCAATTTAAATGGCTGCATGAACATTATCGCATATCGAGTATAAATTAATCAGTCACTAGACTTTAGCTCCCCAAGGAGCAAAGGCCTTGAAGTCCTCCTATCGCGCGCTATCAGCTGAAGGTCTTTCCATATATTCCTCTTCATATTCATTTCTGTCTCCAGTTGTCTTCTCCGTGTGTTCTTCGGTCTGCCTCTATTTCTGTTGCCCTGGGGATTCCAGAACAAGGACTTCCGGGTAATGCTATCAACAGGTTTCCTCAATATATGTGTGGTTTACCTTTACCCAAATACGTTGTCCTAAATTATAAACCAGACGTTCTGTTGAATAGATTGTGGTTTTAAAGTGTATCAGAAGGTAAATTAACTTAGTATGTTTAGTATATTCTGGCCAACTCTTTCTTATCAGTGCCAAACATAGTCCCTGTCCAAGGCATCATCATGATGTTTCCTTGCGATCCTTACGAAGCGTGGAGTCACCACTGCAGCTGGTCGCCTTGCAGGAAGCCTGCCTAAACCAGTCACATATTCTTGCAGCGGTGCCCTTGGTAGTTCGTCGAAGTTGGATGATGAAGTTGCATAGAAGACGAAAATCACATCGTGCGAGATTAGGTGCTTGAGTAGTGCCAGGAGAAACAGAATGAGGCATGATGACATCAGATAATATGTAGGACCTACATCCTGCATCAAATATATATAGGGATCAAAAATAGAAAGTGGTTTGGGCATCTCAGGAGAATGGAGTCCTATCATTTACCACTACGGGTGTACAACAGTAGGATATCTGGCTTTAGAGCTGGAAGAAAACCAAGTGGGAGATGGATTGACAGCATTACAGAAATTCTACAGCAACATATGCTCACATCAGCCAGTGCTACACACTTGGGTCTGGGATTGACAGCATTACAGACATTCTACAGCAACATGTGCTCACATCAGCCAGTGCTACACACTTGGGTCTAGAAAGAAGAGTGGCTGAAAAGAGAAAAAAGCAAGTAAGCACGAAATGTATTTAATAAAAGAATTACATTTATTTAGAAAAAACACCAGATAACACGACTGCACCACCGTCGTACATGGCATACTGGGCAGGGCACCAATGAACTATGGAATGCTGTCAAGAAGGTCTCCAGAAATAGGCTTGTTAAGAAAGAAAGAAACCTATTCGAGATTAGGAAAAGAAGTCGAGAAGGTGAGTGCTCTCCACTAGACAGTGTTTTCTAATTAATCATGGACAGTCTTCTGTTTCCCTACGACATTAACTTCTGCCCAAAGGTCTCGATAAAGAAAAAGCCCCCAACCTCCTAAATATATATATATATATATATATATATATATATATATATATATATATATAGATATATATATATATATATATATATATATATATATATATATATATAAATGAATATGCATATGTAAATACTTAACACAGACAGCACGACTGATACATTAAATAACTAGGTAATGATCAACGCGGCTATACATATTATTAGTTAAATATACACACATATAAGATTAGTAGAAAGCAAAAATAATAATGGTGAAAGATAATTCATACACAGAGGAATTGTAGAAATGTAGATAATTTAATATGATAGTGAAACTAGGTAAATAGTGAAATGATATTGTGATATGTTAAGTGTTACTTCACTGACGACCACTTTACACTGTTCATGAGTCATTCGAATTTCCTCCACTGTACAATTATGCACATGTATGCACCGACTGTACAATGTAGATGTCTGCGTGGGTTATCTAGAAGACGAGTAATTATATCTGAAACTCTTGCATATGTCGTAATAATGTCCCTCAACGCCTGGAATTCTCTCTAGCGTCGACAAACCGTTGACATTTGTCTCAGGAAAATGTCTGCTGTCTGATCTTGAAAAGGTACTGACTAGACTGGAGCTGTTCACGAAATGATGTTCTGGCTAACACCTGTATTTCGTGCAATGGCGCTTGCTTGAATGAATTTAAGCCATGCAGTACAAGATTAGAGTAGTTGAATTCACATCAAGCATCGACTCATTGAGTAACTGAACTTGGTGATGTGAACTTATAATAATAATAATAATAGCCCGTCCAGTCGTAACTGACTATGCAAATGCCTAAGGTGACAGCCCACAGCTGATTATTTTCATAGTGTTCCTTTCAAGGTTTTCTCCTTTCTTCTGCTTGCCGTGAGAGCTTCTTTTCGCCAATCTGAGGTGGCTCCATGGAGAGCATCGCTACTTGGTACGATCGGCAGCTTCATCCTCCCAGGCTGCTGGATTTATGTCCAGTGCCCTCGTGTATCTTTTGCACACATCTCTGAACCTCAGCTGCGCTCGCCCAACTGTGCTTGAGCCATCTGCTAGTTGTCTGTAGAAGATATCTTTCTGGATGCGGCCATCTTCCATGCGGCGGACATGCCCAAGGCAGCATAGTCTGCACTGTCTAAGCAGTGACTGTATGCTTTGAAGGCCAGCACGTGACAACACTTCAACATTTGCCACTTTGTCCTTCCACGAAAAACCAAAGATGTGTCGTAGACATCCTAGATGGAAGGTATTGAGCCGTCTTTCTTGCTTAGCACAAGTTGTCCATGTCTCGCTGCCATATAGAAGCGTGCTGGTGATGCACAGCTTTGGTATTTGTTGTGAGTGTGGAGTTTCCCCAAACACTCGTTGTGAAGCGGGCAAAACCTATGTTGACAGATGGAGAGCGATGGCATGGCTGCAGGATGATGTAGGGCTGCGAGCAGTTGCTAGGAGATTAGGAGTTGCCCACTCTGTCATACAAACTCTGCGTTATCGTTATAATGCAACCGGCAGTGTAGCAGAACAACGCAGGTCAGGACGTCCAAGGTCTACCACTAGACGGCAAGACACGTTGAGCCATGGCTAAAATGGTAAATGTTACAAACATACCCATTGTCCGTTCCTTCCAAAAAGTGGGTGACATGTGTTCACTATAGTCACGACTTGCATGTGAAAAGCAAATTTCAGCAATGTTATCAACAGGCTTTGCCATAGGAAGCATTTTCAAACATGCATTATTTCCCTTTCCACCACGTGCATTTGATTGACCTTGGAGGTACACACACGTAACACAGATTTGATTTATTGTCAGATTAACAAACATTGTTTAAGCATGCAACAAAATGCAGCAAAACTTTTTTGACTGAGTGTTGAAGTTTTAAAAAAACAGCTTAGTTGAAATGACCTAAAAATTGAAAGTGGCCTTAAAATTTTTTTTGAGCAGTATATATATATATATATATATATATATATATATATATATATATATATATATATATATATATATATATATATATATATATATATATATATATATATATATATATATATATATATATATATATATATATATATATATATATATATATATATATATATATGTCACAGCGCTATTTCGCAGTGCATCTTAGGTATTGTGGTCGGCGATAGGTCACTCGGAAAGGGCGAGGTTAGCCGAACCGGTGGGTCATGTGACTACTGGAAATCGAGGGGAAAAGGCGCAAAGTTGGGTGGTGTTAAGGTCAAAAAGGGGAGTAATCCTGAATATGTTGGTGACAAGTTAGATTTTGAGTTGCGTTGCTTGAATCCTTGTTTAGTTAGGATGTTTGTTTAAATTTATGATAGGAATGACCGCTACTCACAGCGTTGAGCCACGGTTGTGAAGAATTTATCCCGGAGTTGTAGTGAGCTGTGTTTAGCTCGCGGCTATGCTGCGGGTATTGAGAGCGGGGTTGAAAACAGGGGATTCTCGTGACTGGGTTTTTTGGCGGGACGAGTGTGTGAGCCGGGAGAGTTTGTGTCTGGGCGTGGACCGACCTGGTCAAGATTGGTTTTTTTGGATGGTGTATGCCTGTACAGTGCTTAAGATGTCGACTTATGTTTTCGCTATGTGTACAGCATATTTCGTAAGCTGCAGTATTTATAGCACGGTGATGCTGACTGTTTGCTGATGGATTTTGTGAGTACTTTAGGCCTTGATATATATCTGCTGTGTGCAGTATTTATAGCACGGTGATGCTGACCGTTTGCTGATGGATTTTGTGAGTACTTTAGGCCTTGATATATATCTGCTGTGTGCAGTATTTATAGCACGGTGATGCTGACCGTTTGCTGATGGATTTTGTGAGTACTTTAGGCCTTGATATATATCTGCTGTGTGCAGTATTTATAGCACGGTGATGCTGACCGTTTGCTGATGGATTTTGTGAGTACTTTAGGCCTTGATTTATATATCTGCTGTGTGCAGTATTTATAGTACGGTGATGTTAGGAGCATCTTTGACGAGGCCATATTTATTGTATTAACACGGTGATTACGACCGTTCGATGAAAGGATCCATTAACTGTTATTATTGTTTCGCTGAGGTTATGAAGCTGTGATGATTCGATGTAATTGTATTCGTCTATGTCAACGTGATGATGTGCTGTGACTTAATAAACCCTTGTTAAATGTCATCAGTCGTTCAACACTCCATTGACTCCTGTGTATGTACCTGTGGTGTGAACGACTCTGCCAGCACACACTCACTCTACCTTCCAGGCGTGACAGTAATAACTCATATTTACAAACAGCCCTGTGTGAGCGTGGCCTATATGTATACAGAACGTCTTTTCTTTGCCAAAGGTGGCTTTACTACGGAACCACGACCTAACTATATTAGTCCGTGAAGCGGAGATATTCAACACGGTATTATTTGGTAGCCTGTGTGACGTGTGCACTCAAGAAACAACGCACGCCCTCATCTTTACGATATTTACACATTAAAACATCTACAGCTGTGTCAGTTGGTCGGAGTGAACGATAACATAATCTTTCTGTAGCAGTGGTGGTTTCAGGTCAAGTTGGATCTAATACCTACTAAAAGTGTTACTGAGAAGCTATGAGAAAACATATGTGGTAACATAGCTGGTGGACCAGTCATCTAATTGGATCGAACCTATGACATGCGCATGAATGGATGTGCAGCGAGGCAGTTCTACTTTTCCTGATTGAAATTGTCAGGTAGACCAGTATAAAAGTTCAAGTGACGGTATTTCCAGCCCTTCTACCTCCTTTCAACGAGATTGATAGACAGTGTACAAGCGCAAGTATACGTGCAGTGTTTCCAACCCTTTTGCACGTGTATTGTACCGCAAGTCAAGAGTTGCAGTATTGTTCCAGTTCTTATCATCCTGTGCCCCTGGGCAGTGTGCGAGCACATACCAGACGAGGTCAAGGACCTGTAGGGAAGATTGTCGAGTTCCAGTACCTTTCTGCAGTGGAGTATTTTTAGCAGCAGAACTTTGTGATATCCAGTGTCTTGGCGGAAAGGAACGGAATTACTTTCAGATAAGTGGTTTATGTTGTATAAATCGTGCCAATTTATCAATGTCAACGAGCCTTCCTTTTTGCAATGCATTACCTATTCTATTGATAACTGTTGTTTTTGTTGTCTATGGCTATAGTGACATATCATTGGGATATGGTGCATGAGTATTAATGGCTACTTACATGATGTTGACTTCCCTGATAATGATATGACTTCGTTAGAATTCTATGCATAGGAACTTGGTATACAGTGATGAACTGAGATAATTTCGACTTCTTGTACAGATAGTTGGTTTTGTGAGCTGGAAAGGTAATTGTCCAACCTCTTGGGACAATAAATTATTAAAAGTATAGGTGTTTATTGGCTTTGTGATTGTACCACTATGGATCCTGATATGGATTCCGATACAGATCCTGAGTATATGTGGTCTGATTTACAGTACTTACTTTAAGGGGGTGATAGTTTTGAGAATTTGCAGGGTCCAGCACTGGAAGAACACGTGATGGATAGATTTTTGATCCATGCGTCGACAGCCCTAAGAGAGTTTGCTGAGAATAGATTTCAGTCCATTCCTCATTTGAATATGGCTAAGGATTTAGCGAGATTGCTGCGTATGGACTTTCGTCTGTTCTTGTACAACCAGATGGATGTTAAACGTGATAACATGTTGAAGAGTATGCGTACGTTGTTGCGCGACGGCATTCATAATGACCAGAAAGAGGAGTTGGAGGATGAGGAGCGAATGAAAATCATCAAACAAACTGCTTTACAGCAAAGGGAAAACTTCTTAGAAAATGTTGCTAAGGACACGGAATTACAAGAGACGGTGGCTAGACTTTAAAGAGATTTACATAAATCAAACTGAGAACTTTCTAGTGCACAAACTGCATTGAATTTGGCTTTAAGAAAGATTAAGGACTTGGAATCTCAGATGAAAGTTAAGCATGTTGAGTTGGAAAACCTTACACAGGAGACCCAACGAAAGAAAGATATGTATGAAAAATTAAAAGCTGAAACCAATGAACGAGAGAAATTATACATAGAAATGCTTCATGATGTATGTTTTGATAAGCTTGAAGAGATAAGTACTGTGTGTCCGGAGAAGATTGATGGGCTTGTAAATAGCAATGATAGTGACACTGAGGAACTTCAGATGGACTTAACACAGTTGAGGGCTAATAAAGAAAAGGATGATAAAGAGACATTCGTGGTAAAGTTAACGGCTGAGAAAGAAAAGGTGACTAAGATTGAGAATTTAAATAAGAAACTTAGTAAGGAGATTTCTCATAAAAATATTGAAATTTCAGAAGCCAGAAAACGAGTAGATGGCCTGCTTGACATCGTCTTGAATAACAAGATGTGGTCTACTGTCAATGTTGACAATGCTAGAGAGAAAATTGTTTGCCAACAAGGCACTAAAGCAAAGAGTCAGCCCTACACACTCATTGCTAATACTTCTATTGTTGTCAAACATGATGGAGGTAAATTTCTACGTGGCAGATACATTTCCCACGTACTGATGGCGTTTCTGCTAATGGTTGTGATTCTTGGCGTCAGACCAACAGAGAGAATTCTAGTGTAACAACCAGTTCGGTTAGTCATGAAAAGAAAGGTGATCGATTTCAGGCCAGAACTCTTAAGATCAACCATGTGTCTACTTTGGTAAATTCTGATAAATTGGTGGCAAGGAACAAATCTAGTGCTACTTGTTCTAAGAATGAAACACATAATGTGCAGAGCAGTAAGGATACTCTTGGTCCTATTACGTATCATACCAAGTCGAAGCAGTACGATACTACAAATAAGCACATTGCCAAAGAAAAGAATAGAAGCAGTCTTGGTAAGAGAGATAATCCTGTGATTAAACAGTACCCAGGGAATTATGTTAAGCATAATAATGCTAACTGCAATGTTAAAAAAAACAATGTTCACAATAGAAGTAAGAGCTATGTTTTCTATAGAGATAATAACTCCCTAAATGAGACTTCACATCATCAGGGTAACTGTGCTCAACAAAAGAATAGAGTCATTAAGAGTAAACAAGCTAACACTAGCAATAAAGTTTCAAATACTACTGCTTTCGATTTCGAGAGAACACCTCGTGGTTGTGAATGTAGAAATTTTTTTCAGAACACAGCAGCGGCGACCTACAAGTGCGGGCATGTTATTCCTAAACATTCTGTGTTGTCTACTATGTGACGAAGGAAGATTTGTTCGGCATTCATGAAGAGGCCGGGAGTTTATACAAGCCACAGTGCTAGGTAATTGTCAAGTTAACTCTCCGTTTTCCTCCTCATTAAATCTCACCGTTGATTAAAGTGGAGATTTTCATTTGTATTTATTCACAGTGGTGACTTTGCGATAAAAGTCAGCGCTCCCATGTGACGTTAACCGTGAGGAATGTAGGTCAACTTTACGCCCATGTATTCGATCAAGCGTAACCTGTCAGCGTAATCATTCTTTATACTCCAACGTGTTTAGTTTTTTTTTGGGAAATATTTTTAGTTAGTGATCTATGTAAACTTAGAGATAGGATTTTGTATATCTCTCTCATTTTGTTAAAGCCGATTTCTTAGTTAGTTTATTAATTATAGCTTTTAATTAATTAAATATGAAATACTTTTTTTATTTAACTTAGCGTTTTGAAACATTTTTGTATTGTATGTTTTATTGGAATATGTTTTTTTGTCATTGTAATTTTGTTTTTTGTGTTCATCGCTTGACTGTACGCTATAGTTTAGAATGTAGATTGATATCGGGTTTTTTAAAACAAATTGTATTTGGATGTTTTGATGTATTTTTTATTTAGTGCGTCACTGTGTCACTAAGAACGTATTGATAGCGTTCATATTTTTTATTCGTATGATGTCTAGAGTAATTTATTTTTAGTTATGGATAAGTTTAACTTAGTTAAATTACTTATTATACTTTATTTAAGTATAGTTTTCCTTCATGTTTTGGTATACATATATACATACGTTGTTTTTGTTTGATGCTTTCTGGTATGATTGTATTTATTTATGTAACACGTTGTTTAATTTAATTAGTTATTATAATGTGTTGTTACTATCTTTCTCTACATTTACATCTTTACTTTTCATCTGTCTTTGTTGACTATTCGTCATCCCTTTACATCTTCTCTATTGTCTTTTCAGTATGGTTTCATACTTTGGTTATACTTCTGTGCTTCATCTTCGTTTCACTTCATGCTTCTTGTATACATTGTCTTGTTACATTTCTTATATTTTCATTCTTTGTATTGTTAGATTAATTATATATCTTAAGATAATGTAACTAGTAGGGATATTTGTATTTAATTTACATGTAATTGTTTAACTTAATTATTGATTTGTTTCTCATATTCTAATTTTATACTTTCCTTCATTACATATCATTCTTCTTTTGCTTGATCTTGTCTTTTCTCTTACTATCGGTTGTTTCCTGTTTAATTTGTACTATATATATTTAACGTGGTTTTGTAATAGAATATTTTGGGTAGGCTTCATTGATTTTGTTAGATACTTCATTTGTTACATTACACTTGATGCTTGTATTTTTCATGTAGATATATAATTTTGACTTAGTATAAGGTAATTTTGTAGGCTTATGGTAGAGTTTCATTGTCCTCTTCATTTTTTGGGGATGTACTTGTCAACAACAAAAAAATGATAGAATCATTTTTTTCCCGGGGGGCGGTGTAATGTTAAGGTCAAAAAGGGGAGTAATCCTGAATATGTTGGTGACAAGTTAGATTTTGAGTTGCGTTGCTTGAATCCTTGTTTAGTTATGATGTTTGTTTAAATTTATGATAGGAATGACCGCTACTCACAGCGTTGAGCCACGGCTGTGAAGAATTTATCCCGGAGTTGTAGTGAGCTGTGTTTAGCTCGCGGCTATGCTGCGGGTATTGAGAGCGGGGTTGAAAACAGGGGATTCTCGTGACTGGGTTTTTTGGCGGGACGAGTGTGTGAGCCGGGAGAGTTTGTGTCTGGGCGTGGACCGACCTGGTCAAGCCTGGTGTTTTTTGGATGGTGTATTCCTGTACAGTGCTTAAGATGTCGACTTATGTTTTCGCTATGTGTACAGCATATTTCGTAAGCTGCAGTATTTATAGCACGGTGATGCTGACTGTTTGCTGATGGATTTTGTGAGTACTTTAGGCCTTGATATATATCTGCTGTGTGCAGTATTTATAGCACGGTGATGCTGACCGTTTGCTGATGGATTTTGTGAGTACTTTAGGCCTTGATATATATCTGCTGTGTGCAGTATTTATAGCACGGTGATGCTGACCGTTTGCTGATGGATTTTGTGAGTACTTTAGGCCTTGATATATATCTGCTGTGTGCAGTATTTATAGCACGGTGATGCTGACCGTTTGCTGATGGATTTTGTGAGTACTTTAGGCCTTGATTTATATCTGCTGTGTGCAGTATTTATAGCACGGTGATGCTGACCGTTTGCTGATGGATTTTGTGAGTACTTTAGGCCTTGATTTATATATCTGCTGTGTGCAGTATTTATAGTACGGTGATGTTAGGAGCATCTTTGACGAGGCCATATTTATTGTATTAACACGGTGATTACGACCGTTCGATGAAAGGATCCATTAACTGTTATTATCGTTTCGCTGAGGTTATGAAGCTGTGATGATTCGATGTAATTGTATTCGTCTATGTCATTGTGATGATGTGCTGTGACTTAATAAACCCTTGTTAAATGTCATCAGTCGTTCAACACTCCATTGACTCCTGTGTATGTACCTGTGGTGTGAACGACTCTGCCAGCAAACACTCACTCTACCTTCCAGGCGTGACAGTAATAACTCATATTTACAAACAGCCCTGTGTGGGCGTGGCCTATATGTATACAGAACGTCTTGTCTTTGCCAAGGGTGGCTTTACTACGGAACCACGACCTAACTATATTAGTCCGTGAAGCGGAGATATTCAACACGGTATTATTTGGTAGCCTGTGTGGCGTGTGCACTCAAGAAACAACGCACGCCCTCATCTTTACGATATTTACACACAAAAACATCTACAGCTATGTCAGTTGGTCGAAGTGAACGATAACATAATCTTTCTGTAGCAGTGGTGGTTTCAGGTCAAGTTGGATCTAATACCTACTAAAAGTGTTACTGAGAAGCTATGAGAAAACATATGTGGTAACAGTAGTCAGAAACTAGCTTTCGTCCAGGAAGGACGCATATTTCCCTTTTGCCAGCGAGATTGCTGTGTGGTTCAGATTATGGACTATTAACCGAGTGCTTGCCATATTTCGGTCCTGGTTGATATTTACGTTGTAATTCTAGAGCAGTGAAGGGTCTAGGTTGTAATTTCTACAGGCCGTAGTTTAATAAGATGTCAATGATGTGAGTGTGTCATTGTCACAGTTTTTGCCGCTCAGGTGAGCGATATTCATTGCAGTGTTCTTGTTGTAAGTCGTACCTTCGTGTATGATGCTGATAGATTAAGCTGCTTAGGCAAGTTTACAGTGGTTTTTCATTATTGTATGTGATGCGTTGATTGGCCGTGTGGGGCCTTATTGTGTGTGTAAATAATTAAAGTGAAGTACCTGTTGAATGTGTTATTTCTTATGTCAGTGGAGTGTTCTCCACGATAAGTGGTTCCTAACATATATATATATATATATATATATATATATATATATATATATATATATATATATATATATATATATATATATATATATATATATATATATACGAATCAACTTCAGGACCCTTGGCAATCAGATGAATAAAATGCTGCGCCACCGACGTATACAAACGCAGGCGAAGAGATCTGCCTTGTAACTTGAGAATTGTGTGATGTCTTATCTTGTGAATTTTGCTTTCCGGATGTACACTTTGCTGGCATCTTTCCAGTTAAACGCCAAACACGTAATATTATATTCAGAATTATGCTGGACAACTTTTGCCTTCCCAGTTTCCCTAAGAACACTATATAAATTTTAATTCTACAGGAATGAAATATAATCCAATAGTGTAGCAGGCTAGTGTTAATGAAACTCTTCCATTTTTCTCCACTAGTATTGTAGAAACGTACTGACTGTGACAATCTGTAGACTGTGTCCTAAGGATGTGCCCTCTAACCCAGTAATCCGCTTTCCACACTGCCATGTTGCATCTGAACGCGGCTTGTAAAGGCCAGCCCCCGTCAATCGCTAAAAAATGGTTGGACTGTTGTAACAGACTCTTGACCTGCTTGCTGGATTCCTATGATGAGACAAACAGTGGTTTGGGATTTGCCGCACGATACAGAAATTATCAGCCTCTTGTCACCAAGTCTTCCTCTTTTTGCGGCTTCGAGTGAAGTCTCTTTGTATCTAAAACCATACGCGCCTTCCGTGTTTTCTCGTCGTATGGGCCGCGAGCCGTTTTTTGTTAACCCTTTCATTCAATGTCTCGCGATGTACGCGACATCTAAGTGGCTACAGTTGTCAAAAGAGTACACTATGTGATAACAAGGACTCCTGTGCGTCTCACAAGTCCTCTGCTTTCACTTGCACCAGCTGTCCTGCAACTGTGCCCAGATGTCTTGACCCGGGTGTTCCAGCAGGATATTAAGTTTTCATATGAATTATTTAAATGGCCTATGTGGCCATCTCACCCGTGTGTTACCGGGGCCCGAAAGGGGAGCAAAGAATAGTAACACTGTTCCCTGCTAAGCATGTCGCAGAAAGCTACTAAAGAGGGTTGGGCATGGGGCCGGTTACCCCATCATGTAAAACATTTAAACCACAAAAAACTTCAACAAACATGGACAAGTTAATTAAAGAAAATAAAACACAGCCATCCAAGACAGGGGAAGGTCCTCTCGCAAGGAGGCGTATGATGCAACACAGAGAAAGCCGAAAGGAGTCTGTGTTGCTGACTAACCTTCTTTCTTCTAGGAGAACTTCCAGGCAGTCCTTGTTCTGGAACCCCCAGGGCAAGAGAAGCAGAGGTAGACCAAGAAGCACATGGAGAAGAGAGCTGGAAACAGAGGTGAAAATGATAAGGAGAACGTGGAAAGAACTTGAGATGATGGCACGTGACAGGAGGACTTGGCATGTGTTTGTTGAAGGCCTATGCTCCTTTGGGAGTGGAGGACTATGAATGAATGAATGTGGCCATCTCCCGCACCAAACAATAACTTGTCTAACGAGCATATGACAGTTTTCCGCGCCAAACAATAACTTGTCTAACAAGCCAGGTGTGTTCCAAAAGATAACGCAATGTTGGGAAATATCAAAGGTGCGTTGAAAGTTACACCTAATTAACAGCCGTGATTAAGAAAGATCACGTTAAAAATGATGGAAGAGCAAAGACAGTGAAGAAATAAAATTAGAATGATGACGAAGAAGGTAAAAGGCGATACAAAATAGGAACATTATTTCACAACCACCTAGAAAGGAATCATAGCGGAAAGACGCAGGAGTTAGGTAGCAAAGTCATCAGAAACCCCGACACTTTCACCAGAACTGCAATGCTATGGACATCAAAACGAACACAAAAGAGAGGCCGACCTAAAACAACTTGGCGGAGAATTGCTGATGTGAGATGCAATGCACGAACAAGAGTTGGGGCATCGCACGATGGATGGCAACTGCCGAGCAAAATGGAGACATTTTGCTTCTGCCGTGCAAGACGCCACTAGGCGAGACGGTCACTGGTAACTTTGTCAGTTATCGCCGAAGAATCCAAGAAGAAGACATAGAAAAGAAGTCTAATCATTAGACGTTATCTACCTGGATGCATGACTTTCAACCTACAGCAGCTTGCCGTTTTTGTGTGTTGACAGTGCCATATGTGTCCAGACTTTTACGTTTGAATTTCTGTGGTGGATTTTGATGTTAACTGGTAAAATGTGAATTTTATGCAGATGTGAGGTCAAGCTGTGAAGGCCCCTGAGTCTAATAGATAATAGGGTTTGTGTTTTCAGGGAACCTTTCTGCTACCACCCTACAACCTCAACCTGCGAGGTATTTTATCCTAAGTATAATAATGGTTTATGTCTGTTATCTGGCTAGTGTCTAGGGTAATGTAAAATGTGCTGTAATAAAATGACAACAAATACACCTAAGAACTCTATGAAAAGTAGTTAACAACACCCAGAGTTAAGTTTAAAATGTGAAATCTTTTTTTTTACAAATATTGTTCCAGTATCACAATTTTGTGTATACTGGAATATTGAAACTCAAAATGATAATTCAAAGTATTTACATAAATTTGATTCAATTTATAACTGAGTATATTATTTTTCACAACTGTAATTAAATATGTCAATCTGGAACAGTGTCAATTTACTCTTTCTCCTATGAATGGGTAATGATTGAATGAACGTCTGTCTTCATCATAATCTGAATGATCTAATACACATTTTGGAAATGAGAGTAGTTGAGTTTGATATATCAAGTGCCAGGAGACGATTTCTTAACTTTGTATGTTCTGGTATACAGGATGAATTATGTTCACATCACCAGCTTCCACTGCCAAGTCAGGATTCTGCTCTTGAAATATAACAAGGAGGCACACAGTCGATACTGCCGCAATTCTTTGGATGCAGACGTATATACAGGTATAGGTTGACCTGGGCTCACTTTGAGTCATAGATGAAACCCTGGAACATATAAATGCGTCCTACTCAACCTCTGATATACTCTCTCTTTCCCTAACTAATAAACATTTTCAATCATATTCAGACTCAGCATGGTAACTTAACAATTAGTTAACGTTCTTAATTGGTTTGTTACCCCATTCATGATCAAATAAACTTCAAACTATAGTTTGACACTTTCCTTGACAAAGGAAACAATTTAAGTTAATAATACCAAGTCATGTACAATCACGGTGACTTGCTGAAGACGACGGCCAGTGGTTTTCCTGGTCTTATGTCATAATACTGTACAACAATTTCCCCATTAATATTTAATTTTACTTTTTCCCAAAATGTCAGAAAGCCTGTCTGGCTTTTCTACAACATGTTAATATATTTCCTAACAACTCTGTGAGACAACACAAAGTTTGATGTTGACTTCCCTCTAGATAAACTTCTCCCCACATAATTTTCATACATATTCAATAATACATACATAATAATAATGATATAAATGTTTTCTTTCTTACCGCATCAGAGAAATATTAACACTAATAAGTTTGAATTGCGATAAATATGGTCAAATCCAGATCGCTTGCAGGTGCAGATCAGCAAAACAAGATCGTACTAATATCTTGTCTTCCACAACTTTAGTGTAATACAAATTTTCTCAAGTGGCGACTACCACTTCCTTCAAACCAGTTTTATTCCTCCGTCAGTATATTAGACTCCAGCCAATCAGGGACTGTTAGGCTTCTAGCGTCCTTTTTTTCAAAACTGAACTCAATTTTCAAATCTTAGACTACCCTACCCTTTCCCAATATCTGTCAAGCTGAGAAAGATGTAGTCTGTTAGTCCATCTGTTTTCTGTCAATATCTCCTTTTTTTTTTTTTTTTTTTTTTTTTTGCGTTCGCCCGCTAATACTCGAGGCGAAATCTCAGGTTATTATTTTATGTCTAACCTGACATTGATTTTACGTGAGTATCCCTTTATTTCTTGTACATAGACAGGTGTCCCTCGCCATTCAGGCAAATACTCGCCGATTTCGGAGGTACCCATTGCAGCTGGGTCGGCTCAGGAGCCGCCAGTCCCTGGTCGACGACACTCCTTCAAATGTCCTCGCCAGGTCTCGAGTTAATCCAGTCCAAATCGCGGTCGACGAAAAATCCTCAAATGCCGTCGCCCGGGTTTGATCCTGTATCACCCGGTCGCCAGAGCGGTGTTGTAACCACTATGCTAGCGCGGCTCCCAATATCTCCTTTAATTATTGAGTGGTTCAAATTCTGATAAATAATTATTGATCCCGTTGCTGTCTGTCACACAGTGCTTATATTTTTATACGTTTATTTATTATATTTACTATTATCGTTTTTCTTCTTCAATTCTTCAAATAACCTATTTTCCTATCTACGGTAAGATACATTAACACTTTACTCTTCTATTACCCAATTAATGTCATTGTATTCGTCACTGTCTTTTATTTTAGCATATAAGAAAATTATCTAAGTTTTTCTTCTATCTAACCTTCTATGCTCCACTTGAGTTCAAATTCAAATTTCTGTAAACAACGAACTCGAGACACGACCACCTATGCTCCCTTTCTCCCCTTCGCGTACTTTTCAAAACATTTCCACGTTAATCGTAATTTTTTTCTTTAACTGTCGTTCTCATTCAAAACGAAACAACGTTTTTGTAGTACGTCACAAAATTGCGACCACGCGTTGGCCGTATGTTACAATATCGCTACTTTTTAGCCCGAAATACGAGTGTGCGTTAGTGTTTTGGGCTGTGTCGCGTCCAACAGCGTGGATATATACATTGAACTGAGTGTCGAGCGAAGGGAGTCTGCAAAACTTGCGACATCGTTTTTCCAACATGCTACGACATTGGCATGCACTATCGTTTTCGGTTCGCGAGGCCAGAAAAAAAAACCAACCGCGTGTCAAATTGTAGCATTTACTCCCTCACTTTTATGCCTTCGCGTATTCCTTCCCCGTTTTCTTCTTACACTCTTGCTCTGAATGCTAAGCCTTGTTTTTCTCAAAACTGTTACGTTAGTGTCTCAATCACGAGGTATAAAATCTAGTACTATTTGCAGGCGTAGGAGACAACGATAAGCAAACACACACGGGCGGGTTTATGTATTATCATAGGAGTAAAATCTTACTGAATTTAGCGATTGTTTCACAGATTTCGCTACACGCCTCCCTATAGTATTTGACCTTATAAGAGTGGTCTATTTGAACTGTTGTCCATACAGATTTCACTTTACGACAATTTCCTTTTCATATTTATTTACGGCAAGGTTGTTCAAAGAATCAAGATTACCAAGAAAGAATAAAAAATATAATGATTACAAAAATCGTATAGATTGTGTTTCGTATTTGAAAGTGGCGAGTCGGATGGTGAACTGTGATGTACCAATTTAGTTCATGTGCTTCTTCAAATAACATGGTCAGGGATTATTTTCTTTTAAACACACCAAGCACGGTTGAATGATAAATACACTAAACAAGATTTTTTTTTGCTGGTAGAAAAAAAGTTAAAATACAAACTGTCTACACCAAGTGTCTAATTGTGACGCTAGACGGATAACGCACCTACCTTGAGGTGACAGCCCTTAGCTGCTTATTTTCGTGGTGCTCCTTTCGACGTTTTCTCCTGTCTTCTGCTTGTTGTGTGAGTTTCTTTTCGCTCAATCGTAGGTGGCGTCGTAGATATCATCGCCACTTGGTGTGATCGGCAGCTTCATCCTCCCAGGTTGCTGGTTTTATGGTCAGTGTCCTCATGTCTCTCTTGCAGATATCTTTGAACCTCAGCTGCGGTCGCCCAACTGTTCTTCTGCCATCTGCTAGTTGGCCATAGAAGATATTTTTTGGTATGCGACCATCTTCCATGCGGCGGACATGGCCAAGCCAGCGTAGTCTTCGCTGTATAAGCAGTGTATACATGCTTTGAAGGCCAGCACGTGACAACACCTCGACATTTGTCATTTTATCTTTCCAATAAATGCCAAGAATGTGGCGTAGGTACCGTAGATGGAAGGTGCTGAGCCTTCTTTCTTGCTTAGCATAGGTTGTCCAGGTCTCACTGCCATATAGGAGTGTGCTGGTGACGCGGGCGTTGTATACCGCAGCTTTGGTCTTCATTGGGAGTTTGGAGTTTCCCCAAACACGCGATGTGAGGCGGGCAAAGGTAGCTACAGCTTTGCCAATGCGGTTGTCAATTTCTATGTCCAGCGAGAGTTTGTCATTGATGGTAGACCCCAGGTATGTGAAGTGGTGCACCACTGCCAATTCATAGTTATCTTCTTCTTCTTCTTCCTCGTTCGCCCTGAAAAGGACGGTGGTTGCGTTGTGTCTGTTTGCGCCTAAGCTGTGAGATCTGCACCTTTCGGTCGACACATCCGACTTCTGCATGGCATTTTTTATGGACCGGGTTTGCCTTCCCATTTCTATCCGCACTCGCTCAGCCAGACTGCACTGCTGCAGACTGTTTCCAGGACCACCACGTGGAGGTGGAGTGCGGTCTTGACCAGCTCTGATTCGCTGGTCCTGACGCAAGCAGTCAAGCTATGAGTCGCTGACTGCATTCACTATTGCTGCATCTTGGGGTCCCTCATAGTTATCGATAGTGATAACTGGTGCAGCACCCACATCCTGACTAAGCACATTCCTTTTCTTTAGACTTATTGTGAAGCCAAAGTCCTTGCATGCTTGGGTGAAGGTTTCGAAGGTTGTTATAGCCGGGAGTTGAAGTGAGGATAAGCTCTCTCTGCAGATTAATACTTCTGTGACACACGCCTCAAATAGCATCTGACAACCAAGCCCAACTCCCAGCCTTCACGAGTGGCTCATTTTGAGCCAGGCGGAACTGTTTCCACTGACGGGAGAAGGGGCGAAGGCGAGCCACAGGCGCCTTAAAACCAGCAGCTTCGGGCAGATAGGGCTCGTGTACCTTGGTTGGTAGCTTATCTAAGAGAAGGAACTCTGAATTCAAACCACCGCTGCATTGCGGAAATATCCATTTATGGAATTGGCTTCGGGAGTAAACCCTGAGGATAAATCCGGAGTCGGAGTCCCTAAGGC
Source organism: Oreohelix idahoensis (assembly GCA_024509875.1). Taxonomy (NCBI): domain Eukaryota; kingdom Metazoa; phylum Mollusca; class Gastropoda; order Stylommatophora; family Oreohelicidae; genus Oreohelix; species Oreohelix idahoensis. Next base: position 761,738 of record JAMPIV010022926.1, read on the forward strand.
AGTCTAATGTTGATTCGACATTATTTTGGCAACTCCTGCGACGTGGCTGGTATCAAACTGTATCGGCTACTGCCGTTCCTTTGGACCTACCGGCTGCGTCGAGAGGGGGAACATGCTGCATGGGCAACAGCTTAATCTCCATATAACTGTGCCCAAGCTCGGGCCCTGGAGAGGACACTCCAACTTCACCCTATAGGTGTCGGCAAAACACGGGAAGTAGCAGTTACCGGTTATAAAATATTAAACCCGTGTCAATGACGAAACATACTGATAATGATATAAAAGAATTTGATCCTACATTTGGGTAAACGTACTTGTATTCGCTTGCATCAACCTGTATAACTTTGATTAACTTTTGCTGACTTTTGCCGATATAATTTTTTTTTGAATAAATATCTGAATTTTATATTTACAACATAGAGTTATACAGTTGTTGTCGTCATACTAAGTCTCATATTTGTTTGTCCTGACCTAGCAAGTCAGGTGGGGCATTTCATCTATCGATATACTGATCCAGTGATATATTTTTAATGTCTTTAGTTCTTGGGACAGTGGCGGGGAAGTAAACCTTGCGCTAATCACGTCAGTCTTATTATATCTAATAGCATTTGCCTCCCCTATACTCATCAATAGTCATACTATTTTACCAACGATCCAGAACCTGTTTTAGAGGTATTTCTAGATTTCTAGAGGTATTTCTATATTTTTAGAGGTATTTCTAGATTTTTAGAGGTATTTCTAGATTTTTAGAAGTATTTCTAGATTTCTAGAGGTATTTCTAGATAAGAATACCCAACTTATCGACAGCATCATTTAACCATCACTTACTTTCACGAACGAGCAACAACCATATGCACTTTAAAAAAAAAAAAATAAAGTCCCGTATAAGTGATTGATAGGATAGTATGGCGCTCTCTTTGGGAAGCCTCTACACCCCAGGGTAGGAGATGAATCACTAAGAAAAAGTAAACTAGTGAATAGATTAACTGAACAACCAGTTATAATTAATTAGTGACTTGTCAATTCGTTCACAAATGTACATTTTTTTATTTTATTTTTTTATTTTTGTGTGTGTGCACGATGTGACGAATTACTGATTAACTACAACTGGCTAAACACTTTTATTCTATGCAATGGACTGTTTTTAAATTGCATTTTGTTACAACAATAAAAGCGAATCTCTAAATCTTCTTTTTTTTTCCCCCTTTTCCTTTTAAAAATGTATTCTTTGTTTGACTCAGAATTATAATAATAATAATAAATTCTTTAAGCGCCAAACACGGCGCATAAGGCAGAAACCAGTGCTCTCCAGGTTGTTCGTTGTGACGCCACTCCTCTTAGCTCTTGCACATTATTTAGGCCCAACGTTCTTCCTTCTCTTATTATTGTTCTTCTGAGTGTTTCTTTTGGTCTTCCTTTTTTCCGCTTACCCTCAGGAACCCAAGTGAGCGCCTGTAGTGGTATTCTGTTGTTTTGCATTCGTAGGACATGACCGATATATGACCATCGTCTTTTCCTTATATAGTCGGAGACATATTTCTGCCTAGAGTCTTCTCTTATTTGTCGATTAGTCTTGAATTCTTTCCAACTGATGTTCATGAGTTTTCTAAGACATTTGTTCTCGAATGTATTCAGCTTGTTCTCCAATGATTTTGTTATTTTCCAACTCTCACAGCCGTATGTTAACACTGAGATAACATTTGAATTAAACAGACGAAGCTTGGTATGTATATTCAATGATCGTAATTTCCAAATGTTAGATAATCTATTGAAGGCGCTAGCTGCCAAAGCAATTCTAGTATGGATTTCTCTTGTTGTGTCACCATCCTGAGTCATTTTACTGCCTAAATAATTGAAACTTTCAACTTTCTGTAGTTTTTCCCCGTTCAAGATGATATCAAAGGTCTCGTTAGAAAAGTTCATAGCTTTAGTTTTAGAGGCATTTATTTGGAGACCAATTTTAACCGAGAGATGACACAAATTATTTATTGCTTCTTGGGATTGTCTTGGTGTTGAACTTAAGAATGCTACATCATCTGCGAAATCCAGGTCCCCCAGGAATTTTCCATTTGTCCATTTTATACCCAATTGTTCATTGTGGGTATAGTTTCTCATAACCCAATCAATAGCTATTCCAAAAAGTAGTGGTGACATAATACAGCCTTGTTTCACCCCTGTTTCTACTGTAAACCATTCTGTATTCCCTTTATTTGTTCTAACACAACATCTTGCATTGTCATATAGCGCTTTGATTATATTCACATATTTTGTTGGAAAACCATAGATTGTAAGTATCTTCCACAATGATGGGCGGTGTAGACTATCAAAGGCTTTTTGAAAATCGACGAAGGTGATAATAAGTGGCGATTGCCTTTCCACTGATTCCACTCAGAATTGCACAGGTGAATATCACACTCGCGTTTGAGACACATAGTCAGAAGCAGATAAACAAGAAGACGAAGAAGAAGAATGCAGAGAAGAAAGACGAGTCTCACGAAAAAGGTTAATACGCTCATGAAACAGATATCACAGATACATCTTTGCAGTTTATGGAGACTTCACGCTGACGGCACGAATATTCTGGTACCTGTAAGGCATTCCCGCTATGAACGCTAGGTAATAATTGTAATCTCTATAGTTCCGCTCTTTTAGCTTCGGGTAATAATCCTGCCATATCGAAATCTCTACACTTTAGGAATAATTTGTTATCCTGTAATTTTATCTTGTCCCTAATTTTATATTTTAGTGCTTGTAATCCTAGATTTTTTGCGAGATATTCCGGAACCGTTCATATTCTTTTCAATGTCCCCCTCTCCCCGTTTACTTTCTTCTGCTCCAGAAATGCAATTAAGATGTGATATCCGTTCTTTCATCTCTTTAATATTATTCTCCACCGGAAATAGGGAAAGTGGTAAGATAGTAGAAGAAAGACAAAAAGGAAATAACAAAAAAGATAGGTTTCCTGTAATACGTTTCTTAACAAAGTGAGAGTTATTCTACTAAACTGAGATGTAGTGCCTTCTCCCCCCCCCCCCCCCCCCCCCCCACCCGTGCACTTCCCGGGGGGTATCTGGGGAGACAAATAAATAATAGGACTACTCCACTTTCAGGCATGTCGTACATGGCGACTTGTAGGAGGTTGTGCATGGGGCTAGCAACATCATGTAAAACTAATTGCCACATACATCACCGCTACAACAACATGTGACTGCTTGATGCAGGCTTCCTGCATGGCGATTGGCTGCTGTGGCGGCTCCATGCTTCTTATGCAGCGCAAATGAAAATGATGATGATGATAATGAGGTATAGTAAACACCATGGAAGGTAGACATTCATGTACACTAGAAGACAATAGTAAACACCATGGAAGGTAGCCATTCATGTACACTAGAAGACAATAGTAAACACCATGGAAGGTAGACATTCATGTACACTAGAAGACATTATGAAACACCAGAACAGAGCAAGCCAGAAATTGCAGCCTGGTAGAAACAACAAATATATTGTACTGTTTAGAATAAAGAACACTATATACCCAAATTATAACCCACATGGGGATGAACTAGGCATTCCATGCACAATGGAATGCCATTTTTTTTCTGTGCATGGGCCAAAATCAACAACAATTCAACTAATGTGCCAAACCGACAACATAGCATATCTATTTTGTTATTATGCATACTTTCATTTCGGTAGCTATTAACGTTAAAAAACTATAATAATCCTGTCCGTTTAGAGATTAAAAACAGTAGAAGTTAATACTTCATTTTGATTAAATTAACTTCCTGCTAGCGAGGATTGTTATTACATTTACCATCTGGCACATTCAGCTTTTAATTGTCCAGGCTTGTAGATATTAACTGGCCAAGAGAAGGCGAATTTGCGAACACATAATCTGGGCTCAATGCGCCTTGCAGTAGATCACAAGGAATGGTCTGGTAGGTGTCTGGTGAGGAAGAGGGAAAATAATTTTTAAGCTAGATAAAATTTCGGACTTAGTCTTCTCCCACGGACATTTAAAACGTGGAATCACCTCGACTAAATGTACTTTTTTTGGGTCTTCCCAGTGAAAACAAACGAGCTGGCTTGATACATACAGTTCACTGTATTCGCGAACAGCATGAAATAAGAACGCCATATTTTCTTTGAAGTGAAGTTAATGTTTGGTAAGATATAATTTAGTTTCAGTTTTTGACCTCTCTCTGTCCATGACATTGTACGAAGCAGATCGTCTGGCTGACCAAGACCCTACTCCACCTCCACGTGGTGGTCCTGGAAACAGGCTGCATCACTGCAGTCTGGCTGAGAGAGTAGGGATCGAAGAGGGGAGGCAAACCCGGTCCAAAAAATGTCGTGCTGAAGTCGGATGTGCCAGCCGAAAGGCGCAGATATCGCAGCTCTGCTGTACACGGGCATAACGCAACCAACGTCCTTTTCAGGACGAACGAGGAAGAAGAAGATATAGGCTGCAATTATTCCAAATTACATATGTTCTGAGGCCCGAAAATAACCATGGTTTTATCATAGATTTTGGAGAGCTCGTTGTTCCTTAGGTGGATTTTTAGAGAGTTTATTCTTTCTAAAGTAGATTTTTAGAGAGCTCGTTGTTTCTAAAGTAGATGTTTAGAGAGCTCGTTGTTTCTAAAGTAGATTTTTAGAGAGCTCATTGTTTCTAAAGTAGATTGTTAGAGAGCTCATTGTTTCTAAAGTAGATTGTTAGAGAGCTCATTGTTTCTATAGTAGATTTTTAGAGAGCTTGTTGTTTCTAAAGTAGATTTTTAGAGAGCTCATCGTTTCTAAAGTAGATTTTTAGAGAGCTCATTGTTTATAAATGAGATTTCCACAGTTGCTGAGCTGCCAACTGCTACTGTACATCATTCAAAGCTCCTAGTGGGTTGTGGCGCCTCATATATAAGGCAGCAAGTGACATGGCTACTGCGCCCTTCAGATAAGTTCCAAAACGACAATTAAGGAGGAATGTGCATAGAGCATGTAACAACTTCATCATCTAACACAAGGTTTGTTAAGCTGTGGTCCACGAACCCTTGGGGAATCGATGAATGGATCTTATGGGGTCCGTGTATATAACCTAACATTTAAAATGTAAACATTTTAATTATGCATTTTATGTAAAAGAAGGGTTCCAAAGCCTTTATCGTACAATCAAAGGGGTCCATATCTTTTATCGGACAATCAGAGGGGTCCATAGCACAAAAGGAGATTAAGAAACCCTGATGTAAGGCACACTGCTACTGTTAAAACAATCACTATGGAACACATGCAGTACGTCCTGCAAGGGGCGAAAGGAGTATGTGTTCATTTTTCTTTAGAAAAAAAAAAGATTTAACCATGTTAAATTATGCCTTGAATGTTGGCTCGTAAAGTGATGATTGTTTCCAGAGCTTTGGAGCGGAGTCCGGAGCTGGAGCCCGGAGCAGCGTAGAGCAGGTTTGGCCCGGAGCACAGATAATTTTGACTGCTCCGCTGCTGCAGTTTCTTATTTTTCATCTTCAAACCAGAATGAAAAATGTTCTAGTAAATATATAGAACGGAAATAAAATAAAAAATGGTGTCACGAGTATGGAAGTAGATTATGTCTGCGTATAGACAGAGCATGAGTGAGTTGTGTTCTAGTAGATATAGATAGAGTCACTAGTGTAAAATAGGGAGTGAGGTATGACTTCTGGAGAGAAATATGTAATAAGGTATCTAATGTCGTCTTTTAGTAACACTCGAGACAATGTTTAGAATGTCAAGCCCCTCCTCCGTCCTCGCCGCTAAATAGGTTACTCTATTATAGTAAGGATAGAAAGTAAATTCTGACCGCTAAAGTTTACGAATATTTATTAATGCAAAACAACAGACTAAAATAGACATATGTGGTGAAATTACAGTGATGCAACGTTAAAATTCCTCCATTTATAAAGATAATAGGTAAAATAACATGTAGGGATAAAAATATTGGTAAGATACGCTGATACATTCTCGCCCATGCCAGCGTTTTCTAGCGCCATTGAAACTAACTAGTTATAACATGCAGACTAAACGAACTATCCTTTTAGACGGGGTGGAAACTGAGATAAAAGAAAAAATTGTGACGGTCGGAACACGTGTTTGAATCTAAAGTCTAAAAGACGCAATTTGTAGTTTTTTTAAAGAAAAAATTACGCCACTAGTTGACACAATGTAAGGAAATGGACAAAAAACGACCTTAGCTCTTGTCAGAAACAGACGTATCTTGGACGTTCTACGGTAATTAGTCGTTTTAGTTTGAATATAGCGGCAAAACGCCGTGAACGAAGGTACACAAACAAATTTCAAAACTAACCTTGAAAAAGTAGGTTTTTTCTTAATAATAAGTTTAGGAGAATAAAAAAAAAATAGTTTGATAGCCCATCTTTACCAGAGAAATAATATACTTTTAATTACGAAGACGGACAGATAACACGGAAGATATTGACGAAAGACTGTATTGTTCAGTACAGACTAGCCGACAGTTATTTGTGCATACTTCTCACAAAAATCACTTTTGACGTGTCCTTGAGCCTAACGCATAAAAACAAACTGCAGGTGGACAAGGGGCAAAAAAGGGAGGGTAGAAGCTAAAAATAACTTTGTCTCGAAATCATATAAGTAAGTGGGGGAAAATTTGTGTAGTTTTTTGTAGTTTCGTCTAGAAACAAGTGTAATTTTGGAAAAAACCAAGTTCGTACGGACAGACCGACAGAAAAATACTATACACTAGACAGAAACTGGACCTAAATTGGACATTTGTAGTTTAAATATTTGAATGTTAGAGGGGAAGTCCTATGATTGGACAGAAGCTTTCATATTGTTGAAAAAACAGTAGAAGCAATTGCCATTTTGTATAAGACTGTCCAGATGCACAGTTCGTTAATGCTAGAAGAGTGATTTCCAGGAGATATTATATATTATCAGTGGGACGCCATAATCTAGCCAGCAGCTCAGCTGAGTTTTGCTAGTACAACGTCTGTGTTTTCAATTTTGAATTGTGGTAAGGAGAAAAATTCATTAACTCTTTTATTTAATATTTAATATTTTGAGTGATTGATACTGCCATGTCATGAAAAATGATTACGACAAGTGAGTGCTTATTCTAGGTCCCCAGCGACAGTTCAGGGCCTAGAGGCAAACAAATAATATAGGAAAACATATCCAAGACTATAGAAGACAGATCTATATTTGAGATCAGGGGGAACATATCACCCACCTTATTGGATGGAAGAGGAGACTAATGAACATATTTCGGATGCAATGCAGTCATGGGAAACTGGTACTATTTGATACCACTTGGGTGAGATGTGTTGAGTTGGTCAGAGAGATCTGACCCGATCTTTGTAAATTTTGCTTTGCTTTGTTGTGTGTAAAAAATGGTGCAGTAAGCAGTGTGTTGACACATGGCACAAATTTTGGTTTCAGAGTTTCTGGTCTGGCACTACGCTAGTGCCAGATGCTTGAAGAGGTCCAAGAGTGGATGCCTAAGAAGCCTATCATTTTACTCCAGCACTTGTGAGGAGTGGGCCACTTGAATTCTTTACTGTATCGTCACAGGCCAGATAAGTTGAATACCTGGCCTGCTGTAGATTCATCAAACTGTTCCACAAATAAATAAATAAACCAAATCCTGGTGTAGAAAAACTATACCTCAGTTCAATATTTCAAAGACAATGAACATTGTAAACAGAGATCGGGTATGATGACACCACCCCGACTAGACATCCAGTGCTAGTTTTCCAAAGACACTGTAGTTAGTGTTAATATTAACCAATGTAAACATATATCTATGTACAAAATTTTCATTTGATTATGCAATATATATATGCACTTTTATTGATAAATACATATTGTTTCATACGTCCTGACCATAAGAAAATTTGGTTCAGGACTAAATAAATTCAAAAAAATTATACAATTTAACTTCTAAAGCCAGTGTTAGTTGATTTGATCATAGAGCTTATTATTATTATTAGAATTAGTGTTTACATGTGTGTGTCAGTGTATTTAAATTACCTACACATCACATTTCATTACCCTAGACATTAAACGTAGCTAACATACATAATAGCAGAATAAGTCTGTTTGAGGTCATAAGTGGTAGCAGAAAGACATTCTGTAACTCACATAAACTTTTATCTTCAGGAGCCTTCACAGCTGACCTCATCCAGTACACTAGGTAACATAGCAACCACACAATAACATCAAAAACCACTACAAATATTGGGTAGCTCTTGTCCGGGATTTAGATTGTACCAAAGATATTAGGGTCCCCTGGTCCGGGAATTAAACTAGAGGGGGCATAAGTTGTATAAATTTAACAGTGTCCCTAAAATTAAAAGTGGAAAGTAAAAGTTGATGAATCTTCACAGCCAGTGGTAATTAATTAATTAGTATATTACCTTAGTGATTAGATTGTATAATTTACCTTAGTCATTGTTAAATTGTGTGATATAGTATGGCAGATCTAGCCAAATTCAGATCGGCTGCTGTGCTGACGGCTAAGGAGATGAACATGGATGGTCAGGTTTTAATTCAATATGTGACGTCAGAATGTGACAAGTATATTGAAAGGGAAGATAGGAGGTTAGCTGAAGAGAAGAGGCTGCAGATTGAGGCTGACAAGGAGGCTAGGGCATTGGAGGCAGAAGAAAAACGACAGCAAAGGGAGGCAGAAGAAAAGAGATTGACTGCCGAAAAGGAAGCAGAAGATAGGAGATTGCAAAGGGAGCACGAGTTACGACTCAGGAAGTTGGAATTACAAGGCCATGCTCCGGAAAATGGTGCCAGCCCCTTTGCCTCAGATGCCACGCCTAGTCAGGGAGCCTCAACCTCAGCTATGGGGTTTCATTTAGACCATTTTGTTGAGAAAGACGATGACATAGAGGGGTACCTAAGTAGATTTGAACTATTGGCTACTACGTATGGGTTAGAGAGAGAGAGGTGGAGTCTCAAGTTATCCCAAGGGCTTAGAGGTACTTCTTATGAAGTTTTTCTAAAATGAATAGAGACGACCAAGACAATTATGACATGCTAAAGCAGGCTCTGTTATTGAGATATGAAAAGAATGGTGAATTTTATCGTAAGAAGTTAAGAAATGCCAAACTGTTGTCTGGGGAGACATACCACCAATTCTCTGCCAGACTAGAAACCTATTTGGAGAAATGGACTGCTCTGGGGAAGACCCAAGATCTCAAAGAAATGATCATGATAGAGCAATTAAGAGAGTCCATGGCTCCAGACCTGAGAAAATTTCTCATGGAACAAGGTGCAGAGAGGTTGGGGGAGGTTTTGAATGTCGCTGAGAGGTATCAAGCAGCCCAGGCAGAGGTAGTTGGCTATAAAAAGAAACAGATAGAAAATTTTAAAGCCCCACAGCACTTTAATAAATGTGATACCAGAGAACAAGGTAATAAAGGTAGGACAAACTTTGATAGGCCACGAAATGATTATCGTGATAGAAACTCACAGTTCAATGACCAAAAATATAATGAAAGAAAACCTTTTAACCAAGGAAAGGGGTGGTGCAAATGGTGTAAGAAGGACAACCATAACACCGAATTTTGTAGAAGGAAACCTTCAAACGTTGCTGCAATGAAATCGGGGAATCAGAGATTAAAGGTTAATCCTAATGGACAGCAGGAACCTTATCACCCCCCAGTTTGTGAGGATGTTATTTGTAATGGGGTCACCATAAGGTGCCTATATGATACAGGTTTGGATTATGATTCAGTTGTGAAGGCTAGCCTAGTTGACCCAAGTCAGTATACCACCGAAACAGTGGAAATACAAGGGGCGACTAAGGACATACCACTCATGACACTTCCCATCGCAAGGATAACGGTGAAAACTCGCTATGTGGAAGGAGAAATCAGAGCAGCAGTGATAGATGAACCAATCTACCCTCTGATATTGGGGTGTAGATACGTCTTCTTGGGGAATCCCGAGAGACCTGTGATCATGGCGACAGTGCAGACCAGGTCACAGTCAAAAAAGGAAGAATGTGAACCTATAAATGCTCATCCAGAAGAGATGAGGAAGGCGCAGGCTGAGGATAGGACACTCAAGCCATGTTTTAAAAAATTTCCCAAATGCCACACACCTCCAAGCAAGGGAGAGTATATTATGAAGAACAAATTGCTATACAGGAAGGCCAGATCTGGAACAAATGGTCACAACCAGCTGGTTCTTCCCGCTTCAAATAGGGAGAAAGTGATGGAACTAGGGCATGCGATTCCCTTCAGTGGTCACATGGGGATCAGCGCCACAGGACAGCGTATAGCTTGTCATTACTTCTGGCCAGGGATAACGGAAGATATAAAAAGATATGTCAAATCCTGTCCAGAATGTCAAAAGGTAGCTCCAAAGCATTGGACTGCTCCTGCAACTCTAGGGGAAATGCCCATAGTGGGAACACCTTTTGAGAGGGTTGCAGTGGATATTGTGGGACCTCTCACTCGGACCAAGAGGAGGAACAGTTACATCCTTACTCTGGTGGACACTTGTTCTATGTGGGGAGAGGCGGTAGCCCTGCCATCAATTGATTCGAAACATGTGGCAGAGGCACTACTTACAATATTCACAAGATTAGGATTCCCGCATCAAATCTTGACTGATAATGGCTTACAGTTCAAGGGGAAACTAACGGAAGAAGTTTTTAAGCTATTTCAAGCCAGACACTTTCATTGTAGTCCGTACCATCCACAAGGGAACGGCTAGGTAGAGAGGTTCAATGGGACTCTAATTTCTATCCTGAGGAAGCTGGCACATGAGAAACCTGATATGTGGGATCAATTTCTGCCCGCTGCGTTGTTTGCGTATCGGGAAGTACCACATAGTTCAACCGGGATGGCACCCGCAACCCTATTATTTGGGAGGCCAACAAAAGGTCCATTAGAAGCCTTATTAAGGACCTGGACAGATGAGAAAGCAGAAGAGACTGTTACCTCATCATATCAATATGTGAACGAGCTGACCACTCGTCTGAAAGCTGGATGGAAACTGGCAAATGATAATTTGAGACAAGACAGGAAGAAACATGCAGCTTATTTTAATAGGAAAGCAAATGACAGAGAATTAGCTGTGGGAGAGAAAGTGCTTCTTCTACTACCCGGCAGCCAGAATAAGTTGCACATTGGATGGCAAGGTCCATATACGGTTCTAGAGAAGGTGTCTAGAACAAACTATAAAATTGATAAAAAGGGGAAGGAGAAAATATATCATGTGAACCTTTTAAAGAAGTATCTGGACAGACAAATCCAGGAAGGCACCCCCTTACTGACCTTGGCTATCGCAACTGAAATGAGAAAGGAACCACTCACCTCACATGAATACCCATTACACCCCTGTGAGACAGCCGCACAGGTAAAAGTCAGTAAGCACCTGACTAAAAATCAGAGGGAGAGAGTTCAACAGGTTCTGGAGGAACATACGGATGTATTAACAGATAAACCAGGACATACAAATTTGCTACAGTATGACATGAAGCTGGTTGACTCAAACCCAATCTGTATGAGAGCCTATTCTGTTCCGTTCGCTAAGGAGAAGGCATTGAAAGAGGAGATAGAGTATTTGTTGAAAGAAGGAATTATTTCTCACAGTGAATCTTCTTTTAGCTCCAGTGTAGTTTTGTTGAGGAAACCGTCTGGGGAACATAGACTGTGCATAGATTACAGGAAACTGAATGCTGTCACAGAAGCTGTGAATGTACAGAAGACCCTTCTTGCTACCACTATACGACCTCACACATTTCTTTTTTTCTAATGAATGTGGCTACGTTAAAATCTAGGGTACTGAATGTAATGTGTTGTATTGACATATACAAACACACACACACAGATATTAAATAATATAATATTATCAATAAAATTTAGAACACAATGAACTAAATTCCGCTGGTGAAATTTTAGAAAGTAAACCTTACTTTAAATTTATTTGTTCTGAACCAAGGTTTTATTTTGGCCAGAACATATGAAAGATTTTGAAATTTATGAGTGAATGGCATGAATAAATGGCATGATAAGTAAAAGGTGTGTACGTATACAATTTTCACGATTAGTTAATATTTCTACAGTTCATAATTTTATTTTCCCTGGGAGAACGATGAATAGATGTGCTGTTGGGGTGGCTTCATCCCTCCCTGTCTATGCCTACCAAACATTGTCCATTAATGATGGAAGGAAATGGGATGTTTTAGTAGTAATTCACTTTGGGTGCTATGTCTATGAAGTTGGTGTAAATCCAGCAGACCAGCCTGCTTACGTAACTTTGAAAGAGTAGTTCTGGTGCTGGAATCTGGTGATCCCGCCTCTCCGTGCTTGGGGGCAAATATCAAGAGTCTGGTGGCCCCACCTCTCCGTGCTTGGGGCTATAATAGGCTGCTCTGACACAATGTTACTGCACGGGTCCCTCTTGTAATATTCAACACATTTGACACCACATTGGTGCCAAATAAAAAACTCACAGCTCTGCAATCAAAGTATTAGTTATGTGTCAGAATTCCATCCTCTAAATTAATTCTGGACACAACACCACACAACAACAACACCATATAGACGGGTCAGATCTCTCTGACCATACAGCACATCTTACCAAGTTGGTTTCACATAGGATAAGTTCTCCCAGACTACACATTCCGAAATATGTTTATTAGCTTCCTGCCATAAAATAGGATAGGTGATATGTTTCACTGTTCTCAACACTTAATCACCCCTTCCTAATCCTTGCTGGAGTTTATATATTGTTTGTCCCTAGACCCTGAACTAGGGCGGGGGGTCTAGAGCAAATCCTTACTTGTTGTAAGGCTAGATTTCGATATGGCAGTATCAAATCACTCGAAACCTTAAACAAATATTAAAATGTACAAAGAAATAATTTCAGTCTTACCAGAATTATGAACATAGAACACAGTATATGCTAGCAAAACTCAGCTGAGCTGCTGGCTATAGTATGGCGTCCCTGAACTTATTTCAATTTACTTCATTGGAAATCACCACACTTAAAATTTACTGTGTCTATCACTGGACAACTATTGAGGAATGGCAAAAAAGCGCGTCTGAGCGCTGATAATATGATTGTCTGTGGCCAATCAATGCCTTGTGTTTTTTTCAAATTCAAATTTCCTACACTAAAGTCATTTCAGTCATGCTTCAGTCAAGTATGGATTTTTATCTGTTAGTCCGTCCGTCTCTACTTGCGTTTTCACAAAAAACGTACTTGGTTTTTGAACCAACCTATCCGTCCCCTCTACAAATTTTGTCTTTAAAGTTATTTTTAGCCACAGCTCCCACCAATGTCCCTCTCTTTCATTCTAACTAGATTTTAGCACTGGCGTCTTCAAGGTCGCGGTTTTTGTGCAAATTAGTGACATGTTTGATTCAATGCAGTCTTTCGCTGATGTGAACAACACAGTCTTTTGTCAATGTCTTCATTATTATCTATCCGTCTGTATAAATAAAAGCATATTATTTCACTGCTGAAAATGGGCCATCCGGCCAGCTAATTTTTATATTCCTAACATTAGTATTAAGAAAAAGTTACTTTTCAAGGTTAGTTGTTTTTTTCGAAATTATTTTCTAGAATCTTCTGTGAAACGTTTGCCGCTGCATTCAAATAAAGGACAAAATATCGCAAAAACGTCCAAAAATGACTGTTGCGTATAATAACTATGGTCCCTTTTGTCGATTTCGTTACCTTGTGTCAACTTGGGGACGTGACTTTTCCTCCGGCCCCCCCCCCCCCCCCCCCCCGCCCCCCCCCCCCCCCCCCCCAATTGCATCTTTTTAGCCTTGCTAGTTTCACGCAATTTTTCAGTCATATTTTTTCCTTTTTGATCCGCCGTTCTCATCCCGTTCAAATGGTAACCGTTCTAGCAATTTAATTTCCATGGCGGGTGATGACCCGCGGCGTGGGCGATCATGCCTTCCAGTAACTTACGCATACTTTTTATCCCTACATTCTATCCTTTGGAGATATTTTTACGTTGTATCACTGTTAATTTTACGACACATCTCCCCACTTGAAAACATGCCTACGGCAAGTTCCAAAACCAGTGATACACATAGGTAAAATTACTCCTCACGTCTGCCACTACTCTAATTTTGATCACAGGGGTGCCGACTGAGGAAATCTGCACCGACATTCAATTTGCCTGGGATATATTGGATACTAAACTGATAAGGTTGAAGCAATAAAGACCACCTCAGCAATCTTGCGTTTTCATGCTTAGCCTGAGATAAGAATACGAGAGGCTGATGATCCGTCTCGACCACAAAAGTCCTACCATACAGATAGATTTGAAACTTCTTTATTGCCCAGATTAACGCTAAACATTCTTTTTCGCTTGTGGAGTATCCTTGTTCCGCCTTGTTCAATTTGCGGCTTGCATAAGCGACTGGTTTCAGTTCCCCATCAGGTGAAGATGATCTTTGCAACAAAGCCCCTCCGAGTCCTACATTACTTGCATCGGTTCTTAAGACAAAGTCCTGTGTCAAATCAGGCAGTTTGAGAATAGGCTTGCTAGTGAGTTTTTCCTTTAACTCTTGGAACGCTAGTTCACATTGTGCAGTCCAAATAATTTTATCTGGAAGTCCCTTGCGAGTCAGATCAGTCAGAGGAGCACAAATAGCGTTAAAATTTTTGATGTATTTCTGATAAAATCCGCATAACGACACGAATGATCGCACGTCCTTTTTTGTTTGTGGCCTAGGTGCTCTCTGCAGTTTTTCCAAATTCTTAGGATCAGGGGTCATATTACCCTGATATACAGTGTGTCCCAAGAATTCCAACTCTTTGCATCCAATACAACATTTTGTTGGCCTAGCAGTTAAGTTCGCTTCCCGGAGCCTATTAAATAACATTTCTAGAGCTTCAATGTGTTCTTCAAATGTTTCTGTGGCGATGAGAATATCATCCATGAAATTCGTGATACATGGATTATTCAAGGGATCCAACAATTTGCGCATCATCCTTGAAAATACACTCGGAGCATTTTTCAGTCCGAATGGTAGCATGTTGAATTCATAATGTCCATCTGAAGTGCTAAAAGCCAAATAAGGTCTCACTTCAGGCTTCACTGGAATCTGGTAATAGCCTTTACTAAGATCCACCTTTGAAAAGTATTTTGCCTTGTTTAATCTGGCAAATAACTGTTTTGTGTCTGGTAATGGATCCACTTGTCCTTCTGTGACAGCATTCAGTTTCCTATAATCTATGCACAGTCGGTGTTCCCCAGACGGTTTTCTCAACAAGACGACACTGGAACTAAAGGGTGATTCACTGTGTGAAATGATCCCCTCCTTCAATAAATAATCTATTTCTTCCTTCAATGCCTTCTCCTTCGCGAACGGAATAGAATAGGCTCTCATACAGATTGGGTTTGAGTCTACCAGTTTCATGTCATACTGTAGCA
The DNA here is from genome assembly GCA_024509875.1 of Oreohelix idahoensis. Classification (NCBI taxonomy): domain Eukaryota; kingdom Metazoa; phylum Mollusca; class Gastropoda; order Stylommatophora; family Oreohelicidae; genus Oreohelix; species Oreohelix idahoensis. The sequence continues at coordinate 777,162 of JAMPIV010022926.1, forward strand.
AATTTGTATGGCCTGGTTTATCTGTTAATACATCTGTATGTTCCTCCAGAACCTGTTGAACTCTCTCCCTCTGATTTTTAGTCAGGTGCTTACTGACTTTTACCTGTGCTGCTGTTTCACAAGGATGTAATGGGTATTCATGTGAGGTGAGTGGTTCCTTTTGCATCTGAGTTGCAATAGCCAAGGTCAATAAGGGGGTGCTTTCCTGGAGTGGTCTGTCCAGATACTTCTTTAATAAGTTTACATGATAAACTTTCTCCTTCCCCTTCTTGTCAATTTTATAGTTTGTTCTAGACACCTTCTCTAGAACCGTATATGGACCTTGCCAACCAATTTGTAATTTATTCTGGCTGCCGGGTAGTAGAAGAAGCACCTTCTCTCCCACAGCTAGTTCTCGGTCCTTTGCCTTCCTATTAAAATATGCTGCATGTTTCTTCCTGGCTTGTTTCAAATTATCATTTGCCAGTTTCCATCCAGCTTTCAAACGAGTGGTCAGTTCGTTCACGTATTGATAAGATGAGGTAACAGTCTCTTCCGCCTTCTCATCTGTCCAGGTCCTTAATAAAGCTACATCTGGATCTTTAATTTATCATACGTATTTTTCATGGAACCCGTCAGGTCCCTTCCATTAGAAGCCTTATAGTGAGGACTTTTCTTCCTAGAATCATCACTCACAAATCGACCACTACCAATTTTTTTCTTGGGTGTGTCTCCCCACTTTAGATTGCTTATGAGAGATCTTCGCTCTCTTTTCTGTTCTTCCAGTTTATATAAGTCTGACCGATGGATTGTCATCTTATGCTGGGTAAAATTTCTTCTTTGTACTCTTCGCATAGTGGCCATGTTAATCCATTCAAGTGACGACTGGGTGTGAAAAGGGGGCTCCCATTCCACTTTGTCTACCTGAGTATAATTAGTTTTCCTTCCAGGCCTAATTTTGCCCCGTGGCGTTTCTAGGTCCTGCACATATTTTCCCTTTGTGGGTGTTCCCTCATGAAATACGCCACATGCTTCTACAAAGCTTTCAATGTCGACATTTACGTCGGGCCAATAGTATTTGCGAGCAACTTTTTGGCAGTTGGTACCGACTTTTTCATGGTCCCCATCCTTTCCAACATGTAAGCTCCTTATTAAATTTGCCCTATATACCTTGGGAAGAACCAACTGTCCGTGACCAGTGGATCTAGTTCCTGTCTTCCTATATAGCAATCTCTTCTTCATGAAATATTCCCCCTTGCTCGGAGGTGTGTGGCATTTGGGCAATTTTTTAAAACATGGCTTGAGCGTCCTATCCTCAGCCTGCGCCTTTCTCATCTCCTCTGGATGAGCATTTATAGGTTCACCTTCTTCCTCCTTCTTCTGTGACCTGGTCTGCACTGTCGCCATGATCACAGGTTTCTCGGGATTCCCCAAGAAGACGTATCTACACCCCAATATCAGAGGGTAGATTGGTTCATCTATCACTGCTGCTCTGATTTCTCCTTCCACATAGCGAGTTTTCACCGTTACCCTTGCGATGGGAAGTGTCACGAGTGGTATGTCCTTGTCGCCCCTGTTTCTGTGGTATACTGACTTGGGTCCACTAGGCTAGACTTCACAACTGAATCATAATCCAAACCTGTATCATAAAGGCACCTTATGGTGACCCCATTACAAATAACATCCTCACAAACTGGGGGGTGATAAGGTTCCTGTTGTCCATTAGGATTAACCTTTAATCTTTGCGTCCCCGACTTCATTGCAGCAATGTTTGAAGGTTTCCTTCTACAAAATTCGGTGTTATGGTTATCTTTCTTGCACCATTTACACCATCTTTTTCCTTGGTTAAACGGTTTCCTTTCATTATTTTTTTGGTCATTGAACTGTGAGTTTCTGTCGCGATAGTCATTTCTTGGCCGCTCAAAGTTTGTCCTACCTCTATTACTCTGTTCTCTATTGTCAAATTTATTAAATGGCTGTGGAGCTTTAAAATTATCTATGTGCTTCTTTTTAGCACCACTTACCTTTGCCTGGGCTGCCTGATACCTCTCAGCGACATTTAAAACCTCTCCCTATTTCTCTGCACCTTGTTCCATGAGGAATTTTCTCATGTCTGGAGCCATGGACTCTCTCAATTGCTCAATCATGATCATTTCTTTAAGATCTTGGGTCTTCCCCAGAGCAGTCCATTTCTCCAAATAGGTTTCCAGTCTGGCAGAGAATTGATGGTATGTCTCCCCAGACAACAGTTTGGCATTTCTAAATTTCTTACGATAAAATTCACCATTCTTCTCGTACCTTAATAACAGAGCCTGCTTTAACATGTCATAATTGTCTTGGTCTTCCCTGTTCATTTTAGCAAAGACTTCATAAGAAGTACCTCTCAGTCCTTGTGATAACTTTAAACTCCACCTCTCTCTCTCTAACCCATATGTAGTAGCTAATAACTCAAAACGTCCTAGGTACCCCTCTATGTCATCGTCTTTTTCAACAAAATGGTCTAAATGGAACCCCATAGCTGAGTTTGAGGCTCCCAGACTGGGCGTAGCATCTGAGGCAAAAGGGCTGGCACCATTTTCAGGAGCCTGGCCTTGTAATTCCAGCTCCCTTAGTCGTAATTCGTGCTCCCTTTGCAACCTTCTATCTTCTGCCTCCCTTTCGGCCTTTTTATCTTCTGCCTCCCTTTGCTGTCGTTTGTCTTCTGCCTCAATCTGCAGCCTCTTAATTTCTCTATCAGCCTCAATTTGTAACCTCTTCTCTTCAGCCAACCTTTCAGACTCTAATTTTCTTTCAGCCTCTTTTTCTAATCTTCTTTCTTCCCGTTCAATATATTTATCACATTCAGCCGTTACATATTAAATTAAAATCTGACCATCCATTCCCATCTCCTTTGCCGTCAGCACAGCAGCTGATCTAAATTTTGCCAGCTCCGCCATACTTTTTAGACAATTTAGTAATGTACAAGATAAATCTCTAACCACTAAAGTACTTCTAATTACTATAGTCTTCACACATTTCTTTGTTTCTAATGAATGTGGCTACGTTAAAATCTAGGGTACTGAATGTAATGTGTTGTATTGACATATACAAACACACACACACAGATATTAAATAATATAATATTATCAATAAAATTTAGAACACAATGAACTAAATTCCGCTGGTGAAATTTTAGAAAGTAAATCTTTTTTAAATTTATTTGTTCTGAACCAAGGTTTTATTTTGGCCAGAACATATGAAAGATTTTGAAATTTATGAGTGAATGGCATGAATAAATGGCATGATAAGTAAAAGGTGTGTACGTATACAATTTTCACGATTAGTTAATATTTCTACAGTTCATAATTTTATTTTCCCTGGGAGAACGATGAATAGATGTGCTGTTGGGGTGGCTTCATCCCTCCCTGTCTATGCCTACCAAACATTGTCCATTAATGATGGAAGGAAATGGGATGTTTTAGTAGTAATTCACTTTGGGTGCTATGTCTATGAAGTTGGTGTAAATCCAGCAGACCAGCCTGCTTACGTAACTTTGAAAGAGTAGTTCTGGTGCTGGAATCTGGTGATCCCGCCTCTCCGTGCTTGGGGGCAAATATCAAGAGTCTGGTGGCCCCACCTCTCCGTGCTTGGGGCTATAATAGGCTGCTCTGACACAATGTTACTGCACGGGTCCCTCTTGTAATATTCAACACATTTGACACCACATTGGTGCCAAATAAAAAACTCACAGCTCTGCAATCAAAGTATTAGTTATGTGTCAGAATTCCATCCTCTAAATTAATTCTGGACACAACACCACACAACAACAACACCATATAGACGGGTCAGATCTCTCTGACCATACAGCACATCTTACCAAGTTGGTTTCACATAGGATAAGTTCTCCCAGACTACACATTCCGAAATATGTTTATTAGCTTCCTGCCATAAAATAGGATAGGTGATATGTTTCACTGTTCTCAACACTTAATCACCCCTTCCTAATCCTTGCTGGAGTTTATATATTGTTTGTCCCTAGACCCTGAACTAGGGCGGGGGGTCTAGAGCAAATCCTTACTTGTTGTAAGGCTAGATTTCGATATGGCAGTATCAAATCACTCGAAACCTTAAACAAATATTAAAATGTACAAAAACAACACAGTATATGCTAGCAAAACTCAGCTGAGCTGCTGGCTATAGTTTGGCGTCCCTGAACTTATTTCAATTTACTTCATTGGAAATCACCACACTTAAAATTTACTGTGTCTATCACTGGACAACTATTGAGGAATGGCAAAAAAGCGCGTCTGAGCGCTGATAATATGATTGTCTGTGGCCAATCAATGCCTTGTGTTTTTTTCAAATTCAAATTTCCTACACTAAAGTCATTTCAGTCATGCTTCAGTCAAGTATGGATTTTTATCTGTTAGTCCGTCCGTCTCTACTTGCGTTTTCACAAAAAACGTACTTGGTTTTTGAACCAACCTATCCGTCCCCTCTACAAATTTTGTCTTTAAAGTTATTTTTAGCCACAGCTCCCACCAATGTCCCTCTCTTTCATTCTAACTAGATTTTAGCACTGGCGTCTTCAAGGTCGCGGTTTTTGTGCAAATTAGTGACATGTTTGATTCAATGCAGTCTTTCGCTGATGTCGATTTCGTTACCTTGTGTCAACTTGGGGACGTGACTTTTCCTCCGTCCCCCCCCCCCCATTGCATCTTTTTAGCCTTGCTAGTTTCACGCAATTTTTCAGTCATATTTTTTCCTTTTTGATCCGCCGTTCTCATCCCGTTCAAATGGTAACCGTTCTAGCAATTTAATTTCCATGGCGGGTGATGACCCGCGGCGTGGGCGATCATGGCTTCTAGTAACTTACGCATTCTTTTTATCCCTACATTCTATCCTTTGGAGATATTTTTACGTTGTATCACTGTTAATTTTACGACAGTCGTTATGTGGATTTTACCAAAAATATATCAAAAATTTTAACTCTATATGTGCTCCTCTGACTGATCTGACTCGCAAGGGAAATCCAGATAAAATTGTTTGGTCAGCGCAATGTGAAGTGGCATTTCAAGAGTTAATGGAAAAACTCACTAGCAAGCCTATTCTCAAATTGCCTGATTTGACTCAGGACTTTGTGGTGAAAACAGACTCAAGCAATGTAGGCCTGGGGGCTACTTTGTTGCAAAGGTCCTCTTCACCCAATGGGGAACTGAACCCAGTCGCTTATGCAAGCCGCAAGTTGAACAAAGCGGGACAAGGATATTCCACAAGCGAAAAAGAATGTTTAGCGTTAATCTGGGCAATAAAAAAGTTCCAAATCTATCTGTATGGTTGGACTTTTGTGGTCCAGACAGATCACCAGACTCTCGTATTCTTATCTCAGGCCAAGTATGAAAATGCAAGATTGTTAAGATGGTCTTTATTGTTGCAACCATATCAGTTTAATATTCAATATATCCCGGGGTCACAGAATGTCGGTGCAGATTTCCTCAGTAGGCACCCCTGTGATCAAAGTAAGAGTAGTTGGCAGGCGTGAGGAGTTAATTTTATCTATGTGTATCACTGGTTTTGGAACTTGCATTAGTGCATGTTCTCAAGTGGGAAGATGTGTGGTGAAATTACAGTGATGCAACGTTAAAATTCCTCCATTTATAAAGATAATAGGTAAAATAACATGTAGGGATAAAAATATTGGTAAGATACGCTGATACATTCTCGCCCATGCCAGCGTTTTCTAGCGCCATTGAAACTAACTAGTTATAACATGCAGACTAAACGAACTATCCTTTTAGACGGGGTGGAAACGGAGATAAAAGAAAAAATTGTGACGGTCGGAACACGTGTTTGAATCTAAAGTCTAAAAGACGCAATTTGTAGTTTTTTTAAAGAAAAAATTACGCCACTAGTTGACACAATGTAAGGAAATGGACAAAAAACGACCTTAGCTCTTGTCAGAAACAGACGTATCTTGGACGTTCTACGGTAATTAGTCGTTTTAGTTTGAATATAGCGGCAAAACGCCGTGAACGAAGGTACAAAAACAAATTTCAAAACTAACCTTGAAAAAATAGGTTTTTTCTTAATAATAAGTTTAGGAGAATAAAAAAAAAGCTAGTTTGATAGCCCATCTTTACCAGAGAAATAATATACTTTTAATTACGAAGACGGACAGATAACACGGAAGATATTGACGAAAGACTGTATTGTTCAATACAGACTAGCCGACGGTTATTTGTGCATACTTCTCACAAAAATCACTTTTGACGCGTCCTTGAGCCTAACGCATAAAAACAAACTGCAGGTGGACAAGGGGCAAAAAAGGGAGGGTAGAAGCTAAAAATAAGTATACAGTAAGTATGGGGAAAATTTTAAGTTTTTTTTGTAGTTTCGGGAAAAATATAATACACGACGGACAGACCGACAGAAAAATACTACACACTAGACAGAAACTGGACCTAAATTGGACATTTGTAGTTTAAATATTTGAATGTTAGGGGGGAAATCCGCTGATTGGACAGAAGCTTTCATATTGTTGAAAAAACAGTAGAAGCAATTGCCATTTTGTATAAGACTGTCCAGATGCACAGTTCGTTAATGCTAGAAGAGTGATTTCCATGAGATATTATATATTATCAGTGGGACGCCATAATCTAGCCAGCAGCTCAGCTGAGTTTTGCTAGTACAACGTAACTGTGTTTTCAATTTTGAATTGTGGTAAGGAGAAAAATTCATTAACTCTTTTATTTAATATTTAATATTTTGAGTGATTGATACTGCTGATAGAATGGTCTGGCGCTCTCTCTTCCAAACCTCTACACCTCACGGTAGAAGGGGAACGACTAAGTAAGTAAGATACTGCCATGTCATGAAAAATGATTACGACAAGTGAGTGCTTATTCTAGATCCCCAGCGACAGTTCAGGGCCTAGAGGCAAACAAATAATATAGGAAAACATATCCAAGACTATAGAAGACAGATCTATATTTGAGATCAGGGGGAACATATCACCCACCTTATTGGATGGAAGAGGAGACTAATGAACATATTTCGGATGCAATGCAGTCATGGGAAACTGGTACTATTTGATACCACTTGGGTGAGATGTGTTGAGTTGGTCAGAGAGATCTGACCCGATCTTTGTAAATTTTGCTTTGCTTTGTTGTGTGTAAAAAATGGTGCAGTAAGCAGTGTGTTGACACATGGCACAAATTTTGGTTTCAGAGTTTCTGGTCTGGCACTACGCTAGTGCCAGATGCTTGAAGAGGTCCAAGAGTGGATGCCTAAGAAGCCTATCATTTTACTCAAGCACTTGTGAGGAGTGGGCCACTTGAATTCTTTACTGCATCGTCACAGGCCAGATAAGTTGAATACCTGGCCTGCTGTAGATTCATCAAACTGTTCCACAAATAAATAAATAAACCAAATCCTGGTGTAGAAAAACTATACCTCAGTTCAATATTTCAAAGACAATGAACATTGTAAACAGAGATCGGGTATGATGACACCACCCCGACTAGACATCCAGTGCTAGTTTTCCAAAGACACTGTAGTTAGTGTTAATATTAACCAATGTAAACATATATCTATGTACACAATTTTCATTTGATTATGCAATATATATATGCACTTTTATTGATAAATACATATTGTTTCATACGTCCTGACCATAAGAAAATTTGGTTCAGGACTAAATAAATTCAAAAAAATTATACAACTTAACTTCTAAAGCCAGTGTTAGTTGATTTGATCATAGAGCTTATTATTATTATTAGAATTAGTGTTTACATGTGTGTGTCAGTGTATTTAAATTACCTACACATCACATTTCATTACCCTAGACATTAAACGTAGCTAACATACATAATAGCAGAATAAGTCTGTTTGAGGTCATAAGTGGTAGCAGAAAGGCATTCTGTAACTCACATAAACTTTTATCTTCAGGAGCCTTCACAGCTGACCTCATCCAGTACACTAGGTAACATAGCAACCACACAATAACATCAAAAACCACTACAACATACACACACAAAATAAATCGAAGCTCGCTACCCAAAGAAAATTTGGCGAGCTATCACAATAAGAGTGACCCAGGTAAAGCGTAATTGATTTTACACAGTCTGCACCACCCGAATACAGGTGTCTAAATAACTATCAGTAGTCAGCCTCCAATCCTCTGAGCGCAGACGGCCGATCCTGTGTAGTTACTAATCCTGGAAGGTAGACACCTCTTTTGTAAGGAAATCACTGTACAACTCCATCTAAGTCCTTTTAATATTAGCATTTACTCCCGCGTTAATTACTCCTCAGATAAGAAATAACTATACTTCTCCAACAAATTGGGTGTCCTAAGGCGATGGAGGTAAGCTCTTTCTGCAGGAACTTCGTACTAAATCAATATGCTTCCAATAGCCTTTAGCTTGTGGCGATAATAGCAGGTGAATGAGATTTAAAGTGTGATGTGACAATGACTCCCGCTGATTGATCTGACAATGACGTCTTAATGGAAACAGGTAACCATGAGGGAGGTCAAGGACGCACCTCCTGTAATGGCTAGCGATGAACATGGATCAACCAGATGTATATAGCGTACAGCCAAATAATAAGGATCTTTGGGGTCCTGTCAGCATGTGCAGTAGTAAGTTGGTGTCTATGGGTCTGACAGTATGTGCAGTAGTAAGTGGATGGCGATGGATGACTGGCAGTATGTGCCTTAGTAATTGGGTGGTTTACACGGCCTGATGATAAGAAACTCTTTACAGAGCGATACAAGAGGAAGCAATCTGATCATCAGAAGAAGTCCCCCCCACCGGACAAGTGTTTTGGCCCAGTATACTCCTTTACACTCTAAGGGGGCGGGCCCGCTTGGGTCATGACTCCCAAGTGTCACAGCCTCCTGTTGTCTTGTATCGAAAATGAACCCATTTCACTTTGGTAGCAACTTTAAAATCCACAACTCTGCCAGCCGTGGAGGCAGTTGTGAAAGTAAAAAAGAGAAGACAAATTACTTCGTTCGTTCCGTCGCACACAACTAAGGACAGATACGGACACACCTGCGCGAAGCCGACGAGGTTAGCACTGCGCGCTAGCTACTGAAATTCTGTGCCTAACACCTCTTATAATATACACCACCTGTTGCTCGTCAGTCACAACCCTTTCATCAGTACAATGAAAAACTCCACGTACTGTGGACTTAGAAAAATTCCTGGTGTTTTCTGTACCGCAGCGTTTACTGTCACGCTTTCCATAGCCCATTGCGGTTGTTCCCGATCCTATCAGCCGTAGTTCTTGATTTATCTCAATTCCTACGAGGCTCCATAGAATTGAAGCATCATTCTTCAATTCACATCTCTGCCAAGAGTAATCTTGAGCAAAAGATAGGCACCTTTGAAGACCCTCAGTAGATATTGAATTTGGGAGCAGCGCTGGTGTAATGGTTAAGACGGTGCGCTAGCGACCAGGTTTTCAAGGTTCAAGCCCAGGCGCCGGCATTTGTAGTAGTGTCATCAACCGGGAATTTGACTGAATAACCTGAACGGCTACTGCAGATAAACCCTCTGTGGGTGGGAAGGAGCGAAGCTCCTGACCGGGTTGGAAGGAAAGTCCACTGTCTCCCCAGCCTCGCAATGACATGTCATTGGGTCAAAAGGGCTGGAAAGCTCGAGTGCCGCTGGTTAGAGGAAAAAAAAATATTGAATTTTGGCCACTGTTGGACAATCACTGCAGAGCAAGGGGAGTAAATCCCGTGATAGTGGGCTAAAATGTTTGTCTGTTTTTTCCCTTGAGGCCATTTACTGCTGCCCACATCAGAGTCAGGATGCTTGTAGTCTCTTCGAGCGTGTCAACAAGTCACGTTGGTGCACAGCAGTGTTTCCCAAACTTTTTCGGATCACCGCCCCCTTGACTCTCAGAGCCCATCCTCAGCGCCTCCCCCTCCATTTCCGTGCATTACGTTAAAAGAAAAACGTGGAAGATCAAAGCAACAGCTAATTCAAATCAGTGACAACTAACTGCTCTGTTTATTCAGTTCTAAAATAAAGCTACAGATAAGCGTACTCATTTATATTTTTTAATACAAAGCTTATTAAAATACTTAAGAAATGCAAAACAATTGTGTTTGCACTAACACTGCCACGCAATATTTGAATCGGATAATGCAGTTAATTACCAAATGTTCTCCGTACCATCTTGAATAAGCGTCTCATGCTCTTTGACACGCGTACCCCAGGTTTGGGATCTCTGCTATAACGTGTTTGAGAAACTGGATGAGCGAAGAGAGGGAGTAGCGATGGGTTAGGTTTCTCCTTTTAAGCGCTCACGTCAGGGTCCTGTATGCTTTTATATGTAAGCGTTATAATGAGTAATATTGTTGAATTTAGCGTGACAAATCCTCAACCACCTGCTTACTACTGAATGCCCACCTGCCGCCCCTTTTTCCCTTATTGCCTACTTAGATCCTACCAACGCCCCCGTGGGGCAGTACCGCCCACTTTAGGAACCACTGGTGTAGAACGACTGTCTTCGTTAATTTTCATTGATCAATCACATGCTTTGAAAGACGATTTTATTGCAGTAATAATATTTTACAAAATGAATTATTAATATAAGAATAATGGAATAATTTTAGTTTAAGTTATATTTAAACTGTTTGAGAATTCTTGAATAAATAACGTATATTTTTAAAACGTACAATGTGCATTTGTTTAAAACCCCACAATAAAAAAAAAATACTTGAGTAGGAGCGCTGAGCGAAGCCAGAACAATCGCTATCGATGTCGGAGCGCTGAGCGAAGCCAGAACAATCGCTATCGATGTCGGAGTGCTGAGCGAAGCCAGAACAATCGCTATCGATGTCGGAGCGCTGAGCGAAGCCAGAACAATCGCTATCGATGTCGGAGCTGAGCGAAGCCAGAACAATCGCTATCGATATCGGAGTGCTGAGCGAAGCCAGAACAATCGCTATCGATGTCGGAGCTGAGCGAAGCCAGAACAATCGCTATCAATGTCGGAGCTGAGCGAAGCCAGAACAATCGCTATCGATGTCGGAGCCGAGCTGTTTAAAACTCTCATTGCTCCAAATCCCTGGTATAGTTTCATCTTTGAGACTGAGATGTAAAAGCTAAAATGTGGATTTTGTTTCCAACTATGGAACTTGATCAAATAAAACAACAACGTTATTTGATCACATTTGAGACACAGGACAAGTGGCTTCTAGCACATAATAGAAGGACTGAAAATATTATGACAAAATCACTAGTATGGAATTGATCGCACGAACCAGGCAAACACCAGTGACATGGGAGGCGAGGAGACGATGGTAGTGTTGGATAAGACACACATTAAGAAAGCCAGTTGATAGCATTACAAGGTAGTCCTTGTTCTGGCATTCCCAGGGTTAGAGAAATAGAGGTGGACCAAAAACACATGGAGAAGACAACTGGAGCCAGACAAGGAAGGGGATACAGAAGTCATGGATGGTCATAAGAGAGGAGGGCGGGGCATGTATTTGATGAGAACATGTGCTCCATGGGGAACTGAAACGTATTGATGATGAGGATGATGATGATGAGGATGGTGATGATGAGGATGATGATGATGAGGATGGTGATGATGAGGATGAGGATGGTGATGAGGATGGTGATGATGAGGATGGTGATGATGATGATGATGAGGATGGATGTCAGGTAGGTCTTTATATCATTAAATTGCCTAGATCTTCTTCCTATTCTCTCACCCGAATCCTTTTATTTTATTATCTTTCCGTACTTGTTTTTCCTGTATTTTTCGCATCACTCGGTTGCGAAAAATATTTTCTTCAGTATTCTCAAACTTTACCTTGTGTTTTTCTCATACTGGGATACGTAATTCTATTACTTAGATGTCAGTCAGACGAGAAGTGCGATTAAGTTGTAGTCCATCTCAGACATAGGGCCGACTTATCGTTATAGCATTTTCACCTGTCACCGCGGTTTTCCCAGGCTGAGTTGCTGGGCAGTGTGAAAATCGCTCTCAATCCCGCCAGAGGCGTGAATCGCGGCAGACATTGCTCGCTAGAGCAGACGGAGTGTCGGGGTTCCCGCATCTGACACCCATGCTCCACGGCGCAGTTCAGACATGTGTCTGGGAATTCCACCTGAAAAGACACCCACTGTTGGCCGGGTCAGCGCGAGGTGCGGAAATGCAGAAGTGTCAGTTATGTAAGACGTCTAGTAATGGTAATGTTAAACGTAAGGTGTTTTACACGGGAAAGGGGAGATGATTTCGGAGTTTGAGAAAATGTGGGATTGTTTGCCCCTGTTTTCAAATATCCACCCAGGAGCTGAAATCTGATTTCATTTCAGTCTTCAACATCGTCAGTAGACGGAAACACGCGTGCTAGCGAATGAAGCTTGTGTAGCGAATTTCATAGTTCTCGTCAGATTTGTGACGAGCTTCTAAATACCTATCTAGTGAATTATCCTAGTCGTGGTGTTACCGTAGTGCTGTGGTGAGATTAATAAAATAGATATCTAGTATTTTGGAAAGTGGTTAAAGCGTTAAATCGCTCATTTCATTTTAACTAGTTTCTTTTGAACAGAGTGCTTAATTTATAGTTTGTTATATTCTCTAAGTCGACAAGTTACAGTGGAAATACATAATAAATTATATCTTTAGCTTACTAAACTAGTAGCTATAAGGAATTTAATTTAACGGCTAATACTCAGTCGAAACTGGTTTAATAACAAACTTATAAATGCTAGACGCGACATCAGTGAGTAGTGACGGAATACGCACCATATTTCTAATTCCTGATGATCGATTTTATATAACTTATTTCACCGGAAGTTTAAATAATAAGTCAAGCTGTAGGCTTGCTATTTAAAATGTAAGTTATATTGAGTACATAATAGGTAAATGATTTATATGTGCTTTTCCTTTTATACAGTGAAATACTGGGGTGACCCGAACTTTACCAGCATTTAATAAGAGTTCATACTTGTGAAGAAATAGACAGTCCTTATTTTGAACCACGTGGGTTTTCTTAAGTAACACTGATCTGACAGTGCATATGCAAACAGAGTTAGACAGAAATACTATATCCCAATAACGGGTTTTCAAAGACTGTAATGATCAATACTGGGCCTGTGAACCAGATCTTAATTTCTTCCATAAACTCTAATGTAAAATTGCTGACTGGCGGCGAAAATAATTTCAATCACAAACATTAACTGCCAGGGATCCCTGATGAAAGAACCGAGTGAAAGTGGACTGAGTGAGTTTTTTTATAATGACTATTGATTCACCCCCACGTCACAATCTCCTTACGGAAGAGTGGCTGCTTGAGTAAATTGTTCCTTTTTGAAGGACAATATTAGACCCTAATCATATGTATTTGTGACTCTTTGGGCCATCATCTGTCTCATAACGGGGCTGTGGGCTAAACCTAGAGTTAATATCATCACGGGGCTATCATCCTGGTAGAAAGTCAGTGATTCTTTTATGTCTATTTGTATGCTTCCTTTATGTATTTTTGGTGTTGTGAGAAATTTTGATATGATAATTAAAAATTTCTCTGGAACAAAAACATCAGTGCGTTGGTCAGCTCGATCCCAATTATTCTGTATAATCATTGTTATAGAGTTCCCACGTATGTGTGTTTAACTGTCGTCACGTGTATGTGCGTGCCCGTGATTAGATAGACATATATGTAATATATATATATATCTGTGTTTAGACTGTCTGACTACTTTAGATCTGTCGTAGAAGATAGGTGAGAGAGAGAGAAGATTTTCCGCTCTCAGAAACAGCATCTATCACTATTCTACCACCTCACTCGTGGAAGTCTATTTTTTTTATTTCCATCTCTCACTGTGACTAACACTCATTCCAACCTATTCAGAAGGGACCAACCTAAGTCTTAATACTCCTATCGAAAAATCTACGACAATGGAGATGATTGTCGTGCGATATACAATTACTACTATCACGCGTGTAGGGTCACATGCACTAACTTTTTTTCGGACGGACAGTGATAAAAACACTAACCTTCCCAGAGTTAGGTTTTAAAATCCTGAAAAACGCTTATTAGAAAAGATAACATTAGATGGGTTTACGTTTGAAAACATTACAGTACCCAGACAGCACATCTTCGAAACAGGAGGTAGAAGAAATTGCATATTTTGAACGCAGCCACTTAGCTCTTTTAAATTTGTATATTTGGGTTCCTTAGGGCTTGCTGACAAAGAATATGTAAAACGTTACGCAAATAGTCTAGGAATTAATAAATTATAACCAAAATAAAATAGTGGGGATGCCTGACAGCATGAAATCATTTCTGCTCATAAAAATTTTTTTATAACGTGTTTGAAAAAACCTTACGTTACGGAAATAGCCTACCATGTTAACTCCTAATTGATTGGAGCGCAACAAATATAAGACTAAACACGATTGGTCGGGCTATAAATACTATCTTGCGTTGTTATGGGAAACGAATAGAAGGGGTACTTTTTTGAAAAGATGTGGAGACGTGGTTTCATTGGGTAGAGCTGCGAATATACTTGATTCAGAGCGTCTGTTCATTGCCACATCTTGTAATAAACCTACTAAGAAGCAGTGCGTTGATCACCAGTGTATATTTTATATAAAATAAAGCCTGGAACATAAGCAGATGGGAATTTGTGCCAGTATTTGTGCCAGAATTCATTGCTAGTCAACGTATCTGTGTTTATTTCCATGAATTGTGGTAAGCTTGAAACATTCAATATCTTTTAATGAAAATTGAATGTGAATTGTTAATTTATGCCTGTATATATGTGTAGTTCAGTAGCAAACATGATGTAAAGCCTATAATGCTCCAGCCTGAACAGAAGGTGTCGGAGGAAAGTAAAACGGCATGGAATGGCCAAACAGTACACTAACACCTAGATGATTGACTAGAAAGAAATAATGCTGGAAGTGCAGAGGCGTAGTAACCATTAAGGAGGTTAATACTGGTATAAAGTATTTCAGATGAAGCTGACAGTTGGCCTAACGCTCTGAACTCAATGTTTGTGATGTATTGTGCTCAGTGTAGAACTAGAGTATCAATTAGTTATGAAGTAGAAGGTACATCCTTCTTGTTTTCAGGAACCGTGGTCTTGACGTTATTGAGCAGCACCTGGTCAGAGCTTTGCTGAATCCAGAGTCGGACAGCATACTCCTTGGTCCATTTAGCTATCAGTGAGGTGTCTCCAGAGCCCAGGGGAGAAATCGAGCAGAGGAGTCTTTTCCTGCCGCCATCACGCAAGATAAGCTGATGTGGCCAGCTGAGCTCAACATTATGTACCCCCATCTTAAAATGACAGTGTAAAATACAATTAAGAGGGGAATTGAATTGTTTTAATATCAGGAACTGAGAACATCTCCAATACTAGTTCCAATAAAGACTAACTATTGAAGTCATGATGACAAATACCAACAGAGCTTGAACAAAACAAAACCAGTATTACCTCATATTACCACTACACAACTGACACACATAGGATACTATTAAAAATATATGTCACTACAAGATTCATATTGATAAATTCTGTACATATAACTTGTAATTAAAATTGATTGTGATTCCTGGTTCCCTTTGTAATTGAATCAGGACACATATACCTTCATGACAGCACTGAATACATATTGTTATTTGAAAAGTTATCAGTGACTCCTTTAATATATCCTTGTAGAGTGTTTTATATATGTGAGTGTCACAGTGTTGTCAAGTGTAGTGGAATAAATTAAATTGTTTATCTGTCTGTTGTTGTTATGACTTACACTTCATCATACACATACCCTAGACACATAACGTAGTCATCACACTATTCCAGAATAATTCTGACTGAGGTATATATATATATGTGGCAGCAAGTAAGGTTATCTATAATACACTACTCTTATTAGATATAGATACCTTCACAGCTGATCTCAGTCAGTACACTAAGTCCCCTATAAATATTTATAACATCCCACTTCACCACAATGATGAGCATGGTGATGATTAGGATGATGGTTATGATGATGAGATGATGATGATGAGGGTGATGATGATGAGGATGATGATGATGAGGATGATGACGACGATGATGATGATGAGAAGAAGGATGACGATGATGAGGGTGATGATGATGAGGATGATGATAATGAGGATGATGATGATGATGATGATGATGATGAGGAGGAGGAGGAGGATGATGATGACGATGAGGATGATGATGATGAGGGTGATGATGATGAGAAGAAGGATGATGATGAGGATGATGACGATGAGGACGATTAGGATGATGATGATGAAGATGATGGTTATGATGATGTCCACTCAGAAAGCTAGCAGTATGGGATCACGAAAGTGGCTCTCCCCTTGACATCTGTTACGCATCTGAACAGCACTGAACTATGTGCTTCTGTACAAACTTTTATCGAAGTAGTTATCTTGTCCACGTTGTTTCATCCTTTACGTGTATTGTCACGTTAATTTTTTGTCTTCTGTTTTCTCACATGTTCCAAAAAATAACATGTGATGTTAATAATATGCTGGTGATTATACATAGATGATTTGAAAGCAATTTTGTCGTTACTACATGAATGATGAAGTATGTGGATGCTTAGTGCAGGCTTCCTGCAAGGGAACAGCTGCAGAGGGGGCTCCATGCTTCATAACGAGCACAAATGATTATCTATCCACTGTAAGTCTGTCTCTTTTCCTCTATTCTTGTTTCTCAAGGGATTCCAGGAAAAGGACTTCATTGTAATGGTATCAACTGTTTCCTCATTGTGTGCCTTTTCCAACACCAACTTCTTTTCTCCACTTCCTCCTCCTGCCTGACCTTTCTCGATCCTTATAAAGCGTGGGTCCATAACTGTAGTACATTCCAAGCAGAAATCCTGCACGAAAAACATGTCACGTGCTCTTGTGGTAGTCGTTTCTGTAGTAATTTATTCTACGTAATGAGTTTTGCCAGCTTCATGTACAACATCATCTTATTAGCTTCTTATTTGATGAGAGCAGAGGTCTTATTCTTTCTTTGCCTCGTCACAGATACCCAGGAACTAGCATTTATCTGGTTGTTTCCATCAGCTCAATATTCGTGATTTTGTCATACATTGCCATCCATCTATTCTGAGCAATCACCCATTTATGAACGTATGAAACGTATTGATTGTCATGTTAGCTGTTCTCCATGTTTCACAACCATACTATTAGAAGACCTTGACATGTGAGTTGAAGATTCTTATGTTTGTATTGGACTAGATTTCTTGTGATTACAATACATTTCTCAATGCCATGAACACTCATCTTGGTTTCATTTTTTATATATTCTAATTTAAGATAATGTTGGCCTCATAAAAAGAAATAATACGCCTTCTGCGTAAGGAAGTCTCAAATTAAAGTACAGTATATGTAATCTAAAACCTCTTGCTTAGTTGTACTATGAGTTATTGTGTTCATGTAAAATTATTATTATCATTCTTATTTCTTAACAGCTACATGAACATACTTTACTAATGAATAAATCTATTGCTAGTATAAACGATAATAAAACGAAATTATCAGCTAGAAATGGAAATAAATTTCTTAGAATTCGATAAACGTATTGAGAAGTCGAAAAATGTGAAGAACAATTATCCGGAAAACATCACTAAACTAACCGAGGAATACGTAGAACATCAGTGAGAATATGTGATATGATCAGATCAACTGTCGTATTCACGTGGAAGGTCGGCTGCAATATATCTCCAACATCTTCTGTCTCTTGTCTTGATAGTACACTTTGATTGACACTTTCCAGTTCATCTCTTAATGTTATCTTTCCATATATAGTGTTGTCTTTCTCTTGGACGTTTGTCTTCAACTTTTCCTTCCATTTTGGTCTTCAGCAAAGTGTTTTGTCTTTTTATATGACCAGATTATTGTATCAATCTGAGTTTAACCTCATTCATTATCTCTCTTTTAATTCCTAGCTTTTCTGGGATTACTTTATTTGTTTTCTTCTCTTTCCATGAGATGTGCCGCATTCTTCAATGTTTCCACATCTCAGTAGCCTCAGTTCTATCTCCTAAGTGCCTTATTGTGAGAACATGTGGAATAAATTTTAAAAAAAGCAAATAAGGGCCACCTTAAAAATAAAATTAATTAGTTGATAAGCCTTTAGTAAACGCCAGGGACTAATAGAAAACTTGTTTTTCAGTTTTGCCTCATTTTTGATGAGGCGCGCCCCGTTCAAACTAGTTACAATGTTCGTCGGTTGTATCAGCAACTATGGAAGTCCAAATTTGAGTCCAAATACACAAGACCTGCAGAAATTATGTGAGGACAGCAAACCATAAGTCAGAAGAGTTCAGGACCACCACTGGTGTAAGACAAGGTGATATCCTATCACCTTACCTCTTCATACTCCTTATGGACGATGTCATCAAGGCATGTAAGGAGAGAACAAGAAAGTATTCAGTGGGGTACTGGAAGATGAGACAGGTCTATATTTCAGAGCTGGCATTTGCTGATGATGTTGCCCTGATTGCTAAATCAGAGGCACATCTCCAATCCAACCTGCAAGTCTGGAAGGAAGAGCTGGAGAAGAGAGGGATGGTCATAAGCAGCTCTAAAACAAAATCAATGGTGATAACACGAGAAGAAAGAAGACATCAGATTAAGCTGGGAGAATAGGTCCTGGAGCAGGTCGACCACTTTAAATACCTCGGAGCTATCATAGACCGAAAGGGAGGCATCAAAGAAGAGTTGGCCACTCGAAAAGCAGCAGCTGTGAGACTTTTTCAGGCCATAAATCGAGGATTCCTCAGCAAGAGAGAGGTTGGTAAGAAAACGAAGATGGCTGTATACCGCTCCACCTATGTTCCAGTCTTTACATATGGATGCGAGTCATGGGCAATGACTACAACCCATAAAAGCCAGATCCAAACCTCAGAAATGAGGTATCTGAGGAAGGTGGTTGAAGTAACAAGAAGAGACATGGTACGCAACCAGACGATACGTCAAGGCCTAAAATGCCACCCCTACAGACCCAAGTAGAACAGTCCCAACTAAGATGGTTTGGCCATGTCTGCAGTATGGGAGAAGATCGGCTACCACGACAAGCATAGGAAACAAAGAGCCAAGGATCCAGACCCCGAGGACGACCCAGAGTCCGCTGGGAGGACAACATTAGACAATCTTTGAAGGACCGAGGACTAGCATGGAACCAGGCCAGGAGGAAGACAGCCGATAGAATAGTCTGGCGCTCTCTCTTCCAAACCTCTACACCTCACGGTAGAAGGGGAACGACTAAGTAAGTAAGTAAGTACACAAGACCAAGTGTTTTGCCACAGTTACTGTTCTATGAAGAAAAGTGTCTACAAGAATTGAGACGTAATAAATACAGGAATAGCTGCCATGCACTAGCAAACCAATTGTTCCTGATACACCACTTCCTCAACCAAACATTAACTTGCATGCACAGAGCAGAGAGTGTTTATTAATTTGAGGAAACGCACTTGCCGTTGAAAACACTTCCTAGAACTTTCAGTAACCAGTATACTCAACCTTAACATTGTGTTGAATACCTGCGTACTGCACTCTTCACAACAGGTACAAATGTTCTTTGTATTCGCATTACATAATCTACACTTTGAAGTGATTGGCATGCTATCTATCTATCTATCTATCTATCTATCTATCTATCTATCTATCTATCTATCTATCTATCTATCTATCTATCTATCTATCTATCTATCTATCTATCTATCTATCTATCTATCTATCTATCTATCTATCTATCTATCTATCTATCTATCTGTCTATTTGTCTATCTGTCTATCTGTCTATCTATCTATCTATCTATCTATCTATCTATCTATCTATCTATCTATCTATCTATCTATCTGTCTACCTATCTATCTATCTGTCTATTTATCTATCTATCTGTCTATTTATCTATCTATTTATCTATCTATCTGTCTGTCTGTCAGTGTGCCTACCTACTGGCTGGCTGCTGGTTTGCCTGTCTGCCTGCCTCCTTATCTGTTTGTCAGTCTGTTTGTTTGTTAACGTGTGCATTGGTACGCTCTAAGGCTTTAAAAACACGAGGATTTGTACTCTAGTTTACTTGCAAGAATAGATGTCTGGATAAACGAAACCGTTCTCTGTTTTGGTCATCTTAGATTAGCTCACTGGGTGATTTGAGTAAAGATCATGAAACTGGACTGAATCTTTGTATACATCTGATTATCTTTACAGTAAAAGTACGATATGTTGTGCCTCGTATTTTAAATTTGTATTTTTTCAAATACAGGATATTTTAACATTGTGGCATGGAAAGAGGTCAACAACAGAATTTATAAACAACACCAGGCACAGGAATTTGTGGACATACATAATCACATACGCCAGCTAACACATGGTACTTTAAGAAGAATTTTTCTACATGTAGCTATCTTCAGAGGAAATCATTAACATATGTTCTAACTATCTCCAGGTGAAATTATTATTCTCTGAAATAAAGGTTTTCAAAGTCCCAAAGCTGGGGGCGATCGCCTCGTCGCCACCACCTTGGATCCGCCAATGGCTGAGAGCTGCGCACGATCATTGAAGAATTCGTGTTTTTCCGATACAGGGTTCATTCAATTATCGTTGCGCAGGCTTTATAAAAGAAGTTAGGTGTGTTGTGGAGGATGACGTCAGAGTGGAAGGTGTGACGTCAGAGAGGGAGACGTTGGTCGGGCCGCGGAAAGACTAGGTGTCCGTTTATATATTCAAAATTCGTACAGTACACAAATATGGTGTTCTGGGGCAAGGTAGCCTATCAGGTTCCAACAGAAGTAATAATTCAAATCACAGATTGTGTTGGAGTAACATTTGTTAAATTCTAGCCCGACGGTAGAATTCTGTGCAGTGTTCAGGATAAGGGTCATGAAAGAAGTTATCAGAACTGTGATGTCAGAGACTAATGTCTGACACGGTGTGTCTACATTTATTGTTGGAGTTAAGCTGTTTATTAAAATATGAGGATCGTCCTGACTTGGTTTATCCACTCAACCATGTTGTGTGAATACGAACGTCGGTCCATCTTGAGCGAGTCATATAACACAGACTAGACGGTTACACAACAACAACAATACGGGCTCATAACAGCCAAGGCGACATACATGTCTAAAGAACGCAAACCTCATCTCCCCACAACGCTTCACGGCAATAGTGGAAGTAAAAAGTAAAGTAAAGTAGATCTGTCCGCAAGTCTGTGTTTGTTATAGCATATCTAACGAAGATATCCTCGCTAATCCTTTAATTCTTATGACAAGAGAAGTTGTTTTGACAAATCTACCTTCCGTCCACATTAATGAAGAAGGCATATATAGTTCATTCATTGATTTCACCATTCAGCTCCCTGTGAATCATAGGCCTGCACCAAATTAACCCCAAGCCTTCTTTGCCCAGTTCCACCCGTTCAAGGTCTTCCCACGTCTCTTTCACTCTTTTCATATCTTTCTTAAATGTATGTGTCAATGTTTGTTTAGGTCTTCAGTCATTTCTCTTGTCCTGGGGAATCTAGAACAAAGACTTATTGTAATGCTATCAGATGATCTCCGCAAAGTGGGTCCTAACCTTATCTCTTGTTCAACGGGTATTTGCATGGGCCTTTCAATCGGGCATACGTATTAAAACTGTATACATGTAATAGAAGTTAACACAACCATGCAAAGAGCAACTTTTTTTTTCTTGTGACTTAGCTAAAGTGCCATGTACGGTTTTGTGCGACATTCAGGCATTGTTTTTACAGTGCGATTTTTTGTAAATAGTTGTTATGATATTCACTCACGACATACAAATTATAACATCTGGCCTGGCAATTACTGCATTGTTCTCTGTTTTTCCCCTTCTTCTTCTTCTTATTCTTTTTTTTCTTCTTTTTCGTCGTTGTCATCATCATCTTCTTCTTCTTCGCTTGTTTACTCCTTATTGAGTATGGAACTACCACTGCAGCTAGCCCTCTTGCAAGAATCCCGCACTAAGCCATCATGTGGTCTTGTTCTTCATGTAGCAGGTTTTTTTTAACATGATCAAGTTGCCAGCCCTATGCACAAATTCATATTAGTCGCCTCATACGACATGCCTGATGGAGCAGAAGGTAAATTCTTACTTCATCTCCGCTAGAGACCCCCGGGAACCACACGGGGGCCATGTTCTGTTTACTATTACATACCTTGTGTTACATGCAGTAAGGTAATGTCTGTTTACTATTACATACCTTGTGTTACATGCAGTAAGGTAATGTCTGTTTACTATTACATACCTTGTGTCACATGCAGTAAGGTAATGTCTGTTTACTATTACATACCTTGTGTCACATGCAGTAAGGTAATGTCTGTTTACTATTACATACCTTGTGTTACATGCAGTAAGGTAATGTCTGTTTACTATTACATACCTTGTGTTACATGCAGTAAGGTAATGTCTGTTTACTATTACATACCTTGTGTTACATGCAGTAAGGTAATGTCTGTTTACTATTACATACCTTGTGTTACATGCAGTAAGGTAATGTCTGTTTACTATTACATACCTTGTGTTACATGCAGTAAGGTAATGTCTGTTTACTATTACATACCTTGTGTTACATGCAGTAAGGTAATGTCTGTTTACTATTACATACCTTGTGTTACATGCAGTAAGGTAATGTCTGTTTACTATTACATACCTTGTGTTACATGCAGTAAGGTAATGTCTGTTTACTATTACATACCTTGTGTTACATGCAGTAAGGTAATGTCTGTTTACTATTACATACCTTGTGTTACATGCAATAAGGTAATGTACTTTAAGAGTGTTGGAATCAATGGTTGCCATCATAGCGTGATGGGATGTTTTTTAAAAGATTTGCTAATGCTATAATTGAAACAATAAAACTTCGTTCCCATCCACGTTTTGTAAGCATAATTAACTAGTCATAATATTGCGTCATTTGGAAAGTTGAAAACAGAAATAGAGTTTAAGCTAATGACCTCACTAAGTAGCAAACACGAAAAACAGATGACTTATTAAAGCTAGAGTTGCATGCTGTTTTTTGTGCGTTGTGTGAACTCAACAAAATGTTATCTGGCTTCACAAAACAGTGACAAAATGTTATTTATCATCACAAACTCACTCGACTCGGTCTGCTTTGTTTGAAGTTAACAAAAACAACTGATATCGGGCCTCTCGCTGTCTGCATTATTTGAAGTTAACAACAACAACTAATATCTGGCCTTTATTGCTGTCTGCTTTATGTGAAAACAACAACAACAACTGATTTCAGGCCTCGATCGCTGTCTGCTTTCTTTCACGTTAATAACGACAACAACTAATATCAGGCCTCTGTTTGCTTTATTTGAAGTTAACAACAACAACAACTAATATCAGGCCTCGATCGCTGTCTGCTTTATTTGAAGTTAACAACAACAACAACTAATATCAGGCCTCGATCACTGTCTGCTTTATTTGAAGTTAACAACGACAATGGGTACCGGGCCTCTATCTCTGTCTACTTTAGATTCCATTCATTAATTTACTACCCATCAGTTCCTCAGGGAGCACAAACCTTGAACAAACTTCATATCAAGTCCTCAAGTCTTGTGCCATCCGCCCTAGGTTTATTCATGTCCTATTTATCCGTTCCATTTCTGTATCTGTCGTAATTTTTATCTGAGAGAGTTCTGATGGATATTGGTCCTTTAGAGTGTAGAATGATAGTGATGGCTCTGTGAGAATAAGGATTTAGGAAAGTGAGGTAGTAGATTCACAAGGGCTGGGGAAGAGTAAGGACAGTCTCTTATTACGACAATATTTGTCTCTCAAAAACTACTCCTACCACTCTTCTGAACAAACAGTTGTTTGTCAGTTCCAGTCGCTCATGCGCACACACCGATTTGGTGATTCTGACGCACAACGTACATAAATACACACTACGATAACAAAATATGGGAAATGTTTGGGTTTTGGGCCAGCCGACACCAATGCTAATAAAGTTTTTAATACTTTTATCATAAAATCAAGTTACAAGTAAGTATCAATGTACAGTCAGAAATCATGGGTTACAAAACACAAAATAACAGGGGGGAGGGTTTCTGAGGAGAAATATCCAATGCACCTTTTCCCGCTTGTATTTACTAACAGAAAAGACCGGGTCCCAAAGACGAGAAAGGGGGGGGGGGGGGGGGGGTGATGATGATCAGAGATAGGCAATTTAACCCAATGGTAAATTTATTACTCTGAGTCAAGGGGGTTATAGTAATAGGGGGTAAAGGTAAAGCTAGGGGTCATCAAATGTTTTCCTTTGATCAACCAATTTTCCCGGGAGGGGGGTGATGCGTGATGCCATATGATGATGGATGGTATCCGCATGTCTGGTTTTGTGTAGTGTGCAGATGTGTTCAGTCAAACAATGTTCATACAAAAATAACAGGGCAATCCACATAGAACGTCAGTAAACTCACGACGTATAAAGTCAATGATTCTTGTAACAGCCGTTGACGTTTTTCTTCATTATTTATTGTGGACGCCACAGTGACAAAATGGTTACGCGAATATGTAGGCACATCAAACAGTCATTATCACAGCAACATTCAATACAGCAATAGACGGTAGACAGCATTACAATGATGAGTCAGATGCATGTTATATTTCATAGTGCTGTAAATGTAGTCAGGTGAAAAACTCCATCCTTTTCTATAACAGCCAGGAGATAACCAGATGTATGAGATCAGTTCACTCTCCTTAGTCTGACTTCAGCAAGACAGACACGTCTGCCGAAGTATAAATAATGTCCTCAAAAATATCCTCTAGATAATAAAGGTTTTCCAAACCTAGTTCATTTAACAAAGTAGCAAGTAATGGTCCTTGGGACATGCATCAACCGATGCAGTACAATACAGCGACATGTGAGCTGGGAAAACATCTCGTGACGACGACTTTCGAAGACAGGCTATGAATCGAAATCGCTCACGACCCAAAATCGATAGAGTTAATGAAAAGTCAATTTACCTTGCCTTCAGGAAATACACAGAAATATCACGCCTCCCGACATGTGGGAAACACTAGAGGTATTATCTCGAATAAACGAAATATCCATTAAGAGGACTACACATCCCTGACAGAACAAAAAATAGCGGAGATCCCCTCTTCAACGAGGCATCTCTTTCGCCATTCAAATCGCTCACTCCACTAGTGGTGGGCGGAAACCGATCGACCAAAAACAAGACCAGTCATGCGCAGTCCAGCGCAAAAAGACCAAAGCTCAAAACTTAACTGCATTCAATACCAACGCGGGAAGACAAATGCTTACCGAGAAAAGTGACTATAAATTTCAAGCAGTTGTTGCCCTTGCGTTATAAAATAGATATTGTAATAAAACGATGTTGCGAGAATTTATCACGCAACATATCACCACCTCCTCCCGATAAAAAAAAAATGTGGAACATATTTTTTTTTTTAAATATCAAAGAGCATGCGATAAGCGGCTCAAAACGCACGAATTATGCGCTGATAATTAATTAAATTGCCTAACATGAGGCTAAATATAGAGTGTCTGGTGAGGATATACCTCAACAGAAAAATAAATATGTCTCAAAAAATATTCACATCGGGGAGGTGTCACCAACACACATCACGTTAGCATGTAAACACAATATACGTATGCAAGTTACCATAATCATCATTAAACAGCATACTCTAATATTGTCTTTAAAAATGGATGTACAAATCTGATAGGAAAATTTAAATAGTACATTCTTTGACATGTAATGACATAAGTACATAGTAAAGTTAAACTACATGACGATCCAGGACATATGCTCTGGTATTCCGAGGGTAAGTACACAATCTAGAACTCGTCATGCTTGATACTAGTAAGGTAAGTCCTCAGCTCAACAATGACATTCTGAGAAAGTACACGCAATATAATGCTAATTAATAACTAATATGCTTCATAAGGTACAATACATTATTAATAATTGTGGCTGTTTAGTAAACTAACGGCCCTTATATTAACTACTCAGTCCTCCTCTATCATCTTAAAAAACGAACAGAAGAAGATGACAACAAAGCACGATAGTGTGTACATATAAAGTAAGTACAGATGTGCTAATCTATTGTAGAAATATAGGTGTGTTATGACTCTGTAATATATGGAAATATAGGACAGAAGTATTAGTTGGAGTCATGTGGGCATCTAGACAAAATGTCAGCCATCACATTATCCGCACCACGGATGGCTCGTACCGTGAAGTGAAAAGGTTGAAGAGCTATAGCATATCGAGTGGATCTCGAACTCTTCAAATTCTTAGTCTGAATAGCTGTAAGAGCTTTCTGATCAGTCTCTAGAATGAAATGTGCGCCCAGGAGGAATCTTTGTAGCTTTAGAATTGACCAAACCATCGCTAACAACTCACGGTCTAAAACCGAGTAGTTCCTCTCTGCCGCATTTAGTTTTCTAGAAATGTACATAACAGGATGCAGAGTATTTGTATATTCTTGCATCAGTGCTGCTCCAATCCCAGTGGATGAAGCATCACTCCGAAGAACAAAAGTCCTATCAAGAGTAGGTAATCTTAAGATGGGAGGAGAAGAAAATATATTCTTGATTTGGTCTAGTGAAGATTGGCATTCTTCAGACCAACGGACCAGATTAGGCGAACCTTTCTTCAACAATGTTGAGAGAGGTGCCATGATCGAAGATAAATTTGGAATAAATCTCCCATAAAATTGAATTAACCCTAAGAGACTCCTAACTTGTTTCTTCGTTTTAGGAACAGAGATGTTCAGTATTTTGGAAGTATTGTGGTCTTCTGTCTTCAAGAGACCATGACCAACACGATGACCCAGGAAAGAGATTTCACCAAAACCAACAAAAGCTTTAGAAGGTTTCGCTGTCAAATTATTCTCACGTAGAGTGGACAGTAAGTCATATAACCCTAAATAGTGATCTTCCCAGGTATCACTGAAGAGACAGATGTCATCTAAGTATGCGATGACATCCGAACGATGTGACAGAATTCGACGCATCATGCGAACGAAAGTGGCAGGGGCGTTCATGAGACCAAAGGCATAACATTCCATTGAAATAGACCCCTAGGTGTAGAAAAAGCAGTAAGAGGTTTGGCATGCTCTGCTAAAGGCACTTGCCAATAACCTTTAGACAAGTCAAGTTTAGTGAAGAATCTAGAATTAGAAAGTCTAATCAGTAGATCTTCTAACAAAGGCATCGGTTCAGCATCGAACTTTGTGACCTGATTCAATTTGCGATAATCAACACAAATTCGTATGTTCTTATCCTTCTTCCGGACAATAACCATGGAAGAAGAATATGGTGAAGTCGATGGTTCAATTATATTTAATTGAATCATTTCATCCAATTCCTTTTCCACTTGCGACTGAAAGTGTATAGGAATAGGATAAGGCCTAACCCTAATTGGATTATTGTCGGTAAGAATTATGTCATGTTCTATGACATCTGTGTGTCCAGGAATGTCAGTGAGAACATCCTGAAATGTTTGTAACATCGACGAGACTTGTCGATGTTCGTCACCAGAAAGATTAGGAGAAACAGAAACGTTTTTCCAAGATTCCGTAGAACGTAATGGAACCACTGGAAGGGGAAGATTAACATCAGAAAAGGTAGATTCCTCATCCTGTATGACAGACAGGGATGAATAATGACCGTGAGGTGCAGGAGCATCATCCGTTGCCTGGAAAATAGGCAGCAAATAGTCCGGACGTTCGTGAAATTCCGAAAGCATGTTTATGTGGAAAGTTTTATGCTTTCCATCAATATCGACCACATAGTCAACATCGGAAATCCGAGAGACTATTGCATACGGACCTTTCCATGCAATAAGAAGTCTATTTTCCCTACTGGGGAGTAGGACGAATGCTTTGTCACCTGGACAAAGTTGTCGTAGACATCTATTCTTGTTAGCAAACTGTCTTGCCTTCTCTTTAGCAATTTCTGATGAAGCAGTTGCTAGCTTACATGCCTCAATGATCTTTTGTCTAAGAGCAATGACATACTCATATGAGGATTGAGTTTCATCGCTAATATCATCGGCAGTGATGAGATCGTGTAATAAAGACATAGGGCCGCGTGGACGCGCGCCAAAGACAAGTTCGAAGGGAGAAAATCCTGTGTGTTCATTAGGGACTTCTCTATAGGCAAAGAGAGCCGCGGGTAAAACCCTGTCCCAATCTTGAGGATGATCTTCAGTTATCTTACCAAGCAAAGTCTTGAGCGTTCTATTCAGACGCTCAACTAACCCATTAGACATAGGATGGTAGATACTACTGAGAGATCGTTCAATATGTAAGGTAGACATTACCTGTGACATAGTGTCAGATATGAGTTGAGTGCCATGGTCTGACAATATTTCTCTGGGGAACCCCAAGCGAGAAAATATCAACCAAAGAGCATCTGCGATATCTGTAGTAGATATGCTCTTAAGAGGAATAGCCTCTGGCCAACGTGTGCACATATCGACACATGTAAGGATAAACTGATGTCCTCTGGCCGACTTGACCTTAAAAGGGCCAATAATATCTATGGCCATTTTCTGAAACGGCCGAATAGGAATGTCAGCAGCCTGGATAGGCGCAGCATGTCGTGGTCCTCTAGATTTGACCTCCTGACATACCTTGCATGATCGGCAGTAAATACGAATGTCCTTATTGACAAAAGGCCAAAAGAAAGCCGCAAGGACTCTCGACCTCGTACGGGAAAAACCCATATGTCCAGCACATTGCGAGTCATGAGCATGTTGTAATATTTGCACTCTCATGCTCTTGGGAACAAGAATTTGCGAATGTGCCGACGTAGTCGAATCTTGTACCATACGTACAAGTACGCCGTTTCTCATTGCAATCCAAGATTTTCTATTTGTATCCTGATTCGGATCACCTTTCTTCGCAAGAACGAAGAATTTTTTTAAAGAAGGATCTTCTTCTTGCAATTTTATGAAAGAGTCACGAATGATTACTAAGTGACTATCTTGGCTATCAACTTCATTATCACTATTCAGTGAAGTTTCGGGTGTTTGTAGAGCTTGTGCTCTTGTAACTACTGCATTTGTAGCTTGCATGTTATTATCTTCCCAAGCAGCAATCTGCTGTGGGGTACACTCCCTAACTCCGTGAATACGACCAATAATAAGGTCCGCAATAGGATTAGGTAAGAGACAAGCATGCACATCTCCAGTAAAGAAAGGAGTGGCAATGCGAATTACAGCAGTAGGATATTTTTCTAGAGTGCCGCCAAATGTGACACATTTAATAACCCTTCCTGTAGCACAAGATGGATCTACAAGCGATTGTCTAACACCAATAGTGGTGCATCCGGAATCGAAAAGTAGTGAGACCGGAGTATCATTAACAAGACCCTTATGTAGAATTAAAGAACCCCTCCCGTCATGCGCAACAGCAGCAGGAAGAGCGGGAAGTGGGTGACCACAACTCAAAGTAGTTATGGTACCCGGTTCGAATAAAGTACTGCATTGGGGGCATTTGTTTGCTCTCTCAAAGTCAAAAGCAGAACCAGTGACAGCGTCAAAGTTTTTACTATCAACAACATGATTACAGGCTCCCTCAGTTTCCTGTTGTACAGCATTAGCCTGCTGATATCTCTTTTTTTTTGTGTTGAGATCTACCCCGACTATTATTACCTCTGAAGTTATCAGAGTTATTATTATCTCTGCAGTTATTATTGTCTCTATTGTAATTGTTATCCTGGTTCGAATTCCAGTTTCCACGATTACTATCATGTTCACATTGATGCGAACATCTATTTGTTTGGTTCTGAGGTCTTCGGCAGGAATAACCTCTATTACCATATCCTCTTTTGAAATGCTTATAATTATTAGGGTGATAGTAACAAGTACTATCAGGCTGTCTCCAATTCTTCGAAGAAGAATCACCATGAAATTGATTTCCATGATTTTGACAGAAATTACCGCTACTCTTTCTATCAAAATTTTGTTGGGATCTACGAGCAAAGTTTTGGCCATACGGAGCTGCCGAAGCAACTGGTAAACCTTCTTTCACCTTAGAGTTACCCATGGTTATGTGTGGGTGCGCAGTTACGTATTGGCAACAGAAATCTTCCATTTCTTTTATTGTTTTAGGTTTACGTTCATGAAGGAAAGCAAGGAAAGACTCATTGACAGACGACATGACTTTGTCTCTAAGTATTAAGTCCATAAGTCCTTCATAAGTTTTTTCCGTCTTAGATAGTTCAACCCATCGTGAGAAAGTAATGCGTATTCTTGCAATAAACTCGGAGAATTCAACTCCATTTTCAGGTAACATGTTTTTAAATTGTAGACGATAGCCGTCTTCGTTAAGCTGATATTTCTTTAACAAAGCGGCCCTGACAACCTCATAATTGTTCTTGTCAGGTTCATCCACCATATTTAATATACTTAGAGCTTTACCTGTCAGTATCCCTGATAACTGATAAACATATTTTGCTTTGTCTATGTTATGAGCTGTACATGCTTGTTCAAATCTGTCCAGATAGAACATTATGTCATCACTGGAAGGACTAAATGTTGGTAACTAATTCTTAAAAGTATCATTATTAGCCTTACCAGAAGATGAACCCTTGTTTGAATCATTACCATTACTCATGCTCGTCAATTTCAATTTTTCCAACTCTAAAGCTAAGACCTTTTCTTCATGTTCCATTTTTGCTTTCTCTTTCCTCTCATCAGACTCTCTCTGTAATCTTCTTTCCTCAGCCTGAGCCTCTTTTTGAAGTCTTTCATTTTCAGCTTCTTTTTCAAGTCTTTTATTTTCAGCCTCTTTTTCAAGTCTTTTATTTTCAGCCTCTTTTTCAAGTCTTTTATTCTCAGCCTCTTTTTCAAGTCTTTTATTTTCAGCCTCTAGCTGTAGCTGGAGTTTTCTCTCCTCAGCTTCTGATTCCCTTTTTTGTTTTTCCATTTCCATTTGGAATCTTTTTTCATCCACCTGCATCTGCAGTTTCTTTTGTTCAGCTTCCATTGCTTTATCATATCGAGCAGTTGCAAATTCTTCTAACTTATCACCAGTCTTCCCAAGCAATTTACCCTGCTCAATAAAGTGCTCAAATGTAGACATGTTGTCTAACATATGAGTCCAAAACCTGAAATAATTAACTAATTTATTTCAAACCTAAGTGTAACAAGTCTTAATTAAGCACTTGTATATTCACATCACATTATATTATCCCAGTCTCTGTGGGAAACAAGTCTCCAATCAAAGAACTTGTATATGAAATATCAGCACTCAATTCTTGATCATAAGTGCACTTCTCATTCAATAGTGCACGACACTATTCATCATTCATTTATCATCAGTGTAGTAGTAACAGTGCATTAGCATAGCCCATTAACTAATTACTATAACTGTAAACAATGACTATGTAAACACATGCAGAATGTAAACATTGAAAATGTAAACAATGCAAACAATGTAAACAATAACAATGTAAACAATAACAAAGATCAGCAACAATACAAAAACGTTCGCAGAAATCAACTAAAAATAAAGCAGAAATTAATGAAATATCACAAAAAATGTGACGATATCTGCGCTATAATTAAACAAAATACATGACACCACAGTGTATAAACAAAAATGTTGTATGAAACTAAATTATAGACAAGAGTAGGCTAACAAATACAAACAAATCAAAACAAAACTAAAGAATGCGAAATAATAACGAAAACAATATTAAAACATGTCATCACAGCTAACATAAATAGCAACAGAAGTCGCTTAGCAAATTCCAGTATCGGAAATTTGCAAACCCTACAGAAAACGCTCACAATAGACGACCTCTATGACGTGGCATAATCTAACGGAGACACCACCCAACCGAGAACCCGCTGAAATATAAACATATAAATATACAAATAACATATAGACATATAACATATAGAATGAGATGATACACAGAAGACTCAGCAGAAGTATAAGGGCACAGTTTACATACAAACAGGCCACTTAACTTATAGGCTTCCAATCGTAGAACAGCAGAAAAAACGGATGTCAATCAACGTCCTAAAGAGCGAAGCTCCAACGATGATGGCACATCTGAACTGCTTCCACTGCTAACACGATGGTACAAGAGCTTCTGAAATACTGTGTGTTGAGTTGTTTCGGCACTTGACCTTCTAATCCAAAAGTAAGTTGATGGAAATCGGTACTTGGCCTTCTTCAGAAAACAACCCGTTTCAACCGGCACTTGACCTTCACAAAAATGACAGCACTGGAACCTTGACAGCAGCAACTTGCTTGACTTGCGTAAAAGATAACAGCAGTCCGAGTTATCCGGCAACATGTAACAACGCCGGGTACTGTCAAATTCTTGTTTCCGTCAAAAAGTTGAAATTTTGACTTTTACCGGGCAACGCCGAGTACTTTGAAAATTTTGAAGATGTTGACTGTATTGAAGAATGTTAATTTCTTGAAGGATGCTGATGAATTCTTGTTGAAAATGAAGTGGGTAAGGGACCCCGTGTTTGCTGGTACCAGAATCAAACCAGCTTATGGCCACCAAATGATGCGTGATGCCATATGATGATGGATGGTATCCGCATGTCTGGTTTTGTGTAGTGTGCAGATGTGTTCAGTCAAACAATGTTCATACAAAAATAAGAGGGCAATCCACATAGGACGTCAGTAAACTCACGACGTATAAAGTCAATGATTCTTGTAACAGCCGTTGACGTTTTTCTTCATTATTTATTGTGGACGCCACAGTGACAAAATGGTTACGCGAATATGTAGGCACATCAAACAGTCATTATCACAGCAACATTCAATACAGCAATAGACGGTAGACAGCATTACAATGATGAGTCAGATGCATGTTATATTTCATAGTGCTGTAAATGTAGTCAGGTGAAAAACTCTATCCTTTTCTATAACAGCCAGGAGATAACCAGATGTATGAGATCAGTTCACTCTCCTTAGTCTGACTTCAGCAAGACAGACACGTCTGCCGAAGTATAAATAATGTCCTCAAAAATATCCTCTAGATAATAAAGGTTTTCCAAACCTAGTTCATTTAACAAAGTAGCAAGTAATGGTCCTTGGGACATGCATCAACCGATGCAGTACAATACAGCGACATGTGAGCTGGGAAAACATCTCGTGACGACGACTTTCGAAGACAGGCTATGAATCGAAATCGCTCACGACCCAAAATCGATAGAGTTAATGAAAAGTCAATTTACCTTGCCTTCAGGAAATACACAGAAATATCACGCCTCCCGACATGTGGGAAACACTAGAGGTATTATCTCGAATAAACGAAATATCCATTAAGAGGACTACACATCCCTGACAGAACAAAAAATAGCGGAGATCCCCTCTTCAACGAGGCATCTCTTTCGCCATTCAAATCGCTCACTCCACTAGTGGTGGGCGGAAACCGATCGACCAAAAACAAGACCAGTCATGCGCAGTCCAGCGCAAAAAGACCAAAGCTCAAAACTTAACTGCATTCAATACCAACGCGGGAAGACAAATGCTTACCGAGAAAAGTGACTATAAATTTCAAGCAGTTGTTGCCCTTGCGTTATAAAATAGATATTGTAATAAAACGATGTTGCGAGAATTTATCACGCAACAGGGGGAATGCTCACATTTAAATAATTCCGCTAGGAGAAATCCCGTACAATTAATACAGTACACCTTAATACTAGGCTGAACTAATTATAAGGGTAAAAAGATTAAATCTCCTTTTTCATTAAAAAAACTGCTTGGCTGGCCAGCACACAGTCACACACACACAGACTTACCAAATGGGGAATTCAGGCACTTCATAAGAAATACATAAAAAAACAGCACTTAACCTTGGCTTAGGTAAAAAGTATTTTCTTCCGTGTACAGCCCCCGATTAGCGGGTTGTTGAAGTTAACAAAGTGTCCCGAAATCGCTGGACGTTGAAGTTTAACGGTACTGTTTGTTTATTAGATAAAGTTCCTAAAGAATGGCACAGGCACTTGGCTAGATGTGAGGAATGGTGTGGTGTCTAAGATTGGCACAGCTGGAGGAGAGAACTTGCTTTTGCAGTAATGTCACAAACTACAAAAACACTGAGGTAAGTTCTTCAGGGGGTTGGTAAAATCCAATGATTATGCTTGACAGACAGTGTCAGGGAAATCTATGTTCTTCTTCACGAATAGAGCAGTGAGTAAAATATTGCTACTGTTGACTGTTCTTCTTCCAGTTTGATAATTATAAAAAAACGACTTTATGAATTGGGATTTTAAAATAGTCTTTGGGTTTGCTTTGTTTCTGTATACTTCAGATAGCTTGTCAGGATCGCCACAAAGATTAAATTTCAAATATGTTCATAAGTCACTGGAGTAATCGAACTGAGTCGGCAAGACTCTAGATATATATTATTGCTGCGAAATGGCTGCTTAAATGATGTTTCATTGCTGCTTAATTGCTGCTTAAATGATGTTTCATTGCTGCTTAATTGCTGCTTAATTGCTGCTTAATTGCTGCTTAATTGTTGGGATGCGAGGTTCAAAAGATCATTCTGGATGCAATAGAAAAACATGAAATACAATAAAATCATATTAAAATCTAACGCGCGATACATTTACAGTTTACCTATTTTCTGCACTCGCATCTACAATTAATAAAGCAAGAGAGAAAAAAAACTCCCCGTGAGGTTAATAGTTGAAAGCACATCTATTTATACAGAACTAAACTGTATTAAAGTTATAATTCCCTTAAGCGGCTATTGTATTAGGAAATAAACTTATAGATGTAACATTTAGTTGGCACTAGAACTTTGAAGATGGGCTTATTTAATAAGGTTAAATTTACACCACAATCCAGTGAACTAAATATGAAATAACTAGACCACTGATCACTCGAAGCTAATGTATAAATTACCGTCTGCACAGAGAAAGAATTTCACTCCAATAGCCAACAATTTAGATGAAATCTAGCAGGAATTTTTTTAACTATTTGCTAGTGAATCTTAGAATTCTGTCAGAACGAATGATACGTTGCCCTTTTCAGATTCTGTATTTATCTATTAGAAAGGCAAGATAAATGGTACATGTGAAAATTTCGCGCCTCTTCAGTTCCCAGGGGAAGTCGAAGTTATTTAGCCGCCATGCTAACCACGATGGCCCAACTGGCTTCCGATCTACGTTCGTTTCAGGCTGCTCGCACGAGCATATGAAATTCCGGCGAGACTAGCCTCGTTCGCGGTGAGTTTCCTGATTCCTCAGATCGTATCCGCTACGCTGAGCGTTCCGTCTTTCGGGCAAGTCTGCCGGTGGCCACAGAAGTGCGAAGTCTGCATGAAGCTTTCTTCTGACCGCTCGTGTCCGTCTTGCGAACGGTTCAGTGTTCGTACGGAGATGCTAAACTTCTGCTTCTCTGTTCTGGTGATCTTCTTGACTGCTTTGATCCTAGCCGCTACTCTTCGTTGATGAAAAGTTACAACAATACTGATGTTCATGGATTCTAATGTTATGAAAAGCTAAAGTCCCTTTAATCATCCATCAAATCAGGGAAAATTCACTTGACAAACTAGACGTACGTCACAATCGTCCCCACTTTTAGACATGAAACCATTTTTCATGTTTCCTTCTTGACAATGGAGGTGACCTGATTGGTGACTTTAGGATGAGTGGTATCTTCAGTTTGCTCTTCTTCCTCTGTAGACCAGTTTCTACTCAAGAAGTCAGCTCCGACATTCTGTTTTCCTGGAATATATTCCACTTTGAGGGAATAAACGCTTAATAATAATGCCCAGCGCATAATCCTTGCGTTGAATTCCTTATTGGCACCAAGGAAAGCTAATGGAGCGTGGTCGGTTTGTACTGTGAAAGAAGTACCATACAGAAACTCATGATGGCGTCTGATGCCATGAATCAGAGCGAGACATTCTCTTTCAACGACACTGTAGTTGGGTTCAGCCTTGTTCAGTTTCCGACTGCCGTAAGCTATTGGGAATAGCATATTCGGGTCACTGTCCTCGGCTTGCAACAATGTTGACCCGATGCCCTGACCTGACGCGTCAACTCTCAGTACGAAAGGCTTCTTAAGGTCAGGTAACCTTAGGATGGGGTATGCCGACAACTGTCCTTTCAAAGTGCTGTATGCATGTTCGCACTTTTGATCCCACATGACCTTATCAGGACAACCTTTCTTGGTGAGGTCAGTCAGAGGTGCCATAAGTCCGTTGAAGTTCTCGATGTATTTCTGATAATATGCACATAGTGATAGGAAGGAACGCACGTCTTTCTTCGTTCTGGGCCTTTTGGCTGCAGCTATTTTCTCCACGTTCTTCTGAACAGGCCAACTACAGCCGTGGGAAATAGTATGCCCCAAGAAGTCTAGCTTTTCGAACCCGATGAGACATTTGCTAGGTCTGGCTGTGAGACCAGTTTCCTGTAGTCTCCTGAGGAGCATAGCAACCGTAGCAATATGTTCGTCGTAGGTTTCCGATGCAATTAATATGTCATCCGTGAAATTATGGATGTGGAGACTTTGCAAAGGTTCTAACAGCTTCCTCATCATTCTGGTGAACACTCCTGGTGCGTTATGCAATCCGAACGGCATCACATTAAATATGTAATGTCCTTCACTAGTGCTGAAAGCTAGCAAAGGTTTAACTTCCTCCTTGACTGGTATTTGATAATAACCTTTACTGAGGTCAATCTTGGAGAAAATCGTTGCCTTGCTGAGCTTGGTGAACAACTCAGAAACAGTTTGGAGAGGTTCGGGCTGGAATTCCGTAACAGCGTTTAGCAGCCGGTAATCTATACACAGCCGAACTTCCTTATTGGGCTTCTGCAACAGCACTACACTAGAACTGTAAGGAGATGTAGACTCACTGATAATTCCTGCCTGACGCAGCTTGTCTATTTCTCCGCGAAGTGCATCAGCTTTAGCGTACGGGATGGGGTAAACTCTGGTTCAAACAGGGGTCTCATTTGTTAGTTTCATATCAAATTCGATGAGATTTGTTCGACCAGGTACATCCGTTAAGACTGCACTGTACCGTTTTAGTAGCGCCCTGGTTTCTGTTTGTTGTTCTGGTAAGAGATTGTCGCCGAACTTGACATCTTTAAAGGATTCTGTGGGTTGCAGTGGATACTCCATGCAACCATCATCATCTTCCTCGTCTTCCGTTGCTATGGCGACAGCCAGGAGATGCTCGGAGGGTGGCACCGGTCTTTCCAAATATTTCTTTAGCAGATTTATGTGGAAGACCTTCTCCTTTCCTTTGATGGAGATCTTGTAATTGGTACGTGAGATCTTTTTAAGGACGGTAAACGGCCCTTGCCATCCGATGCGAAGTTTATTGCTTCCGGTTGGAAGTAGCAACAAAACTTTCTCCCCTGGTTGTAGTTCTCTCTCTTTTGCAGCTTTATTGTATCTTTTAGCATGTTTAGCGCGGGCTTTCGTAAGGTTGGTAGTAGCTAGATCCCATCCTAGCTTTAGCCTTTCCTTGAGCTCAGATACATACTTGCTTGCAGAGACGACTGTCTCGTCAGCCTTTTGGTCTGTCAGGGACCGAAGTAAGGCTTCTAGTGGCCCCTTAATAGGTCTGCCAAATAAAAGTGTAGCTGG
Source organism: Oreohelix idahoensis (assembly GCA_024509875.1). NCBI lineage: Eukaryota > Metazoa > Mollusca > Gastropoda > Stylommatophora > Oreohelicidae > Oreohelix > Oreohelix idahoensis. Next base: position 814,729 of record JAMPIV010022926.1, read on the forward strand.
CGCGAATCCCGTAGACGCTTGGGGAACCTCTCGGTAGGCGAATAAGGCAGCCGATATATATTGGTCCCAGTCTTCCGGTTTCTCCTGACCCAGCTTACGTAACATGGTGGTGAGGGTGCCGTTAAAATGTTCCACGAGCCCATTTCCGGCCGGATGGTAGAGACTTGTGTGGATATGTTTGGCCCTCAAGATCTTAAAGATCTCCTCCATTAACAGGTTACGGAATTGGGATCCATTGTCCGTCAAAACTTGTTGAGGGAATCCCAACCGTGTAAAAATTTGCACGAGGGCTTCTGCGACATGCTTGGAATCTGTGCATGTTAGCGGTATAGCTTCGGCCCACATTGTGCAAGTGTCGACTAAAGTCAGGATGAACCTGTGCTTTCTTTTGGTCCTTTCCAGGGGTACAATGATGTCGACAGCAACCCGTTCAAATGGAGTACCCACTATTGGCATTTGCCCCATAGGTGCTGGGGGTGTCAAGTGCTTGGGTGCTACCCGTTGGCACTGGGCGCAGGATTTCACGTACCTGATAATGTCAGAGTTCATTCCTGGCCACCAATAGTGGTTTTTTTATTCGCTGAATAGTGGCGTTTTGTCCCATATGTCCGCTAAAGGGAAGAGAGTGCCCCATTTCTAAGATCTGGCTTCTGTACTGCGTCGGTACTAGGAGCTGGTTATTCCCCGTGTCCGGGTTGCCCGTTTTGGCCGATACAATACGCCGTCCTTAGAAAAGATGTCTCCGTTGTGTCTGGGGTCCTTAGCCATGGGAAGTTTTCTAAAGCAGGGCTCCAGAGTAGGGTCCTTTTGTTGCGCCTCCTTCAGTTCGTTCGGCAACAAATTTGGCGCAGGCTCCCTCTCCTTCTTGGCTTGCCCTCTTGTGGTTACCGCTGCCACAATCGGCTCCTTTGGTCTCCCAATAAACACATATCTACATCCCAGGATAACTGGGTAGATAGGATCATCCATAATTTCCGCTTTAATAACTCCTCTGACAAAGTCAGAGTGTATTTCTACCAGTGCGATAGGAAGCGTCCTGGGTGCATCACTCCTGAAAACTCCACTAAGTTTGACGGTTTCCTCTGTCTCCTGACCTGGTTTGACTAGGTGTCTGGCGACAATACAACTAAAGCTTAGTCCAGTGTCAAAGAGACAAGTAGTTGAGGTACCATTCAAAATTACAGTTCCTCGAGTTGAGGGTCGGTCCCCCTCAGGTTTAGAATCACTGACATTGACTCTACCTTTCGAGGCTGTATGCAAACATCCGACGCGGTTTGAACCGGTTTGTTTGCCCTGATCAGACGTTCCTGGTGTAGGGGTCTTCCTTTTTCCTTGACCTTGGTGGCCGCGCTGCCACGTAGGCTTGGTGGGTTGATCAGAATTGTTGTTGGGGGGTATCGGGTTTTGTAGAATTTCGATTTTTCCTGGGGAGGTCTCTGGGTATTATTTTCTCGTTGGTTATAGTTCTGAGAGGAATTAGAGGAATAGGATGACTGCTCTAGATTTTGTTTACGAGATGGCTCATCTGTGGGTTTGCGTTTAGTGCTGGGAAGTTCGGCCATTGCATTGGTATAGCGTTCTGCCTTATTGAGTATGTCCTCAAGCCTGACTGCGCCCTGTTCAGCCAAAAATCTACGGGTTTCGTTTGACAAAGTTGACTTTATCTGTTCCACAAGAACAAGTTCAAGTAGTCCCTCATATGTAAGAGGTAGGTCAGATAATTCGATGCACTTTGTCAAATAGCCCGTGAGACGTGAAGAGAAATGCGGGAATGTTTCCGTGCTCTCTTTCCGGCTGTTTCTGAACATTTGCAGAAATTTTCGGGCGGTCATCTCAAACCGTTCTAGCAAGGCCTTCTTTAGCATGTCGTAATCATGTTGGTTCGGTCCCAGCTTTGTGTATACGTCATAAGCATTAGCTTTTAGTGACGTTGAGAGCTTAAGTGCCCAGCGGGAACTCTCTAATCCATACAGATTTGCGAGCCTTTCGAATTTTTCTAGGTAGCTGTCAATTTTTTCATTGGGGCTAGGAAAAGATTCTAAAGCAAAAGACATCGCCGTTAATTGAGCAGACTGAGTGCTGGAGAGATCCATTGACTGGGACTGGGGCGAAGACGGCTCTCCGTTATTCGAAGTAGAGGCGCCTCGACTCTCTAAAGCCTTAAGCGCCAGTTCATGTTGTCTTTCCCGCTCCCTTTCTCTCTCTCTGCGGGCTTCCATTTCTGCCTCAATTTTCTTGTTTTCTGCCTCAATTTTCTTCTGCTCCAATAAACGCTCCTCCGCTTCTTTCTTTTCTGCTCTATCTTGAGCATCTTTCCTCTCTGCTCTCTCTTGTGCTTCCTTCCTTTCCGCGTCATACCTTTCAAGTTCCTGGTTGACAAACAAGTTAGCGGCTTTTCCTTCTAAACCTGATTCTTTCGCCTCCAGCCTTAGGATGGATCTCATCTGAATCCTCTCTGACATGATTAAAGAACTGGATGCTACTACTATTAGAGAATAGCAAGAAAGAACAAGAAGGGGAAAAAACTCAAACTCGCTACGAGGAAAAAAAACACAAAGTATAAATTTACTTGTGTCACCTCCTACCTTTAGTGTGTTAACTTATCGCTGCTGTTTTCTGGCAATTAAGGCTCTAAACGCAAGCGACTAACGCCACTAAAATGGTAAGTTACACTGGAAAAAATTTTACTTTTACTAAAAGTAGAGAAAATTTTTTATTTAAACAATTAAATTAAAAAACATTTTTCCTGAAATTTTAATTCTCCACTACAAAAACTCCCCCTGAAGTCAATTATATGAGAAGAGACGATGTTAACTAGACTTAAAAAGTCAGAACAAGGCGTCTTTAGCTAAGCTCAACTCTTTTTAACTTCAAAAACCTTTAGTGACTGTAAAACCAATCACGCCATCCCAGCAATTATATAATAAAATTTCAATTTTCTCTGCCAGAGAATACAAAGGTGACAAATATTTTAATCACTAACTTCTTGCTCCTGTGGAAAGAACAAACCTGTAATACTTATTGTGTGGTCGGCCCAAAATACTAAAAGGCTTTGTCTAGGGGAAGTAATTAATTTTTTTTTTTTATTATACCCTACTTCACAAAGACAATCAACCACACTCTATTTAAACTAGGCTCAGAATCCGGGACGAGCTAACCATTTATTTGTCGTAATTTTTATCTGAGAGAGTTCTGATGGATATTGGTCCTTTAGAGTGTAGAATGATAGTGATGGCTCTGTGAGAATAAGGATTTAGGAAAGTGAGGTAGTAGATTCACAAGGGCTGGGGAAGAGTAAGGACAGTCTCTTATTACGACAATATTTGTCTCTCAAAAACTACTCCTACCACTCTTCTGAATAAACAGTTGTTTGTCAGTTCCAGTCGCTCATGCGCACACACACCGATTTGGTGATTCTGACGCACAACGTACATGAATACACTACGATAACAAAATATGGGAAATGTTTGGGTTTTGGGCCAGCCGACACCAATGCTAATAAAGTTTTTAATACTTTTATTATCATAAAATCAAGTTACAAGTAAGTATCAATGTACAGTCAGAAATCATGGGTTACAAAACACAAAATAACAGGGGGGAGGGTTTCTGAGGAGAAATATCCAATGCATCTTTTCCCGCTTGTATTTACTAACAGAAAAGACCGGGTCCCAAAGACGAGAAGGGGGGGGGGGTGATGATGATGATCAGAGATAGGCAATTTAACCCAATGGTAAATTTATTACTCTGAGTCAAGGGGGTTATAGTAATAGGGGGTAAAGGTAAAGCTAGGGGTCATCAAATGTTTTCCTTTGATCAACCAATTTTCCCGGGAGGGGGGAATGCTCACATTTAAATAATCCCGCTAGGAGAAATCCCGTACAATTAATACAGTACACCTTAATACTAGGTTGAACTAATTATAAGGGTAAAAAGATTAAATCTCCTTTTTCATTAAATAAAACGCTTGGCTGGCCAGCACACAGACTTACCAAATGGTGAATTCTGGCACTTAATAGGAAATACATTTAAAAAACAGCACTTAACCTTGGCTTAGGTAAAAAGTATTTTCTTCCGTGTACAGCCCCCGATTAGTGGGTTGTTGAAGTTAACAAAGTGTCCCGAAATCGCTGGACGGTGAAGTTTAACGGTACTGTTTGTTTATTAGATAAAGTTCCTAAAGAATGGCACAGGCACTTGGCTAGATGTGAGGAATGGTGTGGTGTCTAAGATTGGCACAGCTGGTGGAGAGAACTTGCTTTTGCAGTAATGTCACAAACTACAAAAACACTGAGGTAAGTTCTTCAGGGGATTGGTAAAATCCAATGATTATGCTTGACAGACAGTGTCAGGGAAATCTATGTTCTTCTTCACGAATAGAGCAGTGAGTAAAATATTGCTACTGTTGACTGTTCTTCTTCCAGTTTGATAATTATAAAAAACGACTTTATGAATTGGGATTTTAAAATAGTCTTTGGGTTTGCTTTGTTTCTGTATACTTCAGATAGCTTGTCAGGATCGCCACAAAGATTAAATTTCAAATATGTTCATAAGTCACTGGAGTAATCGAACTGAGTCGGCAAGACTCTAGATATATATTATTGCTGCGAAATGGCTGCTTAAATGATGTTTCATTGCTGCTTAATTGCTGCTTAAATGATGTTTCATTGCTGCTTAATTGCTGCTTAAATGATGTTTCATTGCTGCTTAATTGCTGCTTAATTGCTGCTTAATTGCTGGGATGCGAGGTTCAAAAGATCATTCTGGATGCAATAGAAAAACATGAAATACAATAAAATCATATTAAAATCTAACGCGCGATACATTTACAGTTTACCTATTTTCTGCACTCGCATCTACAATTAATAAAGCAAGAGAGAAAAAAAAAACTCCCCGTGAGGTTAATAGTTGAAAGCACATCTATTTATACAGAACTAAACTGTATTAAAGTTATAATTCCCTTAAGCGGCTATTGTATTAGGAAATAAACTTATAGATGTAACATTTAGTTGGCACTAGAACTTTGAAGATGGGCTTATTTAATAAGGTTAAATTTACACCACAATCCAGTGAACTAAATATGAAATAACCAGACCACTGATCACTCGAAGCTAATGTATAAATTACCGTCTGCACAGAGAAAGAATTTCACTCCAGTAGCAAACAATTTAGATTAAATCTAGCAGGAATTTTTTTAACTATTTGCTAGTGAATCTTAGAATTCTGTCAGAACGAATGATACGTTGCCCTTTTCAGATTCTGTATTTATCTATTAGAAAGGCAAGATAAATGGTACATGTAAAAATTTCGCGCCTCTTCAGTTCCCAGGGGAAGTCGAAGTTATTTAGCCGCCATGCTAACCACGATGGCCCAACTGGCTTCCGATCTACGTTCGTTTCAGGCTGCTCGCACGAGCATGTGAAGTTCCGGCGAGACTAGCCTCGTTCGCGGTGAGTTTCCTGATTCCTCAGATCGTATCCGCTACGCTGAGCGTTCCGTCTTTCGGGCAAGTCTGCCGGTGGCCACAGAAGTGCGAAGTCTGCATGAAGCTTTCTTCTGACCGCTCGTGTCCGTCTTGCGAACGGTTCAGTGTTCGTACGGAGATGCTAAACTTCTGCTTCTCTGTTCTGGTGATCTTCTTGACTGCTTTGATCATAGCCGCTACTCTTTGTTGATGAAAAGTTACAACAATACTGATGTTCAGGGATTCTAATGTTATGAAAAGCTAAAGTCCCTTTAATCATCCATCAAATCAGGGAAAATTCACTTGACAAACTAGACATACGTCACAGTATCCTTTTCCTTTCTTTGGTTTTTTTTTTTGGGTCTTCCTCTACCTATCGTACCCTGAGGCGTCCAGAACAAGAACTAACTTGTAATGCTATCAACAGGTTTCATCAGTGTTGATATTCGTTCAAGAGTTTTATTACCTGAAATGTTTACAGTAGGATTTTAGGCTTAATAATAAATAGCGATTTGGACTTTGTTTTAAATTAAATCTTGAGATTCTACTGCTTAAACAAAATTAATTCCTTTCTATAAAATGATATAGGTGTACATAGGGCGATGTGAGCGATGCGGCCGCACCTGTGCTATCTTCAGGGGGGAGCCGAAGTAAAATGAATTAATCAGTGCGGAAAATATAACGTGATCTAATTCTATAGTATACAATTTATCCTCATAAATGAACAATACAGTAAGCACCTGTGGGTGGGGACGTCAAAACGAGACCTCGCACCATCTTGAAAAATGTCTAGAGCCGGCTCTGTTGGTATCAAACACAATCAACTGGCATTTATGTATTTTAAGATTCGCTGAAACGACAACCAAAAAGCTACAGATGTTCATAAATAGATGCTTGCGTAGAATAGAAGGATTGAAGTGATATGACAAGATGATTAATGTGGAACTGATGACAAGATCATTAATGTGGAACTGATGACAAGATCATTAATGTGGAACTGATGACAAGATAAGTAATGTGGAACTGATGACAAGAACCAGATACGTGCTAGTGGAACAGGAGATGAGAAGACGACAGGGGCGATGGATATGACACCCACTGAGGAAACCTCTTGATAGCATTACAAGGCAGTCTTTGTTCTAAAATTCGCAGGGTAAGAGGACACGGAGAAGAGAATTAGCGACAGACATGAAACGTACGAGAAAGAGCTTTACCTGATGCCACTGGACAGAAAGACTTGACATACGATTGTTGAAGGCCCGTGTTTCTGGGGGCGGCTGAAGGGTGATGATAAAATGTAAGTTGTGACTTGTCAAAAATATAACCGAAATATTCAAATGTCAAGCAGGTTATTTTAACTTGATACCACAACGAACTCTGTTCAGATAAGCACAACGTTTCATCAAGTTATCAAACATTGCCTAAGTACTCAAACGTCTAGCAGATTATTACATAACTTGATACCACAAAGAACTCTGTTCAGATAAGCGCAACGTTTCATCACGTTATTATATTTGAAAACAGTTTCAACAGCGCGAATGTAGTTGTTTTATTTTGTTTACATTTATTTTGGGACAAACCATTTTCTCCTAATCCATCATTTGATTCAGTTTGTGCTCATGCGTCACAACAGTAATTACGGGAATTTCCTGTATTTGTTTTACCCATCCAAGTAATTATTTTCAGGTACAAAGAATAAAAGCGGCAGCATTACTATCACGTGATACAATACACTGAAAAGAGCGTGAGTGTTTAATCACTTTTTTCTTTTAAATGTAGAGCAGGAAGCAAATGAAATAGTAAACAAAACAGGAGTTGGGTCGGTTGGTGTATACTCATATTTCATTTATAAATTCATTACCGTTCAGCTGCACGAGGAGAATAGGCCTTCAACAAACTTATTCCAAGTCCTCCTGTGGCGTGCCATTAGCTCAAGTCATTTCTATGTTTTCCTCATTCCGTTCATGTCTGTGTCACGCTGGATTTGCTTCATGATCCTCCTTACCAGATGAGATTCTTCTGTCTTGGATGTTTGAGCTGAATTGTTGTCTTTGGCAGATTTGTCCATATTGTTTGTTGAAGTCTGCGTGGCTTAACGTTTCTACATGATGGGGTTAGCCGGTCCCATGCTCAGTCCTCCTTCGTTTGTTACTACTGATGGCCGTGCTACTACTGATGGCCGTGTTACTACTGATGGCCGTGTTACTACTGATGGCCGTGTTACTCAAATTAACGGGTTTGGTGTGTCCTCCACGAGCTGGGCCTGCTGAGTTGGGGAAGTCGTCTAGGTTGCAAGAAAGTCCTAAACCCCGTATATATATATATTTTTATGTATATAGGAAACAAAACTGAGTTTGAAGCTTGTACAAGCTATCATGAATGTTGCATGAAGGTATTTTTTTTTAAAATCACCCTATCTGTGATCATCGCTGACATAACACTTGGTCATGTAGGCACCACATAATTGCCGATAAGAAACTGACCCATCTTGACTTTCAGTTGTTTGTAAATGTTCGATGTATCATGTCTGTGAATGTTATACATGAATGTCTATGTCTGTCTACTCCTGCACATTTGCCAGTTAATGAGCTAGAAGGAAAATCTTGTTATCCTATATAATGTTGTTATCATCATTTTCCTTTTCGTTCCCACTGGAGCATAAAGCCACAACTACAGCTAGTCACCTTGCGGGAAACTGTCGCATGTTCTTGTAGTGGTGATTTCTGTGGTAGTTTATATTAGATGACAAGGTTGCCGGCCACATTCACAACCTCATGATAGGAGCACTAGTCCATGTATGGGGGAGCAGTGGTATTATTCTTTCTTGGCCTCATAAAAGATCCCCGGGAACACACAGGGCAGTGGCGTCACTAGGGTTGGTGTCACCCAGTGCGGTAACTCATGGTGTCACCCCATGGACCTCCTCCCGTAACAGACCATACAGAATCCGTAGTAATGTTTTTTGTACTAATGTTACTCGTAAATCGTAATTCCCGTATATCACTGAATATAATGGCAATATGTTACTCGTAAATAATAAATTTCTGCTGAAACACTGCACAACAATTTTATAGACATTCATTTTGGTGTCACCCCCTCTGATGGTGTCACCCGGTGCGGTCCGCACCCCCCTAGTGACGCCACTGACACAGGGCATGATCTTGGCATGTCTGCTTACAAACCAGAATCTTTAACTCAAATGTCAAAGTCAATCCTATTTTATGGCTCTGAAACATGGAGAAAAATTAAAACAACAACCAAAAATAGCTACACACAAAGAAGTATGGACACGGCATAACAAGACCGCTAATGTGAAACAGTTGACAATTACCAGACAAATAGCAGACAAGTACCAGACAAATATCAGACAAGTACCGCGGTAAACTGGCTGAGAAACACTGGACCATAGTTATTACAACTAAAGGTAACACGGCTGATAAAGTGCAACCACTGCCAGAACATACAGAAAATCCTTTGTTAAGCTTTTGCCGCCCAAACAAAACAAAATCCGCTGTAAGCATATCGCCACGAGAACCAAACAAGGCACTACTAGTCTTGTGCAACCTGAACCATAAGAAACGTCTCTGTAACTCCTTTACCGCTACCGTTAACCACCATTCCTGCAGCAAATGGAATAGCAAAAGTGACAGTCTATGTAAAAATATTTTCATTTCCCGTTTTTGAACCCATTTTCTCCCTGACCCCAGTGAATGGAAGTTGTGTGTGTGTGAGTGTGTGCGCGCGTATGTTTATTTGAATGTGAGTATGTTTTGTCATTATATGGGTTAACAAAAATTCAAAGAATATTAGTTTTTCATGTGATAAGCTCCATCTGTATATTAGGCGAGATGCGGAAATCTTAATACATAAACAAACCAATAACGCGAGGAGATAATCAAATGGCTATGATCAAAAGTTCAAATCAGTATGAAAGATAACGTGCTATTTTAATGATCATCATCATCATCTCAGCCCGTAACCCGTCACGGGTCGTAGGGGTGCCATGGTGGTGATTCTGATCCAGCTATCAGATCAATATCATCAGCAAAACGTAGGTTACACAGAGGTCGGCCTCCAATCGATATGGTTGATTTATAATCGTAGAGAGCTGTCGTGAAACGAAGTGTAACCCACTACTTTGTTAATCACTATGTCGAGATACAGATTTGCTTCAACCAATCAACGATCAACGTTCACCAGTCTCTGAGACAGAATAAATTAACGGCCATCTTGTTCACGCAAGATGGCCGATGAAAACTGAATAAAATTAGGCTGTATGAGACCAGGTACAAAACCGGAGGAAACCAATCATTTTGCTCCACCAGGAACCAACCGAAAGCTTTCCTCAAGTAGTTACCTGACTATATAATCAAGCGGATTTTATGCTAACCACGCAATCCCGAACTTGACGCCAGAGCTGAAGAGGAAGAAGCTGTCACTTTGATTTACAACTTACCTGAGGGCATCGACCTGCAACCTACTTCGCTAAGTCGCGTCAAAACCTGGCCAGTTTAAAATCTTAGGAGGGTAAATATATTCACGATAACCGTTGGTATTTGTTGTGTGTCATTTATACTACCTATCAGGTTACTGATTGTATCTTGGGGAAATTAAGTATAATGATTGTATTTCCTATTATGATTGAATAGACGAAGACTAATAGGACTCATACTTCAACCTATTGTCTCCTATACTTCAATCTATTGTCTTCTATAACTCAATCTATTGTCTCAGATAAGACCAACTGCAAATATAACCAAAACAGTCCTTGTTAGGACTCAATCTATTGTCTCCTATAACTCAATCTATTGTCTTCTATAACTCAATCTATTGTCTCAGATAAGACCAACTCCAATATAACCAAAACAGTCCTTGTCAGGACTCAATCTATTGTCGCATCTAACTCCAATCTATTGTCTCCTATAACTCCAACCTGATATATCACCAAACAGTCCTCGTCGCATATACTCCTATCATAAGAACATAACAATATTGTTAGGTTATATGTTACCAGCTATTGTCAGAGAGGGCGTGGTATAGTATAGGGGGAAGGACATTGTTGTATCACACCTAGGTGTACATATTATTGGATTTATTCATGCATTGATTTATATTATGGGATGTATTCATGTATTAAATGTATTCATGTATTGAATCTATATTATTGAATGTATCCATGTATTAGTTTATCAGAAAGAATGCTTTGCAAGTAGACACCTGTCTTGTCTCGCTATTGCTAAATCATACTGAGCCATGTTGTCATTCATCCCACATGCATACATCGGAGACACGCTCATTTCACTCACACTAGAAATAGGTGGGCTTGAGGACAGAAATTAGCCCCTATTTTTGCTTTGTTACAGGTTTAATTGTGTCCTAAAAACCTGAGGTCGTATGTTCGAGTCAATCCCGCTGCCTGGAACTCCGCAGGAGCATAGAGGTTGACCAGACTCTACATCTTTGGTCCCCCTCAGTCTTGGGTGGGCTAAAGGAACGATACTCTGCCGGTGGTGTGAACCAAACAAAGAAGAACAGACTTAAGAGAGATGAGTACACATTAGTACCATTTCTGTCGGCATTGTGAGCATAGAACTGTCAATGAAGAAAACGTGAATTAGCGTAGCAAGAGACAATAATAAGATCATAGTGGATAAATTATACGAAAATAACAGCACAGCTGATATAATTTTTTTGTTCCTATAATTGGAAAACTTGTTGTAATATTTATTTACCTAACTATATAAATATAAATATTTGTAAATCTTATGTAAACTTACAAATTCATTACATTCCATTTTTTTCAACATTTACCCTTCAGCACAAGAGTAGATAGTGTATATACTAAATAAAAACTTAGGAAATTGTATTTGAAGACTTGTCAATTTTATCATTGTTAAGAAAAATCTGTTTCCTTGTTTTTTATTAATATCACAGTTAGTTACACAGCGGAGGTGGCGCTTTATGTCGGTCTCCTCTCTACTATTGTTTCGAGATCAGAGCATTCACAGCCGTAACTAATTTGTGATACCAGTAGTCCTCTCAGACACTGGGACTTCACCATTTTCTGCAGAAATTCTATTTCTGTAATTGTCAGTACTATACTGATACAAGAGCAAATAAAACCTCTCGCCACACTGGGGGCTCGTTCCTGGGATATATCTGTATATCTTGAGCCATACTTAGTCTATTCATCTATCTACACTCTATCTTGTGCCACCCATAGATAACATAAGAAACCAATTTTTGAAAAAAATTCTATAATAGGATTTTTTATTGTTTTCTTAGGAGGAGTACCATCTAGTACTCAGTAAATAGTTGATGCTCACAAAGTTGCACGGAAATTTTTTGTTCATTTAAATTAATTAAGTTTAATTACAATAATTGGGTTATAGTAAATATACATACCCTATCTAAGTAACGCCATGGCTGATCTAGTGAAGTTCAGGACTGCGATCATGCAGATGGGTAAGGAATTAAATATGACAGGTGATGCTCTTACTCAGTATGTCACAACAGAAGTGGACAAACACATGGATAGGGAAGAAAGAAAGTTGCAATTAGAGGCTGAAGAAAGGCGGTTGCAAGCAGAAGCCAAAAGACTGGAAGCTGAAAGAGAAGCCAAAAGACTGGAAGCTGAGAGAGAAGACAAAAGACTGGAAGCTCAGAGAGAAGACAAAAGACTGGAAATTGAAGCCAAGAAATGGGAGGCTGAAAATGAGGCAAAGAAAATTGAAGCTGAGGAAAGGAAATTACAAGCAGAGAGAGACCATCAGTTGAGATTAAAAGAGCTTGAAATTCAGGCAAAAACTGGCAATAATGGTGGTACCTCACCTCACTCAGAGAGTAGCTCCAGCCAGAGCACCTCAAGTGGGGCCATGAATTTTCATCTGGACCCATTTGTTGAGAAAGAAGATGCCATTGAGTCGTACCTGGATAGATACGAAAGACTAGCCACTACCTATGGCTTAGTGAAAGAAAAATGGAGTCTTAAACTATCTCAGGGATTGAGAGGTGTGGCCTACGATGTGTATTTGAAGCTCTCAAGAGATGACCAGGAAGATTATGACATCCTGAAGCAGGCACTGCTTGTGAGATATGAAAAGAACTCAGAATCATATAGAAAGAAATTCCGAACAGCTAAACTTTTTCCAGGAGAAAACTATCACCAATTCTCTGCTAGATTGGAAACCTATTTGGAAAAATGGAGTAGTTTAGGGAAGTGTCAGGATCTGAAAGAAATGATAATGATGGAGCAAGTGAAAGAGTCCATGCCTCAAGAAATGAGGAAGTTAATCATGGAACAAGGAGCAGAGAGATTGGGAGATATTGTAACTGTTGCTGAGAGATATCAAGCAGCTCAGGCAGAAGTATTAGGAAATAGGAAAAAGCAGGATGAAAACTTCCCATCATCACAAAACTATACCAAATATGAACAAAAAGACCATACCACAGGGAACAAACAAAGATTTGACCAAAAGGACAAAAACCCTCTAAGATCGGATAAGACACCTTACCGGAAGGAAGGAAAGTGGTGTAAAACTTGTCTAATGAGTAACCACAATACTGCAGACTGCAGAAGGAAGAACCCTCCTTATTACGCTGCGTGTCTCACAACAGGGAACAAGGGAAGGAATGAACTGGCAGTAAGTCAGGATGACTTCCATCATCCCCCTGTCTGTGAGGAAGTGACCGTGAATGGCACTCAAGTACTGTGTTTATATGACACAGGATTGGACTTTGATTCAGTTGTGTGCTCTTCTCTAGTGAGTCCTGACCAGATAACCACAGAAACAGTGGAAATCAGAGGATCGATCAAGGGAGCAAGAACCATGACACTACCCATAGCTCGAATCAACATAAGATCTCGCTATGTGGAAGGAGAAATCAAAGCAGCAGTGATGGACGACCCTATTTACCCTTTGATTTTGGGGTGTAGGTATGTTTTCCTGGGAGAACCTATAAAACCTGTAGTTATGGCAACAGTCCAGACCAGGGAAAGCTCCAGGAAAATGGAGGAGAATCCTATCAATACTCATCCAGAAGAGATGAAAAAGGCTCAGGCAGCAGATAGCACACTGAAGCCTTGTTTTGGCAAATTGCCTAAAGCACATAACCCTCCAGAGAAAAGAGACTTGTATATGAAGAATGGCCTACTATACAGAAAAGCTGGAACAGGACCTAAAGGGCATGGACAGCTTGTAGTGCCAAAATCTTACAGGGAGAAGGTTATGACGCTAGGACATGCTATACCCTTCAGTGGACATATGGGAATAGGGGCCACTGGACAAAGGATAGCCTGTCACTACTTTTGGCCAGGAATTACAGAGGACATAAAAAGATATGTAAGATCCTGTCCAGAATGCCAAAGAGTAGCTCCTAAGCATAGGACTGCACCAGCAACACTGGGAGAAATGCCTATTATGGGAACCCCTTTTGAACGTGTTGCAGTAGATATTGTTGGACCCCTCACTAGGACCAAGAAGAGAAATGCTTACATCTTAACCTTGGTTGATACTTGCTCTATGTGGGGAGAAGCAGTGGCCATGTCAGCTATAGATTCAAAGCACGTGGCAGAGGCCCTGTTGACAATATTTACCCGATTAGGTTTCCCGCATCAGATATTGACTGACAATGGGTCTCAGTTTAAGGGAAAGCTAACACAAGAAGTATTCAGGATATTTCAAGCCAGGCACTATCATTGTAGTCCCTACCATGCCCAAGGGAACGGTCAAGTAGAGCGGTTCAATGGTACACTAATTTCAATCCTTAGAAAGCTGGCGAGTGAAAAACCTGATACTTGGGATACCTACTTACCCGCTGCACTATTTGCATATAGGGAAGTACCCCACAAATCAACTGGATTGGCTCCAGCTACATTGTTGTTTGGAAGACCAATCAAAGGTCCACTGGAAGCATTGCAGCGGACATGGACTGATGAAAAGGCAGAGGAAACAGTGACTTCCGCATACCAGTACGTCAACGAGTTGACATCTCGCTTGAAAGCAGGTTGGAAACTGTCCAATGATAACTTAAGACAGGCCAGGAGGAAGCATGCTGCCTACTACAACAAAAAAGCAAAGGATAGGGAACTGGAGGTGGGTGAAAAGGTGTTATTACTGTTGCCAAGCAGCAATAATAAATTGCAGATTGGATGGCAGGGACCCTATGTCATACTGGAGAAACTATCCAGGACCAATTATAAGATTGACAAGAAAGGAAAGGAGAAGGTATACCATGTCAATCTTCTTAAAAAATACTATGACAAGGAATCATCAGAAGTGGCACATATCATGACCCTAGCCATAGCAACAGAAATGCACGGCGAACCACTTCACTCTATGGAGTATCCACTCACAACTACAGAGGATTATGTTCAAGTAAATATTAGTGAACATTTAACTCCAGAGCAGAAAAAGATGGTTCAGCAAGTGTTGGAAACCCATGCTGATGTGCTCACAGATAAGCCAGGTCGGACGAATCTGTTAGAGTACGACATGAAGGTTACCGACCCTACCCCAGTATGCATGAGAACATACCCTATACCCTATGCGAAAGCCCAAGCACTAAGGGAGGAAGTTGATTATCTGTTGAAGGAGAAAATTATCTCGAAGTCAGACTCTCCCTATAGCTCAAGTGTGGTGCTATTGAGAAAACCGAGTGGTGAACACAGGTTATGTATTGACTACCGGAAGCTTAATGCGATCACAGAATCTCAGGTGGACCCATTACCTGACACCAACCAGCTGTTCTCTACACTGAGTAAGGCTAGGTATTTATCGAAGGTAGATCTAAGCAAGGGATACTGCCAAATACCAGTGAAACCAGAAGTTAGGAAAATGCTGGCATTCAGTACATCAGACGGACACTACGAGTTTAATGTACTACCCTTTGGGCTGAAAAATGCTCCAAGTATCTTTTCAAGAATGATGAGGAAATTGTTGGAACCTCTACAAAATCCCCATATCACTAACTTTATGGATGACATTCTTGTTGCTACAAACACATTTGAAGAGCATATAGTAGCGCTCTCCATGTTGTTTGACAGACTGAGAGAAACTGGATTGACTGCACGTCCAACCAAGTGCTATATCGGTTGTAAGGAGTTGGAATTCTTAGGTCACACTATTTCTACAGGTCATATGTCTCCTGACCCAAAGAATATAGAGAAGCTAAAGAAGGCACCCAGACCTCAAACGAAGAAAGATGTGAGATCATTCGTGTCATTATGTGGGTTCTATCAGAAGTACATACCCCATTTTAACTCTCTGTGTGCACCATTAACTAACTTAACGAAGAAAGGACAGCCTGACAAAATCCAATGGAATGTTGATTGTGAAAAAACTTACACAGAGCTAAAAGCAAAACTCACCAGCAAACCCATCCTTACACTACCCGATATCACACAGGAATTTGTATTAAGAACGGACGCTAGCAGTATAGGTATTGGTGCAACTCTCTTGCAGAAATCAAAAGCCCAGCCGGAGGAACTTTTACCAGACGCCTACGCCAGTAGGAAGCTGAATGCAGCTGAGTTGAACTACTCGACCATAGAGAAGGAATGTTTAGCTCTAATTTGGTCCATCAACAAATTTTCACCTTATCTGTATGGGACACACTTCATTGTCCAAAGCGATCACCAAACTTTAACATTCTTGGCTGCATCTAAAAAGCTAAATTCGAGATTATTAAGGTGGAGTCTGCTTCTGGCGCCTTATTCCTTTACCGTGAATTACATTCCGGGAAGAGACAATGTAGGAGCTGATTTTTTAAGTCGACACCCTAGTACTCTGGAAGGACAGACGCAAAAGGATTAACCACAGCAGGGGTTTACACGTCAGCTATGACAAGTCACAGCTAGGAAAGGAGGGGGCTATGTCGTGAAACGAAGTGTAACCCACTACTTTGTTAATCACTATGTCGAGATACAGATTTGCTTCAACCAATCAACGATCAACGTTCACCAGTCTCTGAGACAGAATAAATTAACGGCCATCTTGTTCACGCAAGATGGCCGATGAAAACTGAATAAAATTAGGCTGTATGAGACCAGGTACAAAACCGGAGGAAACCAATCATTTTGCTCCACCAGGAACCAACCGAAAGCTTTCCTCAAGTAGTTACCTGACTATATAATCAAGCGGATTTTATGCTAACCACGCAATCCCGAACTTGACGCCAGAGCTGAAGAGGAAGAAGCTGTCACTTTGATTTACAACTTACCTGAGGGCATCGACCTGCAACCTACTTCGCTAAGTCGCGTCAAAACCTGGCCAGGTTTAAAATCTTAGGAGGGTAAATATATTCACGATAACCGTTGGTATTTGTTGTGTGTCATTTATACTACCTATCAGGTTACTGATTGTATCTTGGGGAAATTAAGTATAATGATTGTATTTCCTATTATGATTGAATAGACGAAGACTAATAGGACTCATACTTCAACCTATTGTCTCCTATACTTCAATCTATTGTCTTCTATAACTCAATCTATTGTCTCAGATAAGACCAACTGCAAATATAACCAAAACAGTCCTTGTTAGGACTCAATCTATTGTCTCCTATAACTCAATCTATTGTCTTCTATAACTCAATCTATTGTCTCAGATAAGACCAACTCCAATATAACCAAAACAGTCCTTGTCAGGACTCAATCTATTGTCGCATCTAACTCCAATCTATTGTCTCCTATAACTCCAACCTGATATATCACCAAACAGTCCTCGTCGCATATACTCCTATCATAAGAACATAACAATATTGTTAGGTTATATGTTACCAGCTATTGTCAGAGAGGGCGTGGTATAGTATAGGGGGAAGGACATTGTTGTATCACACCTAGGTGTACATATTATTGGATTTATTCATGCATTGATTTATATTATGGGATGTATTCATGTATTAAATGTATTCATGTATTGAATCTATATTATTGAATGTATCCATGTATTAGTTTATCAGAAAGAATGCTTTGCAAGTAGACACCTGTCTTGTCTCGCTATTGCTAAATCATACTGAGCCATGTTGTCATTCATCCCACATGCATACATCGGAGACACGCTCATTTCACTCACACTAGAAATAGGTGGGCTTGAGGACAGAAATTAGCCCCTATTTTTGCTTTGTTACAGGTTTAATTGTGTCCTAAAAACCTGAGGTCGTATGTTCGAGTCAATCCCGCTGCCTGGAACTCCGCAGGAGCATAGAGGTTGACCAGACTCTACATCTTTGGTCCCCCTCAGTCTTGGGTGGGCTAAAGGAACGATACTCTGCCGGTGGTGTGAACCAAACAAAGAAGAACAGACTTAAGAGAGATGAGTACACATTAGTACCATTTCTGTCGGCATTGTGAGCATAGAACTGTCAATGAAGAAAACGTGAATTAGCGTAGCAAGAGACAATAATAAGATCATAGTGGATAAATTATACGAAAATAACAGCACAGCTGATATATTTTTTTTTGTTCCTATAATTGGAAAACTTGTTGTAATATTTATTTACCTAACTATATAAATATAAATATTTGTAAATCTTATGTAAACTTACAAATTCATTACATTCCATTTTTTTCAACATTCACCCTTCAGCACAAGAGTAGATAGTGTATATACTAAATAAAAACTTAGGAAATTGTATTTGAAGACTTGTCAATTTTATCATTGTTAAGAAAAATCTGTTTCCTTGTTTTTTATTAATATCACAGTTAGTTACACAGCGGAGGTGGCGCTTTATGTCGGTCTCCTCTCTACTATTGTTTCGAGATCAGAGCATTCACAGCCGTAACTAATTTGTGATACCAGTAGTCCTCTCAGACACTGGGACTTCACCATTTTCTGCAGAAATTCTATTTCTGTAATTGTCAGTACTATACTGATACAAGAGCAAATAAAACCTCTCGCCACAAGAGCCTCCTGCATAATATGTTCTAGATATATATTAAAGAGCACTGGTGACAGGATACATCCTTGGCGAACTCCTACAGTTGTTTTGAAAAATTCTCCAATGTCGTTGCTTACAAAAACAGCACTGCTTGCGTCCTTGTATAGTGCTTCAATGATATCTATGATGTTGGTATCAAAATTGAATTTTCTCATTACTTGCCATAAGCCTTCATGCCAGACTCGATCGAAGGCTTTTGTGAAATCGATGAAGTTATGGTATAAATCGTGTTGATGTTGGAGATGTTTTTCGATAAGTAATCTAATATTGAAGATTTGTTCTGAGGTACTTCTTTTTGGTCTAAAGCCAGCCTGTTCCTCTGACAAGATTTCTTCTGATTTCTGTTTTATTCTGTTCAAAAGTATCCTTAACATTACCTTACTTGGATGACTAATAAGGCTAATGGTTCTGTAGTTCTTGCACATTTTTAGATTTCCTTTCTTTGGAAGCGGTATTACTAATGACTGCGTCCATTCTTTTGGCCATTTTTTTGTACTCCATATCTTCTGGCAAATTGTTGTCATGATTTTTACTATATCTGGTCCTCCATATTTCAAGAGCTCTGCTGGTATATTATCCACACCCGGTGACTTCCCTCCTTTCATCGAACATATAGCCTCTTCCACTTCTTCCCGTAATATTGCTGCATTTCCGAGTTCCCTGTTTTCGCACTTAATGTTGTTTAATATGCCTAAGTCAGTGTCAAGTTTACAGTTATATAATTCTTTACAATATTCTGTCCACCTTCTCGTTACAGCTGTTTTTTCATTGAGCAGAGCCCCATTGCTATCTTCTATGACAGTTACCCTGGGCTGTTGAGGTTTTGATAGTTTTCTTAATGTGTCAAAAGCTGCCTTGCTGTTACCTTTTATTAGCCCCGTATTAATGGACTCACATTGATCAGCTACCCATTTTTCTTTGGCCTGTTTCATTTTCTTCCTAATATTTTTGTTCACCATACTGTATTGCCATGCTGCTTCAGGAACCTCTTTCTTAACCTTTTTCATTTCCCGCCGTGTATCACATAACTTTAGAATGTCATCTGTAACCCATGGTTTGTTTATTTTCTTTCTTTTACCAAGTATTTCTGTTGCTGATTCAATGAGCACGTCTTTCATGTTCTCTGTGATTGAGTTGATATCATCCTCCAAAAAGTTGAGAGCTGCGAATTTTCCTCCAACAGTTGCCTCAAAGATTCCCGCGATTTCTGGATCTTTCAGTTTGTCTAAATTGAATCTTAACTGAGAACATCTGTTTTGATTATAGTTCTTTTTAAGTTTAAGCTTGAGCGTCATCAATACCATGTCGTGATCACTACCAATGTCGGCGCCAGGAAAAGTCCTAGTCTTGGCTTTATTAATACTGGACTTGAATCTTTTGGATACAAGAATAAAATCAATTTGGCCATGTATCTCAGTTTTTGGGGCATGCCACGTTGTTCTTCTTGATAACTTATGAGGAAATAGTGTATTTGCAAGGGTTAGTTTATAGTTGCTGGCAAATTCTAGTAGCCTTAGTCCTCGATCGTTGGTTTCTCCTGTCCCAAATTTCCCTACTGTACCAGCCCAGTGACCGTATGCATCTGGCCCTATTTTAGCATTCCAATCACCTAACACGATGAGAAGATCTTTCTTTGGAATTTTCTTAATTGCTTCATCCAGATTGTCATAAAATGTATCAATTGCCTCATCCTCATAGTCAGTAGTGGGGGCATATACCTGTATGATGGAGATGTTCTTTGGATGTGCTGCAATACGAATGGTGATAAGCCTGCTATTTATTGGGGTGCAGCTGATGACAGAGTTCAATCTATCTTTATGTACGATAAAACCTACTCCATGCTGATGTTTAGACTCATCTGCACTAAACCAAATTTTGTGACCATCATCCGTTATTGATTCACCTAATCCTGTCCATCTGACTTCTGCTAGGCCCAGGATGTCCCACGAGTATCTAACAAGTTCATGCGTTAGTTCTTTGACTTTTCCACACGCATATAGCGTGCGTACATTCCAAGTTCCAACAACAAAGCTTTCTCTTGGAAGTTTCAAAACAGGTGTTTGTACCCCATTCGCTGACTTATCACTCTCAAGGGGCAATGAGAGCGCGGTCGTTGTTAATCCGGGCATCGGCCGATCCGGCAAATTATTACTGAGTTGACTTTCCATCATAGCATTTCAGTGGGCAAGAGGTTTGCTTGGCGGTGCCCATCTCCTCTCCAAGTATCCTTGCAGGTACATACAAAAATGTACCTGGAGCAGTAACAATAGCCCTCAATAAATCTGTAATGTTTTGAAACACTGTCCGATCGACACATCACAAAACCGCCATCTTGGCTGCTTGTATCAACACAAACAGCGAACTCACATGATAGGCAAACTTGATGTTTTCATCTTTAAAATACTTAGCAACATAATCCAGAAAAAGCCAAACACACTACAAACTCATACAGCCTTAATAAGGGCTGTTACCACTGATGCAGCCTCCAAAACGACGACATGAAATACACAACACAAAAGTGCGGCCTACCACGCCGCCATCTTGGCCTACATTTTAATGATAAGGACGAAAAAAGGACTATCAAAGTTTGTGATAGCTTTATTTACTATCGCTAATCAAAGCATAGGCACAGTTATCAGATTCCTGGAAAGAAACCTGGTAACGTAACGCGCCAATCTACCTAGCTGTAAACGGTAGGATGGAAAAAAAGGATAATACGTCTTACTAGGACAAATGACAAGAAAAAACCTACGTTACGGCCACAAGGCCTTCGTTAAGGGGTGTCGTGGTTGAGTTTGAGTGTAGAGTATTTGTCGAGTTGGACAACAGTAGTGAAATCGACAAGGGATAATGGACTGACAGAGTTACAGATTACACACACAGAAAGGTGTAAATAGGAGATGGACTTGAGACAACATGGAAGAAGATTTATCAAAATGATCTCTCTCTCCAAGCCTCAACTCACTTATGTCTGTCTAAGCACCTCCTGCTCTCACTCTTTTCTCTTATCATACATAGAGATTATAGTAAAGAGCTAAAAACAAGTTACTTATGGATGGAAAGGTGTAAACTTTATTAAATGAAGAAAAACATGAAAATAATGCATATCATCACAACAACATAAAATTACATCAATAATCAAATAATCATCAATAGTCATCAATAATCATATACACCAACAACCACACACAGATCACCATTCATAAAACCTGTAGAACACAGAGAGATAAATAAATCGAGTGTCAGTCCGTCCGTTTTCGGGGACCATATGAAATAGCTCCAGTAAGTGGTTTTTTCGTACATATCCTCCATGGGTGATGGAATTAACCTGAATAAAATCACTGTATAGGCGCTATCATTGGTGATTCCTCCCTAATTGCGCGAGGTGGTCTGGAAGACTCTATTTATCTCCTGCTGATCGAATGAACAAACTGAGCGACAGCCTGTCCGCGGTCGTGGGACCAAAAGCTAGCTCCAGAAAGTGTATTACATGTAGATCCTTCGTGAGGGACTAGCCTACAAAACTTTCCTTGTTGGTGCTAAACGTTGGTGACCTCTAATGGCGTGAGGGGGGCTGGAACTCTGTCTATCTTTCTTGCTGGCCAAATAACTGAACTGAGCGACAGCCTGTCCGCGGTCGTGGGACCAAATGCTAGCTCCAGAAAGTGTATTATTTGTAGATCCTTCGTGAGGGACTAGCCTACAAAACTTTCTTTGTTGGTGCTAAACGTTGGTGACCTCTAATGGCGTGAGGGGGGCTGGAACTCTGTCCATAGATGGCTGCTCATACGTGCGAAGTTCTACATAGACCCAGAAATACACCAGACGAAGTTACTTGAGGAAAATGCAGTCCCTAGCGCTCTTATCCGGCGCTTTTGACCTTTCGTACTAGGCAGTAAATCCTGGTTGGGCTTGCTTGACTGTGGCTTGGCTGAGTGCCCCGTTTAGGCACACAAAGGCTTGGTGCTATCAGATTCTGCTATAGACATGCTGGGCAGTTTTGGATATTCTGGAAGCCGCAATGCTCTGACTGGTAATCCAATAGGCGAGTAGAGAACTACTACTTCATTCGATGTTTCCAGATTTAGCGTTGGCTCGTTGCATTGCGTGAGCTTAACTTGGCGTTGACAAAAAGGTTTAGGTTCAGGAATGGGGTTTGACGACTCGTGATGCTAGATGTACTCAGAATCCCTCTAGAACGAAGAGAATGTGACATTCTTCGCCTGACTGGAGACTTGACTCTAGCAATTCGGTATCCCTGAAACTGAGACCCAAAGAGAGACACCCTTTTACATCAAGCAAATAATAAATCACACTAACTTTATACAGAAAGTTTCGCTCCACTATGGGATTAAATGTATTGTAGTTATTGCTATGATAGTTTAGGGCTGTCTTTAACCATGTCTCCTGTTCCTTAAAAATATCAATTATCAACACGCGCCCTCATGGGCTTAATATCTATTGTACATCCATGTACCTGTCAGTAACATGTTATAACAGCAAAATCTACTCCTCTTCTCCAAAATAAACATACAGCTGAATGGTTATGTTATTCATCTTACAACATTAAATGAATTTACATAAGCAGATTACAGCATGTGACATTACACAAATAAATCGTATGTCCCCTTGGGGAAATATATTAATATTCCACAAAATGAGTACAAAGAAAATGCAATGTTCTTGCTATAATAATACAGTTGTGGCTAAATCATAAGATAGAATTATATCTATGCCTGGTGACTGCTTTCTGTGAAAGTTATGGCTAGAGTCTAGCTACACAAGTAAGCATAAAATGATTCTCCCTTGCCACTAAAAATATCTATCAAAAAGGAATAAGTGACTGTCTCCTATAATCCAGAATTATTACCTGCATCTCACTATTCAGTTTTTAAGTGAACAATCCACACCTGACATTATCTTACAGAAATGACAGTTAATTTAGCCTATTCTTAACCCATGATAAGCGTCTGTGGACTGATTCTACGCCTATTGAGTGTTATTATAAGTTTAACATTTAACCCATGATAAACCAAAAACAGCTTAAACACCACTTAATTAAGGCTGAATACGGCACAACACTATCACTGAATTAAATTACTACATGAAATCACCTTCCTATCGGATATAAAAGCTAACATGAATATAATATAATAATTATAAGATATGTCAACTCACTCCGAAAATGACTAGAGAAAGGCCTTAACATTTTAGTTCTGTTAAAGTCTGCCTAATTCTCATGATGGTCCATCTCGGGCCAGGAATATCTTCACGAATGTGTTTGACGTAGTAAAATTTCAAATCGTATAGCTTACAAACCATTCTACCCGGAACACCTGCATAGCCTGATTCTACAGATGTATCGGCGTAATGCGTAATACCGGGTAAGACAAAGGTTTCAGAAGCAACAACTTTGTGAAAATTCCCCCAGAGAGACAATCATAATATTATGTGCTCTTTGCTCATCTAAGGGCAAACAACCCACAAACTGACCGCGATTGTTATCTCCCCCTGAAACAGATCAAACTCGTTACCCAGGCCTCAAAGGGTACTAGCCGCTTGTGATCAAACGTTTTAAAGCGACCAGAGAAATTCCCCTGTTCGGACCACAGAGGGTACCCGCCGCTAACGAACCGTTTCTGTCACAGAAACCGTCTTTGGCTCGTTCTAACACTTTAAGCGTAACAGACGTTCTTCTGATCAGGCCAGGTGTGCTGACGTAACATTATCGTTCGCTGACCGCTGCAGGCTCGAACGTAAACAACCTCGGGTGGGGTTTGAGAAGGAGAAAACAATTGGGCCACACAGGTAGCAAAGCAAAGAGAAACAAAATGTCTGGGAAATCAGAACATTAAAGAGTAATAACATTGAGACGAGATGGAAAAATAAATTAAGTCACTGTCTACGTGACAAGGGGAAACGAACACAAACAGATGTAAATGGGAACCAGATACCGCTCTTGAGTTAGGGAAGGCAGAGGCAGCAAGGAAGAGAGATGGCCACACTCACCGCATAAAATAAGCTAGTCCCAGATGGTAGTCTTTAACACTTCACTCCCCTACATGAGTTTCTGCTATGGGACTACCTTTTATTTAACCCGTCATAATACAACGTTGTTCCCACTATTTTCACCACAGTCTATGACAGCCCTGGAGTTCATCTCACACAATATTCTTGTTATTGTCACGTGCTTGTGTTATTGACTTAAAATGTGCTTATCCAATTTTGGAGTGTGAAGAAGTATCCTAGACCTGTGTGCCTGGAGCATCGTTTTTCAACCATTCTTGAATTTTTCCCAGCTTCGTGCTAGTGCTAAAACTTCATTCGAGGCAAGGAGTAACGGTTTCAAAAGGTGTAGGCACTGATACAAGTTTAAGTGATGTTAACTTTGGATTACACTCTGTAACTTTATTTCTGGATGGATTAAATTCACATCTTTATTCGAATGTCGCGTGATTTCAAAGGAGGTTTGGCTCAAATGGAGCTGGACATATACTCAGATTGGTAAGTAATTTTTTTAAATTCCTAACAATAAGAAACACTTTTAAAAACGCAAGATAGCTTACTAAAATTCTCTGCATACCCATCATGTTTTCAAATAAGCGACGGTGATGTACGGGATCTTAATTGGAGTGTTCTTTTTTTAATAATGTGTCCTCATAATATCATCATCATCAGCTACCATCTCCACAGCGAAAGTCGGCTGCAATAGATAATCCAACGACTTCTGTCTCTTGTCTTGATGGTACACTCTTATAGACTCTTTCCTTGTCCATCTCTTGATGTTATCTTCCCACTTATCGCGCTGTCTTCCTCTTCCACGTTTGCCTTCAACTCTGCCTTCTATTATGGTCGTCAGTGTCCGGTGTTATGTCTTTTTACATGGTCAAAATATTTTAGCTGTCTAATTTTGATCTCCTTCATTAATTCTCTTTTCATTCCTAGGCTTTCTATGACCTCTTTATTTGTATTTTTCCCTCTTTCCATAATATCCACATTCTTCTATATATCCACATTTTTCTATATATCCACATTCTTCTATATATCCACATCTCAAAGGCCTCAATTCTTTCTTATAATTATTATAATACAGAAATAGTAGTAATAAATACAATCTTACTAAACACGTAACGCGCTCTATGTTCAAACCCCGTCCAGTGCACGGGCGTCTCAGGGGAGACAAAGAATAAAACTGCTCCATAAGGCATCGTAATCGACGACAAATATGAGGTTGCCAACCATGTAGAACTAATTGCTATACCTTCATCAAGGGTGCCATCTGCATAGGTAGATCTATGCTTCACACTTTACTTCGCTTAGTCATTTCTCTTCTATCATAGGGTGTAGAGGTTTGCCGGAGAGATCTCCATACTACCATATCGGCTGTCTTCCTCCTAGCATGATTCCAATCTAGTCCTCGGTCCTTCAGAGATTGTTTAATGTTGTCCTCCCAACGACTTTGGGTCGTCCTGGAGGTCTGGATCCCTGTTCCTGGTTTCCGATATTTGTCGTGGAAACCACTTTTCTCAAATTATGTATACATGGCCAAACCATCGTAATTGGGACTGTTTATGGTAGGGTGAATGAAATAAAAGGCAAAGGCATCCAATTGGACTACCAATTTAGTGACGTGCAGAAGAAGTAGCTTAGACAGGATCACTGAGTGTAATTTTTGAGTGACATATAACAGCCCAGATAAAGGTTCCTAAGTGACCTCGATCTAGGTTTCACCTCCACGCTTTTATGATGTAGTGGATCACTCTCTCGCTGTCTTTCTTTTTCTCTCTCTCTCGCTATGATTCTGACAGACATATATAGGGAGGTGAGACGAAATAACCTCGATCGGCACATTTTCCTGTGCCATCCTGTGCCCATATTGACACCTGAATCTGTAGAGTGAAATGTTGTTTACGAAAATGCGTAGCACATTTCTGACCAGACAATGAATGGGAGCGCCCGATTAATACGTAAACAACCTTGAGATGGCCACAGTCAGTGTCTTATCACTGATAATATTTTCTGTCTGGCCGGTTTGCTGCCTGACAGTTGTTTGCTTGCACAGGAAATATCAATCTGGTGATATATTATAGACACGCACTTACGATAACTCATGGGATTTGGAACCGGTAAATGATATAATCATATCCAGGCAGATTGGTTGTAGGCAATAGTTACGATAAGTTGTCCATCTGGGAAGATAGTGTTTGTGATAGATCTCTGAAGCGGAGGGTTGTAAACATGACGGATATCAACGGAAGACAGAATACATTATATGGGAAGTCACTTGAAAAGTTGCATGCTATTGATTTGGCATTTGAGATGTTAAACTACAACACTTATAATCGGACCTTGTCATATGGTAGCTGAATGCTGCTTATAATCTAGCACCTTCTGAGTCTACAGCACTGATAATTCAACTCGTCAAGAAGACAACCAGACAGCCAGAATAAGAAATAAAATCAGGATTCTACTTTAAACGACCGGACAACGTGTTTGGGCATCTTGTGGATTTACACCCCAAGAAAACTCTACCTTTATTAATACGGAAAGCCCTGAATACTAGGAACCTGAACACTAAGTCGTAGTGGGATTTTATTGTCTTCTTCTTCTTCTTGCGATCGCATCTTTGATGATTACACCGTCAGACGAGTTCTCATGATGAATTCGACTGTTGTTTGAAGTTCCTCTTTAACTCCATATAGCTTTGAGTTTAGTGTTGAGTCATTGGTCCAGTATATCTTTCTTAACTGGTCATACAGAGGACAGTCCTGTAGAACATGCTCAGCCGTTTGTTCGTTTAATCCACATGTGCACAGTGGTGAAGCAGACAATCGTAGCTTGTGCATGTGTTTATTCAGTTTGTTATGCCCTGTCCTGAGTCGAAAAATAGTTATCTGTCCCTGCCGGTCGAGAGTGTGATAGTCGTCTTTGGGTTGGTTCTGTTCTCTTCTGATAGTCTGGATAGCTCTCTTTTTCTCAAAGTATGTGACTTCATTATCTTCTTGTTTACATTCTCCTCCCTTTTTTGCAAGTTTATATGCCTTTTCATTTCCGGGTACACCACAATGAGATGGTACCCACTGAAGTATGGTTCTCTTTTTGGCAGCTACCTTGTTTAGTTCATTTCTCAGATGCGGGAGTTTACCACCCTTGAGAGCTTGCAGGACAGACGGATTTTATTGTAAAGTAATACCCTAGACCACGTGTAAGAGGCATCTTAACCAAGCTGCCGAAACTATTTCTCTTAGCCAGAAGTCTGTATGCTCAAAAATCTTTGGGACTGTGGTACCAATTGGTGGTGCTAGTCTGTGGAAGAAGTGTGTGGTACAAATTGCCTTCAGTCAAAGCTAGACACCAACAGCAGACGGGTCTTAAAAGACGCTGGACCTTCATTTCGTAATTACCCCACGATACTATGAGGGACGTGTTGCGGCCACCAGACTTGACCAGTGACGAGAAGAACCAGTCTACAACCCGCAAAGAACACGCATCAGCTGGAGCAGAGGCCAACCGACATCTTACTGGAAGTTAAGTACCCATTCAGAGCTGCCAAGCGAACTCTCTTCTTTAAGAAAATTGTATAAACCATATCTAAATCACCGCCAGTGATAAATCTTTAAATGAATAGTCCCTTAGCACCCCACCCTTATTTATTTTACATTTGTTAAGTACAACTGATTATTACATTTGTTATCTGTTTATATATACAAATTTATAGTTGATTTAGTCTTTTTTTTTTTTTTGTGAACTGCACCCGTATGACTCAGTCATTTTAAATACATATAAACAGAGCTATTGAAGTAATATTTTACTGATTTAAATCAGTTGGGGGCTCATCAAAACGAGCAAAAATCTTACTCCTCATAGAAGATCAGGGAAAGTAGAAAGTTTACACGGCCTGGATGAAAGATAAGAAAGGAGCGGTTCTAACGATTAGAAAATCGACAGAAATTCTGACTCAAATCTTCACACTGTTCCACGTCGATCTGAGGTTTGGACCTGGTTTTTGTGGGTTGTCATTGCCCATGACTCGTATCCATAAATCACAACTATAACATAGGTGGAGCGGTATACATCCATCTTCGTCTTCTTGCCAATTTCTCTTTTGCTACTATGCTTCACAAGGAGTAAAATAAAGGAGATGATGATAATGATGATGTATATTCAAGCAATTAAAATACAGTGCACGTATGTTACCAGGTATGATATGAGTATATGAGGTGTTTTACCAGGGCGTGATAGAGGAGACAAGAATAGTAATGCTGCAACCTCGTATGTCTATCGTCAGGGGCGACTAAGGAAGGTTGGGTATTATTTCTTCTCCCCCCTCCCCCCCCCCCCCCCCCCCCCCCCCCGCCCCCCCCCCCCCACCCCCCCACCCCCCGCTCAATACAGAATATAAAGCTACTTTTGTAGCAGTGGTTTTAGTTTCAATTTGTTTAACATGATGAGGTTGCCAGCCCCCATACACAATGTAATGTTATTCGTGTTGTCCGACGTGTCTGATGGAGCAGTAATTATATTCTGTCTGTGTCTAATGTCGTTAATTAGTCTCCACATTGAAATTATCACCATGCAATAAGCCCCCACGTGTTAACTAAGACTATATTTCTATGCCATGATAATCTTAATCTATTCGAATCTTTATTTATGCGCTCTCATTGCAACCCAAGCTTAAATCAAGACTCCACTGCAATCAATACGATTTTGAACTCTAAGCCACTCTCACGATCATTCTGGTGTAATATTGATCGCTGATAATCGTTATTCCCTTTCATGTCCGTTTCACATATTTCCACCCATCCTTCCTTGAACATCGATAAACTTATCATATCTTTCTTTTTTAAGAGATATACATTTTGATTCTTCTTCTTCTTCAAATAGCATGTTAGTCGGGCAGTGGCGTAACCAGATTCTAACATGCGGGAGCTAATTTAAAAAAAAAGGCGCCACCCGATATATCAAATTAACAAGCAAGTACTTTTAAAATTGGTCATACAAACTTTTTTTGTTCTTAAAATAATCACACAAGAAAGACATAGTTTCACAAGAAGTACATGTGTTATTCTGAATTGCTTCTTCTTCGTTCGCCCTCAGACTTCTTCATTAATGACTCTAATAAAGGTAGTAGTCAGCTCAAACTTCCTGACATCTTCAAACAATCTTTCGTTGAGAGAAGTAGGTTTCTGCCATTTGCCACTCCGTTCACTGCTGTAATTTGGACAGAACTGAATTTAAAATATCAAAACATTTCAACAGTATGACATCTATTTAAATTATTGTCGTAAATTAGATAGGTTTGGAAGTTATTTATGGTCCCGTCTGAGTAGAGTGGATGGTGATAAATACGTGAGAAATAAAGGTGTGAGAAATAGATTTCTAAGTGCAAGGTGACCTATTGCTCTTGGGGGTCCTACGGGCAGCGTGGTGCAACGGGACCATACCAAAGAATTGGGAGATTGCCATCATAACACAAATTTTCAAAAAAGGTGACAATCGACAATGTGGAAACCACAGGAGCACGTCCCTTCTCGGTCCTGGTAAAATCTGCTCTAGAATCCTAGAGCAGAGACTCCGACGCCTAACTGAGCCACAATTGGATGAGATCCAGTGCGGATTCCGAGCAAACCGAAGTACTCGGGACCTAGTCTTCACACTCAGACAGCTGAGTGAAAGGGCCCTTTAGTGTGGGAGTGAGATCCATCTTTGTTTCGTGGATCTGGAGAAGGCGTTTGGCAGGGTCCCCTGGGGCAAACTTTGGGACTCTTTGGCAAGGGGGGACATTCCAGCGCCTCTGATTCATGCTATGCAGAGCTTCTGCGGGTCTTGCGGAGGTTATATGAGGACAGCAGACCATAAGTCAGAAGAGTTCAGGACCACCACTGGTGTAAGACAGAGTGATATCCTGTCACCTTGTCTTTTCATACTCCTCATGGACGATGTTATCAGGGCATGTAAGGAGAGAACAAGATAGTATTCAGTGGGGTACTAGAAGATGAGACAGGTATGTATTTCGGACCTGGCGTTTGCTGATGATGTTGCCCTGGTTGCTGGGTGGGAGGCGCATCTTCGGTCCGGACTGCGGGTCTGGAAAGGGGGGGGGGGGGGCGGGGGGGGGGGGGAGTGGTGGTCATGGGGAGCTCTGAAACAAAATATGGTGTTATCACGAGAAGAAAGAGGACATCAGATTGGGCTGGGAGAGCGGGTCCTGGAGCAGGTCGACCACTTTAAATATCTCGGAGCTATTATAGACCGAAAGAGAGACATCAAAAAGAGTTGGCCACTCGAAAAGCAGCAGCTGGGAGACTTTTTCGAGCCATAAATCGAGGGTTCCTCAGCGGGAGAGAGGTTGATGAGAAGGCGAGGATGGCTGTGTGCCGCTCCACCTGTGTCCCAGTCTTGGGGTATGGATGCGAGTCATGGGCGGTGACTGCGGCCCACAAGAGCCAGATCCAAACCTCAGAAATGGGGTATCTGAGGGGGGTGGTTGGGGTGGCAAGAGGAGACGTGGTCCGCGGCCAGACGATACGTCAAGGCCTAAAATCCCACCCCCTGCAGACCCAAGTGGAACAGTGCCAACTGAGATGGTTTGGCCGTGTCTTCAGAGTGGGAGAGGATCGGCTGCCGCAGTTGGCATGGGAAACAAGTAGCCGGGGATCTAAACCCCCAGGGTGACCCAGAGTCCGCTGGGAGGACAACACTAGACAATCTTTGAAGGACCGAGGACTAGAATGGAACCAGGCCAGGAGGAAGATAGCCGATGGGATAATCTGGCGCTAAGGTAAAAAACAAAGTTCCTACTAAATGCTACTCAGTAAAGTAAACAATTTTTAAAAGCAAAATAACCAGGTTGGTACAAGTTACCGTAACAAGAAAAATATTCACTCTCTCTGTCGTACGTTGCCACTCACTTGCTCCTTACCTACTCTTGGTGATATTCCCTTTGACATACAACTATATATATATATATATAGATAATGTCAGTGTTCGGTGCCAAATTTGGCCCCAGTCCATCCTCAACAAATGAATTAATTAGATGGACGCCAACTTTGGTGGTTTATTCCTGGATGGACAAATGTCACCTCGAATAGTTGGTGTAGAAAATCCGAGCTCTTGTGGTTCACAGTAAACAGAGAAAAACACTTCCAGTATTTGGAAACATCTGGTTGCTAGAACTGTTAGTATTGATAAATGATGGTAAATCCTATTGGCTGGCTCTGTGGTGAATGCCGATTTTGAAACAGCGTATCATTCTGGATAAATCACTAATACGACTGTCAAAAGTCAGATAGTGTTATTATTTTCGCACAACCCCTGTGGGCTGAAAAATTTAAAAAAATATATGGGTATTGAAAGGTCCAGATAAATTTACTAGTTAAATGTTTCTGGTATATATCTGGCCAATCCTGTTCCCAACTGAACATGGGGATGCACAAGCCAAGACGAAGCAACATTAACCATTCAGTAAATGAAGAAAATGACCAAAATAGACCGCTGGCCGCTCTTGATCAGATCTGCTTAAGAATAAAAAAAAATCATGAAAAAAATGCTACTATTATATATCTCTACAGATATGTACACGGAAGGGGACAAGACGATCTCTTATCCACTCCGTCAGTCCTGATTAAAGTTAAAAGGCACACGGTATGTTTAGCCTATCCTATCGCGCGTCAGCTTGCGCTAGCGCGGCGCGTCTAGGTTGGGTGAAGGTATGCGCCCTCCCCGCCATGACTCGCGCTAACGATCAGCATACAATGACTATTATTATTTAATTGTCCATACGCGCACTTACAAAATATCGCCTGTTGTTACTAGCTATTAAATTGTCGGCGTCTGTTGGTCATCGCATGGTATTAAATAATAGACACTTACTATAAGTACACAAATGAAATATACTGTGAATTCTATTCTACCACTATCAGTCGCGCATAGCGTATATCAGTCAATTAAACGATATCTTCTTGTGTGAGAAAGCAGGTGGTAAAATTAACATTAAACTGAACAACTGGTAAAAAAAATAGCTACGCGTTATTGTTATTGCACTGCTCTTAACAGCTAGAACTTTAAGTGAATTATAATGGTAAACTTAACACTGTTAACCACGTAAACGCGAATTTCTATTACCACAAATCAGAAATGAAACTATCCCCACCAAATGCTATTAACACATCTTCCACAATGGTTCTAGAGTAACGTGCTTAGACTATCCAAAATTCTCAGCGACAACTGATAGCGGGTTTAAGAAAACACAGTTTATATATCGTCATGGATGTATAATCTATAGTTGATGCTACTTTTAACATTATGGTGCATATAAAAAAATCTGGACACTAAGTTCCCCAGATAAAAGGCTTTCACGGTCGCTCTTTCGAGCGTTGCTAATCGACATCAGAAACTTAAAACCGTGTAACGGGCTCCACGAGATTTTTGCCCGTATCTGAAGATCAAAGAGTTAACTCCCCCTGTGTATACGAACATCAAAGGATACCCGGGAAAATAATTTTGCCAGAGCGTCTCACTTCAAAAGGTCCGGTGTTTTTCCACGTGCAGTCTGTCTGATATCCGATGATTGACAGATCAGCTCGCGTGAGAAACTTGGTAAACAAACCCTATTCGCTCCCCGCTATGACTGGCAGGTCGCGAAAGTTGGTAAACAACTTCATTTTGTTTATGTCCAAGGAAAAGAGGCGTGGATTAAAAGGTGAGTAAACGCAGGCTGTAACTGCATGGATTTGCTAGCAAATCATAGAACTCTACGAGGTCATGAAAGACTGTTAGATACTGTAGGCTATATTTCCATTATACATCACAATTATATATGAAAACAAAACGTAATTAAAACACGTGATATGCACTTATTTTTTGTTCCAGATCACACTATTACGAACAATCTATGAAGCAACAATAACAGGCCTCCTTTCACTCTCTTTCATCTAAGCTTACTCTAGCAAAATTGTATATTGTTTAATTATAGTCTACACCAGTAGCCAGTTGTCTTTTAATGGCAGTGTCGTTCTCTAACAGGCGATGATCAGTTGTCCTGAGTATATCTCTATTAGCCTTGTCCAATGCCCTCTCTTTAAGTATTTTCGAAGCTAGTCTGGCAGCTCTCACATTTCCACGTGCACCTGTGTAGCCGTGTATACCGTGATTTCTTCGGAAACAGGTTATTTCCCACCAAAGACGGAGGAAGCACAGATTAACATATAAATAAAAATCTTATGAGAAACGGAGGATAAAAAAAAACTAAATGACATACATTTTATTTAGGCTAGCTTCGCTTTAGTTATGCCATAAGTAATCATGTGACTTCCCT
The DNA here is from genome assembly GCA_024509875.1 of Oreohelix idahoensis. Taxonomy (NCBI): domain Eukaryota; kingdom Metazoa; phylum Mollusca; class Gastropoda; order Stylommatophora; family Oreohelicidae; genus Oreohelix; species Oreohelix idahoensis. Next base: position 848,442 of record JAMPIV010022926.1, read on the forward strand.
AACCAAACCTAGAGCTCAGATTGTTCCCCGGCTAGAATCAGAAGCCACGTCATTTAACTAGTCAGAATCAGAGAGCGAAACTGTAAGGACGTATCTGGTCCAGCTCTGTATAATTCATAAGTTGGGGAGATCGACTTCACCCTAAATTATCAAATGTGCATTCTAGGATATTGTGTAGTTTTTTGTGAGTTCGAACTATTGTAAGTATTAAATGAAAATACATGCATTCATTTGATAGAGTGTTCAGCCACAGATGCAGCTGAGCTAGGTTTGAAGATTGGATTAAAATGAAACCAAATCCTATGCCAAAATGCTTCAGCTGAGGAAGAAGGTCCTTATGTTGAGAGATATTAAACCTAAGGAATACAAAGAAGCAAAAGAAAGCCTGGACTAATAAATTAAATTGAAGAGATAGGATATGTCGTCGAACTTAGAAAACATTACCTAATGAAGGAACACTGTAGAAAAGTAGAGGAGTCTCGCCATTTGCGAATTGAATATGATGAAAAGATGCAAAGGAGATTTTGCATCAATGAAATAATAAATTGACATTATATATAAATTTGCCTATTGCTGTAAACATGCAATTGTTCATGACCTTGTTGTATTTGAATTAAGCCAGCTCCTGTTGAAGGCTATTAAAAGTTGTTTATATGAAAACAAATGCTGTTGAAGAATCAATTGCCAAAGTTGGATATTATGCTGAAAAATCAATCTATCCCAATTAATTTGCTACAATACATCTAAGAGAAGAGAATTCGAACCTGGTAATCCTAATGATACAGAAAGCAGCAGCATCGCTCACCAGCTGGGTACCTATTAATGAAAGGCTAATATTAGCTAGATTTCAAACAAGATTTTTCAAGCTCTCAATTGTACAATGTTATGCACCAACTAACGACGCTCTTGATATCACAAAAGATGACTTTTATGAAGCATTTCTAAGTACCATCAACACAATACCCAAGCAGGACATAATAGTAGTCATGGGTGATTTTAACGCCAAAGTAGGTGATAACAACGATGGAGTACAAAGACATCTCGGTACTCATGGTATAGGCTATATAAATCAAAATGGAGAAAGACTTCTAGAACTTTGTGAAATATCAAACCTTGTTGTAGCAGACACCGTCTTTCCACATAAGAATATCCACAAAGTTACATGGAACTCACCTGATGGCAGAACTAAGAACCAAATAGATCACTTCTGCATAAGCGCAAAATTTCGCTCATCAGTTCAAGACGTCAGAGCATATAGAGGTGCAGAGATCGGAAGCGATCATAATCTCTGCATAGCTAAACTGAGAATCAAACTAAAGAAGATATACCAACCGAACAAAAATAGAAGAATAGATGTACACAGACTGCAATCAAATGATAAAAAAGAAGAATATAATGTCAAAATGAACAACTATTTCGATGCTGTAGGCAAAATTGACAACGATATCACCACCATGACAATCGATACTAAATGGGAACAACTGAGAACAGCAATGACAGAAGCGGCTGTAGCGACCACCGGATACCTAACACATAAAAAGAAAAAATGGATGAGAAAAGATACTTGGGATAAAATACAAGAAAGGAAAACAGCAAAACTTAAACTACTAGCAGCAAGTACACATAATACAGTTGAATCTTGCAAACTAACTTATAACTTGTTAAATAAAGAAGTGAAGACAAAAGCTCGAAGAGATAAAAGACATTTCATCAATGAACTGGCCATAGAAGCTGAAAATGCTGCAAGAACTGGTAATAGTAGGTGCCTTTATCAAATTACAAAACAATTATGCCACCAGCCTACTGATATGGAAACACCTGTTAAAGATAAATTAGGGAATTCAATACCAACAGGAAAAGAACAAATGAAGAGATGGGCTGAGCACTTCATGGAGGTGCATAACAGACCACCGCCAACAGTAACACCTGATTTTAATAATGAAACACTCACAACCACCTTGCCAATAACTTGCGATGAATTCACGCTAGACGAGATTAAACAAGCCGTTAAAAGATTAAAAAATTTTAAAGCTGCTGGAGTTGACGAAATTGCAGGCGAAATGATTAAAGCAGTTAATGACAACAACCTCTTGAGAATTTTAGATATTATAAATGAAGTATGGAGAGAAGAACAACCACCACAACAATGGAAAGACAGTATTATTATTTTAAAGTTGCCGAAGAAAGGTGATCTATCAGACTGTAATAACTGGCGTGTATATCTCTGTTATCAGTACCTGGAAAATTATTATGTTGCATGATGTTAGAAAGACTGAAATTGCATGTAGACGAAAAGATCAGAGAAGAACAAGCGGGTTTCAGGCCGAAACGATCATGTATTGATCAAATATTCACACTAAGAACAATTATAGAAGAATCAGTTGAAATGCAATCACCACTTATTATCACCTTCGTCGATTTTCAAAAAGCCTTTGATAGTCTACACCGCCCATCATTGTGGAAGTTACTTACAATCTATGGTTTTCCAACAAAATATGTGAATGTAATCAAAGCGCTTTATGACAATGCAAGATGTTTTGTTAGAACAAATAAAGGGAATACAGAATGGTTTACAGTAGACACAGGGGTGAAACAAGGCTGTATTATGTCACCACTACTTTTTGGAATAGCTATTGATTGGGTTATGAAAAACTATACCCACAACGAACAATTAGGTATAAAATGGACAGATGGAAAGTCCCTGGAAGACCTCGATTTTGCAGATGATTTAGCATTCTTAAGTCCAACACCCAGACAGGCCCAAGAAGCAGTAAATAATCTGTGTCAGCTCTCGGTTAAAATAGGTCTCCAAATAAATGCCTCTAAAACTAAAGTTATGAACTTTTCTAACGAGACCTTCGATATCATCCTGAACGGGGAAAAACTACAGAACGTTGAAAGTTTCAATTATTTAGGCAGTAAAATGACTCAGGATGGTGACACAACAAGAGAAATTCATACTAGAATTGCTTTGGCAGCTAGCGCCTTCAATAGATTATCTAACATTTGGAAATTACGATCACTGAATATACATACCAAGCGTCGTCTGTTTAATTCGAATGTTATCTCAGTGTTAACATACGGCTGTGAAAGTTGGAAAATCACAAAATCATTAGAGAACAAGCTGAATACATTCGAGAACAAATGTCTTAGAAAACTCATGAACATCAGTTGGAAAGAATTCAAGACTAATCGACAAATAAGAGAAGACTCTAAGCAGAAATATGTCTCCGACTATATAAGGAAAAGACAATGGTCATATATCGGTCATGTCCTACGAATGCAAAACAACAGAATACCACTACAGACGCTCACTTGGGTTCCTGAGGGTAAGAGGAAAAAAAAAAGACCAAAAGAAACACTCAGAAGAACAATAACAAGAGAAGGAAGAACGTTGGGCCTAAATAATGTGCAAGAGTTAAGAGGAGTGGCGTCACAACGAACAACCTGGAGAGCACTGGTTTCTGCCTTATGCGCTGTGTTTGGTGCTTAAAGAATTTATTATTATTATTAATCCTAAATAAAAGGAGAGGAGTGTAAACCTCTAGCGGTCAGGCTAGTAACTAAACCTACTCTCTGCTTTATAAGAAACTATTGAAGTTAAGAGACTCTGAGAATTTAGAAGCACTGGATAAACAAGACCCCACTGTCACATATAGTATATATGGTGCTCGTGACCACTTCTCTTAAAACAAAGCAAATAACCAGGGATCATAAAACACTATAAGTCAAACGGAAAATCACGAAGATGGACAATTTACTACAAAATTTCCAACAGCTTAATGTTGAACAACAGCAACAACCACAGAACCAACCCGCACAGGCACAACCACTGCAGCCCCAAGACAATCAGAATATGGAAGGACCCACAATGACAGCGCTACAGAGCATTACTGAAAACTTACAGAAGGCCGACAATTACGCAAAATTCACCCAAGTCAGATCCATCGTCCAACCGTTCGATGGAGACAAGAAAAGATTCAGAAGATGGTTGGCGAAATTATAGACAAAATGCACGCTTGGTCAGTCCTTAGAAGCATGAAACAGGAAAGAGATGAATCGGTACAGCTTTTTGGGGATAGACTCCTCAATATGGCAGAAGAGGCGTTGTGTGGAGAAATACGCACCACACCTGATGTGGAAACACAGCTGGTGGGGATATTCGTTGATGGCCTTAGAACAGACAATATCAGAATGCATCTCCTTAGAAAAGACACGAAAACAATTGCTAAAACAATCCAAGACAGGAAGAAAATTTCAGATACAAATAAATAGGGACAAGTCATGAGAATTTTTAACCATTTTTTATTGTGTACATTATAATTGCTTATCAAAATGAATTGGTTTAAAAATGTCTTTATACTTGTACATGTCTGAAATTGATTCCCATATGTAATAATGTGTAAGCGAAAACATGATGAATCACCACGGATGAATTAACTGACTTATACAATTGGATCGTCATTGCAGGGATGATGTGGATATTTGGAATACGTTATACTGGAATAAAATTGGAATGCATAATCAGTAAATAAGTTAGGCCCAAAACTTATTGGAAAACCAAGAGTCAAAATGATTTGTTTGAACCGCTCGGAGTCTTATGACATGGAGCAAATAAAAGAAACGGAGGCTAAATAATATTCTTACCCACCATGTCAAATAGAATGTTCTCAACTATATTTTTGAATGAAATGAAATTGAGTTGTGCAAATGAGATATATTATTGCTCATATTTCCCAGTATTGCCACTCGTCACATTTTTCAGTGACGACCTTATGTATTAAATGGATGTTAGGAATATTTTGTTAACAGGCTATATCCCACCAAAGACGGAGGAAGCACAGATTAACATATAAATAAATATCTTATGAGAAACGGAGGATAAAAAAATAACTAAATGACATACATTTTATTTAGGCTAGCTTCGCTTTAGTTATGCCATAAGTAATCATGTGACTTCCCTAACCAATCCTAGAGCTCAGATTGTTCCCCGGCTAGAATCAGAAGCCACGCCATTTAACTAGTCAGAATCAGAGAGCGAAACTGTAAGGACTTATCTGGTCCAGCTCTGTATATGTCATAAGTTGGGGAGATCGACTTCACCTTAAATTATCAAATGTGCATTCTAGGATATTGTGTAGTTTTTTGTGAGTTCGAACAATTGTAAGTATTAAATGAAAATACATGCATTCATTTGATAGAGTGTTCAGCCACAGATGCAGCTGAGCTAGGTTCGAAGATTGGATTAAAATGAAACCAAATCCTATGCCAAAATGCTTCAGCTGAGGAAGAAGGTCCTTATATTGAGAGATATAAAACCTAAGGAATACCAAGAAGCAAAAGAAAGTCTGGACTAATAAATTAAACTGAAGAGATAGGAAATGTCGTCGAACTTAGAAAACATTAACCTAATGAAGGAACACTGTAGAAAAGTAGAGGAGTCTCGCCATTTGCGAATTGAATATGATGAAAAGATGCAAAAGGGATTTTGCATCAATGAAATAATAAATTGACATTATATATAAATTTGCCTATTGCTGTAAACATGCAATTGTTCATGACCTTGTTGTATTTGAATTAAGCCAGCTCCTGTTGAAGGCTATTAAAAGTTGTTTATATGAAAACAAATGCTGTTGAAGAATCAATTGCCAAAGTTGGATATTATGCTGAAAAATCAATCTATCCCAATTAATTTGCTACAATACATCTAAGAGAAGAGAATTCGAACCTGGTAATCCTAAATAAAAGGAGAGGAATGTAAACCTCTAGCGGTCAGGCTAGTAACCAAACCTACTCTCTGCTTTATAAGAAACTATTGAAGTTAAGAGACTCTGAGAATTTAGAAGCACTGGATAAACAAGACCCCACTGTCACACCTGCATTATCATGACAGTAGATTCACGCCAGTTCCTGATGCTTCGAGGCTTCTACAAATGTTTTCTATTCATGCCGTAGCCATCCATTTTGGACTTCCGAAGCATGGACTGAGAGTCTCACACAATAACTGCCTTGGTTGATGAAGTTTTAGACAGCCACCTCAGGGATGCTGGAGGTTGTTGTTATGTAAGCTGTGGTCTGTTCAGCGACGACCTTGAGATTTACACTCGCCTAGAAGCCCCGTCCTGACCTCTTACCACAGAGTACAGATTCACCAGTGTATGCAGTGACATCATCATCCCTGGCATGATCATTTATCAGTTGGATAAGTTCTAGCTCTGCTTTCCCTTTGCCCCAAGCTCCGCACTCCCTACCAAGACTGACGATGACCTGTTAGGTTGCCCAGTTCGTACCTCACTGACCCCCAACCCTGGGGTTTCTAATGAGACAAAGACTTCCGCACTTAATACAACGGTAAACGGTTATGCATGAGCTGGCAAACTCATCATGTCAAACAAATTGCCACAGAAACCACCACTATAAGAGCGTGTGAATGATTGGTGCAGGCTTCTTGCAGAAGGACTATCTGGTGGTTCCATGCTCCACAAGGAGCTCCCAGGACAATGATGATAACTATACGTGTTGTTAAAATGTTTTGGATCTAAACCGCTAAAAATCTGGCAGCCACATTTTAGAAAATGGTCGAGTCTATTACTCATGCTATTTATAGCTTATTCTAAGGACACTAATTAAGTGGTATCATTCTATCCTATCCTGATAGTTTTATTTTTTTCCTTCTTAAGGCACTTCTCCGGCCATCCATCCTTCTTCTTCAAATACCATGCCTAGTATCGTAGGAGATCAAACTGTCCAGTATTTGTCAGACGACCGTCGTAAATTTTAGATAGGTTTGAAAGATATTTATGGTCCCGCCTGAGTAGAGAGTATGGTGATAGTACGTGAGAAGTAAAGGTGTGATAAATAGATTTCACGAGTGAATAGTTTAAGAAGAAGATCTGTCTCTGGAATGAGTAGTTTCTCTAGTCCAGCCTATCTATACGACTATAATTTAGTATAAGACAATCTTGCACCTCCCTATATATGTAAATATAAGTTTAACTAAACACACACACAATTATGTGACAACAAGACACACTCAAACGTGAAAAACTAAGGTAAATTGGGTATGGGTCTGACCAACATACAAAGGTAAGTTCTTTTGTTGTTTATTATCATTAAACTTTTCAACACTGAATATCTAAAAGAAAGATCAAACAAGTTAATAACCCCACAGGTTAGCACTATGTTACAGAATAGACTGTAAAGAAAAGAACACAGTTCCTACTAAATGCTATCCCGTAAAGTAAACAATATTTAAGCAAAGAAAATAACTGATGGTACAGTTTCTGTAACTAAGAAAATATTCACTCTCTGTGTCGTACGTGGCCACATCAATCACGCTTACCCTATTCTGGTGATATCCACTTGGAATTACAATAGTTCCTGAATATAAAAAGTGTCAGGGGTATTATCCAAGTCGGCCCCAGTCCACCCTTTATAACAAATAAGATTTTTAGGAGGGGGACGCCAAATTTGGTGGTGTATTCCTGGATCAACAAATGTCACCTCGAATAGTTAATGTAGAACCGAGATCTGGTGTTCACCGCAAACAGTGAAAGAATTCTTCCAGTATTTGAAAGAAACTCTAGTTGCTAAAAAAAAAACTGTTACGATTGTTAATTGATGATGGTGTTAAATCCTAACGGCTGGCTCTGTGGTGATTGCCGATTTTGAAGCAGCGTAACTTGCTGGATAAATTCGATGATACGACTGTCAAAAGTCAGATAGAAATGTTATTGGTATTACGCCACAGTGGGCTGATAAAATTGAATGAATATCTGGGTATTTGTAAGTCCAGTTAACTTTACTATTAAAAAATGTTAATTTGTCTCTTTGGCAACTCCTGTTCACAACTGAACTTGGGGAGGCGTAAGCCAAAAAGAGGACAACATTAATCCAATCAGTAAATGTAGACAAAGGACCAAAATAGACCGCAATAGACCAAAATAGACCGCTGGTCGCCGTTTGATCAGGTATGTGAGAATAGCGAAACATTATGAAAAAAATGCTACTATTATATCTCTACATATATATACATATACACGGTAGGGGTCGAGACGATCTCTCATCCTCTCCGTCAGTCCTGATTAAAGTTAAAAGGCACACGGTGTCTCTAGCCTATTCTATCGCGCGTCGCTTATACTTCTATTCCACATGCTGATGGTCTCAAGGCACTCCAATTTTTTCTCGACCAGCGTACTGATCTTACTATAAGTACAGGTCCGCTTCTTCGCCTTGCTGAGTTGGTTCTTAATCTCAACTCTTCTTAGTTTAATGGCCAATTCTTCAACCAAATCAGTGGCGTCGCTATGGGTACTAAGATGGGCACTAGTTATGCTTGCCTATTTATGGGCCATTTTGAATATTTGGTCTTTCAAAGTTACGATGGACCGATACCTGAATTTTACCGCCGCTATATTGATGATGGTATTGGCATTACAGACATGTCTGAGGTAGACCTCCGTCGATTTATTGACTATGTTGGTAATTTCAATCCTGCCATCAAATTCACTTCTGAAATATCTACGACTTCAGTGAACTTCCTTGACATCACTGTGACTATTAGCCATACTGGTCTTATAACGTCTGTCTATTATAAGGCTACTGACGCTCATGGTTTCCTTCTTTATACTTCATCGCATCCTCTTAGTTGTAAAAATTCCATTCCCTTTTCTCAACTTCTTCGCTTGCGTCCGGTATGTAACGATGACGATGATTTCCATCAGCGAGCTCAAGAGATGCTCGAGTTCTTTCGCCGACGTCTTTATCCAGAACATGTTTCATCTGATGCTCTTAATCGTATCACACGCGTCACTCGTCAGATGGCACTCACTACGAAACCTTCTGTCCAATCTGACAGACTCAAACTGGTTCTAACTTTCCATCCTCCCTGTCTGGCGGTGAAGAGAATTCTGTTTCGACATCTGCCTATTCTCCACTCTGATCCTGACACAAGAGAGTTGTTTCGTGATACACCTTTGGTGGCATATCGTAGGGATAGGAATTTTAGGGATATTCTTGTACACAGTCGCTTGAGACATACTGGCCCTTCATCCTTTGGTACTAAACCGTGCCAACGCCGTATATGTAAGAGCTGTCCGTTTGTACTCCAAACTCAGACAGTCACTTTTCCGAAAGGAAAATTTGTCATTAGAGAGTCGTTCACGTGCGAATCTAGAAACCCGATTTATGCTATCATCTGCAAGAGGTGCGGCATTACCTATATTGGTGAAACTGGCAGACGTTTGGCAGACAGGTTTCGTGAGCACTTAAATGACATCTATCACGACAAACATTTACTGGTGGCCCTTCATTTCAATAGGCCTGACCATTCAGGTAATTCCGATATTCATGTTACTGCCCTCCTTTCATGTGTCGGTGATGACCGGACTCGCTTTTCGTTGGAGAATCGTCTTATTTTTCAAATGGGCTGTTTAACTCCAAAAGGGCTTAATATCCAACATCATTTTGCATAAATTCTGGTGGTTTTTCTCTCTTTTTCATTTTTCGTTATTCGTTGTTTTTTCCGATCTGTCTTCTTATGTTTTTGTTTTGGTTCGTTTCGTATCTTATTGTCGCGATCTTATACGTCATTTCCTTTGATACGGGATTTCTTTGATAAAGTGCCTCAGTGTTTTATTCCAAGCATTTTCCGATCTAGCTAAGTGACCTTTTACGTGTTCGATAGTTTTGTTCATTCGTTTTTTCGTTTCGTTGATTATTTACTTTCTTTTTTCGGTATTTCTTTCAGGTATTACGATTTTCTTGTATTATTATTGTTAATTTTTCGCTCATCACTGTGGTTGTTTATTTTTTCCATCTGCTTATATCGCTCATTTTCTGTATGTTTCTCATCATCGTATGTTTTTGTAGTATCTATATGTAATTCTTGTCCTTGTCACCTGTTTGTAACTGTGGCTGATGAAGAGTAAAACCCGAAACGTCTCTTGTTTCACGTGAACCATTAATTTGTAGAACTGATTCAATACTGTTTTATTGGTTTATATACTTATATTGGTTGAGGCATGCAACCTTTCTCCTTCTGTTCCGGTCAACGATCAGCGCACAATGTCAATTATTATTTAATTATCCCTATGCGCACTTAACAAATATCGCCTGTCATTAATAACTATTAGATTGGCGTCTGTGGGTCGTCGTATTAAGTAACAGTCACTTACTAAAATTACACAAAATGAAATAAACGTGAATTCTATGGTCCACTTTCAGTCGCGTCTAGAGTATCAATTAGTCAACTAAACGTATCTTCTTGTGTGAGAAAGCGGGAGGTGAAATTTACATTAAACTGAACAACTAGCAAGACATATCTACGCGTTATTTTATTTCACTAGTTTTAACGCTAGGAAATCACAGTGAATTATAATGGTAAAACTTAGCACATTTTAACACTTAAGCACACATTTATATTACCAGAAAATCTGAATGAAATCCCCACGAAGGCTATTAACACACCTTCCACAATGGTTCTAGATGACGTGTTTAGACTATCCAAAATTCTGAGCAACAACTGATAACTGGTTTGAGAAAGCGACAGTTTATATACATCATGTTATTATGATCTCTAGAGGATGTTAATTTTCCCTCTTAGCGCATAGCAAAAAATCAGGAAACTACGTTTCCCAGATGAAAGGTTTTACGGTCGCTCTGTTCGGCGTTGCTAATCGACAACAGAGACTGACAACAGAGACTTAAACCTTGTAACGGGTTTCTATAGATTTTCCCCGTTTCTTGAGATCAAAGCGGTGTCTCTCCCTGTATGTACGAACATCACAGGGTCCCTCGGGAAATACTTCTGCCCGTGCGGCTACTTCAAAAAGGTCCGGTTTTTCCACGTGCATCTGTCTGATATCTGATGATTGACAGATCAGCTCGCGTGTGAAACTCAGGTAAACAGACCGGGTTTGCTCCCTGTTATGACTGGCAGGTCGCGGAAGTTGGTAATATTTCCGTTTGTTTACGTTTTCAGGGAAAAGAGGCGTGGATTAAAAATGAGTAAACGCAGGCTGTAAGTTGCCTGGCTTTGCTAGCGAATCATAGACCGTTAACGGGATTTCAGGGCTGTCAGACACTGTAGGCTATATTTCCATTATACGTCACAACGACCATTACTTCTGTCTTTTTGCTATTAGGCTGAGGCCTTTATTTTCACTTTCTGTCACTTTGGTATCAACCAGTTATTGCAGCTCCTTTTCACCTTTTCCTATTAAGCCTGTATCATCAGCGTATCTCTAGATGTTTATATTATGTGCGACAAATAATATTCCTGACATGTCCTCTAGGGATCTCATTATATTTCCACTGTACAGATTGAACCGATCCGGTGACAGCACACACCCCTGCCTAACACCCTTTTTCACTTGCCGAAACGTTCCTACTTGGCTGCTAATTCTTACAGCTGTTGTTTGTTCCCTGTACATGTTTTTTTTATTACCCTCAAGTCTTTACTATCAATGTTGATTCCTTCTAACGTTTTGATAATTTCCCCATGTTTCACTTTGTCAAATGCCTTAATGTAATCTATAAAGCATAAGTACAGATCTGTTTTTACTGCTATGGCTTTTTCAATTAATGTTCTTATAATATATATGGCATGGCATCCGTTATGAGATCGAAATAAAATACATGTGAACAATACACTGGCAAAAAGAGTAAATGAACCGTTGTTGTTGTTGTTGTTGTTGAGGCGTTCAAATTGTGTGTGAGTGTGTGAGAATTTGTTTTCCTAATACTATGGATTCTTTATACTTTTCGTGATGTTTATTTATATTTATGTATTTAGTGTTTTGCTGTTAAAAACAGGGAGAGAGTAACAGCTGAGGTTATTTACAAATATTACTGTATAAATAGTAGACACACCTGTGTAATTAGTCAAACACCTGAAAATTTTCAACAGTATTCGTTAAAACAGTTTCATTCGGGCACACATTGTTTCTATGGTAGTTTTATAGACAACACTTCACTGTATCTTGTGATAAAGATGGTAGCCAGCTTTTTACATCAATTGTTTTAAAAAAATAGTCATGATTTACATAAGAAATAAAAAAGTGTTTATGTCAATACAATTTTTTGGTTTCCACCAGACCTTTACAAAATGTCAATTTTATATTTTTTCTTATTGTTTTATGTTGCGGATAACTCGACATTTGAAACTACGAACGATTCAAACTTGCATGCGTGTTGATGAAGTCGATATATTAACAAGCTCTCCCGCGCTACAAATCCCTTGGTTCAATAGATTCATGCGCACAAGTTCATTAAAACTGCTGGCTCACATGCAATTATATCATAAAATAATCTTATGTGTCCTTCTAGTTCATGTGTGATTATATCTTTGACGAATCCTCTTAATCATGTTATATAATGCGTGATTACGTCTTTAATAACGAATCTAATGAATAAATTTAGTGCCTGTGTGTTATATATCGTTAAGGAATTCTATTTTTGTGTGGTCGTTCTTCCACAACCCTGTGTAGCTAAAGCTAATGGAGTCGGCTCTGTAAATACGACCGTGCATGGGAATATTAAAGTAGTTGGAGCCTAGGGCGGATCTTACCTTTGGTACCCCTACCCCACAAATAAACACACAGGAATTGAAAAAAAAAAAATTGCCTCGTTTTCAACCTAGATAACCGGGTCTGTCGGTTATATAAGGGCGCATGTCCAAATGTAAAAGACCTTGTGGTCTGGAATTTAAAGGTCTCATCTAAAATTAGCATGCTTGCATGTAGATTTGAAACAATACTGTGCTGTCAGTGTCCGTTGGCACCCCCTCTCCTGGTTGTTTTCGTACCAGACGGACAGCCCACTCGCACCTCTCCCTCAAAACACTACTGCATCAGTGTCATACTATACGTCTTGCTGTTTTCTAGAATAGAACCTCGGCTCTTTATCTTTAAAAAAATTAATTAAATTTATTCATTTATTACTTGTTTCTGTGGCTCTTTGTGCCATTAGGCGTCCTCTATTTCTTCTGCTATATCTTCTTCTTCCTCGTTCGTCCTGAAAAGAACGTTGGTTGCGTTGTTTCTGTTTACACCGGAGCTGCGATATCTGCGCCTTTCGGCCGACACATCCGACTTCAGCACAGCATTTTTTGGGACCGGGTTTGCCTTCCCTCTTCGATCCCTACTCTCTCAGCCAGACTGCAGTGATGCAGCCTGTTTCCAGGACCACTACGTGGAGGCGGAGTAGGGTCTTGGTCAGCACTGGTTCGCTGACCCTGTCGCAAGCAGTCAAGCTATGGGTCGCTGACTGCATTTTCGGTTCTTGTGTGATAATTCACCGGGAAATTATATTTGTGGCAATTTATAACCCAAACCGATCACCGTACTATTTCTTACATTTTTTTATTCTTACAATTTTTTTCTTTTTTTCTCCGCCTGCGGGGTTAGTCCATTTCGCAGGTAGGGGTTGCGGGTTAAGGTGGTAGCATGGGTCATTTTTTGAGCATGGCACATTGTTTATGTATTTTTTTTTTTAATGTAAAATTTTTGCCTCGTCTTGGCGAGGCGCGTCCCGTTCAACCTAGTCGTGTATATTAGGGCTCATGTCCAAATATAAAAGACCCTTAAGTCTAGGGAATTGCTAGTCATCATCATCATCATCAGCCTTCAAATCCCTAAGGAGCATTTGCTTTATACCAAGTCTTCCTGTCCTGTGCCATCAGCTCAAGGTCTTTCCATAATTTCTTCATCCTCTTCTTGTCTGTCATCAGTTCTCTTCTCCGTGTATTCCTTGGTCTTCCTCTGCCTCTCTTACCCTGGAGGTTCCAGACCAAGGACTGCCTGGTAAAGCTATAAGCAAGTTTGCTCAGTGTGTATCCTATCCATCTTCAGCGTCTTCTTCTCATGTCTCGTTCTTCTGGCACTTGCCTGGTTCGTGTCATCAGTTGCACATTAGTGATCGTGTCATACCACTACAATCCTTCTATTTTAGACAAGCAACCATTGATGAGAGCGTCCGTGGTTTCAGCGCAGGCTTCTCGCGACAAAGGTAGCGGGCTGGAGACATGGTGGCATCACGCTACAATCTACCCAGCTGTAAGTGGATGGATACCTGACTCTGCTCTGAAAGGTAAAGGCAGCCAGTAGGGGAGCTGGTTATAGCACTACTCTGAGATCATCCAGGTCTGTATTATTTTGGCTTTTCAATGCCACAATTACTGACTGTGCATCAGTAAAGAAAGCAACTTGTCTCTCTGCCCTTTCTTCTGTCAATATAAGCTCTGCTGCAGTTTTCAGGGCCTCTGCCTCTGCTCTGAAGTTGCTGGAGAATCGTCCTGTCGCCACTGACAGCCTTTTTTCTGCACCAGTGCTTAAGGTCAGAAAGACACCCCCACCTCTATTTTCTGTTGCATTTGTTTCTGATCTATCTGTGTATGCATGGGTCTAGGTGTTCCTTGGATAATGTTTCTCTATGTATTTTGTAAACGACTGTAACTGACGAAGGAATCCAAATACATCATTCAACTTTTGATAAGCTTTCTGGCGTTTTGACAAGGTATAGAGCAAGCTATCAATAAGGACAAGAAATGTTCGGCTTTTAAAATGCTGAGAAGGCGTTTGAGATTCATCAATTGTGCTGGAACCACTGAAATCTTCATACTCTTGATTTCGTTTGTGTTTTCTTCGAGTTTGTTCTTGATAATGTTCACACTCAGTCACATCCTTGGCCTTTTGCTCTATGTCTGCAAAAGTAGACCACATAGCTTGAATATACCCCCGCAGGGATTCATAGAGTACAGGCTTTCAACAAATCCAAAGAAAATGACTGCTTCTGTCCACAAACAGTTCAGATAAAAGTAATAAAGAGTCATCCTAAGTCACCCTGTTATGCTCTTTCTCTCACAATTTCGTGACATCAAATGAAAAGGCGTTAAAGATGGCATACATCACAAGATCATTGGCTTAACGCTCGTATTAGAAGATGACCAAAAAATGATGTACATATTTATTGGCCCGGGGTCCTAAAAGCGCGGGGCTCGTAGCATATGCTACTTTTGCTACTACGTTAATCCTGCTCTGATTGGGTCAATATTTGACAAGAATCAGTGCATAGTGAGGGAGGGGACCAACTCCCCACCCAGCCCTCTCCACCCAGCCCTCCACACCCAGCCCTCTCCACCCAGCCCTCCACACCCAGCGGTGAAAACAAATAAAGGATTTCTTGCCAGGGTACAGTTTTGTTGGTTTTGTAGGCCCTCAACAGGACCGTGGTGCAGTTTTGTGGGCCCTGACAAGGACCGTGTTGGGTGTAGTTTTGTGGGTTTTGGGGGCCGTGTAATGGGCCGTGGTAGGTGCAGTTTTGTGGGTTTGGTGGGCCCTGAAAAGGACCGTGGTGGTGCAGTTTTGTGGGTTTTGTAGGCCCTGAAAAGGACCGTGGTAGGTGCAGTTTTGTGGGCCCTGAAAAGGACCGTGGTAGGTGCAGTTTTGTTGGCCCTGAAAAAGACCGTGGTAGGTGCAGTTTTGTGGGTTTTGTAGGCCCTGAAAAGGACCGTGGTAGGTGCAGTTTTGTGGGTTTTGTGGGCCCTGAAAAGGACCGTGGTAGGTGCAGTTTTGTGGGCCCTGAAAAAGACCGTGAGGGGAACAGATCACCAAGGATCGCTGAAGCTTGGCACAAATCAGGACATACACATGTTCGTTCGTAGCTGCATAATTTACAGAGGAGACCAAAAGTCTGCAATGTCAAGCAGGATATTGTCGAACGGGTCTGACTGACGAACTTTATTCCGATGTCGCCACAAAAATTCACACATGTAGGAATCTAACGTGTGTCTGTGTGTTCCGTTCTGACGTTTGTTGCGTTCTTTCGCAGATTTCCACAACCTCTCTATTCGTTGAGTATTTGTCCCTGTATTTGGGTCGACAAAATAAGCAGAATGATTCACCGTTTGGTGAGTTAAGCCTGGCAAATTCTGAATGGTACTATATGCGCGCCATTGATCAGACACAACTGTCGTACCAGGACGAATAATGGCTATGATAAGGGGCATAAGTGTAGCCGCTGAGCGATCGGGCACTGGAACCATGAAACACTCACTTGTTTCACGACATAGGCCACCAAATACCCACTGCTGTGGAAATACACGACCGACATTTTTTTTCTGCGTGTGAAAACACTTTCATCAATCCCTACCGTCGTATTGGGACCGCCAATTACAGCGGGATTTGCAATTATTACATTTGCACAAACCTCACGGAGGTTGCTGTTCCATTTAATGGCAGCTTGATTGGCAATCCCTAGCTCTGATTTACAGAAATCAATGCTAGTCATCTCTTTACTCCAACAGTAAATAAACAGAATAATCTGCCCGAAGGACAGTCGTGCACCCTGTAACCATGTGCCAGAACGAAGAGGTATATCCTGCTTACATATGTGACATCTCTAACGATCTTGGCGAACTGTCAAGGACAAACTCATGTGGTGATTGTTAGCACACAGTCGGACGGTGTGTAGAATGCCCCGATTCTGCAAAAACTTCACACAGTTCTCTTTGTTACGTGTAAAATCTGACACCTCCAGGAAATTCATCTTCCACGTCTCTGGACACTGCTATCAAATGACAAATGGCACGATAAGATTTGCCGCTCGAAAGCCGCGCCAAGACACAGAATTTAAGAGAAAAAAAATGTAAGAAAAAAAATGTAAGAAAAAGTACCGCGAAAAATCGGCAAATCCTATCGCAATGTCTAGGCCGTGGAGTTGTCACATTTTTGCCACCCCCTTACGGGACGTCACACATCTCTTACCCACCCCGTGCTCGAATGTGTTTTTTTAAGGTTTTATCTCGTTTTGGCAAGGCGCGTCCCTTTCAACCTAGTCGGTTATATTAGGGAGCATGTCCAAATATAAAAGACCCTTAAGTCTAGGGAATTGCTAGTCATCATCATCCTCATCATCATCAGCTTTCAAGTCCCTATCAGAGTCAGGTACCCTTTTACAGCTGGTTAGACTGATTTTCTCCAGTGCTGCCTTCAGTTCTTCCATCTTTATGTCATCTTCACCATCATTGGTTTTCTCTTCTGTGCTAGTGGTTATCATTTCTGATGCTTCAACATGCTCAACATCCAGGAGTTCTGAGAAATATTCTTTCCATCTTTCCATTACTTCCTTCGGGGCAGTAAGCAATTTGCCTTGCTTGTCCTTTATAAATTTGAGAGGGCATTGTTTTTCCTTCATGTTCTTTAGAGTCTTATAGAACAATTTCTGGTTTTCTTGTGCATCTTTTTCTAGCTTTTCTCCAAATTTTTCCTAGGACTTCTGTTTTGCTGCTAGCACTTTGTTCTTTACTTCTGTTCTGAGTGTCACATATTCTTTATATTTTCCATTTGTCCTGTTGTGTTTTTAGCTCCTAAGTATTGTTTCCATGCCATTTTCTTCTATCTTATTTTCTCTTTGACTTCCTCTGTCCACCAAGGTGTCCTCTTTCTCTTGTTCCCAAGTCGGACTTCACCGAATGCTTCTGCAGCAGCTGTCTTTACGATATCCTTGAATTTAATCCAGAGGGTTTCCAAGTCATCAGATCGTTCTTCTGTGTTGCTCATCGCTGCAGCAATAAGCCCCTGATATCTGGTCTTAATTTCTGGCTCTCTCAGCTTGTAGGTCCTGATGCTCATTTCTCCCGTTCGTTCACTTGGTTTCTTGCGCGATGTTGGGCAGTTCCTAGGCTGAGCAACTCTTTCAGTTGTTCTCTTGATTGTTAGCAGGTAGTGATCACTTCCAATCTCTGGCCCCCTCCAGACTCTAGCATCCAGGACATATTTGAATGAGGCCAGGATTTCTAGTTTTGCTTTCCTTATATCTCTTCCACCAGCTCCTCTTCTTTCCCATTTATACTTCTTGTGTTCCAAGTTCCATAAGTCGTAGTCCGTAGTCCGTTCCAGTTCGTAGCCTTTAGAATCAGTCCGGTTTTCTCTCTTATATTACGCATAATCTTAGTTTAAAGCAAACAGGTGATTGGCCTGTTGTGCCTTTGCATGGTGGAGGGGCTGCCTCCTTACGGCCTCCATGCAGGCCGCCTTCCCCCTTTTTCAGCCGGGCTTAGGACCGGCCTTGGCGGAGTTCGCATCAGTCTAACCAGCTGTAAAAGGGTACCTGACTCTGATCTTCAGTTAGAGAAGGCAACGGCAGTGAGGAAGGGAACAGGCCACCCCACCTCATAAAGCTGGGACCCAGTACATCAAAGTCTATAACACTTCACTCCCCTACGGCAGAATATGCTACGTGACTACCCTTATTGTTAACCCTTAATTGAGTTAAATTAAATGTACCTGTTTGTAACTGTGGCTGGGGAGGGGGGAGGGCTGACGAAGGGTAAAACCCGTACGCACGGTTCGTGTCAATTAAGAATGAACGCACTTTTTGTTTTTAACTTGCCCTCCCTTTTTCAGTCAAGAAAAAGTCAGTCAAGAAAGAGTACGGTGCTCGGTTTTGGTTATAAATTGCCACAAATATAATTTCCCGGTGAATAATCACACAAGAACCGCATTGTCTTTTGCTGCATCTTTTGGTCCCTCTTCTGCTATATGACATTTCATTAGCATCAGAGACTCCGTTAACATATTGTTATGTAAGTATGATAGGAAACTCTTTACAGAGCGATACAACAGGAAGCAATCTGATCATCAGAAGTAGTCCCCCCGTCCGACAAGTGTTTCGGCCCGATATACTCCTTTACACTCTAAGGGGAGCGGGCCCATTTGGGTCATGACTCCCACGCGTCTCAGCCTCCTGTTGTCTTGTATCGAAAATGAACCCATTTCACTTATGGTAGCAACTTTAATCCACAACTCCGCCAGCCGTGGAGGCAATTGTGAAAGTAACAAAGAGAAGACAAATTATTCCGTTCGTTACGTCGCACACACTGAGACACCATCGCGAAGCCGACGCCACTGAGCGTTCGCCACTGAAATTCTGACACTGACACCTCTATAATATACACCTCCTGTCGCCTCTCAGCCACAGCCCTTTCACTAGTACACCAAAAACTCAGCGTATTGTGGACTTAGAAAAATTCCTGGTGTTTTCTGTACCGCAGCGTTTATTGTCACGATTTCCATTGCCCATTGCGGTTGTTCCACAGCCAGCCTGATGCCTTTTCGGCAGCTTCACTAAGCCTCTTCAGTGCCCTTGTTCTCGACTGTCCCCTCAGCCCCAACAGTTTCAATAGATCATACACCGATGCAGCCACAAGCCCTCTTGCGCCCACTTCAACAGCCATGATCCTTGCAGTGAACCCATCGTGTCTCAGATCCGCGACCAGATCACTATACTTGGCCGCTTTGAACAAATGTTGCTCGTCTAATCTGGATTCAAATGGCACGGTCAGTTCAATCAGTATGACCTGAAGCGTTGCTAAAGAATGAAGCACTATATCCGGCCGTCTCCGCGATTTTCTGATACTCTCTGGATATGTCCCTCGTCCAGGTAGGTCTACCGCCATCTCCCAGTCGTTTGCACAGTCAAGAAGAGATGGTAAACTGCTACCAGGTTTACTCGGTTTTGGGTGTGCTGACTTTCCTGCCCTCAGAAAGTATGTATTTGTGGTGCTCGGCCTGGGTTTGCTATTCGCCTTCATCCTTGCCAGATCTATTGTCGCAGCAAGCTCATTTAGCACTTTGTTATGGCGCCAAGTGTATCCGCCCTTGCCCTAATGACACCTTACACGCTGAGAGCACGTGTTCGAGTGTCTCCTCCCCTGGCACAGGGGGCACTGCTTATCATCCGACTTTCCCCATTTCACAAGGTTGGTGGCCGACAGTAGCAGGTCATACATTGATCTAACAACGAAGCTGAGCCTAAGAGGTGCCATATGCCATATATCATTCCATGTCAAGGACCTCTGTAGGGCTCCTTCCCATGTAGTCCATTGGCCTTATTGGACCTGCTGCACTGCTTTTTGCAACCTCTTATCATTCTCAGCCCCTCGTATCTCCTGAACTACCATGTCTCTGCGCTCCCTGCTTGATGCCTTGGACCACCAGCGGATGTCTCCATGACCAAATCCCCGTCTATTCGTTTGTGTGTATCCGATTACCTCCCTCAGTTTGAGTGACTCTTGGGCAGCATCAACGGCTTCTTCCACTCTCCACTTCCTTCCCGTTTTCAGTGTGGGCTGAATGGACTTAACCACGTCATCAGCTGACTCGCGTAGTATCATTGCAAGCCTTGCCTTTCCAACTTTGTACTCTTCAACAACTGACTTGAAAGGAAGCAGAAGTTTTGACTTTTTGCAGTACAGTGCTACATCTGACAGACCTGGTTGTACCCCTAGCCACTTTCTCATGAACTTGTTGACCTTCTGCTCTATAGCTTCCAGTGTACTTGTGCTTATTTCATATATAAGCAGTGGCCACAGCAACTTTGGTATCAACATGAACTGGAGGCACGACAGTTTGAACTTTCCCAGGAGTCTGCTTTGGTCTATGATCTGTAGCCCTCTGTCTGCCATTTCTATTGTCGGTTGCACTGTCTTCGAGTCTTTTAAAAGAGGCATTGTACACCCTGCCAAGACTTTTAACAGGTTCCTCAATGACAGTAGGGATTCTTTGGTTGGAAACCATGAATGTGTCCTCTGCTATCTTCCCTTTCCTGACTGATAGGCTTCTCGACTTCTTGGGTTTAAAGCTCATTCTGCACCAGCTGACTAGTTCATCCAGGCGTGCTAGCATCCTCCGGGCCTGATGTTCATCTGATGTCAGAATTGTTGTGTCATCCATGAATGCTTTGAGCGGTGGCATGTGACACATTCCACAGAGCTTTGGACCTATAGCCATTCCTTCAGCCGCATTGAGGAGTACCTGCATAGCCATCACGAATAGTATCGGAAAGATGGTACACCCCATCGCAATTCCAACTTCAAGGCCAATCCACTTCGTTATGTACTCTCTGGTTGAAAATCTGACAGCAAACCCTGCGAAATTCAGCTTCAGCATTGCTGCAATCTCTTGTGGAACATGATACATTTCTAGGGCTTGCCACAACATCTGGTGTGGAACGGATCCATAAGCATTCGCTAGATCCAACCAGATTACATGGAGGTTTGTTCTGTCAGACTTTGCCTTTTGGATTGCTTCCCAGATCATTGTGGAATGCTCCAGGCATCCTGGTGTACCTGGGATACCTCCTTTCTGAATGGTAGTGTCAATGTACCCATTTGCCAGGAGGTATGTAGTGAGTCTTTTCGCCATCACTGAGAAGAATATCTTCCCTTCTACATTGAGTAGTGAGATTGGCCTGAACTGACTGATGTCTGTGGAATTTTGCTCTTTCGGGATGTAGACTCCGTTCGCCTTTCTCCATTCCTTGCTTACAAGCTGGGTTTTCCACGCATTCTTCAGTAAACGGAGCAGTCAATTGAGCACTTCAGGGCATCTCTTATACACTACATATGGAACACCATTAGGACCTGGAGCTGACTTGCACCGACCTTTCTGGACAACGCTTTCTACCTCTTGCACCGTTGGGGGCTTGGTGTTAAATTCAGCTCCTGGCTTACTCGGTCATTTAAGGCCTGCCATGCTGCTGAGTGGCTCATCTCTGCGACAATCTGAATATGTCATTCTAAGGTGTACTTCCAGGTCTTCTTTCTTGATGTTTAGCGTACCAGACCGTGGCTGCTCAAACAGTTCTTTGGCAAACTTGAAGGGCTCCCTGAAGACTCTTTCCCTATTCCTTCGTGTCTTCCTTCTCTTCCTGCACAACCTTTCTGCTCTACAAAGGGCCTTATGTTGGCCTTTCAGGTGCTCCCAAACCTGTCGTAACCCTTCCTTCTCTGTGGCAACTGCGTTCTTGAAAAGTTTTCGGGCATGCTTCTTCTGTTTTTATTTCTTATATTTTAATTTGTCTTCTTTTTTTCGTGGTGGGTTACTTTCCCTTGCCTCCCTCACTCCGAACACTTTGCGACAGTGCAGATATATTATGTCGCCGAAGATTTCCAGCTTCTTCTCCAAAGTTATCTGCTTCAGGTTTTTATCCAACTCTTTTGCCAAGGCTTCGTCCAGCTGTTCCCAAAGCCCTTTTGCACTGGCAGGTGGAAACTTGATTGCATCTCTCTTCCCGTCCAAGAAGTGTGTGAGATCATCATCAGGCAGATCAACTTGAATGTAAATATGTCGTGTTTGTTTCATGAGTCATATTTCATTTGTTTCAATGACAATTTAACTTCTATTAGATTTATACGCCATTGCCATTTACTGATCCGAGCAGATAAAACAGGATGTAATCAGGGATGTGTGGTGTCACATGATTTCTTTAATCTGCATCCCTGGCTTACGTTCTCTATCAAAAGTTGATTACTCTTTATGTTCCAAAACAAGATACTGGAAGATGGCAATTAGAGTATTTAAGATTTTCTATATGATTTTCATTCAGAGAAGAGAAAAAATAGAACTTTCTCAAGAGGGAAAGTAGTCATAAAACAACTCGAACTAGGATCAAGCGCTCAGGAAGTAGGCACGGAACAATGATATCCAGAGATGTATCCATAAAAACAAGACCTACACTTGAAAAAAATATAACAATAAGATACCTCTCATTGAAATGTGCGACTAAAATAAGCTCAAATGCAACACATTAGAAAAAGCTAAGAGAAAAGCCTTTCTAATATGAACTTAAATTAGGGAGAAAAAAGAAACACTTACAGTGGAACTCCAACGTACTCAAGACAACCGACAACAAAATCCAGATACATTAGTAAATAACACAGACAAGCATGTGGACACACAGACGGACATATATTTAGAAGGTAGATCAGATAAATAGATGATACACAACCAGACAGACAGAAAAAGAAAGATTATATACACACACATAGAGCCGGCCTTAGCTGTTGCGGGGCCCGATTTGGACCATTTTGATGGAAGCATGGAGGCATATCTGGAGTCATCCTTATATGACCACCAGCTATACACAATGCTACAATATATGTACGTGGAAGTTGGATGCATGGAGGCACATCTGGAGTCATCCTTATATGACCACCAGCTATACACAATGCTACTATATATGTACGTGGAAGTGAACCTATGTCTGTGAGGCTAATTACATCCTCATTGACTCTTGAAATCATTCCACACACTTCCAGGGATTCCCCCTATGGTGAAACTTGTTGAGAACCAAGCATTGCACACTAAGTTTGGAGAAGTAACTTGAGCCCCAGACATAATTATTTGGCTTTGACTTGGTTGACTGCATGCAGAAGGATTTCACTATGGACCCTGTGACAGAACGGGGCGGCCCCTATCGATCTTTGTTTCTTTCCGGCAGTATCGGTACATTTGTGGTACTGATTTTTATTATGTGCTGTCAATTATCGCACTTTTCTTTCTTTCTTTTTCTGCTTGTGTGGCAAATATTTTGTAGGTGCAAACATTTGTTGACACACCTCTCTGTGATGTCACCTGTTTGTTACCCGGTCATCCTAGCTTGCGGTGAGCAACTGCGATAAGGTAGTCGCCAGCGTGTTTAGATTGAACCGCTAATAAGACGACTTGTTTGGTAACCCACATGGGCAGACCCGGAGTTTTTGCGTACTCATACGACAGCTAACATTAACAACAGAATGAATAAAGCGAGAACAGCCTTTGCTGTTCTCAACAACATTTGGAAGTCTTCCCAGTACAGCACAAACACCAAATTAAGACTGTATGAGAGCTGTGTACTTTCTGTGCTTCTCTATGGTGCGGAATGTTGGAGAGTAACAGAGAAGGAAATGTCTAAACTGTCCTCTTTCCACACAATCTGCCTAAGGAAAATTCTCCGAATCTTTTGGCCAAACACCATCAGCAACCAAGAACTACTTATTCGGAGTAACCAGGAGGACATGCACACCATCATAGCTGGCAGACGCTGGAGTTGGGTTGGCCATGTCCTCAGAAGGGACCCTGATACCATCACAAGAACAGCTATGCTATGGACCCCCGAGGGAAAGCGAAAGAGAGGCCGACCAAAAACAACTTGGCGGAGAACTGTGGAAGCTGAGATGCAAAAAATGAACCACAGTTGGGGCACTGTACGAAGGATGGCCGCCGACCGAGCAAAGTGGAATCAATTTGTTGCTGCCCTACAAGACGCCACCAGGCGTGATGGCCGCTGACTGCTTTGACGGTTGGCGGCTATGGATCAAAGAAGAAGAAAGATACGACAGATAACGAGATTACTTTCTGTGTGACACATGTGGGAAGAAAAGTGTGACATAATCGCTTCCGGGCCGACTTGTTATGGCAACATTACTTTCTAATAAAGTAATAAGTATTACAGCTTACCCATGTTGTCATGTGTGTCTACCGATCTGCATGTGAGAGTGTATGCAAGGTATCAGATGCCCATATATGGTAATACGTGACCTTTGCAGGCACGCACCTTATTTCACGTGGGACTATTTTGATAATATCACACTGTTATGATTAAAATTCATAACGATTGTGTCGGTATAATGGTTAGCTCAGCAGGGCTACTTTTTTGTTTATTTTATACGGTGTCACTTATTAATACAGGAAGTGACGTCATGCGATATGGTTTTCTGTCAGACGTGAAACTAGTGAAGCAGAGGTGAGGGGATCGTCTGCTAGGGTCTTCTTCCAAGTGTTCGGTGGTGTGAGGACGTATTTTATGGTGGCTCCAGATTACAAAGTGTATGTCCGCTGTATGATTCTACTTCATGAGGCATCAGCAATGTGTGTGATTGCTAGATGAGATATTATAGAAAGGAAGTATATTTTGAGCTCTACTTGATTCGTTCATGATCTCAACAATGTCGCGTTAGATGACTTCAGTGCGGACGCAAGACGGACAGAACAGTTCACTTCTTGTATTATATTGACTGCCTAAGCCTTATGTATGGCGACTATTCAAGTGTTTTAAATTGATGAACGTCTGTTATATTGGAGTAGTGTATCGACAATAAAGTCTGTATTGTATCTGTAACTGGAGCATTTATTTGATGATTTACTGTTGGCGTTACACCTACTAGACGCATGCTTGGTCTATTTTATGAACAAACTATTGATCACGCAAAACACACCCTATCTGCATGATTTGAAATGATTGAATCTTTCTGATTTGTTTCATAACAACATTGAGGGGGAATATAACCTAGCGTTTGTTCAAACCCACTTCACTGTGCAAAAACTGCTGTGAGACACGCTCGCCAGAAGAACCCAGACATGCCAAGTTAGAATTCAAGAATTCCTTTTATCGGAATGGACCTTTTATTAGAGTATTCCAAAAGACCTTACAAAAAAAAAAAACAACCCAGGAAACCTCTAGCATTGTGACAAGGAAAATCAGGACTAAGGAAAACTGAAACACACGGAGTCAGAGGGAATCTATTGTCAAATTAAAGACACCCCAGACGCGCGTAAGAGACCGATTCAAGTCTCTATTATTCATTTGAGCAAAATGTCTATGAGTCAGGATTGGCGTAAGTTGTGATTTACATTTCATATTTTATTACTAACATGTGAACTAACATATTTATGTATATATTACCATGTGGAGTTTAATGGGTGAAACTCGCTATTGGATGTCAAAGTCATTTGAGGCTGGCAACCTCAGCGTATAGAATGATGATTCATGAACCACCACTGCACGGGCTGGTGATTGCTTTATTGATATTTTCGTAAAGAGAACTAAAAGCATGAAGTAGTTCCAGGTTCCCTATGGAGCAGGGAGGGAAAGATGAAAGAAATGATAAACATTCTAAATATAATACTTACATTTTCAAAGCAGTGTAGATGTCCCTATAAACATAGTCACTTTAAAATTAATGTAAATTTTCAAGCTTTAAACCAGTGTAAATGTCTATGTAAAAATATTCATTTTAAAGTAATGGAAGTTTCAAACTTTTCAATCAGTGTACAACATAAATTAAAACATATTCAATTTAGATTGTGAACCCTTTTCAATCAGTGGAGATGTATATGTAAACAGACTCTATCTGTATTATTAACCTTTTCATTCAAAAATAAAGTAACTATGAAAGCTATTCTATTTAAATGCAAAGGAAGTTTTATCCCGAGGGATTAAATTTAATTCTCATCGAGGGTAAAGTCTGAGTAATTGGGATGGTGGTATGGGAAGATAGTTAGTTGCTTATCCTTTACAGGACGTGGCAATCAACCCCAGCTTTTATTGGCTGTTTGTGATTTTTCTAGGCAATTTTTTTCATTCAGTAGTTTGCCATTGCTTTCTGAACGGTTCGGCGCTTATACCATTGTTAAAAATCCACACAAAGCGATCTGCTACCAAACCGCCTGCAGCAGGTTTCGAACCTGGTATATCGGGATTATGAATCTGCGTTCATATCCATTAGGCCACAGACGCCGACATGGGAAGATAGGAACCCTTAATTATGGAGTGGAAAACGCCATACTCAGAAGAGCGTTTCGTTCTATTCTTTTACCATAGTTATTGGTAGTACCAGCAGAAAGTACTATCTCTGTAACAAGAAGGGAACCGTGGCCTAAGCTTTAAGACGAAGGACCCACGTGGTAGACTCTCCTTGACGTTTCTGGGATTTGAGCTACCCCCGACAACCTTGATCAGAGACGAGCGGGAGCAGAGTGAAAAGAACCAACCCATAAGAAGGAGCAGAACCATCATTGGCAGCTAAGTTCAAATCTATACTGCCACTTGAACTTCTTGTAACATCTCGCATTCCCTAAAGACTGTGACGATAACATTTCTTGATCCATAACTATTCAAATTATTTTCCAACTGTTAAAACCTAAAGTGATTATTAAATTTTGTTATTTGTGATGTTACAAATTTAACTTAGATTTAATTATTTTAAAGTCACTGCAAGTTAACAGAGCTATGCTAGAATAATAGAATTCCACTGAATAAATCAGGGGTGGGGGCTTAAACGAGCTGAACTTAAGAAGTGCTTAAATCCTTCACAAAAGCGTCGGCAGAATTACAGAGAACATACTCAGCCAGTATTGTTCTCGCTTATTCTGAATATGTTGTGAAGACTTACTTACTTACTTAGTCGTTCCCCTTCTACCGTGAGGTGTAGAGGTTTGGAAGAGAGAGCGCCAGACTATCCTATCGGCTGTCTTCCTTCTGGCCTGGTTCCATTCTAGTCCTCGGTCCTTAAAAGAATGTCTAACGTTGTCCTCACAGCGGACTCTGGGTCGTCCTGGGGGTCTGTATCCCTGGCTCTTTGTTTCCCATGCTTGTCGTGGTAGCCGATCTTCTCCCATTCTGCAGACATGGCCAAACCATCTTAGTTGGGACTGTTCTACTTGGGTCTACAGGGGGTGGCATTTTAGGCCTCGACGTATCGTCTGGTTGCGGACCATGTCTCTTCTTGTTACTTCAACCACCTTCCTCAGATTCCTCATTTCTGAGGTTTGGATCTGGCATTTGTGGGTTGTAGTCATTGCCCATGACTCGCATCCATATGTCAAGACTGGGACATAGGTGGAGCGGTATACAGCCATCTTCGTTTTCTTACCAACCTCTCTCTTGCTGAGAAATCCTCGATGTATGGCCTGAAAAAGTCTCCCAGCTGCTGCTTTTCGAGTGACCAACTCTTCTGTGATGCCCCCCTCCCCCCCCCCCCCCCCCCCTCGGTCTATAATAGCTCCGAGATATTTAAAGACTCCGTTTGTAATAGAAGTGTCATTGCCCTTCTATATACATCTCTGCCAAGAGTAATCTTGTGCGAAGATAGATACCTTTGAAGCCCATATTAGATACTCTTGAGTTTTGACCACTGTTGGACCACTACTGCAAAGCAGGTGAGGCAATACCGTTACAGACCCAGTGATAGACAGGGGAAGCTGAGAAGTGGCTCTGTGCAGGACGTGACAATTCCTTGGGAGAGCCAAGAACCAGAGTACAGTATTTTAGCTCTGCATAGTTGGATGTAGGATAAAGAGAGATGGATAGTACCTATCGTTGAGAGCCAGCCATATCCTTATGTGACAGAATGGGGCGACCCCTCTCGATCTCTGTTTCACTCCAGCAATATCGGTACATTTGTGGTACTGATTTTTATTGCGTGCTTTCAATTGTCGCACTTTCTTTCTTTCTCTGCTATGTGTAGCAGATATTATGTATTTTCCTTCTTACACCCCTCTCAGGGATAAGTTATTACGTCTATTTGTTTCCCGTCCCTTCGCTAAGCTTTGCAAGGAGCGGCAGAAATAATATTAACGACAGGCAGGATGGTAACATTCCTTTGTGCCAAATCTTGGCCACGAAGGATTAGCCCCACGAAAATCGCCAGTGTATTTGCTAAGCGCTGATAAAGGCCAGAGTACGGGACAGATAACGAGATTACCCGTCTGAGAATAGATTACTTTCTGATAAAGTAATGAATTGTTACATTGGGAATTAGTTGTTATATGAGTGTATCGACGTGTTCGCGAGTTGGTACACAGGGCAATCGGATGTTTACAGCCCATTTTCAGAAACGAAATGTTTGAAATTTTGCACTAGATGAGTAATGCAAAATATTCAAATCAGATTGGCTGATCAGTTGTGCGCAATAACAACGAATGCGTGGGAAGGCAGTGAATATAAGCTGACGCTTCAATCAGTCAAAACTGCTGTGAGAAATCGCTTTCCAAGACTACAGACTTTGCCAGAGTGAAGCCTATAACTCAGAATTCCTTCTTAACATACCGATCACCTTTTATTTGAGTATTTATCAGGACTTACAAAAACAGCCCAGGAAATCTCTATAATTTTAAACAAGGAAACCGGGACTGAGGGAACTGAAGGACCGCACACGGAGTCAGAGAGAGAATCTATTGTTAAAACAACGGCACCCCAGTAGCGTGTAAGAGGCCGATTCTAGTCTCTTTTATTCATCTGAGCAAAAGGTCTGTGAGCCAGGATTGGCGTAAGTTGTCATTTTACATTCTATATTTTATTACTAACATGTGAACTAACATATATAGGTGTATTGCCATGTGAATTTTAATGTGTGAAAATCGCTCGGGGATGTCCAAGTCATTTGAGACTGGCAACCTCAGCACATAGAATGATGATTTCATGAACCACCACTGCACGGACTGGTGACTGCTTTATTTCCAGTTTCTGAAAAGAGAACGAAACGCATATAGAGTCCCAGGTTCCATATGGGACAGGGAGGGAAAGATGAAAGAAAAGATGTACATTCTAATTATAATACTTACAGTTTCAAACCAGTGTAAATGTCGATGTTAACATATTCACTTGTAAAATTACTAGAAGTTTCAAACTTTTCAATCAGTGTAAACATAAATGAAAACATATTCAATTTGTATTGTGATCACTTTTCAAATCAGTGGAAATGTAAATGTAAACTTATTCTATCTGTATTATTAACATTTTCATTTAAATATAAAGTAACTATGAAAGCTATTCAATTTAAATGTAAGGAAAGTTTTATCCCGAGGGATTAAATTCAATTATCATAGAGGGAAAATTCTGAGTTAATTGGGATGAAGGTATGGGAAGATTGGAACCCATATCTATGGGTTGGAAAACGTCATACTCAGGACAGCGTTTCGTTTCTATTCTTTTACCATAGTTATTGGTGGTGGTACCAGCTGACGGGTACTATCTCTGGAACAATAAAGGAACGGTGGCCTGCGCTTTATGACGATGACCGACTTTGCCGTTATTCCTTGAAGTTCTGGGAACGTGCGGCACCTTTAACATTTCCCAGCGACGAGCGTAAACAGCGAGACAGTCTACCAAGACCAACCCAGCGGGAGATGAAACTACCATTGGCAGCAAAGTGCAAAATATCCGCTGCCAAAAGTGACGTCCTTTATTCAGTTAAATCCCATCACAACAGTGATGAAAACTTTTTCCTAAAATATTATTCAATTCTTTAAACTTGTTAAAACCTAAAGTGATTATTAAATTTTGTTATTTGTAATGTTACAAATTTAACTTCGATTAAATCCTTTTACATGTACTGCATGTTTGTCTCAGTCAATTTACTACACACACTCTACACAGAGCTATACCAGAATAGTAAGAATTCCACTGAGTAAATCAGGAGTGGGGGCTTGAACGAGCTGAAATTAATAAGTGCTTAATTCCTTCACAAAAGTTGTCGGCAGATTCTAGAATCAACGTGCTCAGCAAAAGCAGCATTGTTTTCGCTTATCTGAATATCTTGTGAAGACTCCCTGGAGATAGAAGCGTTTTGTTTCTTCTATTTACATCTCTACCAAGAGTAATCTTGTGCAAAGGTAGACACCTTTGAAGGCCATATTAGATACTCTTGAGTTTTGGCCACTGGTGGACCACTGCTGCTAAGCAGGGGAGGGGATACCGTTACACCTTAATGGATAGCCAGGATCCTATTTCGTTCCCCTCTCTCTACCTAGCTCATGTATGGCTCCACGAATACCGATTATGTACGGCGGTGGCCACATCGCGGACAACAGTCTTGGATGACTGGCTAAAGTACATGAGTGAAGTAGGAGCAAAGTTACTCAAGGGAATGTCCATCCCTAGTACACAAAGACTGAGGCGGTGAGTGAGGCGGAGGAATCTAAAAAGATTAACGGCTCACAAAGCAAAACAGCAAAGTTGTGTGGCGCACTAGGGGCGTGTCGGACATAGAAAAAGACAACGGCTAGCCACCGTGGAAGATATTGGGGCCTTACCACTGTAGCGAAATGGTTTTATGTTTTAGAGGGGAGAAAGTGTCAGTATGACAGACTTGATGGAAGAATGAATGAAAGATAATCTCTAGAGGAAACTCTTCCAGACTGCAGGTTAAATACACAGTCTCTCCTCGGGGATTAGTCCACTCAAAAAACCTGTCTAAGAGAATTCTGGTGAAACTAAACAGGATATTCTCTATGCGATAAATTCTTTATCCGATATCCTACAAAGGACTATGTATAGTACATATAGATGAATAAGAGATTTGGTGCCCAGCCACATTAAAAATATCCTGACCCAATAGTGTTTATTAATTTTGGCTCTGCCCCCAGGGTGTAGATTTATGTTACTAAAACTATACAACCCATTTAAATATTACAAAGAAAATAACAACAGACTCGGTTATGTAAAGTTTACAAAAATGAAAATAGAATCTCACAATATATTCAAATATACAACTATATGATATGTTCCCTAATCTATGAATGGTTCTGAACCATGTTAGAATTAATTTGTCATCACTGGACAAAGGGAATATTCTTTAGTGGTTCTGCTGGCATGTACAGATACTCATCTCAGATGCTGAATTTATGTAGTCTTGTTGCCAGGGGTTCAATATGTCAAAGCACTCCAGGTCCAGCAAGGTCCTTTTAGGGTTTCGGAGGATGGCAAGTTGCTTCTTCTCCGTCTTGACACAGGGCTCATCACCAACTGGGATGGAGTATGTCTGCCCTTGAGAACACTGCTTATGCTTTAGTCTTCTGGTATGACAACCTGGTATGACAACGTGGTAGGATCGCTCCGCTCACAACCACTGCTGTTTAAATGATCGGGCCCCTCTGTATTTCTTAGGAGCAACCATTTTGTTCCCGGTCAGTCTGCCGGCTTGCGAGAGAAAAGGCCTGCGCTTTGAGAATAGCGCCAAAATCCTCCAGGTTTCCGTTTGGTTGCTGAGGTCAAAGGTCAAAAGACAATATACGGCTGCCTATCCCATTGGCTTAACTGTAATTATTCAGGGAGCGGAAGTTCACAGCGGTAAAAGGTCACAGTGGTTTGCTGGTAACCTCGATTTAAGAAAAAGGAATTTATTTCCCGAAGCAAATGGGAGATCTCCTGATGGGTTTTGATGAGTGGTAGAGATTCTAGAAAATTTAGAGAGAAGGAATGTATTTGTATGAGAAAAGATAGACAGAGAGAAAAGAAGGCGAATACACTTCGTGACATAGGCCCCCTTTTAAAAGTTATGCCTATGGCTAACTTAAGTTGAGCCGACTATTCTCTTCTGTCTGCTAATACCATCCTGTTTCATATCTCTTGTTTTCTCTTTTCCCTCTGTCGAACGGTATGCCTGTTGTAGTGGTGTTTGATGGTATTGTATGATGGTGATGTTACTAAATGTAATTGTATGAGGCCAGCTGTGAAGGCTCCTGAGATAAAATGTAATTGTGAATTGTCAGAAGGCCTTTCTTGCTACCACTACGACCTCACACTTAATTTTTTTCTTAATGAATGTGGCTACGTAAAGTGTCTAGGGTTATGATATGTAGTGTGGTGTAATAGGTTATAAATATACCCACAGATATTTAACAAGACTAATAATATTAATAAATGTTAAAATACACTGAACTAACTCACGTGTGTAAAATTTTTGATAAAATTATATTACATTTATTTTGTTCTGGATCAATTTTTTTAGATTGACCAGAACTTAAAAGGATTTAGAGATTATGAAAGAAATGCATGGAATATTATATCATAAATGCAATAGTGTACATATATATATGTAATATACTAGTTAGTTTTATTAAAATGTTCTAGTAGTCATCTACTTGGGAGGATAATTAATGTTTGTGCTGTTGGGGTGGCCTCATCACACCTGTCTATATTGACCTCACAGTGTCCAGAAAATGGTGGGAATTTTTATGGGGGTATTAGTAACTACACAGCGTTGGTGAATGTCCAGCAGACCAGAGGCTCACTCATCTGGTAGTTGTAGCTCTGATGCTGAAATCTTGTGGTCCCACCTCTCCGTGCTGGCGGGCAATAATGGTGGTCTCTGTCACAAATACTGCACAGATACACTCGAGTAAAGTTACCAACTGAATAGACACTGCTTGGTTGACAACAGAAACTCACAGCTCTGCAATCAAAGTATGGGCCATGTGTCAAAATCTATTCTCTACCCACGTCTGGACACAACACTGACACAACAACCACATCATACAGACAGGTCAGATCTCTCTGACCAAACAGCACATTTACCATGGTGGTTTTACATCAGATAGATCCTCCCAGACTATAGGTTCTGAAAAATATTTATTAGTTGTCTGCCCTAAAAGAGGATAGGTAATATGTTTCATTATTCTCAACACTTGATCTGTCTTGCATAATCCTTGCTGGAGTTTATGTACATTGTTGGTCCCTAGACCCTGACTAGGGCGGGGGGTCTAGAGCAAATCCCTACTTGTTTGTAAGGCTAGATTTCGATATGGCAGTATCAAATCACTCGAACATGAAACAATATTCAAAATATATAAGGAAATAATTTCAATCTTACCAGATTATGAATAAATAACACAGAATTGCTAGCAAAACTCAGCTGAGCTGCTGGCTATAGTATGGCGTCCCTAAATTTATTACACTTTCTTTCATATGGAAATCACCACACTTTAAAATCTGTGTCTATCACTGAACAACTATTGAAGAATGGCCCCACTTTCGCGTCTGAGCGCTAATGATATGATTGTCTGTGGCCAATCACTGCCTAGGTTTATTTTAAATTTCAAATTTCCTACACTAAAGTCATTTCAGTCATGCTTCAGTCAAGTATGGATGTTTATCTGTTAGTCTGTCCGTCTCTACTTGTGTTTCTACAAAATGTACTTGATTTTTGAACCAACCTTTCTCTCCCCTCCAAAATTTTGTCGTTAAAAGTTATTTTTAGACACAGCCACCACAAATATCCCTTCTCTTCCATACTACGTAGATTTGAACACTTGCGTCTCGAGGTCGTGTTTTTTTGTGCAATTAGCGACACTTTTAGATTCAATACAGTCTGTCGATGATGTGAACAACACTGTCTTTTGTCATTATCTTCAATATTATCTATTCGTCTGTAAAATTAAGAACATATTAGTTCACTGCTCAGAATAGGCCATCCGGCCAGCTAATTTTTATATTCCTAACATTAATATTAAGAAAAAAATACTTTTTAATTTTTGTAATATTCCTAACATCTGCGTTTAGCCGCTGAATTCAAATCAAGGGCTTGGTATCGCAAAAGCGTCCAATAAATGACTGTGGCGTAACATATCTATGGTCCCTTCTGTCGAGTTGCTTACTTTTTATGTCAACTTGGGAAACGTGACTTTTCTCCGTTTTCCCCCCCAATTGCGTCTCCTTAGCCTTTCTAGTCTCACGCAATCTTTCCAGTCATATTTTTCCTTTTTGATCCTCCGTTCCCCTCCTGTCTAGCAAGTCAATTATTATGGAGGATGATGACCCGCGGTCTAGGCGATCATGTACTATTCGCAGCCTACGCAGTATGTTTTTATCCTTAAATGTTATCTTTGGAGATATTTTACCGTTGTATCTCTGTCCAATTCACTACACCTGTAATCAACACATCTCTATCCGTTTCCTCATTGTCAAGTCGTTGAGGTATGTTAAGCAATCCTGCTCGTATGATCTTCCCTCTCTTCTTTTCTCCCATATGGATCCTCCATTGAAGCTTGCCTCCTGGCAAAGAGCTTGCCCTAAAGCCTACACTCTGCTTGCAATGCGGTCTATAGCAAATAGTTTTGCATGATGAGGTTGCCACCCTCATACACAACCTTATTTTAGTCATATTACTTGACCTGCCTAAGGACACATACCTATCTCCCCAGGTATGAGAGCATGTATGTTCTATCCCTGTTTCTCCATTGACAGAGAAAGATAAGTCTACCAGTTGTTCCTGCCCACCAGGTACCAAGGAAATTTGGACCCGCTTCACTTTCTGATCCCAGATAGTGGGTGAGGTTATTGGAACTGACTGAAGACTAAGTGCTTGAGGCTCATGTTCCTCTTTAGCCGTTTCTTCAGTGTTCGCGGAAGATATTCCTGAAACATGTTTCATCTCACCAGGTACCAAGGAAATTTGGACCCGCTTCACTTTCTGATCCCAGAGAGTGGGTGAGGTTATCGGAACTGAGTGAAGTCTTAATGCTTGAGGGTCCTGTTCCTCTACAGCCGCTTCTCCCATGTTAAAGGAAGCTATTTCTGAAACATGTTTCATCCCACCAGGTACCAAGAAACTCTGGCCCGGCTTCACTTTCTGCACGCAGATAGTGGGTGAGACTATCAAAACTTGTTCAGAATTAAGTGCACTGGGGTGGTCAATCCCTTTGCACTCTTCCAACTTTTCAGTGAAAATATTGGAAGATGAGTTTGGCATTGGAGTCTCCATAGCCTGTTCAGTCACGCCATCTCTGGATCGTGCTGAGTCTCCTAAGATAATATATTTCCCTCCTTGAAGTATGGGGTAAATTTGTTCATCTAATATTGCGGCCTTTACTTTGCCGTTTACAAAGTTCGACCTAACTTCTACATAAGCTAATGGCAAAATCATCCTTCTGTTGTTTATCATGGGTGCTGTTACCTCAACATCGTCTTCGGTGACTTGATCAGGGTCGACGACTGAGGCTGAGACAAGGGCATCACACCCAAGACCTTGATAATACAAACAGGTGATTTCTTCTCCATTTACTGTGGCAGTCTCCACATTTTGAGAATCCATGTATCCACTCCGGGCCTTCGTCAAGTTCCCATCCATGGTAAGGACCTTAGCTTTGTATGAAGTCTTTGGGATTGGGTCTCGGCGCCTACAGTCTAACTGATGTAGGGTGGCTGTAACTGTCTTTTTCTCTTGTTGAGGTGATCACTGGCCCAAGACAGTATACATGTTGTTAGGTGTGTAGTGCGAGCGTATGATGAACTGAGTGTGGGTGCGAATGAAGGCGCGAATGTGTTTAGGCTCGTATATATGTAGACCCTGCAACCCATACCCTCACATGCAGTAGTCAAGGATGCTTGGACACTGCAGGCACGTTTCAAAACATTTATTGACGAGAACACACATGGTATCAACAGGAACAGTCAGTGTAACAAGGTCATGCTGACCGGAAATCGATAGGTATACATTAGGCATTCAACAAGCTGGTAAACATTTGAATATTCGTGCATGGTCAATACAATGTTCTTCAATAATGACAGTTCGTGGCGTCGCCCTGGTATCACTGACTAAACGCGTCAGATACTGTAAAGAATGGTGTCAGACTGGTCACAGCTAACTCACTCCAATCACAGGTGGAAGTTAAGGATGTAAGGGCCACTGCTGTAAAGATGTGATACAGCCACCAGTGTAAAGAAGTTATACAGCCACCGCTGTAAAGAAGTTATTTCTTACTACACCTGTAGTACACCACTGTAAAGTTCTGTTGTTTGCGACTCCACTGTAAAGAATCGAATGTGGTGTATAGAACCTCACTGTAAAGTATGATGGCTGGTAGTACTGTTGTATTCAAAGAGGTGCTGTCACCGTGAAGACAGACACAGGTCAACTCGACCTACACAGGGTAGTGTAAACATTGAAGTGAGAGTACATTGTACGCGAATGGTAGAATGGTTCTGAAGAGTTGACAACTTGGTAACAATATATTCATACTCTCACATGTAGAAGTCAAGGATTACTGGAACTACTGTGTTCTTTTTATAATATTTAATGAGACGCACACTGGAACAGTACGTGTATGGTTACAGGAACACATGACGACATAAACAGCATGGTGTTGATCAATGGTGTATCATCTTAAGTTAGCATACATGCTGGATAACCTCATACTGGAACATTTGTAGACAAGCATTCAGAGTTCTATAGTTAATCCACATCTATATATATCTATATCAGGTTGTACTGACAGATCACGTCAGTTTATACATAATGTTCATAGTGACTCTTGTACAGAATCTCTCTTAGCATGAGTGTAGCTTGTACTCTAGCGTAGATTCTTTCAAATAGCATTCAGCACATATCTTCGGAGTAAATGCTAAATCTCCCATAATAGATCTTTCTTTCATAACTGTGATCTCTGGATCATTATCGGGTAGTAAGGGACAACCCTGTTCTCTGATGAATGATTGACAATAATTCGGATTCCAAGATGGCTTCCTTGGTCCTTAACATCGCTCACACAACGGTGAGATGACAAAACTTCTAGAAAGATTCACTTCATAAGGATATCAAAGTTTCCACCAATATCAGCATTATCTGTCCTCATAATTGCTGTGTAGAAACATTCTTAGTGCTGCTAAACGATATGTCGTTCTGACATCTGAACATAAGTAGATTCATGTAGGCCTAAACATAACCCATCGTAAGCCTAGGAACGAAGTCAGTAAAAGTACGTTTACCTTGGCCAAGAATCAATAGCAAGCACAAAAACACTTTTCTGGCGTAATAGAAACAATACTGGGGAACACATAGACTAAAACAGTCCTAGAAGACACAATCTTCTTCCCCATGATAACTTGAGATCACAAAACTTTGGACCGCTCGACATTGGCGTCCCGCCAGACTCCATAACCGAAGAACACACTCCCCTATCTTCATCCGCTCAGAGTGTAAGAAGAAATAATCCAGCCCAGACACACAAAGATAACATGATATAAGACCGAATCGTCTCAAACAGACAAACAGTAAACCTAGATTCAGACTTTCAATATTCCTGCAAAACCTTAAGCGAGAACAATCTGTTTCCAGCTATAATATAAAATCTAGATTCCTCCGCTTGTTCAATCCACGGAAACAAAACAGGAACCGATCACTCAAAGAATAAAATACACATTTACTATTCTGAGTTATTCCCCTTTCTTAAAAGTTGTAAGTTCATAAATAAATATCCTTTTATCAAACAGATAGTTACATTTTCATTTGTAATCGTATCAACTGTAATCTGTGCGACATATAAAAAATATGTACGCAACAGACTACCGCAACCCCCGGGAAAAAAAATGAAAATTTTTTTTTCTCTGAGAGCCACATAAAATAGCCCCCCCCCACCCCCACCCCCCCCACACCCAACGCACATATGATGCGCAGATGAGAAGTATCAAGAATTTATAAAGCCAGATTAAGGCAAAGAATGAGAATATATATCTCAACATCTCAGAGAAAGTATTTCTCTAAGTGTAAACATTTCCAGGGAGTTGCCACCAATGCCTACTACCATATTGGCAATGACACAATGTATACAATAATTTCAATAATCATTTCATATTAGGTATCATAAGTTCACGATTGGCAAAAGAAACATCATCAAAGAATTAGCAGTGAATCAAAATAAGTGAACCGCTAAGTATTTATACAATCACCAAATCATATATTACAAATGTGTACACATTTTGATATAGAAGAAAAAGAATAACTGATGTAAAGTTATACATGTTAGGAAAGTCCAATATTTAACAGTTAAGTGGCATCATGTGGGCATCTCGACAGAATGTCCGCCATCACATTTTCTGAACCACGGATAGCTCGTACCGAAAAATGAAAAGGTTGAAGAGCGATCGCGTATCGAGTTGATCTCGAGCTCTTCAAGTTCTTACTTTGGATAGCAGTAAGAGCTTTCTGGTCAGTTTCCACTATGAAATGTGCACCAAGAAGGAATCTTTGAAGTTTGAGAATTGACCAAACCATCGCCAATAATTCCCGGTCTAAAACCGAGTAATTCCTTTCTGCAGCATTAAGTTTTCTGGATATGTACATTACAGGATGCAGAGTTCCAGAGTACTCTTGCATTAGTGCCGCTCCAATCCCAGTGGATGAAGCGTCACTACGAAGAACAAATGTCTTATCTGTAGTAGGTAACACTAAAATAGGTGGTGTTGAAAACATAGTTTTGATCTTATCTAGTGATAATTGGCATTCCTGAGACCAGTGAACCATATTAGGCGACCCTTTCTTTAGTAGTGTCGAAAGAGGTGCCATGATAGAGGACAGATTCGGAATGAATCGTCCATAAAATTGTATGAGACCTAAAAGACTTCGCACTTGCTTTTTAGTCTTAGGGATAGAGATGTTAAGTATTTTAGTGATATTATGGTCCTCTGTCTTCAGGAAACCATGACCTACTCGATGGCCTAGGAAAGCAATTTCGCTAAAACCAATGCAAGCTTTCGATGGTTTTGCTGTCAGGTTATGCTCGCGTAGAGTTGATAACAATTCAACTAACCCTGAATAGTGATCTTCCCAAGTATCGCTAAAAAGACAGATGTCGTCTAGATAAGCAATGACATCTGACCGATACGATAGGATTCGACGCATCATGCGTACGAATGTAGCTGGTGCGTTCATAAGGCCGAAAGGCATAAAATTCCATTGGAAAAGGCCTCTAGGAGTAGAAAAAGCGGTAAGAGGTTTGGCGCGTTCGGATAATGGAACTTGCCAATATCCTTTAGACAAATCAAGTTTAGTGAAAAAATGAGATTTAGAAAGTCGAGTAAGTAGCTCTTCTAGTAAAGGCATAGGTTCAGCATCAAACTTTGTCACTTGATTCAATTTGCGATAGTCAACGCAAAGACGTATGTTATTGTCTTTTTTTTCGAACAATAACCATCGGCGAAGAATAAGCAGAAGTGGATGGTTCGATTATTTGTAAATCTATCATTTCATCTAACTCCTTTTCAACCTGTGCTTGAAAATGTATAGGGATAGGGTAAGGTCTAACCCTAATAGGAGTATGTTCAGTTAGAATAATG
This sequence comes from Oreohelix idahoensis, assembly GCA_024509875.1. NCBI lineage: Eukaryota > Metazoa > Mollusca > Gastropoda > Stylommatophora > Oreohelicidae > Oreohelix > Oreohelix idahoensis. The sequence continues at coordinate 887,871 of JAMPIV010022926.1, forward strand.
TCATGCTCAATGACATGAGTTTGCCCAGGGATGTCAGTGAGGACATCCTGAAATGTTTGTAACATAGCCGAAACCTGTCGCTGTTCTCCTAGAGACAAATCAGGAGAAACAGTAACGTCTTTCCATGATTCACTAGAATGAAGTGGGATCATTGGAAGCGGAAGATTAACATCCGAAAAACTTGTTTCCTCATCCTGTATAACGGACAGTGATGAGTACTGACCATGTTGAACTGGAGAATCGTCCGTTGCCTGGAAAATAGGCTGTAAATAGTCAGGACGTTCATGGAATTCCGTAAGCATATTGATGTGGAAGGTTTTATGCTTCCCGTTAATATCGACAATATAGTCAACATCTGAAATTTTCGATATTATATCGTACGGACCTTTCCAAGAAATAAGGAGTCTATTTTCCCTACAAGGTAGCAAAACAAATGCTTTGTCACCAGGACAAAGTTGTCGTAAAGTTCTTTTCTTATTAGCAAATTGCCTTGCCTTCTGTTTAGCAAATTCAGAAGAGGACGTTGCTAATTTGCATGCTTCGATAATTTTTTCTCTCAGCGTGATGACATATTCGTAAGAGGATTTTGTGTCATCGTCAATATTGTCCGCTGTTATGAGATCATGAAGCAAAGACATAGGGCCGCGCGGTCGCGCGCCAAAGACAAGTTCAAAGGGAGAAAATCCTGTATGTTCATTGGGGACCTCCCTGTAAGCGAAGAGGGCCGCGGGTAGAACCCTGTCCCAATCTTGAGGATGATCCTCAGTTATCTTTCCTAATAAGTTCTTAAGTGTTCTATTTAGCCGTTCTACCATCCCATTGGACATAGGATGATAGATGCTACTCAAAGATCTCTCTATCTGTAGAGTAGACATTACTTGAGACATGGTATCCGATATTAGTTGGGTGCCATGATCTGATAATATTTCTCCGGGGAATCCCAGGCGAGAAAATATAAGCCAAAGAGCATCTGCAATGTCAGCAGTAGTAATGCTCTTCAGAGGGATAGCCTCTGGCCAACGTGTGCACATGTCCACACACGTTAAGATAAATTGATGTCCTCTAGCAGATTTGATCTTAAATGGACCAATGATGTCTATCGCCATTTTCTGAAATGGCCGAATAGGAATGTCTGCAGCCTGAATGGGCGCAGCATGACGAGGACCTTTGGATTTGACTTCTTGACATACTTTACAAGATCGACAATAGATCCGTATGTCCTTATTCACGAAAGGCCAAAAGAAAGCCGCAAGAACTCTTGACTTTGTACGGGAAAAACCCATGTGTCCAGCACACTGAGAGTCGTGTGCATGTTGTAAAATTTTAACTCTCAACTTCTTGGGTACAAGAATCTGAGAATGACTTGAATTAGTGGAGTCTTGCACCATACGTACAAGTACACCATTCTTCATTGCAATCCAAGATTTACGCTTGGTATCTCTATTCGGATCACCTTTCGTTACAAGAGTGAAGAATTTCTTAAGAGTCGGATCCTCTTCTTGTTGTTTTATAAACGAGTCACGAGAAATTACCAAGGGCTCATCTTGGTTATGCACTTCAATATCTTCAGTAGATGAAGTTTCAGGCATATTGAGAGCTTGAGCTCTAGTGACTACAACATTAGCAGTTTGCATATTTTGCTTTTCCCAAACGGAAATTTGTTGCGGAGTGCATTCTTTGACTCCGTAAATGCGACCGATGATAAGATCAGCGATCGGATTCGGCAAAAGACATGCGTGTACATCTCCTGTGAAGAAAGGAGTAGCAATCCTAATGATAGCGGTAGAGTATTTCTCTATGGTGCCGCCAAATGTTACGCATTTGACTACTTTGCCTGTAGCATGAGAAGGATCTATGAGTGACTGCCTAACACCAATTGTTGTGCATCCAGAATCAAAAAGTACTGAGACTGGATTGTCATTTACTAAACCTTTGTGTAAGACTAGAGAACCCCTTCCATCATGCGCGATTGATGCAGGAAGAGCGGGAAGAGGATGGCCACAGCTTAAAGTAGACACTGTGGTTGGCTCAAATAATGTTTTGCATTGGGGGCACTGAGATGCTCTCACAAAATCAAAAGCGGCACATGCCATATTATTAGAGTCATCATTATCTTTATTTTGTTTATAGGCTTCGTGGGACTCGTGCTGAGCAGAGTTCGCCTGGTAATGAGATTTATGTTTTTTGTATTGTGCTCTACCTCTGTTATTATTGCCTCTATAATTATCCTTGTTTCCACTGTTATAACCCCTACTTGGGTTTGAGTCATAGTTCCTTTGGTTACTATTATCATATTCATTATAATGAGTATCTCTGTAATTATGATCTTGTTGTCTCCATGAGGGAAAACTTGGATAATTTCTATAATGACTTCCTTTGCGAAAGTTTCTATAATTATGACCACCTCTGAATCGAGGGCTGTCGGCTCGTCTCCAGGTATTCGAAGAAGAACCCTGAAATGATTGGTTACCTTGGTTCTGATAACCGTTATGGCTACCTTTTTTATTAAACCTATTTTGAGGTTCTTGGAATCTGCGTGAGTGATTAGGGTTGTATGGTGTTGCTGAAGCAACTGGCATACCTTCCCTAACCTTAGTATTGCTAATAGCTACGTCTGGATGTGCAGTGACGTATTGGGTACAATACTGTTCCATTTCTTTTAGTGTCTTGGGTTTACGCTCATGTAAGAATTCAAGGAATGGTTTATTTATACTTGACATAATCTTATCTCTGAGTATCAAGTCCATAAGGGCTTCATATGTCTTTTCTGTTTTGGACAACTCAATCCAACGATCAAATGTAAGACGTGTCCTTGCAATGAATTCTGAGAATTCTACACCTGCCTCAGGAACCATTGTCTTAAACAAATTCCGGTAACCTTCCTCAGACAACTGGTACTTCTTTAATAAGGCTGCCCTAATAACATCATAATTATCCTTGTCAGCCTCTTCAACCAAACTTAAACTAGTCAGAGAATCACCTTTCAAATTTTCTGACAACTGGTTAGCATATTGTGATTTGTCCACATTATGGGCTCGACAAGAGCGTTCAAATCTATTTAACCAGAATGTTATGTCATCACTGGAAGGATTGAACGCTGGTACCTTGACCTTGTAAGTAAAGGGTTTACCATTACCACCAGATGCTTGATTAACATTACTTATGTTTGTTAATTTTAACTTTTCTAACTCAAATGCTAAAAGTTCTTTTTGGTGTTCATGTTCTCTCATTGCTTTTTTATCTTCAGCAGCCGCAGCAGCTTTTCTCTCTTCAGCAGCAGCTTCATCTTTTCTTTTTTCTTTTTCCATTTCCATTTGGAATCTTTTTTCCTCAGTCTGTATCTGCAATTTCTTTTGTTCAAATTCTCTTTCTAATCTTTTCTCAGCTTTTCTCTCTTCTGCAGCAGCTTTTCTCTCTTCAGCAGCTAATGCTTTGTCGTATTGAGCAACTGCCCATTGTTCTAAGTCTGTACCAGTCTTATCAAGGGATCTCCCTTGTGCAATAAAATATTCTAATGTAGACATGATGTCTGACAATGATACTACTCACTTGAAACAATAATAATAAAATATATTTCAAGGTAATATAGCAAAAAGTTCTTAATCACTGTATTAATCAGCACACAATCACAATGTCTGTGTGAGACAAGCCTTATCAAGGTCTTGTATATTTCTTTGAAAAATAACAATTATAAATTGCTGCAACACTCTATAACATAAGTGCAATGCACAAGAAATAGTGTCTTATCTAATCAACATTAATCATCAGTTGATTCTTTCACCTAAATCCATATGATCAACTATATTTTAAATAGTGTATGTCGATCAAGAACATAACAAAACAATTATACAAGACAACATGAAAACATTTGCGGAAATCAAATAAATCGAATGGAAAAAACAATAAAAGATAAACCGCAAGAGGATAACAAATACAAATAACGCCACAGTATATAAATATAAATTGAGAATAGAACTGAAAGATAGAATAGGGTAGACCAACAAATTACAAACAAATCAAAACAAAACTAAAGAATGTGAAGAAAATTCCGAAAACAACACTGACCATATCGTCACAACTAACCAAAAAAAATAGCAACAGCAGTCGCTTTGCAAATTCCAGTATCGGAAATTTGCTCACCCTATAGAAAACGCTCACAATAGACGACCTCTATCACGTGGTATGATCTAAGGGAGACTCCGCCCAACCGAAACAACAACCCGCAGAATACAAACAAATATCACATATAAACATGTAAACATAAATGTACATATAGCATAAATATTTATAATATAATGTAATGTAATGTAATGTGTTGCAGATAGAATGTGTTGCGAAGAAGGCACAGTTATACGCAATAATGCTACAGTACTATGGTACTTTATTAAATAATCAAATCTGGCCTAAATCATAAAAGTTCAACACAAACTATGGCAGTGCAGGAGAATCCACTGTTTACAGTTCCTCAGAATCACAAGTAAGACTTCTCGCTTCTGTTGCACTGTACATTTTGCAAACACTGTCAAATATATGTTCCAACTCTGATGTGTAATGCTGTCTGTTCCAAACAAACTTGCTGTGTAACGCTGTCTGTTCTATGGCAAATGTCCATCAACAAAAAATGTCAACAAACGCTGACCTAGTTACTGTATACCTCGATACGACAGGTCGCGCTGACATCGACTGCAGAGTTGTACTGCCGGTGTTTACGTGTGTCGTAACAGGCCCCAAGGAATGGTCTGGTCTCAGTAGCTGACTTCTCAAATATGTCCACTGTGCAGGTTGACCCAGGAAGCTGGCACACCACTGTAAAGAATGGTGTCAGACTGGTCACAGCTAACTCACTCCAATCACAGGTGGAAGTTAAGGATGTAAGGGCCACTGCTGTAAAGATGTGATACAGCCACCAGTGTAAAGAAGTTATACAGCCACCGCTGTAAAGAGGTTATTTCTTACTACACCTGTAGTACACCACTGTAAAGTTCTGTTGTTTGCGACTCCACTGTAAAGAATCGAGTGTGGTGTATAGAACCTCACTGTAAAGTATGATGGCTGGTAGTACTGTTGTATTCAAAGAGGTGCTGTCACCGTGAAGACAGACACAGGTCAACTCGACCTACACAGGGTAGTGTAAACATTGAAGTGAGAGTACATTGTACGCGAATGGTAGAATGGTTCTGAAGAGTTGACAACTTGGTAACAATATATTCATACTCTCACATGTAGAAGTCAAGGATTACTGGAACTACTGTGTTCTTTTTATAATATTTAATGAGACGCACACTGGAACAGTACGTGTATGGTTACAGGAACACATGACGACATAAACAGCATGGTGTTGATCAATGGTGTATCATCTTAAGTTAGCATACATGCTGGATAACCTCATACTGGAACATTTGTAGACAAGCATTCAGAGTTCTATAGTTAATCCACATCTATATATATCTATATCAGGTTGTACTGACAGATCACGTCAGTTTATACATAATGTTCATAGTGACTCTTGTACAGAATCTCTCTTAGCATGAGTGTAGCTTGTACTCTAGCGTAGATTCTTTCAAATAGCATTCAGCACATATCTTCGGAGTAAATGCTAAATCTCCCATAATAGATCTTTCTTTCATAACAGTGATCTCTGGATCATTATCGGGTAGTAAGGGACAACCCTGTTCTCTGATGAATGATTGACAATAATTCGGATTCCAAGATGGCTTCCTTGGTCCTTAACATCGCTCACACAACGGTGAGATGACAAAACTTCTAGAAAGATTCACTTCATAAGGATATCAAAGTTTCCACCAATATCAGCATTATCTGTCCTCATAATTGCTGTGTAGAAACATTCTTAGTGCTGCTAAACGATATGTCGTTCTGACATCTGAACATAAGTAGATTCATGTAGGCCTAAACATAACCCATCGTAAGCCTAGGAACGAAGTCAGTAAAAGTACGTTTACCTTGGCCAAGAATCAATAGCAAGCACAAAAACACTTTTCTGGCGTAATAGAAACAATACTGGGGAACACATAGACTAAAACAGTCCTAGAAGACACAATCTTCTTCCCCATGATAACTTGAGATCACAAAACTTTGGACCGCTCGACATTGGCGTCCCGCCAGACTCCATAACCGAAGAACACACTCCCCTATCTTCATCCGCTCAGAGTGTAAGAAGAAATAATCCAGCCCAGACACACAAAGATAACATGATATAAGACCGAATCGTCTCAAACAGACAAACAGTAAACCTAGATTCAGACTTTCAATATTCCTGCAAAACCTTAAGCGAGAACAATCTGTTTCCAGCTATAATATAAAATCTAGATTCCTCCGCTTGTTCAATCCACGGAAACAAAACAGGAACCGATCACTCAAAGAATAAAATACACATTTACTATTCTGAGTTATTCCCCTTTCTTAAAAGTTGTAAGTTCATAAATAAATATTCTTTTATCAAACAGATAGTTACATTTTCATTAGTAATCGTATCAACTGTAATCTGTGCGACATATAAAAAATATGTACGCAACAGATACCTTAATCACTTTGACACATAGGTGCAACTTGGCATTCCCCGCCAATTGCACTGTATTAGGCTGTAGTACATTAGCCGAAAACACAGTCCTCGTTCTGACGTCAGCTGTGTACTTCTGATAAGCAGGTTACCATCAACCCTGCAGTAATGCTTATTGTAGACATAAATACCGCCAATCTGCGGTTCCCACAATATATCTTCGTCACTGGATTTCTGGACAATATAAAGACTAATAGTCTTGGATGGCTACCTCGAGCACAAAATATAAGTTCTGAAATGGAGGATCGGTGAGCTGCAGTTCACAGACTAGGCAATCTTCTAACATGTTCTGCCACCGAAAGCATAGTAATGGAAAAAGTCGGTATTACCTGTAACTGAATCCACAGAATATAACAAGGAACTCTGCTGTTATTCCAACGCACAGAGATTCACTGGGGAAAACTGCCATCGCAGTCACTTCGAAGATCCTCCCCGAAAAACACAATGGACTCTCGTCCCTTCAGAAATCAGGACACTTCACGGCTTGCCGGAAGTCTAACTCAACTCCCGCTTAAAAAACCCTGCCTATGGGCATACGCCAGAACTGTCTACCTTTGACCCTAAAGGTCAAACACAATGAATGAATAAACAAGGGAAGACAACCCCTAATCAACCTGACATCGCAGGTAAAGACACAATTATTCTTATGATAAAAACATAAGCAAATAACTTGACAGATGACTCCGTCAAAAATGACAGCAACATATTACTACAACCCCCCTGTAAAAAAAATGAAATTTTTTTTATTTAATGTCCATGAGCAAGATTGCACAAGTATCACTTATGTGCTCATGAAAAAATGAACCTAATATCAGGTACAATAGACGCATAAACAAAGCGTCTGAAGAGGATACAAATCATCTCCCAACATAGGAGAAATTATTTCCTTTAAGCCAAACAAACTAAGGGGGTACCATTAAAGAAAACTAAGTTGATGGCAATACCAATCATATATCAAACATTACTAAATACTATAATTATAGCAATATACAAATGTCATGAATTACAATGGGACCAGAAGACGCAGCAATAGAGACCGCAGTCAGCGACTCATAGCTTGACTGCCTGCGTCAGGACCAGCGAACCAGAGCTGGTCAAGACCGTGCTCCACCTCCACGTGGTGGTCCTGGAAACAGTCTGCAGCAGTGCAGGCTGGCTGAGCGAGCACGGATCGCAATGGGAAGGCAAACCCGGTCCTAAGAAATGCCGTGCAGAAGTCGGATGTGTCGACCGAAAGGTGCAGATATCACAGCTACGTTGTAAACAGACACAACGCAACCACCGTCCTTTTCAGGGCGAACGAGGAAGAAGAAGAAGAATGAATTACAATGCTATATTAGCAACATATCACTGATGGATGGACAAAATGAAATTTGTTAAATTATCTAAACATCATCCAAATACATTTGTATTACAACATATTAGGATATTAAGGACAGACCTAAGTCCGAAAGTGTATCAGGAAAAACTAGGACACAAGATTTAACTGGAATCATGTGGGCATCTGGACAATATGTCCGCCATCACATTATCCGAACCACGGATAGCTCGCACCGTGAAATGGAAAGGCTGAAGAGCAATAGCATAACGAGTAGATCTCGAGCTCTTCAAATCCTTACTTTGCATAGCCGTAAGAGCTTTTTGGTCGGTTTCCATAAAGAAATGCGCGCCCAGAAGGAACCTTTGTAGCTTAAGAATGGACCAAACCATAGCCAACAATTCACGATCTAAAACCGAGTAATTCCTTTCTGCCGCATTTAGCTTCCTAGAAATATACATTACAGGATGCAGAGTTCCTGAATATTCCTGCATTAGTGCCGCTCCAATCCCAGTGGAAGAGGCATCACTACGAAGAACAAAAGTCTTATCAATCGTTGGTAGTCTTAAGATAGGATGAGATGAGAACAAATTCTTAACCTGATCCAATGAAGATTGGCATTCCTGGGACCAACGCACCATATTAGGAGAACCTTTTTTCAATAACGATGAAAGTGGTGCCATAATGGAGGACAGATTCTCAATGAATCTTCCATAGAATTGTATCAATCCCAAGAGACTACGCACTTGCTTTTTTGTCTTCGGAACCGAGATATTTAATATCTTCGAAATGTTTTGGTCCTCTGTCTTCAACAGACCATGACCAACTCGATGACCTAGGAAGGAAATTTCACTAAACCCAACAAAAGCTTTAGAGGGTTTTGCAGTCAAACTATGCTCACGTAGAGTAGATAGCAATTCCTTTAGACCCAAATAGTGTTCTTCCCAAGTATCGCTGAAAAGACAGATGTCGTCTAAATATGCGATGACATCTGCACGATCTGATAGAATTCGTCGCATCATGCGCACGAAAGTCGCTGGGGCGTTCATAAGCCCGAAAGGCATAAAATTCCATTGAAACAGACCCCTAGGTGTCGAAAAAGCAGTGAGAGGTTTGGCGTGTTCCGTCAGTGGGACTTGCCAATAACCTTTCGACAAGTCTAGTTTAGTAAAGAATTTAGCTTTAGAAAGTCTAATAAGTAGATCATCTAATAACGGCATAGGTTCCGCATCGAACTTCGTAACTTGATTTAATTTGCGATAGTCAACGCAAAGACGTATGTTATTGTCTTTCTTTCGAACAATAACTATCGACGAAGAATAAGCTGAAGTGGATGGTTCAATTATTTGCAGTTGAATCATTTCATCCAATTCTTTCTCGACTTGTGCTTGAAAATGAATAGGTATTGGGTATGGTCTTACTCTGATCGGATTACGATCAGTAAGTATGATGTCATGTTCTATGACATCTGTGTGTCCAGGAATGTCGGTAAGGACATCCTGATATGATTGTAGCGTAGAGGATACTTGACGTTGCTCCTCAAAAGACAAGTTCGAAGAGACGGTAACGTTTTTCCATGATTCCGTAGAAGTAAGTGGAATCGCAGGAAGAGGTAAGTTAACGTCAGAAAAAATTGTTTCCTCATCCTGTATAACGGACAGGGATGAGATGTGACCATGTTGGACTGGAGAGTCGTCCGTCGCCTGGAAAATAGGCTGCAAATAGTCTGGACGTTCAATAAACTCTGTTAGCACATTTATATGGAAGGTTTTATGCCTTCCATCCACATCGACAATATAGTCGACATCGAAAATTTTGGAGACTATAGTGTATGGACCTTTCCATGAAATGAGAAGTCTATTCTCTCTTGAGGGAAGTAAGACATATGCTTTGTCTCCAGGACAAAGTTGACGTAGGCGTCTTTTCTTGTTAGCAAATCGCCTAGCTTTTTCTTTCACAAGATGAAGTTGCTAACCTGCACGATTCGATAATCTTTTCTCTAAGAGCAATGACATATTCATATGACGATTGTGTATCATCGTCAATATTATCAGAAGTTATCAAATCGTGTAACAAGGACATCGGACCGCGCGGTTGCGCGCCAAAGACAAGTTCGAAAGGAGAAAACCCTGTATGCTCGTTGGGAACCTCTCTATAGGCAAAGAGAGCTGCAGGTAAAACCCTGTCCCAATCTTCAGGATGATCCTCCGTTATCTTGCCAAGTAAGTTCTTTAGTGTCCTGTTAAGACGTTCTACCAATCCATTGGACATTGGATGATAAATACTACTGAGAGACCTTTTAATGTCCAGCGTAGCCATTACCTGAGACATAACGTCCGAAATTAACTGAGTGCCGTGGTCCGACAGTATTTCTCCGGGGAATCCCAGACGAGAAAATATGAGCCAAAGAGCATCAGCGATATCGACAGTTGATATGCTCTTCAGAGGAATAGCCTCTGGCCAACGCGTGCACATGTCCACGCAAGTGAGGATAAATTGGTGTCCTCTGGCTGACTTAATCTTGAACGGACCAATGATGTCTATAGCCATTTTCTGAAACGGCCGAATCGGAATATCTGCAGCCTGAATAGGAGCAGCATGTCTCGGACCTCTAGACTTGACCTCTTGACAAATTTTGCAAGATCGGCAATAAATTCGGATGTCTTTATTCACGAATGGCCAAAAGAAGGACGCAAGGACTCTAGTTTTAGTTCTGGAAAACCCCATGTGTCCAGCACACTGAGAATCGTGTGCATGCTGAAGAATTAAGGCTCTCATACACTTAGGCACAAGAATTTGCGAGTGCATAGACTTGTCCGAGTGTTGTACCATCCGTACCAATATACCATTCTTCATAGTAATATACGATTTGTGATTAGTATTTTGATTGGGATCCCCTTTCTTTGCAAGAAGGAAGAATTTCTTCAAAGAAGGATCCTCTTCTTGACGTTTAACAAACGAGTCATGGGAAATCACCAAGTGCTCGTCTTGGCTATCAACTTCATTACTATTATCCGATGAAGTTGGGGGATTAAGAGCTTGAGCTCTTGTCACCACTGCATTGACCGCTTGAATGTTTCGTTCTTCCCAACTAGAAATTTGTTGCGGGGTGCATTCCTTAACCCCATGAATACGACCGATTATAAGATCCGCAATAGGATTAGGAAGAAGACATGCATGGACATCTCCTGTGAAGAAGGGAGTGTCAATCCTAATAATAGCAGTAGGATAACTTTCCATAGTACCACCAAATGTAACACATTTGATTGTTTTTCCAGTGGCACAGCAAGGATCTATCAGAGACTCCCTAACCCCGACGGTAGTACATCCCGAATCGAAAAGTACTGAGACTAGCCTATCATTTATTAGACCTTTATGTAAGATGAGAGATCCTCTCCCATCATGCGCAACTGTAGCAGGTAGAGCAGGAAGAGGGTGACCACAACTTAGAGTAGATACAGTCGATGAGTCGAACAATGTTAAGCATTGGGGGCATTCAGTTGCTCTCCCAAAATCGAAAGCACAACCAGTGATAGCCCTAGAGTTACCACTATCATTTACTGTATTACAGGCTCCATCAAACTCTTGTTGTGCAGAGTTTGCCTGTTGGAAAGGTCTTTTTTTGTTAAATCTAGGTCTGCCTCGATTATCATTTCCCCTGTAATTATTTCGACTATCATTTCCCCTGTAATTGTTATCATATTGCCTATTGTAATCATCATTCCGGTTTGAATCCCGGTTTCTAAATTCACCATCGTCATAATCTTGACGTCGAGAATGATTACCTCGAAAGTTCGAATAGTTATTATTTGGATAGCCTTTGCGAAAGTGTCTCAAATTATTACCACTAAAATTACGAGAACTACCATCTTGTCTCCAATTCATAGACGAAGAACCATCATGTGTTGGATTACTCCGCTTCTGAGTGTAATTCTGATTACTTCCCCTATTCCAGTTTTGTTGAGCACCCTGAAATTTTTTTTTTGAAATTATGGCCATATGGTGTTGCCGAAGCAGCTGGCAACCCTTCTTTCACTTTAGAATTGCTAACTGTAGCATGGGGATGCGCGGTGGCATACTGACAACAGTATTCCTCCATATCTTTTAAGTTTTTAGGCTTACGCTCATGAAGGAATGCAAGAAAAGAATCATTAACAGATGACAAAACCTTATCTCGCAATAATAAGTCCATTAGACCTTCATATGTTTTCTCAGTCTGAGACAACTCAACCCATCGTGTAAATGTACGACGTATTTTTGTAACAAAATCAGAGAAATCTACTCCATTTTCTGGCAACATTGTCCTAAAACGAAGACGATAGTCTTCTTCTTTTAGTTGGTATTTTTTTTAGCAATGCTGCTCTGACAACATCATAATTAGTCCTGTCATGTTCGTCTATTGTCATAAGAGTAGTCACTGTGTCACCTGTAAAAAATTCCATCAGTTGTTCAACATATTTTTCCTTTTTTATGTTATGCGTATCGCATAAAAATTGGAATCTATCTAGATAATCTGCTACGTCATCCTTTAAAGGATTGAAATGAGGTAGTTTGATCCTACTTACAAACTCCTTTGTCGTACTCGAAGTTGTTTGATGAGCACCTGGACTCGCCAATTTCAATTTCTCTAACTCCAAAGTTGCGAGTCTTTCATCAAGTTCCATTTTCTGTTTTCTTTCCTCATGTTCCATTTTTCTAATTTCAGCCTCAGCAGCAGCTTGAAGTTGGAGTTTTTTCTCCTCAGCAGCAGCTTGAGCTTTCCTCTCCTCTGCAGCAGCTTGAGCTTGAAGTTTTTTGTCTTCCATTTCCATCTGGAATTTTCTTTCATCAGCTTGAGCTTTTCTCTCCTCAGCAGCAGCTTGAGCTTTTCTCTCCTCAGCAGCAGCTTCTCTTTGATACCTTTTCTCTTCAAGTTCTAATCTTCTATTCTCAGCATCTAGCTTCTTTAGTTCAGCTTCTGCTCTCCTTTGTTCAGCTTCTGCTTTCAATTTAATTTCCTCTTTTTGTTTCTTTTCTTCTGACTTCAATGCAATGGCGAATTGAGCAGATGAATATTCTTCCAATTCTTTACCAGACTTACCAAGGGTTAACCCTTGCTGGATGAAGAAATCCAATGTAGACATTCTGTCTAATGAGATCAGAAACCTGAAAAAAAAATTAACTAAATTACCTTTATATCCCAATCACTGTGGGCACAAGTCTTTTTTATAAAGAACTTGAATATGTATTTCACCTTGTCTCAATCTTTGTGGACAACAAGTCTTTTGGCCAAGAACTTGTATAAATATCTCATATAATAATATTTTATTAACAATCTCTATATGAAGAGTATACCTTATCAATAATAATAATACATGACCAAGTGTATGTATGTAGACTGTGTATGACAATAATGTAGTACAATCATAAATACAAAGACAACAATACAGAACAATGACCGAAAACGTTCGCGGAAGTCAAATAAACAATACAGCAAAAAGTAAAAAAAAATGTTACACAAATGTGTAATGATAACCGCGAAAAATAAACAAGACAAATGGCAACACTGTTATAAACGAAAAGGTGTAAAGAAATAAACGGAAGGAATGAGAGAAGAACAGATAAAATCGAAAATCAAAGAACGGAAAAATAACGAAAACAACACTAACTCATGTCGTCACAGCTAAAAAAAAAAAATAGCAACAAAAGTCGCTAGCAAATTTCAATTAAGAAAATTGCAATCCCTACAGAACGCTTACAGTAACCCTCGATTAAGTGGCATATTTACTGTAAGACCCACCAACCGAAAACCCGCAGAAAAACACAAGAAAAATACACAAAAACAGTAGAAGTAACATAAACATATATATATAGCAATCAGTATTTCAATGTGTTGCAGAACAAGTTCAGTCACAGCTGAAACTAAAGTAAATTTCTTGCTCCTTGCGAACACAGAAACAAAATGTCAAGCGCGCACTGAATGTCAAATCCACTGTAGCATAAAGTGGTATTCACGAACAAAAGTTACTATGACCTTCTCGACTTAGGACTTGCACATTGAATGTTTACAATTTCCACGTACTGTTTACAAACACTTGACCTCGAACAATGTAACTTGAATGCTCGGACATAGAAAAGTCTGTTGTTGACTGCAACGTGTAACAACCAGCAGTACTGTTCACAATAGGGACTCGCCTTCTATGCAGCTATGGTCCACGTAGCAAACGCCTCGATGCCAACTTCAGTATTTGTCCTGTTGTTGTTCAAGCAGCATTATAACATAAATGCTAGCACTGTTTATCTGGGTCAACAGTTGATGACCTATTTCTGTCCTGTTGTAGCCAAAACTTGCAAGTGTAGAATTAGCGATGTGTGTTACAGCTGTCCAGTGTGTAGCTTAGACCCACAGATCAGAAATGTAATGTGTACTTGTCCTTCTTGTAAATTTCTGGACAACACTGGAGACATCATACATGTAACAGCAACTGTAAATAGCCTGGTGGGGTGTCTGTTTAAGGCTGGAGAAATGTAAATTTCTGGATCCATTAATGTCACCAATAATGTTAATTGCTCGCTCTGTTCTTTTTAAACCCACAGATCTGGTCCACCAGAAATGTAACTGTCTTTTTCTCTTGTTGAGGTGATCACTGGCCCAAGACAGTATACATGTTGTTAGGTGTGTAGTGCGAGCGTATGATGAACTGAGTGTGGGTGCGAATGAAGGCGCGAATGTGTTTAGGCTCGTATATATGTAGACCCTGCAACCCATACACTCACATGCAGTAGTCAAGGATGCTTGGACACTGCAGGCACGTTTCAAAACATTTATTGACGAGAACACACATGGTATCAACAGGAACAGTCAGTGTAACAAGGTCATGCTGACCGGAAATCGATAGGTATACATTAGGCATTCAACAAGCTGGTAAACATTTGAATATTCGTGCATGGTCAATACAATGTTCTTCAATAATGACAGTTCGTGGCGTCGCCCTGGTATCACTGACTAAACGCGTCAGATACCTTAATCACTTTGACACATAGGTGCAACTTGGCATTCCCCGCCAATTGCACTGTATTAGGCTGTAGTACATTAGCCGAAAACACAGTCCTCGTTCTGACGTCAGCTGTGTACTTCTGATAAGCAGGTTACCATCAACCCTGCAGTAATGCTTATTGTAGACATAAATACCGCCAATCTGCGGTTCCCACAATATATCTTCGTCACTGGATTTCTGGACAATATAAAGACTAATAGTCTTGGATGGCTACCTCGAGCACAAAATATAAGTTCTGAAATGGAGGATCGGTGAGCTGCAGTTCACAGACTAGGCAATCTTCTAACATGTTCTGCCACCGAAAGCATAGTAATGGAAAAAGTCGGTATTACCTGTAACCGAATCCACAGAATATAACAAGGAACTCTGCTGTCATTCCAACGCACAGAGATTCACTGGGGAAAACTGCCATCGCAGTCACTTCGAAGATTCTCCCCGAAAAACACAATGGACTCTCGTCCCTTCAGAAACCAGGACACTTCACGGCTTGCCGGAAGTCTAACTCAACTCCCGCTTAAAAACCTTGCCTATGGGCATACGCCAGAACTGTCTACCTTTGACCCTAAAGGTCAAACACAATGAATGAATAAACAAGGGAAGACAACCCCTAATCAACCTGACATCGCAGGTAAAGACACAATTATTCTTATGATAAAAACATAAGCAAATAACTTGACAGATGACTCCGTCAAAAATGACAGCAACAGTGGCCGACAGGTGATGTTCAAGAACATCCTTTCCCTCCCCATAGGGTTGCGTAATCCTCTTCTGTTGAGTGATCCTATTTACTTGAGCGATCCTATTTACCAGGTTTTTTTGTGCGGTTGTTTTCAGTATACACAATTGGAAGGTTCTTTATGCACAGCTGTGCTTAATCTTGTTTTTCAGGACACATAAGGCTGTTTAATATCCTAGCCTCTGCTCTGCCTGAGCCTGAATTTGAGACAGACTTGGCTTCATGTGGTGCAATTATATTTACCGCTGAAGATGGTGATGTCAAAAAATGATGATTCCAGTTGTTTTTCCCTAGATTCATTTTGCACAGCTTGTCTTGTTTTTTGTCTCTCATGTTCCACATTCTCTCTTGGCCTTGCACCGCTTTTGCTCTCCATTCAGTTTTTCCCTTCTGTTGCAGTTCCCATTTTTCTTGTCTTTGTCTTATGCTCATGAAACATTCTACCTGTTCCGAGACATAATTTTCCAGCAAACTTCCCGAGAAGCCAGATAATGTTCCAATCTTATATGATTGCGCTGTCCATTTCTTCAGTCCTTCTATCTCATCCATTTTAACAGCAGTGGTTTTGCTGAGCGAGTATGAGATCTCTAACTCACTATCAAATAAATACAGGCCTAAATACTTTCTATAGCCGTAACTAAACTAAAGTATTTTAACAACCTATGTTATTTAAAACCAGCATACATAAAATATAACTTAAATATTAGTTAACAACATGTAACTAATAACCAGCAGTACCACCAAGAATAGTTTTCATAACATAACTTAAAATCTGTTTTTCTTGTAAAAATTTATGTGTAATTTAGTCTATGGTAATTTATATGTCCCCTCTTAATCTAATCCTAGACTTGGACACCAATAAATGACAAGTACCTACAGCAGATAAGAGTTTTCATATCTCAGACAAGTGTCTAAATATGAAAAAAGTAGATTCCGGACGAGCCCCCAGTGTAGCGAAATGGTTTTATGTTTTAGAGGGGAGAAAGTGTCAGTATGACAGACTTGATGGAAGAATGAATGAAAGATAATCTCTAGAGGAAACTCTTCCAGACTGCAGGTTAAATACACAGTCTCTCCTCGGGGATTAGTCCACTCAAAAAACCTGTCTAAGAGAATTCTGGTGAAACTAAACAGGATATTCTCTAGGCGATAAATTCTTTATCCGATATCCTACAAAGGACTATGTATAGTACATATAGATGAATAAGAGATTTGGTGCCCAGCCACATTAAAAATATCCTGACCCAATAGTGTTTATTAATTTTGGCTCTGCCCCCAGGGTGTAGATTTATGTTACTAAAACTATACAACCCATTTAAATATTACAAAAAAAATAACAACAGACTCGGTTATGTAAAGTTTACAAAAATGAAAATAGAATCTCACAATATATTCAAATATACAACTATATGATATGTTCCCTAATCTATGAATGGTTCTGAACCATGTTAGAATTAATTTGTCATCACTGGACAAAGGGAATATTCTTTAGTGGTTCTGCTGGCATGTACAGATACTCATCTCAGATGCTGAATTTATGTAGTCTTGTTGCCAGGGGTTCAATATGTCAAAGTACTCCAGGTCCAGCAAGGTCCTTTTAGGGTTTCGGAGGATGGCAAGTTGCTTCTTCTTCGTCTTGACACAGGGCTCATCACCAACTGGGATGGAGTATGTCTGCTCTTGAGAACACTGCTTATGCTTTAGTCTTCTGGTATGACAACCTGGTATGACAACCTGATAGGATCGCTCCGCTCACAACCACTGCTGTTTAAATGATCGGGCCCCTCTGTATTTCTTAGGAGCAACCATTTTGTTCCCGGTCAGTCTGCCGGCTTGCGAGAGAAAAGGCCTGCGCTTTGAGAATAGCGCCAAAATCCTCCAGGTTTCCGTTTGGTTGCTGAGGTCAAAGGTCAAAAGACAATATACGGCTGCCTATCCCATTGGCTTAACTGTAATTATTCAGGGAGCGGAAGTTCACAGCTGTAAAAGGTCACAGTGGTTTGCTGGTAACCTCGATTTAAGAAAAAGGAATTTATTTCCCGAAGCAAATGGGAGATCTCCTGATGGGTGTTGATGAGTGGTAGAGATTCTAGAAAATTTAGAGAGAAGGAATGTATTTGTATGAGAAAAGATAGACAGAGAGAAAAGAAGGCGAATACACTTCGTGACAACCACGTACGTCCTAAAGAATGTAATGGAATCGCAACAAAAAGATGAGAAACGATATGTAGAGAACTCTTGGTCCCCTGGGGAGAAATCTACTGTACACAACAACAGGGAAGAGGCAACTCCTCTAATGGGTAAGAAAGTACATAAGGGAACATTCTGAGAAAGACCACCTAAAAACTAGTATGAGGAGCCTACAAATAGGAACATGGAACGTTAGAAATCTAAACGGAGAAGGAAAGCTAGATAATCTCATTTTAGAGGCAACAAATATGAAACTTGATATACTGGTAGTAGCAGAGGCAAGATTATTGGGTACAGGCTACTTAAAAAGAGACCAATACATGCTTTAATACACTCAAGTGGAGAAAAACACGAAAGAGGAGTTGGAATGTTGATAAAGAAGGAATTAGAAAAATATGTATGTGGATACTGGAAACACAATGACAGAATGATGTTACTGAAAATGAGAGCAAAGCCATTTTACATATCAATCTTACAAACATACGCGCCAACTAAAGAACACATCATCATCATGTAGTATGTCCTTTGCAGATCGTCGCTCTCATCACAGCCCGCCTGAAAGACTCGATCTCTAGCCAGCCCTCCTGCCTCCTCCATTGTCATGTTCAAGGTGTCTTCAATGTCCTGTGTCTACCGTCGTCTTGGTCGACCCCTGCCTCCCCTTCCAGGTACCATACCCTCCATCACTGCTCTCTCCAAGCCACTATGACGTTTAATGTGGCCAAAGAACACAGTGAAGAAGAAATAGAGGAATACTATGAATAGCTACAACAAGCACTTAAACCAGTAAACTCTACAGATGTGTTGATAGTAATGGGTGATATTAATGCAAAAATAAGAAAAAGAAAATACATGAAAATAGTAGGAGAGGATGGACTAGGGAAAATAAATGATAGAGGAGACAGATTTATCCAGTTCTGTGAAGAAAACCAACTGGTTATATGTAATACCTTTTTTGAACACCACCCAAGGAAACTATACACATGGAAAAACCCAGGCGATGTAACAAGAAATCAAATTGACTTTATAATGATAAAACATAGATTTAAAAAAACAGTGTCACAAGCGCAAAGACACATCTTGGCGCTGACATAAATCCAGATCACAATCCGGTCGTAAATATAAAGCTAAAACGAGCAGGAAACAGATGAAAGGAAGAACCCCAGATAGAAATATCAGCACTGAAACACCCAGATATATAAAACAAAAATATCTTGTAAATGTCAAATATAAGTATGAACAGTTACTGGCAGAAAGCATGAAACAGCACATAAGAGAAAACCCAGAAGAAAAAGTAGCCGCAAAATGGGAATGTTTAAAAACAAGCATACAATCAGCAAATGCAAATTTACCTAAAAAGGAGCCTAAGAAAAATCAAATTTGGATGAAGATGACATCTTGAATAAAATGACAGAAAGAAAAAAAGCAAAAAACACTCCAGAATATAAAACAATAGACAACGTCATACGTACTATGTGTAGACAAGCAAATGAACGGTGGATAGAAACAAAATGCAAGGAAATAGAAGACATGGAAGCAAAGCACATGACAAGAGAGATGCATGAAGAAATAAAGAAATTATCAAATAGGTCGCAGTTTGCCTAAGGAGGAGGCTGTATCAAGAACAAAAATGGTGTAATCTTACTTGATGAGAAAGACATATCAAACAGATGGGCAGAGTACGTTAAAGAACTATTCGAGGACAACGGAGGTAAAAAACCATCACCAGATTCTAATGAAGGCCCAAACATTCTCAGATCAGAAGTAGAGAATGCAATACATATGATACAAAAGGGAAAATCAGCAGGCATAGACAACATAAAAATTGAAATGATAGAAGCCCTGGAGAGCTTTGGTATAGATACAATCACAGATCTATGCAACGATATATACAATACAGGATATATACCACATGGCATGAAGACATCAGTCTTTATAACATTGCCCAAAAAACCTAACGCAACAGAATTTTCAGACTTCAAAACAATCAGCCTGATGAGTCATGCAATTAAAATACTGCTCAAAATTATTCAGGAAAAAATAAAAAGTAAGGTAGACAGCGAAATCCAAAAAGAGCAGTTTGGATTTAGACGGAACAGCGGAACAAGAGAGGCAATATTTTGCCTAAGAATATTAGCAGAAAAGTATACAGAGGTCCAAATAAGTATGTGCATGAGCTTCAATGACTATAAGAAGGCTTTTGACAGAGTCCATAATGAGAAAATAATTGAATGCATCGAAGACATAGCTTTTGATGGAAAAGACATAAGAATACTCAGTAACCTTTATTGGGAGCAAACTGCTACAGTAAGATCTGGAAGGAATTATTCACCAAACATAGACATAAAACTGCCATCACAGGTGTCAATACCGTGTCGAGGTATGCGGCTTGCGTACCCTGATTACCCCAAGAGCTATGCCAACGGCAGTGTTACTCCTGGAAGGTTCTACCAAGCTGGACAGGTTTGCGTGGGTAGGGGTCAGACTAAAGCAGACACCCTGGTCCTCCAGGTTGGGGGTTTTAGCATAGGGCTGACACCCCTGTCTATGTAAAAAAAAAAAGAAACGAAGTCACGGAAACGACAACAAATGAACAAACTTTGCTGCGGGACGGACATCCGGAGTCGGAGGCTCGTATGACTGTCAGTGGTGAAAGCCGAAAGGAAGCCACTGACACGAGAACGGACGTCCTGACCGCAAAACGTGAAACAAGAATAGGATTTTGGAAGGTCAGGACAATGAACGAGATGGGAAAACTAAAACAGGTCACAGCGGAAATGAGAAACTTTAGATTACACATTATAGGGATAAGCGAGAGCAGATGGACAGGGACAGGAAAAGTTAAAACAGCAACAGGAGAAACAGTACTTTACTCTGGCAGAGAGGATGGACAGCACAATGAAGGTGTAGCCATTATTCTACAGAAAGGAATAGAAAGGTCATTACTGGAATGGAAACCCATCAATAACAGACTGATAAGAATAAGATTGAGAGGGAGATTCACTACAATAATACAATGCTGCGCACCAACAAATGACAGCGACGAAGAGGTCAAGGATGAATTCTATCAACAACTGCAAAAAGAAATGGAAGACACACCTAGATACGATCTTATCGTAGTAATGGGAGACCTCGATGCGAAAGTTGGAACACACAATACATATAATGAAAGAGTAATGGGGAAATGTGGCAGCGGAACAGTAAACGAAAATGGGGATAAACTAATACGTTTCTGTAGCATTACCAACCTGGTCATTGAAGGAACACTTTTTTCACACAAAGAAATTCAAAAATTAACATGGGAATCACCAAATGGCCGGGACAGAAACCAGATAGACAACATGATTAATGGTAGATGGAGACATGCATTACAAGATGTGAAGGTAAGAAGAGGTGCAGATGTGGGAAGTGACCACCATTTAGTCGTAGCAAAACTGAAGGTGAAAATCAGAACTGCTGGACCAACTGTAACTACACAGAAAAGGTTTGACATCAGCAAATTGAAGGACCCCCTTACCAGAAAAGCTTTTGTGGCTGATATAAAGAAACGATATCAAATTGTCAAAAGTCAGGAAAAGATCGTCTGATGATATAGAACAGAAATATTCAACACTATTTCAACAATATATAAGGAAAGCAGCAAATCATGCTTGGGATTCCAGGAAAGGAAGAAGCAAGACTGGATAACACCAGAAACAGTAAACACAATGAGAAAGGAAATGAAAAGAAAGAAAACAGAAGCGAAATTTCCAAGGTTAAAGCAACTATATAGCGAACAGTACAGTCAGCTGGACAAGGAAGTTAAACGCCAAACCCGAGCCAACAAAAGGAATTTCCTAGACGATCTCGCAAGACGGACAGAAGAGGCAGCACTGAGAAATGAACAAAGCACAGTGTACAAAATAACTAAAACCATCAGCGGAAAACGAGGTGCAAACAATATTACATTAGTAAGAGAAAAGCAAGGAAATCTCATCACGACAGCAAAGGGACAGGAAACAAGATAGGCAGAGAATTTCAGAGACACTCTGAACAACGAACTACCAGAGACACAGCTGAATGTTCCTGAAGCTGAAAACGATCTAGATGTTAATACAGACATTCCACGGAAAGAAGAAATCATCGCGGCAATCAAAGGGTTAAAGAATAAAAAAGCGCCTGGATGCGATAACTTAAATGCAGAACTATTTAAGACAGACCCTGAGCTAGCAGCAGAACTATTAGAACCACTATTTGCACAAGTCTGGAAAACAGGGACAACACCAACGGAGTGGAACAAAGGAATAAGTGTCAAATTTCCAAAGAAGGGAAACCTTGCAGACTGCAATAATTGGAGAGGAATCACTCTTCTCTCAGTTCCCAGCAAAATATTAGGTAGGATAATTATACAGAGAATTTCAAAAGCAGTAGACCACAAACTGAGGAAAGAACAAACAGAATTTAGAAAGAACAGAAGATGTGCAGATCACATATTTACCCTCAGGAATATTATAGAGCAATGCTCAGAATGGCAGAGACAGCTGTACATTAATTTCGTTGATTTTGAAAAGGCTTTTGACAGTATACATAGGGACAGTTTATGAAAAATACTGAGGGCTTATGGAATTCCAAGCTGCATAGTGTCAATTATAAAAATCCTTTATGCCAGCTTTACGTGTAGCGTAGGGCAGAGCAATCTAACCTTTGAGGTGAAGACAGGAGTACAACAGGGGTGCCCCTTATCAACCACTCTATTCTTAACAGTCATAAACTGGGTGGTGCGACAGGCAACAGAGGGCAGTCCAAGAGGAATAAGATGGACTACGTTTTCTACATTGGAAGATCTGGAATTTGCAGATGACATTGCACTACTAGCACATTCACATCGACACATCCAGGAAAAACCGGATAGACTTAATAAGTATAGCCAGCAGGTGGGCCCGAACACCAGTCTAAAGAAGACAGAGGTCATGACACTCAATTTGAGCAACCCCGAGCCCATAACAGTAAGAAATCAACAACTGGAACAGACAGACACCTTCACATACCTAGGATGCATAGTAACACCAGATGGCGGAGCAAGCAAAGACATCAACATCAGAATGAACAAAGCAAGAACAGCCTTTTTTAGTCTAAACACCATCTGGAAGTCCTGTCAGTACAGCACAAGCACAAAATTAAGATTATATCAGAGCTGTGTGCTTTCTGAGCTTCTCTATGGTGCGGAATGCTGGAGAGCAACAGAAAAGGAAATGTCGAAATTGTCCTCTTTTCTCACAACCTGTCTAAGAAAAATTCTCCGAATCTTTTGGCCGAATACCATCACTAACCAAGATCTGCTTACTCGGAGCAAGCAAGAGGACATGCACACCATCATAGCTGGCAGACGCTGGAGTTGGGTTGGCCATGTCCTCAGAAGAGACCCCGATGTCATCACAAGAACAGCTATGCTATGGACTCCTGAAGGAAAACGAAAGAGAGGCCGACCAAAAACAACTTGACGGAGGACAGTGGAGGCTGAGATGCAAAGAATAAACCAGAGTTGGGGGACTGTACGAAGGATTGCCACCGACCGAGCAAAGTGGAATCAATTTGTTGTTGCCCTACAAGAAGCCACCAGGCGTGATGTCCACTGACTGCTTTGACGGTCGGTGGCTAAGAATCAAAGAAGAAGAAGATAGACATAAAAAGAGGTGTCAGACAAGGTTGTGTACTGTCATACTGCCTATTTAATCTATACACCGAAAAGATTTTCAAACAGATACAGAAAATGCCAGGACTGAACATCAGTGGAAGGTCAATAAACAACCTTAGATATGCAGATGATACCGTGTTGTTAGCTGAAAGTGAACAGGATTTACAAGAACTAGTGAAGCAAGTGAACAGTATAAGTTATGAATATTGATTGGCCATTAATATTGAGAAAACAAAAAACTATGATAATTAGGAAAACAGACGATTAGCCCACATTAAAGAAAAGCATAAATGGGAAAATCCTCATACAAGTCACGAGTTACTCATATCTTGGTCATATAATAACAGAAGATGGCAGATGTGAAACAGAAATCAAGAAGAGAATAGGAATAGCCAAAGCTACATTCAACAACATGAAACATATACTGACATCTAAACAGTTAACTCACAAATTAAAACTGAGAATTATAAAATTGTATATATATACTGCGCTACTGTATGGTGTAGAAACATGGACAATGAATAAGCAATTGGAAGAACGAATTGAGACTCTTGAGATGTGGATATATAGAAGAATGGGGCGCATCTCATGGAAAGAGAAGAAAACAAATAAGGAGATCCTACAAAATCTAGGTATGAAAAGAGAACTAATGAGGGAGATCAAAGTTAGGCAGCTAAAATACTTTGGCCACATAAAAAGGCATAACACCTTGCAGAAGACCATAATAGAAGGGGAGTTGAAGGCAAACGTGAAAGGGGCAGACAGCGCTATTAGTGGGAAGATGACATAAAGAGATGGACAGGAAAGAGTCTGTCAGAGTGCACCACCAAGACAAGAGACAAAAGACGTTGGAGATTGATGCGTGCCGTCTATAATATATAATGTCCGGAGAAGTATCCGTGGCCAAAGTACAAACTAGGGGTATACGACAGACAAGTATCACGATAAAGTCAGTGAGCGGAAAACACTTCCTGAACATATAACGATGTACAGTTTTATTTCACTTGTGACATAGATCCATCACATAATTATGAGCCCAATGGCAAATGAAATATTGTGCAGTCTTCCAGAAGTCATCAGGCAGTCCGTTCACTATCGAAACGCTGTCCTGGCATTCATACAATATTTAATCTCATTCTCCACTTGACATCTTCGTTAATATATATATATATACTTCCTGACATAGAATAAACTAGGGACACCTCAACATAGTATCTTGATGCCCTAGTGATGGTACAATGCAGGAAACACACAGTAGACTGCAGGAGCTCATACAAATACGTCCGCTCACATTAAAACACAAGCTGAATCTCTCTAGAAGACGATCACCCACCTCTGCTTCAAAATACACGTCTGCTTCTACACTATATCGGTATGACGTCACTTTCTTTATTAGTGAGTAATTCCGTATAAAATTATCAGAAAAGGAGCCCTGTCGAGCTTACTATAATACCTACATAATCGTTATGAATTTTAATCATAACATCATTCCCCCCCCTCCCCCGCCAAAATAATGAAAACCTTGTTTTCATTATTTCCGTGGTATGAGTATAACATCACTAGAGTGAAATATGGTAACATCAAATTTCACTGTAAGTAAGAAGTAGAATTGCACCCAGGTTTTTACCATAGGGTAGGCAATTTAACACTAAAAGTGTGGAAAATGGTTTTGGAACCATCGCCAATGTCTACTCACGGACAAAATCCTTTTAACAGCAACGTGAGGTCGCCATGACTAAGTGTTCTCAACACATAAAAAAAAAGGATGGTAGCAATACATGCACTCACATACCTCACACCGTCCAATAACACCTATCCATCAAGTCCAGTTTCAGTTGTCAAATAGTTAACTTGTTGATCAAAAGCAATAATGCAAAGTATTATAGAACATCCACATTTTTAACAGCGTAAATAGATTAAATGAGGCAGTCAATTATATTAGTAATGTGAATGAATGCAACATCATACGCGAAAAGATTAAAGTCATGTGTACATCTTGAGCACTGGTAATAAAAAGTATACTGTGGTGTGTGATGATGTCCAAATGATACAACGTTAAAATATCTCCAAAATTAACGATGAAATGTAGGGTTAAAAATAATGCGTAAGATACTAGGAGACATGATCGCCCACGCCAGACTTTCCCACCACTATTTAAAACTAACGAGTTAGAAGTGCAGACGAAACGTTACCCTTGTAGACGGGAGAGAACGGAGGACACAAAAAAGGAAAATATGACTGAACCGTGTTTGAAGTTCGATCGGCAAAAAGACGCAAGGAGGGGGGTGAAAGGAAAAAAATTCACGTCCCGAGTTGACATAAAGTAAGGAAATGGACAAGAAATGGACATTAGCGCTGGATCGAGACAGTCATTTCTTGGACGATTTTTCGATACTTGGTCTTTATTTGAATGCCGCGGCAAAACACATGATGGTAGGATCTCGAACAAAATTCAAAATTTAAACTTGAGAAAAAAATACGTTTTTCTTAATAATAGAGTTATGAAAATAAAACCTAGCTAGTTTGATAGCCCATCTTGAGCAGAGAAAGAATATGCTTTCAATTATACAGACGGATAGATAATAAGGAAGAAATTGACAAAAGACTGTATTGATCATAACAGACAAGCGACTGTACTGTTAACCCATGTCACTAATGTAACCAAAATCTTGGCCTTGAGCCTGCAAACATAAATTCAAACTGTAATTAAAGAGAGGGAATGTGGTGGAGCATTGTAGCTAAAAATAACTTAGACAGCAGATTCGTGTAGGAAATGCATTTAAAACCAAGTGTGTTTTTATGAAAAAACAAGTAGAGGCAGACGGACTAACAGACCGTAATACATACTTGACTGAGATTTGACTGAAGTGACTTTTGGTTGCCAATTTGAAAGTTAGGGGGGAAGGCGGCGATTGGTCAACGCAATTAATAGTAGTGTGATAGAGAGGTGAAAGTTTGCCATTTGCCATAGTCTGTTCAGAGAAGCAGTTCGTATCTAAAGTGGTGTTGATTCCCGAAGAATATAATTTTATAAGTGGGACGCCATCATACAGCCAGCAGCTCAGCTGAGTTTTGCAAGCAAATGTAACTGTGTTCTCAATTCTGAATTCTGAACTGTGAGTTTATATTTGGCACCAAAGTGGTGTCAAATGCTGTGTTAACATATATACAAGTGTGGACCAGAGCAGTCCGTCATTGTGTCTGAGCAGCCGTATATTGTCCCCTGCACGGAGAGGTGGGGCCACCAGACTTCTGTACCGGATCGATGCAGGCAGATAAGTCAGATCTGGCCTGCTGGACGTTCACCAACGACATTTTCACAAAATTATTCCTAATTCAACATTAACTAACGCCTTGACAGTGAAGAAATTAAATTATATATATTGATCCCTTAAGTCAACGAACAATGTTGGGCATTCATAGACTAGGAGTGATGACACCATCCCAATAGCATATCTATTAAACGTTCTCCAGTGACTATCTTAATATATTTATTATTAACTAGTTATTTGAAATAAGTAATTACACATTTTCCATCTATTATGTAACATGATTTTGCATTCAATTTATGACTCCATAATATTTCTCATGTTCTGACCAACTAAACATTTGGTTCAGAACAAAATAAATTTATCAAAAAGATTAATTTGTAAAAAACTAAAACAGCCTGAGTTAGTTCAGTGTGTCATAAATTTTATTAATATTATTAGACTTCTTAATTATCTGTGTGTGTGTGTGTGTGTGTACACTACCACAACACATTGCATATCAGTACCCTATACGTTTAACGTAGCCACATTCATTAGAAAAAAAGATATGTGTGAGGTCGTAAGTGGTAGCAAGAAGGGCCTTCTGTAATTCACATCTATATTTATATCAGGAGCCTTCACAGCTGACCTCATACATCACACTAGGTGACATCAACCATACAGTACCATCAAAATCCACTACATGGTGTCAATTTAAAAAATTAATTTTTTAACATGAAGTTGTGTGACCAATCAGGTAAGAATACGCGGATGTATGGTATAAATTGCGATCTTGTTGTGAGGACAATTATAACGTTCATTTATATAATTAGTGTGAGTGTAGTAATGACTTATGTCAAAGATAGAATCTCATCAAGCTAATTAAAATTAATCAACAGCTAATTAAAGCACCGTATTTAAAGCAAAAATGTTATACTGTTATCCGTACTGGTGAAATAATAACCAACTAAAGTCCAGCGAAAATATTTATAATCGCGCACAAAGTCTATGTCCATGATTATCCTCCATGCTATAATATAGGTTACTTTAAGAATTAAAGTTAATTACAATTGTTCCATGTCCACCTTGATACAGATCAATTATCGCATGTTAGGATTTATTAAGTTATGTCCCTTTGTCCATGAGAGGCATTCATGAGTTAAATTGGCTAACTTTCGTACAATGTTCAGAAACTGGAATAAATGCATCTTCGCATTCAAACGACTCAAATGTCAAGATATTCGTAGTCCATCAATTAATGTGTGTTTTATGCACATAAACCGTGTATGGAAACAGTAAATAAGGTTCAAGACATCCATGTGATGAGCTGAGTAAAAATAGGTATAACTAGCAATTGACGATCTCAGGATTCATCATCATCATATGCTGAGTGATCATGGTCAATATATGGAAGCACTGCCAATAGAGTTACTGAGCGATTTCTTTAACGTTTTGATGAAGCAATATGATAGATTTCATGTACCAACCAGCTCCTGGCACAGTTTATACTGAGCCAATCATCAAGGTAAATGGTGAGAAACTGAATGTTGTGAACAGATTCACATACCTTGGTAGCACACTTTCCCAGAACATCGTCATTGATGATGAGGTAAACACCAGGATCTCCAAAGCCAGCAGCACATTTTTCAGACTATACACCAACGTTTGGCATCGAAGTGGCATTAGTCTACAGACAAAGCTGAAGGTGTACAGGGCTGCGGTGCTTCCACTCCTGCTTTATGCATGCGAAACATGGACTGTATACAGGCGCCACGTAAAGAAGCTAAACCACTTCCATATAGTCTTTCTCAGGAAGATAATGAACATCAAATGGCAAGACAAGATCCCGGATACCGCCGTTCTTGACAGAGCTGGTATCCCTAGCATCCATACTATTCTGATGCAGTCACAGATTCGCTGGGCAGGTCATGTAGTCCGCATGCCAGACCATCGACTGCCAAAGATACTCTTTTATGGTGAGATGCAGAAGGGTAAACGCTCCCATGGTGGCCAAAAGAAGCGCTTCAAAGACACGTTAAAGACGTCATTGAAAACCTTTGACATAAACCCAGACATATGGGAAGCTGCTGCGCAAGACCGAACTGCTTGACGCACATCTCTTCGTAAAGGTGCAGCGGCATGCGAATCATCCAGAAGAGCAGCAGTGGAACAGCGGAGACAAGCTAGAAAAGACCGTGAAATAAAACCTTCACATGAAGCAAACATTCCCTGCCCACACTGTCCGAGATCTTCTAAGGCCCGCATCGGGCTCATCAGTCACCTTCGCATCCATAGAGTAATCTAACATATTCCTAATAATTGGATGAACAGAGTGGTCTTCATCACCCGTGATGGACGAACAGCAACATGATAGATTTCAATCATGGTGTTCATCACAGGGAATGTTCATACATCCTCTTTAAGTAGCAGTAAATATGTCATTAGATTCACGCAAGAATAAGCATCGTCAGCAAAATATGTGCATATATGGTACACTGTCTATTGGTCAACTTGTGGAGAAGTAAGTTGATAAGTTTGCCGTAACTTCACATCAGAATTGCATTTGCAGTGTTGTTAGCTGACAGTGGGTCTTTCACACGCCGTGATAAAACATCCACCACTAAGTTCTGACTGCCTTTGATGGCCCGAATGTCATATTCGTAGGGCTGGAGAGCGAGTGCTGCTCTGGCTGCTTTCTCATTACAAAATTTTGCAGCTTTAAGATAGGATAAGGCCCTCTGTCTGTCTCCAGTACGAATTTCGCTCCAATAAGACAGCGCTGCAATTTTGCAACACAATACACCACCGCGAGTAGTTCCCGCTCGACGATGGTTTTTTTTTCTGTTGGTGTCAATTTACGACTGACATACAAAATTGGATGGAGACAATCTTCTAATTTCTGCAAAACGTGTACCGCCGATCCCCGAACCAGAGGCGTCGACCTTAAGGATAAAAGGAAGTCTAGTATCAGGCAATCTTAAAATTGGTGATCTAGAGAAATATGATTTCAGTAAATCTAATAACTCATTGCACGAATGAGTTCAAACAATATTATTTGGAGAGCTCTTCCTTCATAACGAAGACAGAACTGAAGTAATTTCTGAAACATTAGGTAAGAACTTTATGTAGAATCCGACAAGACCTAAAAGACTGCGAACCTGTTTTTTAATCTTTGGAATTTCTAGATTCAGGATCCTGGAGACAGTAGAATCCTCAGGCTTAAGAAAACCGCATCCCACTTTGTGACCAAGAAAAGAAATTTCAGTGAATCCTATTTGAGTTTTAGAAGGTCTCGAAGTAAGATGATGGAGACGAAGAGTATTTAATAAAGACTGAACTCCAAGAACATTTTCTTCCCAAGATTCATGGAAAAGGCAAATATCATCAATGTAGGTGATGATGTCATCACGACTTGAGAAAATATTTCTCATCATTCGAACAAAAGTCGCAGTAGCGTTGACTAGACCAAAAGACAAAAAATTAAATTGGAACAATCACAAAAGTGTAGCGAAAGCTGTGTAAGGCTTGGCTCTATCCGACAGAGGTACTTGCCAATATCCTTTAGATAAATTAAACTTTTTGAAAAAGGTTACTGTAGATAGTCTATCCAATACAGAATACAACAAAGGTAGAGGCTCAGCATAGAAAATAGTATTTAAGTTTGTGACAGTCAAATCATAGTCCCATTTTGTTAGCATTCTTCATAACAATGACCATTAAAATGTACAACATTATTAGCCTCATCATAAATAAAGATGGGAAACAAGACCTCCTGTACACGATTAGTGGGAAGAAAACATTCACGTCCCTGTATATGAACAAGTATTAAGTTATTATGTTCTGCAAATGGTGTAACACGACTTGTAGCACCTGAAGAAAGAAACAATATTGTTAATGCCGCCACACTAAACAATGTAGTGGCCAGTACATACCACATGAAATCATGGTATGTTAGCATCTGAAAGAAAAAATCTAAAGTAATATTCATATCCTTGAAGTTCCTAAATGAAAAGGAAGAACTATATAGTAAAAAGACAATGGAATGAAGGAAAATAAGCAGCCAAATATACATATTTGACTGCAGAGTATATGACAAAAGTGAACTTGATACCTGATCAACATCGCCATCATCAATGCTAGGTATCACATCATCACTGATGGATGTGGTTGGTCTCATATCAGCAGCCTCCAGTGATTCACTCGAGTAGTCAAAATAACCATCTGATGATTCCTCATTAGTTTGGAGATCATCAAGGGACTCCTCAATGACGGGAGGAAGAAATTTTGTATTATCAACATCACCATCCCTCAAAACTGTGTTACTCTGAGTCCGATCATGTGACCGTGCATGCATCTGCTTAAGAGCCTGCGCTCTGATATCAACTCTGGCAGTATATACATGTTGTTGTTCCCATTTTAAAATATCATCATTAGTGCATTCATGAAGCCCAGGAATATTCCCCAAAATTATCCCAGCGTCTGGTTTGGCCAACAGACACTAGAGTCTTTCCTGTAAAACAAGGGGTATCTAAAAATACTTCTGCAGTTGGATAATATTCAGCTGTGCCCCCGAATGTGATGCACTAGACTTCTGTGCCAGTGTAATCCGCAGGGTCCACTAATGATCTTCGAACCCCCACAGTGGCGGATCCAGTGTCCCTAAGCACTGAAACAAGTTGGTTGTTTACTAAACCTTTATCGAACACCACTCAACCTGTCCCATTATAAGAGGACATGACTGGCAAAGGGTGGCGCATACGAGCCTAAGAACCCCCTCTGGCTGAAACAACGAATGACATTCAGAACAATTAGTACCATTTGACAAGTCTACACTACATGCATTTGCATGAGAAGTAACATTGTTATTTGGACATTGTGAACTGTATTATTTTCACTCTGAAGCACGTCTGCATTGGAACGTTCAGTATTTCTAGAACGTCGAAAATTATTGTTCTGTTGAAAACTCCTGTAATTGTAATTATTTCCATTGTTTCCATAGAATGACCTGTGTTCTTTGTTTGATTGGAAATTGTATCCACCTCTGTTCCAATCCCTGCTAGGTCTGGAAGAGTATTGTTGAGGTATATATCCATCATCATCTGATTGGAAATTCCTTTGAGATTGATGTGACCTATTGTTAAAATTATACCTCCTCTGAAAGATCCAGTATTATTATCTCGATTCAATCGAAAATTTCTATCCACTTTATTTGATCTTTGTCTGGGTGGATTGTACATCATAGTTCTAGCTGATGCCACTGACAATGGATCCTTTATGTTAGCTCTGCTAAGATTTCTTCCAGGATGTGCAATTTGGTACTGTCGTCCAAGACTTTTCAAAGCAGACAATGATTCAGGCTTTCTCTCCTGTAAAAATGACAAAAAGTCACCACTGACTGAAGACAGCACTTTGTCTCTTAAAATTAAGTCAGTCAGCCCATCAAAGCTTTATCAATTTTTGATAAATCAACCCATCTCGAAAAAAAGCTTAATGGGTGAAATAAATTCAGCAAAATCTTTGGCTGAATCAGGCAACAATGATTTCAGTTTCAATCTGTATCCATTTTCCTCCAGCTGATACTTTTTAGCAACAAAGCCATCACAGCATCATAATCATTTCTAGTATGATTATCCATGGTGCAGACTGCAGTAAGAGCCTCACCAACTCATTAACCTGCTGGGCCATGTAGTTCATTCAATCTTGAAATCCTGGCAACATGTTTCATATCTATTTAAAAAGCATGAACTATCGTCTATATTGGGATTAAATTTTGGGCAAATTTAATTTAAAAGTAGAAGCATGGTCTTTCTTTCCAGCCTTCTCACCTGCTGGATTAACCTGTTTATGTTAAAATCTTAATTTTTTCAACTCAATTTTTGCCATCCTTTGAGAAAAGGCAAATTTTTTCTCAAGTTCTTGGTGTGCCTTCATTTCTGCTTGTGCGTGTGTCAATTTTTTTCCTCACGTTTTTGTTGTGCTTTCATGTCTGCTTGAGCTTGAGCATGTGCCAATTTTTTTTTCTCAAGTTCTTTTTGTGCTTTCATTTCTGCCTGAGCTTGAGCATGTGCCATTTTTTCCCCTCAAGTTCTTGTTGTGCTTTCATTTCTGCCTGAGCTTGAGCATATGCCAATTTTTTTCCCTCAAGTTCTAGCCTTTTATTCTCTTGTTCAAAAGCTAATTCTTCTTGTCTCTTTTTCTCAGCTACAGCTAATTCTTCTTCTTTCTTTTTATCATCTCTAGCTAAGGCTCTCTCCTCTCTTGCTAAGTCATCTAACCTTTTCACTTCCTTAGCATGCTCAGTGAGAGCAAAGGTTTTTAAAGCTTCACCCTCCATACCAAAGTCCTTCCCAACCTTAGTAAAATATTCCAGGGTAGCCATTTTCACTATTATTGTGACTCAAACTTGTCCAATAATAATGTCATTAATATATATTTTTACTCTGTGATCAATATCACCAACAAATATTTCACCAATCAATATCAATTAACTGCACTGAACTATAGATGGTACATTAGGAGCGACAAAAAAACAACAACAATACAAACAAGATTACAGGAGAACAGTAGAAAGAGCCAACACAAGAAAATACTAATGAATGAACCAAGGCAGAAATTTGTGAACTGTAGAAAAATGAAAAAAAATTGGCTCTACCACACTTATGACACTACAAGCACAATTTTACAACATATAATGCATCTAATAACTGAGGGATAGCAAGATAAGGTGCACAAATTCACAAACAATAACTGAGCGTAAACCAAATAAAATACAATGAACTTGACAACAAATACAAATGTACAAAATTACAGAACCTTCACAACTAGACAAATAATGAATCTGGTTAATTCACTCAAGGCAGTAACACACAGCTATGTTCGCCGGCCATAAGTTGAAAAAGTCAGATGCAAAAACTAAAGAACGCCTACGAATTCACGACCGTCAGTGAGGTACAGTGAATTCATAGGTCCCACCAACCAACACGCTTAGCAAACAAACATGTAAATACAGATATACATAAAACATTTAAAAGAATGAACCCTGTCAAACAGATTTTTTCAAACTCAAGCTGCATGAATCAATAAATTTACTTATCTGTTTTGAAAATAATTCGTCCTGGGTCCAACGTCTGAGCCTCAGGGAAAAAACGATTCACCTAAGCAGCGATCAGGGTTTACGATTCCTCACAACCAAACAGGTACGCCATTTTATACGTTGACCTTTTGAAACATTTCTTCGAAAAATACTTGAATACACGCAATAATCGGGTAGAAAACATCAAAGTAGCTCCGTATTCTTGGAAAAAATCTTGATTACCTAAAATGAAGCCTGGAAACCTGCAAATTTACGTGGCAAATACAGTTAATTCACATAAGGTCTGGCAGAAGCAACTGCAGACGGCAACTCTTGTAGAAATGGCGGCTAGGCATTCTACCGTATACGTTCAAAAAAATGTCCTCAGACTTCAATAGTCTGCTTGAATATTTCATATACAGTTCAAAGTGGGCACTTCAGATCCCGGCTTATAGACTCCCATCCACTGATGCGTGCCGTTTATAATATATAATGTACGGAGAAGTATCCGTGGCCAAAGTACAAACTAGGGGTATACGACAGACACGTATGACGATAAAGTCAGTGAGCGGAAAACAATTCCTGAACATATAACGATGTACAGTTTTATTTCACTTGTGACATAGCTCCATCACATAATTATGAGCCCAATGGCAAATGAAGTAATATGCAATCTTCCAGAAGTCATCAGGCTTCACTATCGAAACGCTGTCCTGGCATTCATACAATATTTAATCTCATCGTACACTTGACATCTTCGTTAATATATATATATATATATATATATATATATATATATATATATATATATATATATATAATATATATATATATATATATATATATATATATATATATATATATATATATATATATATATATATATATATATATATATATATATATATATATATATATATATATATATATATATATATATATATATAGGGACACCTCAACATAGTATCTTGATGCTCTAATAATGGTACAATGCAGGAAACACACAGATGACTACAGGAGCTCATACAAATACGTCCGCTCACATTAAAACACAAGCTGAATATCTCTAGCAGACGATCACCCACCTCTGCTTCAAAATTCACGTCTGCTTTTACACCATATTGGTATGACGTCACTTCCTTTATTAGTGAGTAATTCCGTATAAAATTATCAGTAAAGGAGCCCTGTCTAGCTTACTATAATACCTACATAATCGTTATGAATTTTAATCATAACAGAGATCCATTACAGCAAACCATCGTTGTAAAGATGGCAGCTGATGATGAGGTGGAGAACCTCCTTGGATGGCAGGGAATGCGCAGTACGCCACGTACTTCTTTCTCCTAGCGTGGGACCAAATGTGACGATCTTTTAAATGCAAGCCAAGCTGGAGAAATTGGAGGTCATGACTTCAACTCAACACGTTTCGGAATGGCAGAAATGCCTCAGGTTGTTGTTGTTGTTATTGATCCAGCGGCACTTGGACTCTCGCCCTTCGGCCCAATGCCATGTAGTGATATCTGCATGTTTTTTGCAAGTTGTTTTGTGTCTCCGTACAGGGTGTTCCACTTATCTGGCCTGGGAGGAAGAAGCATTTTTCTAACATCATCGAGTGCTGGGCACTCAAAGAGGTGGTGGTCAACAGTTTCATGGGGGTAGTTACATAGCTGGCACCCTGGTTGGTGTTGTGGTTGGATTCTGTTCAAGTCGCTGTTGAGTGTTATATGTTGTGATCTGAGTCGAAAAATGGTGCTCTGATCCCTCCTTGTGAGATGGTTGATGTTGTCGTTAGGGTTAGGACCGGCCATATGTCTGTAAACCTCTCTTCCAGTGTTTCCCATGGCCCATCTGTTCAGCCAAGTTTCTTTGTTTGTTGTTCGTATGAGTGATTTGGCTGTTTGGAGAGTTGTTTCTGTGAGTGGTTGTTCTTGTTTTGTTCCTTTCTTTGCTAAACTGTCTGCTCTGTCATTACCTGGTGTATTAGAGTGGCCAGGGATCCACTGCATAACGATTCTGATGCCATAGGAGGTGATAAGCTGGTCAGCATCCAGGATTAGTTTGGCTAATTCAGTTTTACAATGTCCACTGCCTTCCAGAGCTTGTAGGGCAGACAATGAGTCAGTAAAAATGACAATGTTTTGAGCCTTTGAGGGAAAGGCATCAAATACAATCTTCAGATGGTATACAGCTGTTTCCAGTGCAATGGTTTCAGCTTCATAGTTGGAGCAAAACTCCCCGCATGCATCAAACAGCTCGTCGGAGGATCCGTCTGGATGGTGGCCTTAAATGCAGATCCGTCAGTATAGACATTTAACCATTCTTCAGGGTAGGCATCAATGGTTCTTTGTGATGCACTCATAAGACTGACTGGGTCGGCCTGTTTGGTTGTTCCATCTACTAATTTCATCTGTACTTCTGGTGTTTTTAAGTGGGTATGTGGTGGTAAATTCCTTACTACTTTCTGTATATCTTGTCTTCTTTCCGGTAGGTGGTATCTATCTTGTATTTCATGAACATGGTGTAAGACTGACTTGTGCTTTATTCTTTGCTTGTGTACCCAGTTTTCTACAAGGTGCCTGTTAGGGTGGTTTCGGTTCATTCTCTTACATCTTTCGATTTCACCGAATTAACAATAAAGCAATATCTATATTTATAAGCTATATTTTGAAGGAAAAAAATTGTATTAAAATAAAACTGTAGCATAAGGAAAAACCGTATTTCCTCCTTGTACGACATGCATGAAGGTGTAGTAGACCTATTCTTTTACTCTTCAGTAAACCTGGAACCTAACCCGCCGTAAATTGAAGTTCTCCTGTGTGTATATACGAGGTAGCTTCAAAAAGTTCCCGGAATCGTCGAATCATGTTTGAATGAGTGATTATGTCATGGCGATTAGTTTTATAAGTTGGTAGTGACCTTGAGGAAACGACATGGCCGATGTAACCTTCACATGTACTCTCGAACAGAAGTTACAGAAGTTTGTCTGTGTGGTGTGCACGTAGCATCGTCGGAGTTGAAAATGTCCTTGACTGAATGTGGTAATTTTTTTTTAAAGATAGGTCAGAAGATATTTATGGTCCCGTCTGAGCAGAGGTGATAGTGGTAAATAAGTGAGATTAAAGGTATATGAAATAGATTTCACGAGTGAATAGCTTAAGGGTAGAATCTGTCTCTGGATTGAGAAGATACTCTAGTCCAGCCTATCTTTACGACTGTAATTTATTATAAGACAATCCTACTCTCCATACATGTAACATACATGTATAACCACTCACACAAATATGTGACTACAAGACACACAACCGTGAAAACCTATGGTTACTGGCGTGTATTGTGGTTCGCACTATTGACCTGCCATTGAAACATCATTTTATGTAAATGGCAGAGCGGATAGTGTGATTCGCTTGCATGGCTAGGCGGGGTTGTCGCACGGAAGGTCCAGTGTTCAAATCCTGGGTAAGCCACTCATGTCTGTTGTTTTTCTGTTGTCTGGTGTTCTACTTCTTTATTTCCTGCGAGTGCCTGATAACATACCTTTATATTTGTTTCATATTAAATTAGGTTACTGGGTATCGGTCTGACCAACACACAAAGTTTAGTTAGTTTGTTGTTTATTATCATTTAAACTTCACAACATCGCATATCAAAAGAATCAAATACATCAAAATTACGTATAGAGAATCAACAGAATGCCTATGTTCTCCCCTCGATGAGACGATAAGAACCCATCCAAGTTAATATCCCCAAAGGTCAAAAGGTTAGCAATAGGTTACGGTATATAGACAGTAAAGTGAGCAAAATTCCTAATACGTGCTACCCCGTAAAGTAAACAATTGTTAAAGCCAAATAAGATAGTTTGGTACAAGCAACATTAACCAGAAAATATTCAATCTCTCTCTCTCTCTCTCTCTCTCTCTCTCTCTCTCTCTCTCTCGCTTACGTGGCCACGTTCTCTCTTTCCTTACCTAATCTGGTGTCATTTCCAGTCATGTATAAATATCCTGGATATAGTTATCGATATTGGTAATGTCAGGTTTCAGTGGCAAACTTGGTCACAGTCCTGCCTTAGCAGTAACTTTATAAGGTGGACGCCAGGTTTGGTGAAGTAATCCTGGATCGATATTGTTACCTTGACTAGTTAATGCTAGAAGAATCGAGATATAATGTTCACCGCAAGGAATGGAAAACGAATACTTCTGGTATTTGGACACAGCTAGTTGCTACAAATTGTTACTGAAGTTGGTATGCGATTGATTAGATAGATCCTACCGGCTAACTCTGGTGGGTGTCGATTCTGAAATAGCGTGACTCGTCTGGATAAATACCCTCTTGGAATAAAACGACTATCAGAAGTCGGGAGAACAGTTATTGTTATTTCACCACAATGGGCTGATAAAAATGCAAGAAAATATATCTGGTATTTGGTAAGTCCCGTTAAAATTTTACTTATTAAAATGTTCGTTCGTCTCTGTGGCCTGTCCTGTTCACAACTGACGCGTCAGCCAACAGAAGACAACTTTACTTCCACTCAGTAAAAAAATTGAGATACGGCCCAATCACCATATGCCATATGCCAAGTAAAAAACCGCTGGTCGCCGTTGAACAAGTTGCCTAAAGGATATAGGAACATTATGAAACACCTACTGCTAATAATAATAATTATATATATATATATATATATATATATATATATATATATATATATATATATATATATATATATATATATATACACGGAAGGGGACGAGACATCTCTCATCCTCTCCGTCATCCCTGATTAAGTTAAAAGGCGCACGTTATGTCTAGCCTATCCTGTCTGGTCAGTTATTATTTAATCTTTAACCAATATCGCACTTATACAAATATCGCTTGCCATTATTAGCTATTTGTTTCGCCACATGATATTACACTAGTCACTTATATAATTACACTTAATGAATTTAGAAGTGAATTGTATTCCGTCAATTATCAGTCGCCTAGTGTATTTATTAGTCAACTAAACCGTCTCTTTCTGTGTGATAGCGGGTGATTAAACCTACATTACAACTGAAACATCGGGAATAAAAATAGCTATGCGTTATTTAATTCGCTAGTCTTAACACCTAGAAAATCCCAGGGAATTATAATGGTAAACTTAACACATCAAATAACGTAAATGCTAATTTTTATTACCACAGTCAGAAATGAAACAATCTCCACGAAATGCTAATAACACACTTTTACAATGGCTCTAGAATAACGAGCTAGATTATCCCAAAAAAATCTGAGCGACAACTGATAATGGTTAGAGGGAGACGCGGTTTATATAGGATCATCGTATTTTGATCTCAGAAGGCTGTTACTTTTCGCATTTCTCGTGCATAGCAGCAATTCAAGAAACTCGTTCCCCCGATCAAGGGTTCCCAGTTCACTTCTGTCGGCCGTTGCTAACGACAACAAAGATTAGTCTACGTAGCGGGCTTCGGTCTGCGAATTTTCCTGTTTCTCGAGATCAAAGAGATACCTTTCCCTGAATGTATGGACATCACAGGATTTGCTCACCTCGTAGAGAAACTTCAAAAGCAGTTACCTTCCACGTGTTCTGCACGTGCTGTCTGCCAGTTATCATAATATTGACAAATCAGCTCGCGTGAGAAACTCGGGTAAACAAACGTGATTCGCTCCCCTGAATAAATGACAGTTTGCGGAGTTTGTATACAAGCTCGCAAGCTCGTTTGGCATGGTCAAGTAGACAAAAAGAGGCGTGGATTAAAATGTGAGTCATTCAGTCAGAAATTGCGTGGTTTGGCTTTAGCAAATGGTAGGCTTTAAATAGGAAAGCAAAGGCTGTCAGATTACTGTATCACTATTTACATTTCCACGTCACACTGAACAACGTACAAATGTCAAATTTTGTGTTTTGCTTGATAAGTCACCCTCAGAGACAGTAACAATGCTTAATAAAGCGTATGGTGTAACCGCAATGAAGAAATCGCAAGTTTTTTAGTGGCACAAGCGTTTCCGTGAAGGTCGTGTTAGTGTCGATGATGATTCACGTAGCGGACGACCGCCTACCTCGATAAACAATGAAAACATTGAGCGTGTTCGGAACGTTGAGCGTGTTCGGAACGTTGTTCGTGTTGACAGAAGACTTAGTGTAGAGAAAATAGCCTCAGAAGTTGGAATATCAGTTGGAAGTTGCCACAGTATTCTCCACAATGAACTGAACATGCACCGTGTTTCTCGATACATGGTTCCCAAAATGTTATCTCCTGAACAGAATGAAACAAGATTGACACTGGCAGGAGACCTAATCACTGTGGCTGATCAAGATAGCAATTTTCTCAACAACATAATCACTGGAGACGAGACGTGGTGTTTTTTGTACGATCCTCAGACAAAACGTCAGTCCTCTGAATGGAAATCACCCTCATCTCCCCGGACAAGGAAATTTCGTTTGGACAAGACCAAAAGAAAAGTTATGTTGGAAGTTATTTTTTTATTCCCAAGGTATTGTCTACCATGAATTCATTCCTTAAGGCCGAACGGTTAACAAGGAAATGTACGTTGATATCCTCCGTCGTCTAAGAGATGCAATCAGAAGGAAACGCCCAGAAAAATGGAGAACAAACAGTTGGGTTTTGCCGCATGACAATGCGACAGAAAATCGATCCCTACTGGTGAAGCAGTACCTCTCAACGCACAATGTGACTGCCCTGGAACATCCTCCATATTCTTCCGACCTGGCACCGCCTGATTGTTCTTGTTCCCTCGCCTAAAATCGGCACTGAAAGGGCAGAGATTCAAGGATGATGAGGACGTTATCACCAACGCAACAAAGCAGCTGAGAGAGGTGTCAACGAATGGGTTCCAGAAATGTTTCCAACAGCTGTATGGACGTTGGCAAAAGTGTGTAGTTGTCGAAGGAAACTATTCTGAAGGAAATGTCGTGTAAATAATTGTATTGTTACTTATTTCTATACAATACACAAATTCCGGAAACTTTTTGAAGCTACCTCGTATATATATATATATATATATATATATATATATATATATATATATATATATATATATATATATATATATATATATATATATATATATATATATATATATATATATATATATATATATATATATATATATATCAACAGCAGGCATACAGATGACAGGCAGATAGATGACAGGTAGATAGACGCAGAATTTTTTGAATATTCCAAATATTAATTGCAGATATTTAAAAACAAAAACATTACAAAACGAGGCAAACAATTATCACTGCATAAACAAACTGAAGAGAATAAGATAAATAATTTGTTATCGTGCACTTCGTATTATGTCTGCGAACGCAGACGGCGGGGGGCGACGCAATCTTCTACCGTGATTCGTCCAGTCCCTTCCACGCACATTGAAAAAGACAAAAAGGAGATCACAAATACAGTAAAACCAGTTCGTATGCATTACCACATTTAAATAAATAATTCTTTCAGGAATTAGGTAATGAAATTGAAGACATTTAAATAAGATATTTAAAAAGAAAGAAATAATTAAAGAGATAGACACAGAGAGAGAAAGAGAGAGAGATAGAGAGAGAGAGAGAAAGAAATAATGAGATGAAACTAGCAAGCTACTCTTCTCTTGTCCATGCCGACTGGCGTAAGAGATCGCGTCTCTTCACAACTTCCTACCTCTAATGTTGTCTAATGTATCGCTTCTGTTGTTGAGTTTTTAATGCTACGATTTTAAACTGCCGAGTTACCTTCTTTTATCACAATATCCCCCATTGTTGCTGTTGTCGTCACTAGTTATTGCCTTCTCATAATATGACCCCCCCCCCCCCCCCCCCCCCCCCCCCCCCCCCCACCCCCCCCCCCCCCCCCCCCCCCCCCACCCCCCCCCCCCCCCCCCCCCCCCCCCCTTTCGCCTATCACCGGCCAAGCATTAAAAAAATAGACAATTTTTTTCCCGCTGTCAATTCAAAGCTTCACTGTACGCTGATCTCTTCCAGGCCATCTTTTTAGCCATTATCTTGCTGTCCATCCATCCACCCGTGTGTTACCGGGGCCCGAAAGGGGAGCAAAGAACAGTAACACTGTACCCTATCGTGCATGTCGTAAAAAGCGATTAAGGGGGGTTGGGCATGGGGCTGGTTACCCCCATCCCGTAAAAAAACTCTTTACCAAAAAACTTCAATAAACATTGACAAGTCAAATATAGAATACAAATCAACGCAGCCGCCCAAGACAGAAGAAGGTCCTCTGGGAAGGAGGCGCATGAAGCAACCCAGAGAAAGCCGAAAGGAGCCTGGGTTGCTGACTAACTTTTTTCGTCTAGGAAAACCTCCAGGATTGGCACCTGGAATGTTCGCACTCCATATGAACAAGGGAAAACTGCACAGGTAGCAGCAGAAATGAATTTTCAAGATTGATATCCTGGGTCTCTGTGAGACGCGGTGGAAGGGCATAGAGAGAAGGAGACTGATCACATGAGAAATGGTGTTGTTCTCAGGACATGAGGAGGAAAGAGCCCACCTGTAGCAAATGTAATTTTGCTGGGGAGGTTAAGATGTTATACCTAACAAGAAAGATAGTTGTGTCTGTGGTAACTGTGTGAGGTCAAGCACATGTAGGTCCCTGACTATAAAAGGAATGATGATGATGATGATGATATATTTGATCAGGGAAACTTACGCAAACCTCCCTAGATCTCACACAGTCCGTATTTTGATTCTAGTGGCTGGTGTATGATGTCTCTAGTGTCTAGGGGTGAAATGAAGATGATGGTACATCAACACAATACACTTTAACTCACTAAAAGAAAATGAATAAGACGGTGGTTAAAGTTTTCTTTTAAAATTTGAATGTTTTTTCTTTATACAATTTAATCTGCCTGTCCCGCCAACTCTTTTGGACAGGTCTTTGAAAATGAGGAAATATATTTACATATAATGCTTTAACTAAAATATGGACTCTTGGTCCTATGATTATATTGTTAATATAGAGTTCCTGTAGGTGTATTCACAGACTAATACTTTAATAGTTGTTAGTGATTGTCATTTGTTATGAGGAGCTGTTGTTTTCATCAAGCCCCATATAATTCAATGTTATTTTGATAGGAACTAGTTTCTTAGGATGAAATGTCAGAGGTCCCAGCTGATAACATGTCACCTGGGATTCTTCGTAGGTCGAATATATGTCAGTATATCAATGTAGAGAAAATGTAGATCAGCACCCACACGTAGGCTCCTTCAGGCTATCAGCTGACAGCTTAAACTTTATAATGGAGACTTTACACCCACTCATCAGGTTTCCTGTCACCGGATGGTAACAGGAAATAAAAACTCTGCAATAAAAAGACACCCTGGCCTTTTCGACCTGATCACAACTTCTTATCCCTATATATACATGACGGTATGGGGTCAGCCTCTTGTGCATTCATGTGCATCAGCCCCTAATTTATGACACACCCTTCTGTGACCACACCACAGGTCCCTATGGCAGATACGCCACTGTACTTTTACATAGTTTGCTTCAATGCAATAACGTGGAGTAACCACATCTCCTTTTATATGATTTTTTTCTTTTCTTATCTAACTTATAAACGCTCTAGGCATGATGAAAAGTGTTCATAGAACACAGAGGTTTCCTAACATTTCCAATACAAAATATTAAAACAAAATCATAATAATATGCAACAGTCAAATACAGTTCAATGTGAGGACTCAATAATGTTTGCTTCCGGCATGTCCTTCACTTTTCCACAGCAGTATCTGACTTTTTCAATTTTATTCATGCATGTAAATACATAAAGCATTCTTACCACTAGTTCAAAGAAATATGTCACAAATAACGTTGACTGGCAAAGAATATGGCCTCAGTTTTGCTCTGCCCCGTTCAGATAGTGAATTAGTATTTAATTTTACAAGTTATCACATCTGATCTCAACGTAGTTGTTTGAATAAAATTTTCTAGTCAAATGGCCACGAGACCACTATGCCTCTTGCCAATATCTATTAGAGCCGACCAATGAAAGCAGGCACTACTACAACTTTTTAAATTTAGTTTGAAAAAACAAAACAATCCCAAACAAACTATGTGCCTCGTAGTCCATTGGTCAGTCTGTGTTAGTTATGCCAATAGAAAAGATGTTTAGTTTTAGTTAACATTTTTCCTATCTCTCCCCTTTTACTCCTATACTCTTATACCAACTAATAGAATTTGAATTTCTACAATGCCTCTTTTTTTAAACTAGCGTCCCCAATAACGTTATGTGTAACGAGCAAGAACAACAGTCT
This sequence comes from Oreohelix idahoensis, assembly GCA_024509875.1. NCBI lineage: Eukaryota > Metazoa > Mollusca > Gastropoda > Stylommatophora > Oreohelicidae > Oreohelix > Oreohelix idahoensis. Next base: position 931,999 of record JAMPIV010022926.1, read on the forward strand.
GTCCGGTCAAGCGTTCGTAGACATTTAGTATTTTCTCAATAACTTGGCTAATACTTGGACTACCATATTTTTTAAAACATATTTTTGCTCAGGGGACTCTAAGCTATACTACCATATGATTTTTATGGTCAGTTTCAGTATGGTTTAGATTTTCAATTTTGTCACTGTAAATCGTCAAATATAAATTTTACACAAGTCGGCCATCTTCCCCTCCCCCCCTGTCTCTAATATTTTCCTCACTATTCAAATAAACCAACTAGTTTGAGTGACGTCAGAATATTACGCTAGGAGGAAATGAAAAATTGTTTGTGTGTTTGCCTCTGCTGGCTTTGCCCACATCGTGTATATATTAAAGAGACCGCGTGCAGAGCGAAGAGGGTTTTTCAAAACTTTGGTAGTGCTTTGCGTTAATTATTACAATCGTCTCGTTCTTACTACTGTGAAATGTCCGAATTATTACAAATGTTAGTGTTAAAGTTAACATATTACGTTAATTCAAACGCCAGTTTGGTCTCACAGTTCTGGCAAGTCGTTAATTACAAGCTTTTCCCCCGTTTCGTGCAGCAGATCGGCGAGATGTTAAAAGGTTTATTGTACGTTTTTCGAAACCGAAACTAAAGCGTGTTAGATTTTTACGGCGGGTCATTTTTTTAGCATTCCCACTGCACAAAAGGCAGCTCTACTGGCGTTGAAGATGAAACCAGTCAGACACCTGAGGGCTGGGGTATTTATTCATCATAGGACTAAAATCTTACTAAAATAAGCGAGTATCTCACAGATTTCGCTACACCACCACAGTGAAGGGGTGGCTCTAATGCTGTCTAGGGAAGCACAGAAGGCACTTATTAAAGTGCGAACATTTTGTATTCTGGTGTAAAATTCTTCTTTCTCAGATTCTTCTTTCTCAGATTCTTCTTTATCATTTGTTGATGCATAACACTGTATGATGTTTATATTTCTTCTTTTTTTTTTGGCGGATTTAAACATTGCTTTTATAATTAGGGGTATAAATCCGCCAAAAAAAAAAAGAATAAATATAAACATCATACAGTGTTATGCTTCAACAAATGATAAAGAAGAATCTGAGAAAGAAGAATTTTACACCAGAATACAAAATGTCTTGGGCAAAAAGGAAAAAAAGGACATTACAATTTTGATGGGGGACCTAAACGCGAAAATAGGAACAGACAACACCGGCTGTGAAGAAATCACGGGAAAGCATGGATTAGGTATGATGAACAAGAATGCGGAACTATTAGCTAACTTCTGTGCTTCAAATCAACTAGCTATAAGAGGAACTGCCACCATTTCTTATTTAAACAGTAGAAATGCCGACATTTCTTGTTTATACAGTAGAACTGCTGCCATTTCTTGTTTTACGAGCAGTGTTTACTACCAGTGAATGAAAGCTGTGCTAGTGAAGTGGCCTACATTTGCCTGCGGGAAACGTACATGTTTCGGGGCAGCCCCTCTCGATCTTTGTTTCACTCCGGCTGTATCGGTACATTTGTGGTACTGATTTTATTGTGTGCTTTCATTTGTCGCACTTTCTTTCTTTTTCTGCTATGTGTAGCAGATATTATGTATTTTCCTTCTTACACCCTTCTCAGGGATAAGTAGACATGTCTGGGTGTTATCCATTTCTCCCTACGTTGCAAGGAGTGGCAGTGACCTAACCATGTTGGCTATCGTGGGCGCAGCCGATATCAGTACACAGATTAACACGTAAATCGCCTCAGCGCAGTGCTTAATCACTGATAAGACACTGGTACGCTCATCACCAAAGCTTGGAATACGGGGAGACAACTGATGGACAGACACAGATAAGAAATTACTTTTCGATAAAGTAATGATTGTTACATTGGGAACACGTTGTTATATGAGGTTATCGACATGTTCGTATGTTTATACCCAAGGGCAAGCAGACGTATACAGCACATTTTCAGAAAGGTAATGTTTGAAATTTTGCACTAGATGAGTCATGCACAATCTTCAAATCAGATTGGCTGATCCTTTGAGGCGCGCATAACAACGAATGCGTGGGAAGGCAGTGAATATAATCTGACCATTTTCTCGAGTTCTCTGGAACAAGAAGGGAACAGTGGCCTAAGCTTTAAGACGAAGGACCCACTTGGTAGACTCTCCTTGACATTTCTAGGAAACGAGCTACACCCGACAACCTTGACGAGAGACGAGCGTGAGCATAGTGAAAAGAACCAACCCATAAGAAGGAGCAGAACCGTCATTGGCAGCTAAGTTCAAATATATGCTGCTACATGAACTTCTTGTAACATTTCACAATCTATAACGACCGTGATGATACCTTTTCTTGATTCTAAACTATTCAAATTATTTTCCAACTGTTAAAACTTAAGTGATTATTAAATTTTGTTATTTGTAATTATACAAATTTAACTTCGATTTAATCATTTTAAAGTTACTGCATGGTTGTCTCAGTCAATTTACTACACACACACACACACACACTAAACAGAGCTATACTAGAATAATAAGAATCCCACTGAGTAAATCAGGGGTGGGGGCTTGAACGAGCTGAAAATAATGTGCTTAAATCCTTCACAAAATTGTCGGCACAATTAAAGAGTTAACATGTTCAGCCAATGCGGTATTGTTCTCGCTTATTCTGAATATCTTGTGAAGACTCCCTAGAGATAGAAGCGTTTTGTTTCTTCTATCTACATCTCTACCAAGAGTAATCTTGTGCGAAGGTAGATACCTTTGAAGCCCATATTAGATACTCTTGAGTTTTGGCCACTGTTGGACCACTACTGTAAAGCAGTGGAGGCAATACCGTCATTTTTCTCAACTCTGGAATACATACATCTTCGGTCGCAGCATCACGTGATTGGGTTAAACTTTGAAAGTGCAGAAAAGGCGAAGGAGAGGTGGAAAGCGAAGTGATATATTATAAGGAAACAAACAAAAATTATAACCGGACATGCCATGAACTGGAACCATGAAACCAATAGACTAGCCGGGAGGTCTTACCCGTTCTCTGAAAACAAATCTTCGATTGTTGTAGGCACCTTTTTGTGAGAATTTATCGGGTTCAATTCTCACGAGATGGCTAAACCATTTAATTTTATATTTTTCAATATACTTGATGTCGGATGTAGTTTCCACAATTTTTCTAATGTCATCATTTCTGATTCTGTCTCGTACATAGTGCTAGGTGCTGTATCCTATGTAATTTAATCTTGTTACAGCGCTTCAGAGTCGCATACTATAATCGCATAAGCTACAGAAATTCCAATCTTGACACACATAAATATATATTTTTTAAAAATAATCTAAGCAAATATGTAAAAACGTGAGTAAAATCAAACTGAAATAGAAAATAAGAAATAAACATTTATTTACATTTAGAGCTGCCTGTCACAACTATTGGATTGGGGCGACCCCATATTCTTCCTAATCTCTGTTTCACTACGGCAGTAATCGGTACATTTGTGGTACGAATTTTATTGCGTGCTTTCAATTGCAGCACTTCATTTCCCCAGGGAGCATCTGCTTTGTGACTATCTTTATCTTAAACGCCAGATGAAAACTGCAGTTAAACAATAAATCATTAAATTGTCCCGAAGATTATTATTACTACATTTCGAATTTCGTCAGTGCCGTGCCTTAAAATTCCTGATCTCTGATAAGAATTTGACCCGGTGACCGAAAGGTCGCTCGCTAGAAAGATAGACCATTATCTGGGGCACGCCTGTGTCTGATTGGGTTACAACAAACTATTCTGTGTGCTGCTGATAGCATGGTATTATACAGGTTTAGCTAACTGTTTTCGTAAACGTTAAACGAAACCTGAATGTCCCTGGTTGTGGTGAAGTGGGATGTTATAAATATTTATAGGGGACTTAGTGTACTGACTGAGATCAGCTGTGAAGGTATCTATATCTATTAAGAGTAGTGTATTATAGATAACCTTACTTGCTACCACATATCTCTATATCTCAGTCAGAATTATTCTGGAATAGTGTGATGCTACGTTATGTGTCTAGGGTATGAGTATGGTGAAGTGTAAGTCACAACAACAGACAGATAAACAATTTAATTTAATCCACTACTCTTGACAACACTGTGACACTCACATACATATAACACTCTATGAGAATAGCTTACAGGAGACACTCGTAACTTTTCAAATAACAATATGTATTCATTTCTGTCATAAAGGCATATGTGTGTCCTGATTCAAAGACAAAGGAACCAGGAATCACAATCAATGTTAATTACAAGTTATGTACAGAATGTATTAATATGAATCTGGTAGTGACATATATTATAAAAAATATCCTATGTGTGTCAGTTGTGTAATAGTAGTATGAGGTAATACTGGTTTTGTTTTGTTCAAGCTCTGTTGGTAGTTGTCATCATGACTTCAATAGTTTGTCTTAAGGAAACTAGTATTGGAGATGTTCTCAGTTCCTGATATTAAGACAATTAATTTCCCCTCTTAATATTATTTTTACAAAGTCAATTCAAGATGAGGGGACATAATGTTGAGCTCAGCTGGCCAAATCTGCTTATCTTGAGTGATGGTGGCAGGAAAGGACTCCTCCGCTCGAATTCTCCCCTGGGCTCTGGAGACACCTCACTGATAGCTAAAAAGACCAAGGAGTATGCTGTCCGACTCGGGATTCAGCAAAGCTCTGACCAGGTGCTGCTCAGTACCATCAAGACCACGGTCCCTGAAAACAAGAAGGATGTACCTTCTACTTCATAACTAATTTATATTCTCTTTTACACTGATCACAATACAACACAAACATTGAGTTCAGAGCGTTAGGCCAACTGTCAGCTTCATTTGAAATACTTTATTCCAGTATTACCCTTCTTAATGGTTACTACGCCTCTGCACTTCCAGCATTATTTCTTTCTATTCAATCATCCAGGTGTCAGTGTACTGTTTGGCCATTCCATGCCGTTTTACTTCTCTCCGACACCCTCTGTTCAGGCTGGAGCATTATAGGCTTTACCTCACGTTTGCCACTGAACTACACATATATATACAGGCATAAATCAACAATTCACATTCAATTTTCATTAAAAGATATTGAATGGTTCAAGCTTACCACAATTCATAGAATAACACAGATACGTTGATTAGCAATGAATTCTGGCACAAACTGGCACAAATTCCCATCTGCTTATCTTCCAGGCTTTTATTTAGCAAAATATAAGCTGGCTTCAACGCACTGATGTTTTATCAAGTTTATTTAAACAAGTGGTTTCGAACTAACGCTCCCAAGTGTGTATATCAGCGAGTCTGACCAATGAGGCCCCGTTTCGACAAGTGTTTGAAAAAATGTTACCCTTCCCCGTCTCCCTTGACAACGAAAGATAGTATTTATAGTCCGACCAATCGTGGTTAGGCTTTCATTTGTTGCGCTCCAATCAATTTGGAGTTTACATGGTAGACTATTTCTGTAACGTAAATTTTTTTCAAACACGTTATAAAAAAAATCTTATGAGCAGAAATGATTTCATGCTGTCAGGCATCCTCACTATTTTATTTTGGGTATAATTTATTAATTCCTGGACTATTTGCGTAACGTTTTACATATTCTTTGTCAGCAAGCCCTAAGGAACCCAAATATCCCAATTTAAAGGAGCTACGTGGCTGCGTTCAAAATATGTATTTTCTACCTCCTGTTTCGAAGATGTGCTGTCTGGGTACTGTTATGTTTTCAACCGTAAACCCATCTATTGTTATCTTTCCTAATAAGCGTTTTTTATGATTTATAAACCTAACTCTGGGATGGGTAATGTATTTTATCACTGTCCGTCTGAAAAAAAAGTTAGTGCATGTAGTCTTACACGCGTGATGGCAGCATTTGTGTATCGCGCGAAGCGTGTTTAGTGTTCGGCTTTCTGCCTCTCCCTTCCCGCTATCCTTTTGTCCATCTGTCTTTCGTTTTGGTAACGCAGTATAATTAATGTTAGGATTAATTTAGGTCATTACGCAGGGCCTCTCAATGTTTTTTTCCAAGAAATACAGTTATATTGGAACCCCCCCCCCCCCAACCTCCTGGCCGGCATCCGGGGCGGACCGCACCGCCATTAGTACTCCTCTGAGAAGGATTCTAGTTGTATGGCAAGACCCCTAATGTGGAACTAATGACACGAACCAGACAAGTGCCAGAAGAACCAGAAGTGAAAAGATTTCGACGGTGACGGATAGGATATAACACTGCGCAAACCTGCTGATCAATTTACAAGGCAGTCATTTTTCTGTAATCCCTAGGGTAAGAGGGGCAGACGGAGACCAGGGAACACGTGGAGAAGAGAACTGGAGGCAGGCATGAAGGGTATGAAGAAGATATGGAAAGACATTGAGTTGATGGCACGTGACAGGAAGACTTGGCATAAAGCATTTGCTCCTTAGGGAGTTGAAAGGTGATGATGATGATGATGATGATGATGATGATGACTAGGTAACTAATTTACATTTGAGTTCGGTCTTGGTTTTTAGTAGTAAAAAAGAAATAATAGAAAGGGGGGGGGGGGCGAGTTTAAGAGATTCATGACATCATATTAAAAAGGGGGGGGGGGTGTGTCTGGGTTTAAGTGACGAAATTTGATAGGGTTTTGGGAGGGGAGGGGTGAAAATTGCAAAAATTGCGTGATGTCATATGTGGACGACCCCTTAGCAGTAAGTTTGGGAATTCCTAATTAAATACCAGCAGATATCCGACACCGAAGACATGTAGGGAACAAAATAATATCACTGGCAAAATATAAAAATACAAAATACATAATATACAGTTGTTGGGAAGGTGAAGGTCTGATGATGTTCTTACAATACATATGACTTATGACAAGTGATAGTCAATTAAATAGCTAACTGGAAACATCAGGCCTTTATACGCCTCCCCCTGAATATTATTTTTGTTTGATATTTTTGTTTGGTTTTGTTTTGTTTTATCTCGTTTTTGTTTGTTTGGTTTTTATTTAACATACAAACAAAATTGATAATTTTGATTTGCCATATTTACAGTGATTTGACAGATGTGATGCCACTTTTCCGTATCGGCAGTTAATTCATCTTACTTGGAATTGAGAACACTATATTCTAATTATAACCCATCAGCGGTTAAATGGGATACTTTTCATCATTAAAAAAAAAAAAAAAAAACTGTGACCAAATCAGGTAATGCCAGGAAAAAGTCAATTTCAGTAGTGTTCTCTTCCCTCCCCAATCAATAGGCCAGACTTTGACTGACAGAAAAACAAATTAATTAAAAAAAAAAGAAAAACGTGACAAAGAAACTATAAGAAAATATATGTTATAAATAGACGTACCTAATTAAATATGTACTGAAATTTTGCTGCAGTAAAATATTATTGAACAAGACCAAACAGTAACACCAGGAGCAGTTGAAGTATTACAGTTATAAATATCTAATAATATACACATAAACATCCGCTTTCTCAGATAAAGATTAAAAGAAAGTCTAGGGCAAATGTACTCGTATATAAACGATACAATCTCTCCAAAGATGATTCAGTTTTATGTTCTGATTAAAAAACGTGATACTAAATAAAAATCCACTTGCTCTGTGAAAACATACAGCCTTGTCACTTTGTGTATTTATGAAAGTAACATAATTAGTAGGATTATGTAAGATATTTAAATAAAAATACACAATTAGAATTTGGCGTTACCCGATATACAGCTTGGGGTAATTGATTAGGTATGATATTATAAGTCAGCAAAGGGCAGCAGGTGACTATGTAATCTACAATTAAAAACAACGTACAGTGTACATGCTAATAACAACTGATTAGGAATTTAACTTGATAATTATGTCACTCTCGTTGTCACAGATATATATATATATATATATATATATATATATATATATATATATATATATATATATATAGAGAGAGAGAGAGAGAGAGAGAGAGAGAGAGAGAGAGAGAGAGAGAGGGCGAGAGAGAGAGACTTCATATTCCATGTTTCACAATTATCATAGTTGTAGCTGCGCTCAGATACAGGAAACAAATATAAGGGACGTAATTACAATATACGCAACTCGGTCAATATACCTGGTTATCTCCTTATAAGCGTTCGATTGACAGACTGGCTATAGCGCTGGTCTCTCGCGGTGCTGGTGCGGGGTTCGATCCATGGTATCGACACGCTTCTGTCTACCCAGCTGTAAATGAGTACTTGACTTTGCTCTTGGGCTAGGGAAGACAAAGACAACCAGAAAAGAAACGGGCCACCCCCACCTCTCGAAGCTGCACCTAGTATAGTGTCACAGGTTACCTCCCCTTAGCTCTGCAGTAGTGGTCCACCAGTGGCCAAAACTTAAGAGTAACTAATGTGGATCTTCAAAGGTGTCTACCTTCGCACAAGGTTACTCTTGGCAGAGTTGTAGAAAGAAGGATAATGATGCTTCTACCTCAAGGGAATTTCATAAGATATTTCAGATGTCAATAACAATGCTGCATGAGGCGGAGCAATGTTAACTTTAGTATCTGACCACTGTGACGAGTAGGGTGTATGTAGGTGGATGTGGACGATTAGACAGACAATACTGATACACCGCTCGTATAGCTCATTGTCCAAGAAATAACTCCAACAGCCTGTGTCAATCTCCACTAATGTATTATATGAACAACAAATCATAATGGACGCAGGGCCATTACAAATAATGTAGACATAATCAATTCCGAGTATTCTATAAGCACTCTGCTTCCCGGAATTACTACACACAGCAACTAGGATTCTTCATAAACAACTACTGCAACATCCACCCTTCTCTGCTCTACACTCTAGGCTGTCTCTTGTCTACTCTCTGCTCTCCACTGTCCCAACACACGTCTCCAACCAACACACTCTTCCCGCTGACTGCCCCTTTCATGCGTATTCCCTAAAACCCGTGAAACCCTTTCACGCTCCACTGATCTTCATTCACGCATCACAAAAGCTAACAGCTTGTCTCAAGCAACGCTCACATCCCCGTAGTTAAATTCTTACCATGCACGCATTACCAGCTCACAACAACTCACATGACTAATAAACTCCCGCTGGAGCATGGGAACATTCACACATGCAAAATACTATCAAAACACTCCGTGACAACCACCGCCTTTTATGAAGATGGTTATGCAATACTTAATGTTAGCTCGTTCAAGCCCCCAGCTGCTTTAATTCAGCGAAATTTCTCTTATTATTTATTTGGCCCTATAGATGTAACTTTATATATATGTATTAACGATTTTAGATCATACATGCGCTCTCTTATCTATAAGAACTGAATCAACTATGAATTTGTAAAATAACTTATACAAAATTTAATAATCAATTAGTCTTTAACACATTTAAATAAATATGGATGAAGGTGACTTTAGGGGTTTTAAAAACATTCGTCACTGAGACGTGTTTGGGGTCTGATGATAATTGTCCGTTGCTTTCGCCTGTTAAAAAAACTTAACTTGCTGAGTACTGCAATGGTTGGTTATCAAGTCTTTTGTGATGAGGGCTCTGCTCTAGAGGCGTCTAGATGAACTTCACTTCTAATGTCAAGGTGGGTGTCTTTACAACTTGTCCACTGTAGATAGTTAGTGTCGAACCCCGCTCTTGAATCACAAGATAGTGGTGAAGACTCTTACTTCAAACTGGTCTCTTGTAATTTATAGCTTCGCACCACGAACTTTAGAAACAATAAAAGAACAAATGCCTCTGCTAAGTACGTTGTGGTCGGAAGATTAAACAGGAGCCTTTTCTCGCTGTCCACCCACCAATTTTAGCCTCTCTGAATAATTATTCTCCCTGAGTATACACAGTATAACTCAGGGAATATGATTTGAAATCACCGTTATTCTTCTGGTTACTTTAATGGGGAAAATGTGTCTTGACAGCGCGAGTGCAGTGGCTTGTGCCCGAATTAACATTATCAAGTTACATATTTTTCACAAAATGATACTATACACACTATGCATATGTGATCTAATCATCACTCACTTATTCACAGCTCCATTCAGAGTCTGGGGTTATTTCTGCTGTCGGTTTTCTGTACGACTAGCAAGAAGCAATCACCCGCACTTGCTGTAGTGGTTTATAAATTTACTATTTTCATATGTTGAGGTTGCCAGCTTCGTATGACTTGTATAACCACTTAGCAAGTAACATGTCACATTCACTTTTGTAAAATATATGTTCACAACTTGCACCAAAATATAGTCCACAATCTCCTGTCAAAGTAGAATGGACACAGCAACCCTGATTTGATGCTTCGAACACTTGGTCTGAGTATTTTTAGTATTCCTCATGACTTGTGCTTCGGATTCCTTAAGTCTCCAGTCTTTGTATTTAAAATTGCGGGTTCTCTTTTAAGTTATAAAGACGCCCAAATACTTCGATCTGGTCGCTTTTAATTTTGGAATTCATTGTCCGATCCTTTTCTCTGGCTCCGGGGAGTTGTTACTTTACTTTGTTGAAAATGCAGTCTGATTTGTGTCTCAGACTGTGCTAGTTTATATCTCTCATTTTCCGCTCCAAGTCCCATGTGTTATTTTCGACAAACTTGCCAAAGAGAGCTAAGGTTTATGTTCTGCTCTCAAATGGAGCCAATGGTAAGCTTGGAACTGGTGTGGTTGTGTATTAATCTAATTCTCCCCCTCGTGTTTAAAATTATCCTTTAAAATTTACTCATGTCCTATCTTTTTCAAAATAAGGCCGTAATCCTTCCGGTTGCATTTGTACAAACTTACAAAAACATCTGTGAACACATTTTTTGACTAATACCTTCCGCCAATATTGTCTCCTCTGACAGGTTATCTGTAAAACTGACCATCGGGAGCGATTACCTTATCATCACCTGTGTTTTCGTACATCTCCCAGACAGATTTCTTAGACAATCTGGCTTTATTTCCGTTGATCGTGCGATACGACCTTGTGTCAACAATGATTTCCTGTGACCGTCTGCATTACACGACACCTGGCGATAAAATTATTATCTGCTACCCGGTCTAATTCGCCGCGTAATACTACGATTCACATGGTGAAACGTAAACAAATCTGGCAGTGACTAGGCAAATATGTGGGTGCATAAAATATGCCAAATAATAGGACGATGAGTGTGAAAATAAAGAAATACGTTGATAATACAGGAGAGAGCGAAAATGACGTAAAAGGACAGAACTGATTTCGTCACATATTCTGTAAGACTTCACTACCCTACGGCAGTATCTACTATGGGACTACCTTGACCTTTTTAACAATAGCACATACCTACCATGTAACAAATCGAACAAACGAACTTTATTTTCCAAGTTGTTGAGAACTGGGTCACAGGCCCGTCTTACATTCTGCTCTTCCTCTCTCTCATCTTTGATACTGTATCAGTTCATTCTGAAGTGTACTTAAAGTTTTAATTCAAAGGCGATGCAGCATTATAAAGTAACATAACAGCATACATTTACAGTATCCAATCATAATCAAGAAATAAAGCATATTGGAAAGGGAAACAAATAATCATAAACTCCATTTAGCGTATTAGATAATGATTCAAAACATAATCAGATTACCTGATTATCTACATTCAAGCCAGATTAGGTCATTATCTATATTCAAGCCAGATTAGGTCATTATCTATATTCAAGCCAGGTTAGCTCATTATCTATATTCAAGCCAGATTAACTGATTAACGATATTCAAGCCAGATTAGCTGATTATCTATATTTAAACCTGATTAGCTGATTATCTATATTCAAGCCAGATTATCTGATTATCTATATTCATGCGAGATTAGCTCATTATCTATATTCAAGCCAGATTAGCTCATTATCTATATTCAAGCCAGATTAGCTCATAACTATATTCCAGATTAGCTCATTATCTATATTCAAGCGAGATTAGCTCATTATCTATATTCAAGCCAGATTAGCTCATAACTATATTCCAGATTAGCTCATTATCTATATTCAAGCCAGATTAGCTCATTATCTATATTCAAGCCAGATTAGCTCATTATCTATATTCAAGCCAGGCCTTTTATCTCCCTTTCAGCTTCTTATGGAGAATGGAACCATCACTGCAGCTGCTCAATTAATCTAAAATACACGTAACAACTATATGACACTAGTTCACTTGTGTGTTTCAACAAATCTGACAACACGTAACAACTATATGACACTAGTTCACTTGTGTGTTTCAACAAATCTGACAACACGTAACAACTATATGACACTAGTTCACAGTTTACTTGTGTGTTTCAACAAATCTGACAACACGTAACAACTATATAACACTAGTTCACAGTTTACTTGTGTGTTTCAACAAATCTGACAACACGTAACAACTATATGACATTAGTTCACAGTTTACCTGTGTGTTTCAATAAATCTGACAACACGTAACAACTATATGACACTAGTTCACTTGTGTGTTTCAACAAATCTGACAACACGTAACAACTATATGACACTAGTTCACAGTTTACTTGTGTGTTTCAACAAATCTGACAACACGTAACAACTATATGACACTAGTTCACAGTTTACTTGTGTGTTTCAACAAATCTGACAACACGTAACAACTATATGACACTAGTTCACAGTTTACTTGTGTGTTTCAACAAATCTGACAACACGTAACAACTATATGACACTAGTTCACAGTTTACTTGTGTGTTTCAACAAATCTGACAACACGTAACAACTACATGACACTAGTTCACAGTTTACTTGTGTGTTTCAACAACAAATCACACGTAACAACTACATGACACTAGTTCACAGTTTACTTGTGTGTTTCAACAAATCTGACAACATGTAACAACTATATGACACTAGTTCAGTTTACTTGTGTGTTTCAGCAAATCTGACAACACTGGTGCGGGATAATTTTAAGAGAAATATTATTATCTCAGGAACCGTCCTCCCGACGTCCTGTGGTAAGAGTGCATTAGACTAAAGGCTTGACACTCCTTATTCCAGTGGCCTGCTGAATACCTTCCAGGGTTCTCCTTGTATCTTCCCTTTGAAGAATTATAATATATATACAGTGCAGACCTGATAAGGAGAACTCAGCAGGGACCCAAGAAACAGTTCTTCTTATCAGAAATTCCTCTTATCCAGATAAGACTTCAAGCATATGGTAATGCATTTATAACGTACAATACAATAATGAATTAGCGTTGAATATGAAAGATGTATGACACAGAAAATATGTAAATCACCAAAAGTGTTAATGTACAAAGTTGGCACAAATATCTAGAGAATAACAGCACTTTTTACACTTTGAAATGAAAAAGCTGCAATTTTCCTCTGTATCTTACTTAGTACCTGTACTTGAGTTAATAAAAATGTCTTTCCATGACATCCTTAAATTCAAAGAAATGATAAATTAAATCAACTTGGCATCCAGCCTGCATTATATACATGTTAGTTTTATCCATGCAATTTGAAACTTCCAACTGTGAAATAGTTTGTACCGTTAACCCACAGTCATCATTATCTCTAGAATTTGCACACTCTTAAACGATAAAGCACTCTTAAATGAAAAAGTCTGTAATTTTCCTCTGTACTGCATCAATGTGACCTACAAGTTTGGATATCATTGCTGACCTATAATGAACCTTCAGATTTTGAAAAATACCTTGGTCACAAGGCTGAAGTTTGGATGTCGCATTTGGTGGTAAAAATAAAAGTTCTGTTGCTTTTAGATTTTGAACATTTATGTGGGCTGAACAGTTGTAAAGCACCAAAAGAACTTTGTGATGTTGACGTTCCATAGAATGATCAAATGCATATAGCCACGTGGTGAAAATGTATGATGTCATCCAGACTATTGAATTAGCTGCATAATCAACACACAATTTTTTCAAACCTTTAAAACAGCGTGGATTTTTTAATTTACCGATTTCAAGTAATGGCAATTTATCTGAACCATCCATATTTGTACACAACAATTGTGATTCTTTCTTTCCCCCACCCCCCCCCCCTCCCCGCCCCCCCCCCCCCCCCGCCCCCCCCCCCCCCCCCCCCCCGGCACTTTTCATTTCTGAAGGAAAAAGTCTTGTCAGGCAGCAATCTCCAAAACAATCCAGTTTCATCAGCATTAAACACATCAACGGAATTATACCTACTCATGGCTGGTTTTAGCACCTCCTCCACCCATGACTCGGTAGTCATTTCATTAACAGAATGCCTTTCCCCACACACACAAAAAAAAGGTAAAGGAACCCGTTACACGCCCATTGAGGCATATTATCTTGACCGTCGGCACACTAGGGGTGATGTGGTTGGCATCACGCCGGCCGCCTTAACCTTCACAGGGTTGCTCTGGTACTCATTTGGGGCTGGGTCGACCCAGGAGCCGTTTGTAACCTAAAAAATTCCCACCTCATCTGGGGATCGAACCATAGACTACTGCGCTAGGAAGCCAGTGCACTAACCACTATGCTACCGTGTGCCGTTTTTTAAAACAACCCAACCAGCCAGGACTACATTTCCAGCCAGTCCGACCTTCCAGAAGTGCTAACTCTTCTGCCTTTGCAGTTAATATAGGTCCATTTACAGGAACATTTGCTGATCTCGCCATGGTGAACCATTTTAGGAGCGCCGTGTCAACCACATCACACGTCGCTTTTCGGTTCTTCATTCTGTGACAATCAACTTGTCCACCATAAAACATTTTTCTGTACCGATCCTTATTTTTTATGATTCCTAAAAACGTTGATTTTGGAATGTCGAATTCCTTTGCTATTTCCATTTTCTTTTTGCCACTATTTTCCACTTCTTGTACTAGCTCAATCTTTCTTTTCAAAGAAATGGATTTTAACTTTCCAGCCATTTTTAGAGGGGAAATAACTCAAATTCTAACACTGACTTAGCGCGCAATTTCCGAAAATAGCCGAAAAGTTGTACAAATGTCCAGGTACTGTATTTGAAAAAAAAGTTCGCCTTAAGCAGATCAAATTATATAGTCGGGACACGTTTAATCGTTCGGCATATCCGAAAATTCGTGATAAACGGATTCCGCTTAACCGGACATTTTTTTACAAAGACAAAGAAGAAAAATTGCCGGGGATAAACAAATTGTTCTTCACAACAGAAATTCGCCACATCCGAGATCGCCTTAAGCGGTTTGCACTGTATTAGATATGGCCAGTCACACACAATCTCCCTGGCCCGCACCTCAGGTACTCAGTAACAAGGCCTAACTTCTTGGCACGATTCACAGATATTTTATTAACACAGTACTCCATCTTGAGTATGGTATGACATCGTAGCTTTTACTAGCACATGTCTCTATTGTCCTTGATTCTGATACTCTCAGTTTTAATGGAACAGTCAACTTACGTGCCCAAGAATTCCATACACACTGCTAAGACTAATCTGACATTATACAGTTAATGAATGCATAAGGCAGTGATGGTAATCGATCTTGCAGGTGCAATATAAAGATGCCCAAAGGCAATTAACACATTCTAACATTAGGTCCTGCTGGACACATTCCATGCATACTGGTCAAACGACACAAGCAGACTCCCGGTTAGAGACGCTAGCTTGTCCCAAATCAAAACTCACGTCTGCTGTCAATTCAAAGCAGAAGTCACGACGTCACTTCCTGCAACCACGGGATACCGTGTGTAAACAATATATATCAGGAAGTGATCGAGTACAAAACATGATATGATATTTACTCATATCATTTACTCCCCCCCCCCCCCCCTGCCCCCCCCTCCCCCCGGATTAAAATAATGAAAAGGAACTTTTCATTATTTTCATAGTACAATCTTACAAGGTCACTGGAGAAACCATATGACAATATCCAAATACTCAGCTGTCATCATTATGATAGCACCTAGAGGCGTGCTCCATAATCGACAATTTAACACACAAGGTGTGGTATTTAGTAATAACACAACTAAACCCATTATCGTTAGCAGACGCTCTTTTGACACAAATGTGAGGTAACTACATTAATTAGAAGGCAGTGAAGAAAAGTCAATATGTCAGTCATGGCACTCACACAGCTTACCATGTCAACAAACGCCCTAAGTCATGTCGGTATGTAAGTCTACCTATCTATCAAATGAAATGCGTAATAAGCAATCAAAGACAGAATAGAACATATGAGGCAGACAAGTTAAAATATAAGTGGTGACTGTGACAATATGTCAAAATAGTTATTAATATTTGTATGTATGCAATGTCATGTGGTGAATGACAATGTTAATGAGATGTCATATGAAGATATATTACTTAATATCTACACATATGAAGGATATAGGTTATACTAAGTGTAAGCACCAATGTAATTCAATTCACATAATGATACACAAATGAACCAATGTAATATCACTAGGGTTATTAAAACTGGTCATGTTAGACCATGCAAAGTTCTTCCTGTAGAAGTATTTAAAAGAATTAAAGTTTCAGTGAGTCACTAGTTCGCACAACATTGTTATTGATCCTTAGTTAAGTATATATGGCGGAAAGAAATAGTACATTGAAGATAAATCCATTTTCCATCTATGTCGGTTGTCGATGTTTGTCTTCCATGCAATAGCATATACAGCACAGATACTATTGTTCATTCTGTACTTGAGAATTTTATAAGTATGTTAAAATATAATTTCTTGGTTATGTCCCTTTTTGAACTTTGTAGTCAGTAATTTTAGTTACTTCCCTTTTTACACAACGTTTGAGACAGTTAATTAGTGCAAAACGTTTTGGAAAATGCAGTAAAGTATCTGAATTACACCGACTTGGATTGTTATACTGCCAAAAGTCATTGCACAACGTGTATGAAGTAGCGAAGTATTGTTCTTGAGCAATTGCATTAGACTTCATATGACGAACGCTTGAATATACATCTTGATTTAGGATGAACAGCAATTCATCATCATCATGTTGCTTGGCATAGTGTCTCTAGTTTTTCAACCGGTATAAGTGCATGACGAAGCAATGTGGCTGTAATATCTGAAGTATGCAATATATGAGTTAAAAGAAGGCATGTGCCTTAGTTCATGATGCTACCTTTGCGAAATAATTCCTGACTTGTCACAAAGGAAGTAGAGTTATTATTGAGCATCAAAGTTGGATTGAAGCAGCATTTGCGGAGACAACTGGCGATAGCGGATGCTTCATGCATCTGGATAGAACATCGGCCATCACGTTCAACTTTCCTGCGATGGGTTTAATCTGGTAATTATAGGGTTGAAGAGCCAGTGAGGCACGCGCTGCTTTAGCATTCTTGAATCTCGCTGTTTTCAGGTAAGAAAGTGCCCTTTGGTCTGTCTCGAGTGTGAAACTTGCACCAAGCAGGTAGCGTTGAAGTTTATAGAAGCAGAACACAAGAGCCAGTAGCTCTCTCTCAATGACCGAGTAACGCTGCTCCGTCGGCGTTAGCTTCCTGCTAACATAAAGTGTTGGATGTAAACAGCCCTTCCATTCTTGCAACAGCGAACCTCCAATGGACGTTTTTGAAGCGTCGACTGTAAGAGTAAAATGTTTAGAAGGATCAGGCAATCTCAATATAGGCAACTTGGAAAACAGACATTTTAATCTATTTAAAGCCACATGAACGTCTGGACTATAAACACACCTATTTGGTGACTCTTTCTTCACCAGTGATGACAACACAGACGTATACTCTGCAAAATTAGGGATAAACTTGCGATAAAAGTTTAGGAGCCCCAGAATACTTCTAACCTGTTTTTTTGGTCTTAGGTATATCAAGGTTTAGAATCCTAGAAATAGTAGTATCTTCTGTTTTCAAAAACCTCCTCCTACTTTATAACCTAAAAATGAAATCTCCTGAAATCCAATTTTAGTCTTAGATGGATGTGCACGATAAGTGGTAAGTAAGGATTGAATACCCTTCAAATGTTCATCCCATGATTGATGAAACAGACAAATGTCGTCAATGTAAGTAATTAATGTAGCCGTAGCTAGTCTATCCAATAAAGACTCCAGCACGGGAATTGGTTCCGCGTCTTGGATGGTGACCAAATTTAAACGTCTAAAATCTATGCATATACGTATAGATTTGTCTTTTTTCCGGATCAAAACCATCGGAAAACTATAAGGGGAATGAGATGGAGAAATGACATTTAATTTCACCATCTGTTCTAGTCCCTCTTTAACTTGACCTTGTAAATGTATAGGAATAGGGTAAGGTTTCAACTTAATTGGTTGAAAGTCTGTCAGAATAATATCATGTTCGATGATATCAGTGTGTACTGTGACATCAGTAAGGACATCAGCAAAAGAACGTAAGATTGAAGTAACCTGTTCTTTCTGGAAAGAAGATAGAGTTGGCGATATATCAACATCTTTCCAACTTTCAGTAGACAAGTAGTGAAGACTAGGTAATACTAATAGTGAGTCATTACCGTCAGTCAAATCAGAATTTTCTTCCTGTATGACAGCTAAAGAAGAATGACGACAGACAGATTGATCAAGAGCTTCAAAGACTGGTCTTAGATATGGTGGACGTGTATGAAACTGCTGTAACATATTGATATGAAAAGTTTTTTCTTTTCCCTCTACTGAGACAATATAATCAACATCAGACAGTTTCTCCACACTCCTGTAAGGTCCTCTCCATGAGACTAATAATTTGTTATCTCTTCTGGGTAATAATACGTAAGCTTCATCACCAGGCCAAAGTTGGCGTAATTTGCGGTTTTGGTTAATAAATAACCTCGCCCTAAGCTTTGCCTTTTCAGATGAACCTACTGCTATTTGGCATGCGTCTATTATTTTTTTCCTCAAATTGACCACATACTGATATGAGGTTTGAACCTCCTTGTTCATCTCAGCACCAATTAAAAGTTGTTTTAATATAGACACTGGGCCGCGTGGTCTGGCGCCAAAAACCAATTCGAATGGACTAAAGCCTGTGTGTTCATTTTTTATCTCTCGATAAGCAAATAAAATAGCTGGCAGGACACTGTCCCAATTTTGAGGATATTTAATTGTAACCTTATGTAGCATTTGTTTTAAGGATCTGTTGAGGACTTCTATTTTCCCGTTAGACTGAGGATGGTATATTGAACTAAGGGATCTTTGAATCCCAAACATATCCATAACCTGTTTCATAGCATCTGAAACTGACTGAGTTCCTCTATCAGATAGGATGTTTTCAGGAAAACCTATTCTACTGAAAATCAAAAATAATGCATCAGCAATATCTACCGTGGTGATGGTTTTTAAAGGAATTGCTTCTGGCCAGCGTGTGCACATATCTATGCAGGTCAACACATATTGATGACCTCTGGCTGATGTTACCTTTAAAGGGCCAATAATGTCAATGGCCATCTTTGCGAAGGGACGCAAAGAAATATCAGATGCTTGAATGGGCGCATCATGTTTTGGTTTTCTGGTTGCTACACTTTGGCAGGTGGTACATGTACGACAAAATAATTTGACGTCTTTCGTAATTCCGGGCCAAAAAAAATATGACAAAACTCTTTGTTTTGTTCTAGCAACACCTAAATGTCCTGCACATTCAATGTCATGTGCATGTCGTAAAATGAATGGTCGAAAACAAGCTGGTACCATAATCTGTTTCTTTAAGGAATTAGCAAATTGATAGTTTCTTACTAAAATCCCATTTTTGATAGTATACCAGTGTTTTGTCCAGTCATCTACCATTACATCATTCAAATGAGCAATATGAAAATATTTTTTTAAGGAAGTATCATTTTTCTGTCTTTGTATAAAGGTTTCCTTATCAATGAGCTCCATCTGAAATAAATTGTCATCATCAGTATTCACATCATTCATTACCTTAGTATCATCATTATTTTCCTGTTGATAATGAATTATATCATCATTATTATTTTCCTTTTCTTCTTCATCTTCTGAAGTGATATCTTCAGTTATATCTTCAGGTAACACATCAATGACTGGTTTGTGATGATCATTGTCCATGCGAGACTGAGCTCTGGTAGTCACAGCATTTGAACATAATAAATGTTGTCTTTCCCATATTTCAATATCTTCCTGTGTACATTCATGCAATTTAGGTATGTTTCCCATAATAATTCCAGCAATTGGATTGTCCAAGAGGCATACCAGTGTTCGTCCTGTAAAATAAGGTGTGTCCAAAAACACCTCTGCTGTGGGGTAATATTCCACAGTTCCTCCAAACGTAATGCATTTCACTTGTTTTCCTGTATAATCCACCTTATCAACCAAGGCTTTGCGCACACCAATGGTGGTTGCACCCGTGTCTCTGAGTAAAGATGCTAACTTATTATTGACAAAACCTCTGTTCAAGATCAATGAACCAGTACTTTCAAAAGATGACATGACTGGAAGAGGGTGTCCGCATAATAATCTTGGCACTCCTTGAGGCTGAAATAAAGAATTGCAATTAGTGCAGTTATCACTATGTGCTAAGTCTACACTGCATGAATTTGCATGTGCTACAATATCATTATGGTTCTGATTATTATCATGAACAATGGCATTGGTACTTTCAGTGTTTCTTGATTGCCTGGAAGTATTGTTATGATAAGATCTTTTATTTGCATTTTGATCATTTCCTCTATAAAATGATTTTTGACCTCTATTTGATTTTGAGTTATATTCTCCTCTATTTTGCCAGTTATTGGACTTAAATGAGGTTTGTGGATAAAAGTTATCCTCCTGATATGAATTCCAATGTCTTTGAGGTTGGTATTTATTAAAATTGTATCTACCTCTATTTTGACTGTAATTATGTGATGGTTTAAATCTTTGATTCCTATCTATGCTGTTTGATCTATACCTAGGTGCATTGTCTTGGAATGACCTGGCCGATGCAGCTGGTAATGAGTCCCTTACATTGTTTTTGCTCAATACTCTATTAGGATGTGCAACTTGATATTGACGTCCTAGGGTTTGTAATTTAGTCAGGTTCTCTGGTTTTCTTTCCTGCAGGAACGCAAGAAAATCAGAACTAATAGATGACAAAACCTTGTCTCTTAGAATCAAATCTGACAAACCCTCAAAAGTTTTTTCAGTTTTGGATAGTTCAATCCATCTGGAAAAATTCAGTTTAACAGCTGAAATGAATTCAGTGAAATCTTTTCCAGAATCAGGGTACAAAGATCGAAATTTCTGACGATAGCCCTCATCATCTAATTGATACCTCTGCAATAAAATCACCTTAACAGCTTCATAATCCTTTCTAGTCTGGTCATCCAAAGTGGAGACTACAGTTAATTGTTCACCAACCAATAAATTCATAAGTCTACATGTCCATGTAGATTTGTCAATCTTATATTCTTCACAATAAGTTTCGAATCTATTTAGGAAGCATGAAATGTCATCGATGGAGGCATTACATTTTGGCAAATTAATCCTTATGGCAGTAGTATGATCTTTATTTTTATCTTCACCTACCCCAGGATGCAACAGTGGTTGTTGTAATTTTAATTTTTCCAGTTCAATCTCAGCTAGTCTTATAGCTTGAGCTTGTTGAGATTTGATCTCTTCTTGAGTTTTAATTTGTTGTAATTTTATCTCCTCTTGAGCTTTCTCCTCTTGAGATCTGGCATAAGCTAATTTTTCCCTTTCAAGAGCCAATTCTTCTGATCTCCTTTTTTCAGCTAATTCTTCTTTACGGAGCTCTTCTTGTTCTCCTTAATTCTTCTTTATGGAGTTCTTCTTGTCTCTTTTTCTCAGCCAATTCTTCTTTGCGAAGTTCTTCTTGTCTGTTTACTTCTTTATCAATATAAGCTTGCAAAGTTGGACCTTCCAAATTAAGTTCCTTCCCAATCTTCAATAAATCCTTTAATGAAGTCATGGTTGCTTATTCTTGTGTTTATCAATAATACACAATATTTTAACTTTTTTGTATATGAATATGTCAGCTATATTCAATATTGACTCCACCAATCTCAGATCAATTTATAATTGCAATAGTAGATGTATTCAGATAAACAATATGGAGTAATGAAAAAAATAGAACCACAACAGGTAAGAACAGCCAGACAGGGTTCGAGCAACTAAAGGAAATACAAATGGAAAACAAAGGAATAACTATAAAATATATATGAATTAATTTAAACTAATGCTCTATTACAAATAGACAAGACAAGACGCATATCACAACAATTATGACATCTATGAAATGAACGATAGTAAGACGAGAATAGACAATATTACAAACAATAATGCAACGAACTAAATAAAATATAACAATGACAGTACTTATGAGAACAAACAATAGATAAACATGACTACACAGCTAACAAAAATGGATCTGTTCAATTCAATAGAGGCAAACTTTTATACAACCAGCAGAATATGCTGGGTCCTCTATCTGAATCACACAGATACTGCCCTACAGAACGCTTGATTTGCTCATTCGACCTAGCTTTCGCGGTATTGAATGATCACAAATCAAGTCCCTCCATCCTGCCCGCTAGTTACAAAAATAAAAACACGTAATGAAAACACATATGGTGAAGTCAGATATCAGGCAAACAGATAGTATTCACAGCCAAGCTGTATGTAACAATAAACAGACTTATCTGTTGCCAAGAAAACAATCCCTCATGAGACTTCGACAAGCAAGGGATGTAGTGATAATAGTAGCCTAGTTTCTGGTTAGGCTTAGAATTGCTTCATGCTGACATTGAAGGACATCGATATGGTCCATGATTTTTGATAAAATACTTGCTTCTTGAATGAAGATAGTCAGTTCCTATGACTTCTATGTAATAATGGGTCACTTTTATAACTTAGTGACAACTTGAGGCACATTCATGATGATGGAAATCCCTTCCATTCATAAAGACGTTTGGCAGACGATGCATGCCGCCATTTTGAAAAACTAGTCATCGACTCGTTAGGCGCTCTTAGGCTTGTAAGGCATCCAATGGCCTGGCCCCCAGAAATGGTGCGGGATAATTTTAAGAGAAATATTATTATCTCAGGAACCGTCCTCCCGACGTCCTGTGGTAAGAGTGCATTAGACTAAAGGCTTGACACTCCTTATTCCAGTGGCCTGCTGAATACCTTCCAGGGTTCTCCTTGTATCTTCCCTTTGAAGAATTATAATATATATATTAGATATGGCCAGTCACACACAATCTCCCTGGCCCGCACCTCAGGTACTCAGTAACAAGGCCTAACTTCTTGGCACGATTCACAGATATTTTATTAACACAGTACTCCATCTTGAGTATGGTATGACATCGTAGCTTTTACTAGCACATGTCTCTACTGTCCTTGATTCTGATACTCTCAGTTTTAATGGAACAGTCAACTTACGTGCCCAAGAATTCCATACACACTGCTAAGACTAATCTGACATTATACAGTTAATGAATGCATAAGGCAGTGATGGTAATCGATCTTGCAGGTGCAATATAAAGATGCCCAAAGGCAATTAACACATTCTAACATTAGGTCCTGCTGGACACATTCCATGCATACTGGTCAAACGACACAAGCAGATTCCCGGTTAGAGACGCTAGCTTGTCCCAAATCAAAACTCACGTCTGCTGTCAATTCAAAGCAGAAGTCACGACGTCACTTCCTGCAACCACGGGATACCGTGTGTAAACAATATATATCAGGAAGTGATCGAGTACAAAACATGATATGATATTTACTCATATCAAACACGTAACAACTATATGACACTAGTTCACAGTTTACTTTTGTGTTTCAACAAATCTGACAACACGTAACAACTATATGACACTAGTTCACTTGTGTGTTTCAACAAATCTGACAACACGTAACAATTATATGACACTAGTTCACAGTTTACTTGTGTGTTTCAACAAATCTGACAACACGTAACAACTATATGACACTAGTTCACAGTTTACTTGTGTGCTTCAACAAATCTGACAACACGTAACAACTATATGACACTAGTTCAGTTTACTTGTGTGTTTCAACAAATCTGACAACACGTAACAACTATATGACACTAGTTCACAGTTTACTTGTGTGTTTCAACAAATCTGACAACACGTAACAACTATATGACACTAGTTCACAGTTTACTTGTGTGTTTCAACAAATCTGACAACACGTAACAACTATATGACACTAGTTCACTTGTGTGTTTCAACAAATCTGACAACACGTAACAACTATATGACACTAGTTCACAGTTTACTTGTGTGTTTCAACAAATCTGACAACACGTAACAACTATATGACACTAGTTCACAGTTTACTTGTGTGTTTCAACAAATATGACAACACGTAACAACTATATGACACTAGTTCACAGTTACTTGTGTGTTTCAACAAATCTGACAACACGTAACAACTATGTGACATTAGTTCACAGTTTACTTGTGTGTTTCAACAAATCTGACAACACGTAACAACTATATGACATTAGTTCACTGTTTACTTGTGTGTTTCAACAAATCTGACAACACGTAACAACTATATGACACTAGTTCATAGTTTACTTGTGTGTTTCAACAAATCTGACAACACGTAACAACTATATGACACTAGTTCACAGTTTACTTGTGTGTTTCAACAAATCTGACAAAACAATCAAGTCAACTTTGATATAAAAGAAACTCTGTAGACTGACATTTATTAATCTCTCCTGTGAAAGGTACAATCATTCTCTCATCAATAATTTTGTCAAGTATTGGTGATTGATTTTTATATCTGAAATATGTTGTTGTTATTGATCCAGCGACGCTTGGGCTCTCGCCCTGCGGCCCAATGCCACGTAGTGACATCTGCATGTCTTCACAAGTTGTTTTATGTCTCCGTACAAGGTGTTCCACTTATCTGGCCTCGGAGGAAGGCGCATTTTCCTAACACAATCGAGTGCTGGGCACTCAAAGAGGTGGTGGTCAACAGTATATTAAAGGTGTCAAAATTAATACTTTGTTTCATGAATTAAAAAAGAAAAACAATATTATAATTTGATACAATCTCTTTTTTCAAACTGAATCTAGTATATTCATGTTTCAGTTTCCTTCATTCAACATAACTGTTTTTGGCACTTTAGCATCGTTAATGATTCTGCCTGTGCCGCGCCATCAGTTCAATGTTCTTCCATGTCTGTCTCCAGTTCTCTTCTCCATGTGTTCTTTGGTCTCCCCCTACCTCTCTCACCCTGGGGGATTCCAGAACAAGGACTACCTCATCATGCCATCAACAGGTTTCCTCGATGTGTGTCACATCCATCTCCAGCTTCTTCTTCTTCTCATCCCTTGATCCACCTGCACTTGTCTGACTCCTGTCATCAGTTCCGCATTAGTGACCTTGTCATGACCTTTCAATCCTTTTATTTTGCGCAAACACTCATTCATGAAAGTCTGTAGCTGTTTGGTTGTTGTTTTTGCTGTAATAATAATATAAAAAAAGTATTTTTTTTTAAAAATGGTGTTTGAGTTAAGTTTGGCAAAAGAACAATGCATTGTGCCACGAATACTGTGGTGTGAGTGATACTGCTTTGGAGGCCAGGTTTATTTACTTATGATGTGTTTGCAGGAGTGAAGTTGAGTTTGACTAGCTTTATGCATGTTATCGCCAGCTGGAGAGAAGTGTTGCTAGATTCACGTGGGTAGTTGAGATGTTTTGGAAAGAGACGTGATTGAATAGTGGTCAAAGGTAGTGTGACGAACGTCATGTGGTAGTTAGTTCAGTTGAGCGAGACTGGACGTTGTGAGCATGTTCTTGCAGACGGCCAGATTTCGTTCGTGAATGCGGCCAGTGTGTATAGACAGAAGTGGAACTGTGACGTAAGGTAGATGATGATAACAGTAAACCAGGCCTGCCACGTTGCCAGACCGGTTATCCATATTTATGTTACAGTTAGCCTTAACCTAACACTATGTTTCACGATGTACCAAACAGCTAGCCTTTCGACACATACTGAAGTCGTTTAAAAAATAAATTCCAATTTGAAACGAAACGCCGCGTTTTGTTAGTTTTTTTTTTTTTTTTGGCCAACATGGCGGCCTCCAGCCCACAGCTTGATACAAATACTGATAAAGGGGAGGATAGTAGAACAAGGTCTGCCATTTTGCCCGAATGTTATATATACGGATAAGTAACCGTATCCCTTCGACACACTGCAAAACACCTATTATTAAACTAAAGAAAATCCAACTAAAATCAACGAAAAATATCCATTTCAACATCTTATAGGTTACAATTATTAAAAAAAAAAACGCCTCAAATTTCTAATTCCAAAATAAATCAAGCTCACGAAATGTATGTTAAGTGCAAACACACCACACGGAGTCACAATATGACAGCGTCCAGTTCATCGTCCCTCCCCTCGGCCCTGATGACGTATGTCATGTCCGCTACTCCAGTGTCACGCTTTATTGCTGATACTTATTTGCTAATAGTTGTGGCAGATGTGAGTTAAGGAAATGCTGGACTATGTCGTTTGCACAGGTGTATATTATCATTTTCTTTTTTTTTTTCTGAACAGAGCATGTAACCACCACTACAGCTGGACCATTGCAGGAAGTCTGCGCCAAACATTCTTGTGCTACTGCTTCTGTAGTTTCTGTAGTAATTTGTTGTTTTTTTTTATAACCAGCGGCACTCGAGCTTTCCAGCTCTTTTGGCTCAATGACATGTCATTGCGAGGCTGGGGGGTCAGTAGACTTTCCTTCCAACCCGGTTAGGAGCTTCGCTCCTTCCCATCCACACGAGATTTATGTGCAGGAGCCGTTCAGGTTATTCAGTCAAATTTCCGGTCGTAAACATTCCTTCAAACGCCGACGCCCAGGTTTGAACCATGAAAACCTGGTCGCCAGTACAACGCCGTAGCCATTACACCAGCGCGGCTCCCAAGTAATTTGTTTTATATGATGAGGTTGTCCGCCCCATGCACAAACTCACATTAGTCGCTTAATATGGTGTACATGCTCTCTAAGGTGTACATGCTTTCTAAGGTGCACACGCTTTCTAAGGTGTGCATGCTTTCTAAGGTGTACATGCTTTCTAAGGTGCACATGCTTTCTAAGGTGTAAATGCTTTCTAAGGTGCACATGCTTTCTAAGGTGCACATGCTCTCTAAGGTGTACATGCTTTCTAAGGTGTAAATGCTTTCTAAGGTGCACACGCTCTCTAAGGTGTACATGCTTTCTAAGGTGTACATGCTTTCTAATGTGCACATGCTTTCTAAGGTGTACATGCTTTCTAAGGTGTAAATGCTTTCTATGGTGCACATGCTTTCTAAGGTGCACATGCTTTCTAAGGTGCACATGCTTTCTAAGGTGCAAATGCTTTCTAAGGTGTACATGCTTTCTAAGGTGCACATGCTTTCTAAGGTGTACACGCATTCTAAGGTTTACACGCTTTCTAAGGTGTACACGCTTACTAAGGTGTACACGCTTTCTAAGGTGCACACGCTTTCTAAGGTGCGCATGCTTTCTAAGGTGTACATGCTTTCTGAGGTGTGTCGCGAAATCCCTCGCCCGACCTCTTCTTTCTCTCTCTCTCTCTCTCTCTCTCTCTCTCTCTCTCTCTCTCTCTCTCTCTCTCTCTCTCTCTCTCTCTCTCTTGTTTTCTAATGCTCCAGGAATGACCCAAGATACCGGGGATTTTCCAGTTCATTGTCGATGGCCCATCAGCGGGGAATACCGGCAAGTGACCGGGGTGAACCCCGCCCAACGAATGGCCCATCAGCGGGGAATACCGGCAAGTGACCGGGGTGAACTCCGCCCAATGACCCAAATAGTTGGGGATCTCCAGTGACCGGGTGAAGACCACAGTAGCCGGGGATTTCCGGGTGACCAGGAGTTTAGGGATTCCCGACTTAGCTGAGGTCAGCGACCACTGTTACCTGTATATATGGAAGAATATATCGGATATAGTTTACTCACATTTTGCAAGCCCCGGCAGAAACTTCTAAGCATATAATCTGTCAGAAACCAGAAGACCAAAGAATTAGCTATATATATAGTATATGCCGTTTTTGAGCCAAATTCAATCTTGGAATCAATGCGGGTGAGCGAAATGCATTATCTTCTTATATGCAAGTATTTGTATTGAATGTTTGAACTGCTTTTCATTATTATTTCATTATATGCAATTAACATTAGTTAATGTTTGCACTGCTTTTCAGTCAATTTCATACTTTCATGTAATGGTTGTATATACATTATGGAATCCATATGTTTACTGTTATATGATTTTTTTTGTATGATTTTTGTACGCCTTTGATGTCCTTCAGGTTGTTTTACAGAAAGCATTTGCGCTACCCTGCCCGCTTCTTTTAGTTAATGGTTGTAACCATTATCGCATTCATGTATTTAATGTATGATTTTGTAATGCCTTTACAACAGTTGATAATATATGTATGCCTATGCCCCTACCCTATTAATATCATATGTTTGCAGCTCGAAGAATGGCGCTCAACATTGGTCCTTGTCATTTACGTAATAATATGAATGATATCTGAGCCTGGTTTATGGACCACACTCAGGACAAATTAATGCCTCTAACCAGAGAGCTAAATAGAATGTTCCTTTGTATTATCTCCTAGCTCCCTGGTGGTGACAAAAGGCAGGTGAACTCGCAGTTGTGTAGTGAAACCTTGCAGTACTTGCTACGAACTATTCCAGCAACTTGGCCGGGGGAAGAAAACTTGCAGTAACATTGTGACGTCATACAGCAGCAACACCACCCAGGATAAGTGCATTTTAAAACGGACCAAACACTAAACGATCTTAGGTCATACCAGTCAATGATTAAAATTAGGACATAAACCTCAGCCATCGTGAAAGGGTACCCTAAATATAAACAGAACTTTTGTGTAGACTATTTTTATCTCCATTTACCCAGTGCTGTATACATAGAACCATATATATAAATATTTGTATTTTTCTCTTTCGTTTATCTGTAACCAATTTAACTTGGTCTAATATATATAAATTCATAGAAACGAATTTCACTGTTGTTTCTTTCTTTTCACTATATGTTTTGTATTGCTTGGTAGTTAACTGTTTATGTGAATTATTATCTTAATTACCAGCTGGGGGTCTCATGAGCCATATCAGTACCTCAGGGGAAGTGTGGCTGAAGACCTAACATACTCTCAGGATCCTTGATGGGATTTGCTTCTTTGCTTAACTGAGAAGAGTTTAAATTTCAGTCTCCTGATACATTTCTTCTTACAAGTGTCGGACTATCACTTACAGCGAGCCAAAAGACACTGTGGAAGAGATTGGTACTCTTTTTTTTATTTCGTCTGTCTATCCTTTCTTCTACCCTGTCGCCACAAACTGGACTGCTCGTCCCGGATGAACTCATAGCATCTGTATGTTCCCTAGACTACAAGTAATTTATTGCTAATATACATTTTACTTTTGGGTAACAAACTTGGGTTAATAGTTTGGTTATCAAGTAATCTTATACAGCTTCCCAGTACACTTTGCATGTAACTGGTTTGATCTTATATGCAGTATATTGCACAGATAGAATAGTACACAAAATATAACTGGTGACTGATCTTCTAGTGTATGGTCCAATTTTTTAGTTAAGTTGTATACAAGATTTAACTGAGCTACTTAACTAAGAGATATCCTATTGGTTGAAATTGTTGTTGTTGCAAAATTTTGTTTTATTGTTGTGGCAGTAATACACTATATTATTAATATTAGACAGTATTACTTTTACCTGTATTGGTTTGTGAGTAGGTTTATTCAAGCTCATTCGACTTGATCCAATATTGCAATGGCAGAGACAGCAAAAGTAAGAGCTTTGTTAATTGAGAGTGGAAAAGAGGTGGGGCTTGCAGGAAAAGAGCTTGCAGACTATGTATCCTCAGAGATGAAGAGCATCAGAGAGGCAGAAGCGGAGAGGGACAGGGAAATCAGAGCGGCAGAAGCGGAGAAAGATCGTGAAATCAGAGCGGCAGAAGCGGAGAAGGATCGTGAAATAAGAGCGGCAGAAGAGAAGGAGAAGGAACGACAACATGCCCTGAAAATGAAGGAACTGGATGTGGAACTTCTCTCAAAAAGCAAGGAAGCTGGGAGCAATTCCGAAACTTCATCTTCTCCGCCCTCACCCCTTCAATCTGATAGTGCATCAGCTCTCTCTACACCACACCTGGGACCGATGGCCTTCCCTCTGGAGCCATTTATGGAGGGAAAGGATTCCATGGACAGCTTTTTGGACCGTTTCGAGGGTTTCGCTTCTTCGTTCGGGCTGGACCGGAAGAGGTGGAATCTGAAACTCTCGCAAGGACTCAGGGGTGCTGGCTATGATGTATTCCTAAAACTGGCGCCCCATGAACAGGATGACTACGATTGTCTGAAGAAAGCCCTCTTAGCTCGGTATGAATTGAATGCTGAAGCTTACCGGAAACGTTTCAGAAATTTCCGTAAGGAAAATGGAGAATCGTACACCCAGTATGCTGCTCGCCTGGAAGCTTATTTGCAGAAATGGCTCACTCTCGCGTCATTTGAGAAATCTTACGAAGGACTGCAAGAATTAATACTAATGGAGCAACTGAAAGAAATGATGAGCCCTGAGATGAGACGATTTCTGGTAGAAAACGGGGCAGAGAGGTTAAATACCATAGTTACCTTATCAGAACGCTTTCAGAATGCACAGGCTGAGACTCTGACCTCCAGACGGAGATATACAGACTACCCGGCTCGGCAGACTGCGCCTAACAGCTCAAATAGTATTACAAGCTCAAAGCCACCCTACATGAAAACTCACCATGACAGACCCAACAATGGACAAACCCACAAGAACACGGAAAGGAAAACTTCCTATACAGCAAACACAGAGAGGGATGTGTGCCAACACTGTCGGTCGCCTAAACATAGTTCTCGTGATTGTAAGCGCCGACCCCTCCCCATGAATGCAGCTTGCATAACAACCAGATCTGACAGCCCTGAGCCCTCAAAGGATGACATAGATTCTTCGAAGCGACCAGCTGTCATTGAATCTGTTATGGTTAATGGGGAGAGAGCTCTTTGTTTGTATGACACTGGATTATCTTATGATGCAATCGTCGCAGCTTCTCTTGTTAATTCTGACCAAATTACAGAGGAGACGATTGAAATACAAGGACCCACCAAATCTGGTGCGCCCATGATTCTACCAGTGTGCAAGATTCAGGTTCAATCGCGGTATGTGACTGGAGAAATCAGAGCCGCTGTTCTAAAGGATCCCATCTACCCCCTGATTTTGGGCTGTAGATATGTGTTCCTAGGAGAACCAGCCCGGCCTCTGTCAGTTGCGGCCGTACAGACCAGGGATCAATGCAGGCAGAACCCTGAGTCTGGAACTCCTACCAACATCTTCCCAGAAGAGTTGAAGAAGGCACAAACAGCGGATAGCACTTTGTCGCCTTGTTTTAAAAAACTTCCTAAGTCTCATACTCCGCCTCTCAAGGGAGAGATTTATAAGAAGAATGGTCTGTTGTACCGCAGAGCAGGCAAAGGAGCGAGCGAACACTCACAGCTGATTGTCCCCTCATCCTATAGGACCCAAATATTAGAAATGGGCCATGCCTTACCCTTCAGCGGACACATGGGAATTGGAGCAACCATGCAGCGCATTTCTTGCCACTACTATTGGCCAGGAATGAACGCAGACATAAAACGGTATGTTCAGTCATGCGCACAGTGCCAAAAGGTGGCTCCTAAGCACTGGGTAGCTCCTGTAACCTTAGGAGAAATGCCTGTAACAGGTACCCCGTTCGAAAGGGTGGCAGTCGACATTGTTGGGCCCCTGATTAGGACAAAGAAAAAGAATAGCTACATCTTGACGTTGGTCGACACATGCTCCATGTGGGCAGAAGCAGTCGCAATGCCTTCGTGCGACTCAACTCATGTAGCGGAAGCCCTCCTTACTATATTTACGAGGTTGGGGTTCCCTCTTCAGATCCTGACGGATAATGGATCACAATTTCGGGGGAAATTAATGGAAGAAGTGTTTCGGATTTTCCAAACGCGACACATTCATACCTCTCCATATCACCCCCAGAGCAACGGCCAAGTAGAACGGTTCAATGGAACCTTAATTTCCATACTGCGAAAGCTGGAGCAGGAGAACCCAAGTTCATGGGATTCCTACCTGCCAGCAGCACTGTTCGCCTACAGAGAGGTACCTCATCACTCGACAGGAATTCCACCAGCAACACTGCTGTTTGGGCGCCCAATAAAAGGTCCTCTAGAGGCACTTCTGAGATCCTGGACAGACGATAAAGCGGATGACACAGTCATTACCGCGTCACATTATGTTGAGGAATTGAAGCAACGCCTCCAAACAGGTTGGAAGTTGGCCACTGCAAATTTGCGCAAAGCCCGTCAGAAACATGCGCAATATTATAACAGAACAGCTAAGGACCGAGAACTGAACATTGGGGATAAAGTTTTATTGCTCTTGCCAAGCAGCCATAATAAACTTCAGATTGGTTGGAGAGGACCCTATGCTGTTGTCGAGAAAATCTCCCGCACCAACTACAAGATAGCAATTAAAGGTAAACAGAAAATTTACCACATCAATCTGCTGAAAAAGTACAATGAACGCGCATCAGTAGAGCCAGCTCATTTGATGGCCCTTGCAGTAGCCAGTGAAGTAGAGGATGAACCCAGTGTAGCAGTCGAATACCCTATGTCCTTGAGTGAGACTCAGGCCGATGTGCAAATAAGTTCCACTCTAACCCTGGAACAGCAGGAGCAGGTACAAGCAATGTTGGAAAAGTATGCAGAAGTTCTCACGGACAGGCCAGGCCTAACCAGTTTAGTAGAGTTTGATATGAAGTTGACAGATGCAATGCCAGTCCGTGTGAAAAATTACCCTATACCCTATGCCAAGGCGGATGCATTGAGAGAAGAAATAGAGAAATTGCTCAGTGCAGGCATTATTTCTCCATCCGAATCACCATATAGTGCTAGTGTTGTGCTCCTTCGGAAGCCTACCGGAGAGCATAGATTATGTATTGACTATAGGAGACTGAATGCAGTGTCGGAGTACCAAGCTGAGCCTCTGCCAGATCAAAACTCGCTGTTCGCTAAGCTAAATACAGCTCGTTATTTCTCTAAAATCGACCTTAGCAAGGGATACTATCAAATCCCTGTGAAGAAAGAGATCCGACCACTACTGGCATTCAGCACCCCGGAAGGACACTTTGAATTTAATGTCCTCCCATTCGGATTACATAATGCGCCTAGCACATTCACGAGAATGATGAGAAAACTTCTCGCACCCCTTCATAACCCTGCTATTACAAACTTTATGGACGATATACTCATCGCCACAGACACCTTTTGAGGAACACCTGAATGCAATAGAGATGCTACTCCGAAGGCTTAAGGACACAGGTTTAACCGCCCGTCCAACTAAATGCCAGATAGGTTTTGACCAACTGGGGTTTCTCGGCCACACCATTTCACAAGGGTACATGTTCCCGGAGGAACGTAATGTTGACAAACTGCGCAATGCACCTCGCCCTATTACTAAAAAGGATGTCAGATCGTTCGTCGCATTATGTGGATTTTACCAACGCTACATTAAGGATTTCAACACTATAAGCGCCCCACTGACAAACCTTACGAAAAAGAATACTCCGGAAAAGGTGATCTGGACCGCTGAGTGTGAGAATGCTTATAGTACCCTCAAGGAAAAACTCACAGAGAAACCTATTCTGCACCTACCGAACTTAAGCCGACCATTCATACTACGTACCGACGCTAGTCAGATTGGGATTGGAGCCACCTTGCTACAAACTGGGGAAGACAAAGCGTCTACATTATTCCCCATAGCTTTCGCTAGCCGAAAATTGAATGCTGCAGAAAGAAATTACTCCACTATTGAACGGGAATGCCTAGCTTTAGTATGGGGGATTCAGAAATATCAACCATACTTATATGGAAAGCCCTTCACCGTTCAATGCGACCATCAACCATTGATGTTCTTGGCGGCTTCTAAAAACCTGAATTCAAGGCTCATGAGGTGGTCGATGTTAATGCAACCATATAACTTCAAGGTTGAATATATACCTGGGAAACTCAATGTCGGAGCAGACTTTCTCAGCCGCCACCCATGCAGTGGGGACGACCAGGGAAGTCATCAGCGACCCAATAATCTTAACCTTCCTAAAAACTTCCAGGATGATGGGGGAAATCAAACTAGGACGGAGAGGGATCGAGAAGAAGATGTCAGTCGAAACTAGTTCACCTTACGATAAACTTTCACAGGGGGCTATTGTCGCGAAATCCCTCGCCCGACCTCTTCTTTCTCTCTCTCTCTCTCTCTCTCTCTCTCTCTCTCTCTCTCTCTCTCTCTCTCTCTCTCTCTCTCTCTCTTGTTTTCTAATGCTCCAGGAATGACCCAAGATACCGGGGATTTTCCAGTTCATTGTCGATGGCCCATCAGCGGGGAATACCGGCAAGTGACCGGGGTGAACCCCGCCCAACGAATGGCCCATCAGCGGGGAATACCGGCAAGTGACCGGGGTGAACTCCGCCCAATGACCCAAATAGTTGGGGATCTCCAGTGACCGGGTGAAGACCACAGTAGCCGGGGATTTCCGGGTGACCAGGAGTTTAGGGATTCCCGACTTAGCTGAGGTCAGCGACCACTGTTACCTGTATATATGGAAGAATATATCGGATATAGTTTACTCACATTTTGCAAGCCCCGGCAGAAACTTCTAAGCATATAATCTGTCAGAAACCAGAAGACCAAAGAATTAGCTATATATATAGTATATGCCGTTTTTGAGCCAAATTCAATCTTGGAATCAATGCGGGTGAGCGAAATGCATTATCTTCTTATATGCAAGTATTTGTATTGAATGTTTGAACTGCTTTTCATTATTATTTCATTATATGCAATTAACATTAGTTAATGTTTGCACTGCTTTTCAGTCAATTTCATACTTTCATGTAATGGTTGTATATACATTATGGAATCCATATGTTTACTGTTATATGATTTTTTTTGTATGATTTTTGTACGCCTTTGATGTCCTTCAGGTTGTTTTACAGAAAGCATTTGCGCTACCCTGCCCGCTTCTTTTAGTTAATGGTTGTAACCATTATCGCATTCATGTATTTAATGTATGATTTTGTAATGCCTTTACAACAGTTGATAATATATGTATGCCTATGCCCCTACCCTATTAATATCATATGTTTGCAGCTCGAAGAATGGCGCTCAACATTGGTCCTTGTCATTTACGTAATAATATGAATGATATCTGAGCCTGGTTTATGGACCACACTCAGGACAAATTAATGCCTCTAACCAGAGAGCTAAATAGAATGTTCCTTTGTATTATCTCCTAGCTCCCTGGTGGTGACAAAAGGCAGGTGAACTCGCAGTTGTGTAGTGAAACCTTGCAGTACTTGCTACGAACTATTCCAGCAACTTGGCCGGGGGAAGAAAACTTGCAGTAACATTGTGACGTCATACAGCAGCAACACCACCCAGGATAAGTGCATTTTAAAACGGACCAAACACTAAACGATCTTAGGTCATACCAGTCAATGATTAAAATTAGGACATAAACCTCAGCCATCGTGAAAGGGTACCCTAATAATAAACATAACTTTTGTGTAGACTATTTTATCTCCATTTACCCAGTGCTGTATACATAGAACCATATATATAAATATTTGTATTTTTCTCTTTCGTTTATCTGTAACCAATTTAACTTGGTCTAATATATATAAATTCATAGAAACGAATTTCACTGTTGTTTCTTTCTTTTCACTATATGTTTTGTATTGCTTGGTAGTTAACTGTTTATGTGAATTATTATCTTAATTACCAGCTGGGGGTCTCATGAGCCATATCAGTACCTCAGGGGAAGTGTGGCTGAAGACCTAACATACTCTCAGGATCCTTGATGGGATTTGCTTCTTTGCTTAACTGAGAAGAGTTTAAATTTCAGTCTCCTGATATATTTCTTCTTA
Organism: Oreohelix idahoensis; assembly: GCA_024509875.1. Taxonomy (NCBI): domain Eukaryota; kingdom Metazoa; phylum Mollusca; class Gastropoda; order Stylommatophora; family Oreohelicidae; genus Oreohelix; species Oreohelix idahoensis. The sequence goes on from JAMPIV010022926.1 coordinate 967,884, forward strand.
CAAGTGTCGGACTATCACTTACAGCGAGCCAAAAGACACTGTGGAAGAGATTGGTACTCTTTTTTTATTTCGTCTGTCTATCCTTTCTTCTACCCTGTCGCCACAAGGTGTAAATGCTTTCTAAGGTGTAAATGCTTTCTAAGGTGTAAATGCTTTCTAAGGTGTACATGCTTTCTAAGGTGAACATGCTCTCTAAGGTGTACATGCTTTCTGCAGATGTACATGCTTTCTAAGGTGAACATGCTCTCTAAGGTGTACATGCTTTCTGCAGATGTAGCATATCTTGGTTCTGACGAGGTACTGTAACAATGCAGTAGATACGGGAGGGAGGGGGTGTGTGTTTACACCCCCCTCCCCCCCAGGGTTTGGTGAAAAACATTTGTGGGGAAGTTATACACGGCTGTTTGTGCCCTATACCAGAGCGCTCTTTTAGTTTCGGTGACCGCAATTATGATACCGGGTATAAAATTTTGTGTGCACCGTAAAAGACTATTTAAGTTTTTGGCGGGGAAAATCAGCTGATGTGTGAGTAAAATCAGTAAAATATAAATCATTACACACTCGTTCTGGATAAACACAGCGCTAAAATTCTTTTGTGTACTATAACTTTGTTCTGTGTTCTATTTTTGATTGCATTTTTATTTGTTTGAAATTAGTTTTGACGGAGTTACAAACTTTTGAAAACAGCGTCATCATTTAAGGAAATTCATAAAATAAGTAATCTTTTTATTAATTTAATATCTAAAAATCGGCCCATTCGTTTGAGTTTATAATTATAAAGACTTCTCGAAGGGAAGCTAAAGATTATTTCCACATACTTTTTTTTTTTTGGTTTCATATCTTGAGAATGTGTGGTAGTCAGTTTTGTGAGTGTGGCATTACAAGAACAAGCATATTGTCACCAGATTTTATAGCATTTAAATCCCTTTAAGCGCATTCCTGATACCCACAAATCTTAAATAAGGTAGTAAAAAAATAACTTTTTGTAAAGCACCATCTGTTTTTGCATTTTCATTCATTTATAATGATATTTAGCTACGTATATAAGCGTCAGAAAACATGTAAAGCTATAGATAGATTACTTCCACATAATTTGATCTATCTTTCAAGTCTTGTTAATCTTCTATTTATAATATGAATTTTTTTTTAAATTGTGTGTGAGATAAGGACTGTTCCATTGGTGTTCTTTGGTAGACAATCCTGTGCACACGACGGCTGCCAGCGAATTCTAAGTAACTGTTTGTATATCTTCTTTCATTCAAAGTTACAATGCAGGTAGTAAATTTAGAGAAACCAAATTCTAAATCTAATACCATCCTTTTATCAATGGCTAGAGTCAGAGATACATATGATAATTTAGAAATATTTATGAATGGCATGAAAGCTCAGATAGAGTCACTAAAATATTTAGAGTGGGATGGTAAACAAGTTGTTGTTTTCTTATTCGGGGATTATTTCCTTGTTTTGCTGGAGACACCACAGACATGGGTATATTCCTTGAGCTCCAGACAAACCAAACATTTTCATCAAAGACATCCAGAGAGCATACAACTTGCAAACCAAGAAGTTTGGCCATGTTGATAAGAGATTACAATAGATATATGAAATATGGGAAAGGGAATAAAAGGCAAGTGGCACATTACCATAATTGTTTACACAAACCAATGTTAGAGATTGAAATTGAAAATGTAGCTCCTCCTTACCTTCATATTTTATTAGGCATTGTTTTGAAACACCACAGACTTCTAGAACAGGTAGCTGATACAATAGACGCAAAGATATTTGAGAATTCGCAAGAGATACATGCAAACATTAGTACTTTTAAGAACTTGAAGAGATTTAGTAGGAACTGGAAATAGGCAGAAGAATTAGGAGCTAAAATTGAATTTTTCAGGTAGGTATTGAACTTTGTGAGGATAAGGAGGAGACAGATAATTTTAAAGTTAGACTTGAAAATGCACAAGATGCGCTGGCCAAACTTCAGTTTCAAGATCTGTGTACTAGGTCTGGTCCAGTTTGCTCACACATGGACAAGGTACTAGCCAAACACAAAATCATACAACAGGCTTATAATAGCAGAGCATTTATAGGGAATCACTGCCACAGATATCTCACACAAAAAGTTTATAAAGATCTTACAAGAGCAATCATTATACAAACACTGAAAATTACAGACAAACAAGATATAACTAACATAGCTTTTATTGCCCAAGAACAATTCAACTCACTGAAAGAAGCATTTGAGAAAGTACACAACAAAATATCACACAGTAAACCAATTAGTAAAGAATCAATAACAGTATCGATAGAGACTTATATGTCTTTGTTCAGAAAGCTATTCCCTAGTAAGACAATTCATAAACAGCACATATTAGAAAAACATTGCGCAGACTGCATCAGAACTCATGATGTATGATTGAGATAATTGTTAGCTCTCATGTTCTGGGGACAATTGGGTGTGTTATTTTAAGGTTATAAATGTGGACATGCAATTTAAACTTTCAATAATTAATGTTTGACGCATGAAACCAAAACAAAACTTTGATATCCATTTTCTGCAGGTTTTCTACTTTTGATTTCTGTAATTTGTTATGCATGTTGATTGTGACCGTTTTAGTGTAAATTGAATTAGAAACAAACCATAACAAAATGTAAAAAAAAAAAAACCGTAAATTTTACACTATTTGTGAGAAGTTAATGTGATTGAATTTACAACAGGCCCCAAGTTTCGGTTCCTAGCATTTTTTTTACGTTTTTAAGGAAGATTACGGTGGGATTTTTATCTTATTCGTTTTTTTTATTTCTCGTTGTATAATAATCGAGTTTGGATTTTCTGTGTAGATTAAGAATTACGGTTTCTAGAAAAGATGGTAGTTTTAACTTTTAGACTGGCACCAGCGCGCTGTTTCATTGAGATAATTCGTTCATGGAAGATTTTCCAGTGTAACATAATGGCAGAGCATTTTCGGTTCTTCTCAGTGAGCGCGCTATAATTTTTAGTAAGGGTGAAATCAGATGGGGGTAGAGGGGGAGTTTTAAGCGCGTGGAAACAGGTCAGCAACGGAAATTTTCCGCTTGACCGTAAGTTCTAAATTTAGAAATGACCGTGGGCGATTCCTGGCACGTTGGTTGGTTCATAGATCGACCCGCTTAAGAACAAAGCCTAGCTATGACTCACGCGTAGCGTGGTCTGGGGTAATAAATAAGCGGGATTCCCTGGCAGAAGTGGGAGAATTTTTTGAACTTCTACGCCTTGGGAAGGAACTGCCACAGAGCCGACTGCTCTTTCGAGAGAAATTCGTGCTGGTAAATATGAAGTTAATTAAGCTTTAATAGTTTATGAGATTTTTGCAGAGTTGTTTCTAGGAGGTAAAGTTAATTCATAGAAGTAGAGCCATCAATGCTAATCTTTTAAGTGAATATAACTGACAGCGCAATTAGGTATTTTGTGAAAAGGTAGTAGGGAATTTTGATAGTTTCCGCAGAGTAGCTGTTTGTAGGAATTGGAATATTACTGTTATTTGTCAGAAGACAGGGGATCTAATTTTTCCTGGATTTGTGATTTTAAATGGTGCAGCGTAAAACACGCTCGCGGAATTAAATTAATTTTAGTTCATAACGGACATGCCATGAGTTCCCTCTTATCTAAATTATTATCAGAGTGCGTTCATTTTTTTTATGAGATAATGAAAGCTTAAAGATGGTAGATGTTAAATACTATAATTTTGAGACACGATGCACGTAATTTCATTGTGATTTTCAAGGATTTGGAGAGGGGTACCTAAGCACGTGCTGCGGGTCCTTTTTTTTTAGTGGGGTGAATCTGATAACGGAAGGAGAGGGGAGATAACTAGGCCTGCATTGTAAAATAGGATTTCAGTTCCTTTAGAGATTTTAATGTACATTGCTATCAGAATTATAATATTAGCGAATAATACGCTAGGGTTTTGGTGTGTATTTAATTGTTCAAGTGTGTGTAAATTACCAGCGGACTAATTTGTGTAACGCTGTGGTAATAGAACGAGTGGCTTTAAATGTTAGAGCATGGGAAATTGTGTAATTTTCTCTGTGTGGGTAAAACCTACATTTTGAAGTCAGCAGTTACGGGTCTAGTTGGGATTTGTAATTAGTCCTTAATTAATAGACCTATGTTTATAATGGTGAATTCATGGAGACGGGAGATTATTGTCTCGGGGGAAGTCTATTGTATTTTGGTAGCCAGGTAAACACATCGATCATTGTTAAATAGTAGGGCCAGGAATTTACCGGCAACAGTTTCATACAGTGGTCAGAATGTTGTGACGGCTAACCTAAGCCGCCAGCCTGTAAGAGATTAAGCCAGCTGAGTCTGGAGATTAGAGTGTCGATAGGACGGTATTTGAGGGAAAGTGGGGGTAGGCATGTTTACTAATCGCTGAAGCGATACTAGAGCATGGGAGCTGTATGGAAGATTTGAAAACTTAAGTGTTCGAGATTGGAAAACTTGGGTGTTAGATATTTGAGACTTAAGTGGTTGAAGAGTTGGGATTTAAGTGTTGAAGAGTGAGAGTTAAGGGAGTTAAGTGTTAAGGATATGGGAAATTTGTTGTGCGATATATATTTGTTATTGTTTTGTCCACAGCAGATATTTTCCAGGCGTGGCAGCGAGGGCTACAGTAGTCCTCGCCGGTCTTCTCAGGAGAAGAAGAGTCGGCAGAGCCAGAAAAGAAAGGGAGTGGTGACAAGGTGGTCACTGGTGCAAAAGTTTTGTACCCAAGAGAGAGCAGGGAGCTGGAAGCACAGACTTCTTCAGCAAGAACAGATGTTCTTACCAAAATTCGGAGCTAGTTACGCTCATGTTAAACACACACTGATCATAGGCGCAGGGCCTAAAAAGTGTCGTGAATTTCGGGCATAATAATCCCGACAGCCTTGAGCCCACGAGCAGGGTATCCGGGCTACTGCAAAGTAATAAGTCGTCTATTTGGAAGCAGCAATAGACCACGTCCCGAGTTTAATTTACCAAGCAAGTCAGCAGCTACAACAGGCGGAGAAGAGGGGAAAGGGTTAACATCCCTCTTTACTGCACGAGATAGATAGAGAGAAGGAGAGTAGTGGAGGAGTCGTTTCTGTAGGAACTAGGAGTGTCAGACAGACACTGAACATAACAGTAGAACTCAGCAAGTCATCTGTAAGTTGTGTCGGAGATGATAAAAGGGTTCTGGTCGTGGACTTTGTGAGAGTCAGAGAATATTTAGCCTATAGTGGAGCAGCGGTGTAGGCGCGTCATTTGTGTAGAACCACGTCTGCAGACAGACGGACAGTAGGAGTTAGGGCGTGTTTACATGATATCAGGTTGATTAGGAGAAAGACGGATCTGGTGTTCGAGATCCTCCTTCACATGTTGTTGTATTACTTACCTTTCTTCCTTACAGGTTGAGGGGAGGGCGACTGTGGGGTTACCTTACCTAATCACTTGAAATTAATTATGTCCTTTCCAGGTGTGTGAACACTCATGTTTATTCTATTTTGTAGTATGTTATATGAATTTTCTGTGGTGTAAATAAAATCCATTGTAAATTTTCCGGCTGGATCAGTCACTTACTTCAACCTATATGTTGTCTGTAAGTGGTGTCTGTGGTGTTAAGTAATTAAACCTTATCCCAGTCTTGGTAGCTAGAGGTAGTGAGGTTATCGCAAAACGTTACGTCACTTAGTGGCAAGGGAGAGTCAATTTCGGTTCTCGACCCTTGACGCCAATAGCCTCATCTCCCACAGTCACTGTTATTTTCTTCTGAAATCTATCTTCTTAGTCTTTCTTTCCACTAGGGTCTAGTCTATTTAGGTAGACAGCCTCTAGTCTTAAATCCACTTCGTGACACTATTTCAGACTATTATATCTTCTGTTCTAATTGTGATAAAATGTTTGTTCTTGTTCTAAAATTTACTCTAACATTTCTAGTCTAGCTTTACGCAAAATTAAAGCCGGTATTTATAATAATAAAGTAGCATAACATTTCTAGTCTAGCTTTACGCAAAATTAAAGCCGGTATTTATAATAATAAAGTAGCATAAAAGCAATTCAAACATGTTTTGGGGACAATTGGGTGTGTTATTTTAAGGTAATAAATGTGGACTTGCAATTTAAACTTTCAATAATTAATGTTTGACGCATGAAACCAAAACAAATCTTTGATATCCATTTTCTGCAGGTTTTCTACTTTTGATTTCTGTAATTTGTTATGCATGTTGATTGTGACCGATTTAGTGAAAATTGCATAATAAACAAACCATAACAAAATATAAAAAAAACGTAAATTTTACACTATTTCAGACTATTATATCTTCTGTTCTAATTGTGATAAAATGTTTGTTCTTGTTCTAAAATTTACTCTAACATTTCTAGTCTAGCTTTACGCAAAATTAAAGCCGGTATTTATAATAAAAAAGTAGCCTAAAAGCATTAATTAAGCCCTATCAAAAGTAAACATGGGAGCCGCGCTGGTGTAATGGCTTCGGCGTTGTACTGGCGACCAGGTGTTCATGGTTCAAACCCGGGCGTCGGCGTTTGAAGAAATGTTTACGGCCGGAAATTTGACTGAATAGCCTGAACGGCTCCTGTGATAAACCCTCTGTGGATGGGAAGGAGCGAAGCTCCTGACCGGGTTGGAAGGAAAGTCCTCAGGTTCCCCAGCCTCGCAATGACATGTCATTGGGCCGAAGGGCTGAAAGCCCAAGTGCCGCTGGTTAAAAAAAAAAAAAAAAAAAAGTAAACATCGCCACATGTTTTTCCCATTAGGAAGCTGACCACGTGACCTCTGTCAAGTGGGCTATAAATAGCGCGGTCGGGGAAAAAGGGGAAATAACTAAAAGATCGCTCGCAAACAGCCGTGTATACTGTACCAAACATGTTTTGTCCCGAAATTTGTTTATAAACCCCCCCCCCCCCCCCCCCCCCAATTAAGTCCTATCTACAGCCTTGTGTAACAATATATTGAAAATCTTATAGCTCGTCTCGGTGTGTATTGGGTTAATGTCATCATCATCAGCTGTGATCTCCACAACATGTTGGTTGTAATGGATCTCCGTCTTCTGTCTCTTGTCTTGATGGTGCACACCAGTGTTCGACCGTACTGTTCTGAGATTAAAATACGCGTTTTATACGTATTTTATGGCAAAAAATAAATATGCGTATAATACGTTATTATTTTTAATGCGTAAGTTTGACATGGGGTGCTTTCCATAGGTATAGCATTAAAATTATGTTATTGGCACATAATTTGCCGATGGTCACAGCAGATGTTTATATGCCCATTTTTGTAATGAAAGGTCTTGTTGCTTTTGTTATTTGTGCTTGTTATTAAAATAAAAATAAGAAAATTAAATTGCTTTTAGTTTTAGCTGTCTAGCTTCTGTAGGACAGCATAACATGTTTCAACTGGAGATAAATATACAGGTTTTGAAACATTCGACGCAGTGATGCAACGTATTTCAAAAATATTTAGAATACATTAATGTTCTACAGCACGCACATTAAGGAAATCAGATTATAGTATTACAAGGTAGTTCATGTTCTGGAATCCAACTGTAATGGCAGGAAACCAAAAACACACACAGAAAAAGGAACTGAAGATAGACACTGAAGGGATACAGATATTAAAGATTCCTCTATTTCTCTTACGCTGCAAGATTTCAGAACAGAGACTGCCTTGTTATGCTATCAAATGTTTTGTTAATGTGTGATCGCTCTTAATATGTGCTGACTATTTTCTTTTAGCCAAATGTTTAAAACAAAAACCTCACGGTAGAAGGGAAACGACTAAGTAAGTAAGTTTAAAACAAAACATGGATAACTTGTTTCTGGTAATACATGTTTAAAACAAAACATGGATTACTTGTTTTTTGTAATACAACAAAACTTCTGGAGATCAGATCACCCACTGTAGTAATGCTATGTACTGAGTTTTCTATCGCTGCTGTCTGCTTTAAAAACGTTACTTCTTGCAGGCAAAAAAGCATAGTCTATGTACAGTCAACCTAAATAAGAATTGAAATAAATGGTATTCAGGGGAATGAATAACGCGAACAACCATGAAATGCAATATCACTGGTTACCTGCTCTTCATTTTCAAAATGAAAGAACCGTGGAAAAAAAATTACACTGGGTGAAAGGTAGTAGATGTCAATAGCTTTATTTATGCCTCCAGTAATGGCAGTTACATAATGCTAAAAGCCACAGTAACTTCTGTTTTACTACTCTCATAATTCAAGCATGATTATGCAAGATAAAATCAAACAGTATATACACGTACACTGCAATAGTAGTCTACAGGTCAAATATGGCCACATAACAAGGATAGGCTGAATGTGATAACTAATAAAAGAGAGCTATTCAAAGATTTGGTTCAGTTTAATCATCATCCTTGAACTCCCCAAGTAGCATAGTCCTTCAACAAATGTAAGCCAACTCTTCCTGTCCTGAGCCATCAGCTCCAGGTCTCTCCGTGTTTTCCTCATCATTTTCGTTTCTGTTTCCAGTTTTCCTCTACATGTTTTTCTGTCATGTCATCTCATGTTCCACTAACAGTTGACTTGTTCTTCTCATCTCATGTTCCACTAACAGTTGACTTGTTCTTGTCATCTCATGTTCCACTAACAGTTGACTTGTTCTTGTCATCTCATGTTCCACTAACAGTTGACTTGTTCTTGTCATCTCATGTTCCACTAACAGTTGACTTGTTCATGTCATCTCATGTTCCACTAACAGTTGACTTGTTCTTGTCATCTCATGTTCCACTAACAGTTGACTTGTTCATGTCATCTCATGTTCCACTAACAGTTGACTTGTTCATGTCATCTCATATTCCACTAACAGTTGACTTGTTCTTGTCATCTCATGTTCCACTAACAGTTGACTTGTTCATGTCATCTCATGTTCCACTAACAGTTGACTTGTTCATGTCATCTCATGTTCCACTAACAGTTGACTTGTTCTTGTCATCTCATGTTCCACTAACAGTTGACTTGTTCTTGTCATCTCATGTTCCACTAACAGTTGACTTGTTCTTGTCATCTCATGTTCCACTAACAGTTGACTTGTTCATGTCATCTCATGTTCCACTAACAGTTGACTTGTTCATGTCATCTCATCTTCCACTAACAGTTGACTTGTTCATGTCACCTCATGTTCCACTAACAGTTGACTTGTTCTTGTCATCTCATGTTCCACTAACAGTTGACTTGTTCTTGTCATCTCATGTTCCACTAACAGTTGACTTGTTCATGTCATCTCATGTTCCACTAACAGTTGACTTGTTCTTGTCATCTCATGTTCCACTAACAGTTGACTTGTTCATGTCATCTCATGTTCCACTAACAGTTGACTTGTTCATGTCATCTCATGTTCCACTAACAGTTGACTTGTTCATGTCATCTCATGTTCCACTAACAGTTGACTTGTTCTTGTCATCGCATGTTCCACTAACAGTTGACTTGTTCATGTCATCTCATGTTCCACTAACAGTTGACTTGTTCAGGTCATCTCATGTTCCACTAACAGTTGACTTGTTCTTGTCATCTCATGTTCCACTAACAGTTGACTTGTTCATGTCATCTCATGTTCCACTAACAGTTGACTTGTTCATGTCATCTCATCTTCCACTAACAGTTGACTTGTTCTTGTCATCTCATGTTCCACTAACAGTTGACTTGTTCATGTCATCTCATGTTGCACTAACAGTTGACTTGTTTATGTCATCTCATGTTCCACTAACAGTTGACTTGTTCTTGTCATCTCATGTTCCACTAACAGTTGACTTGTTCATGTCATCTCATGTTCAACTAACAGTTGACTTGTTCTTGTCATCTCATGTTCCACTAACAGTTGACTTGTTCATGTCATCTCATGTTCCACTAACAGGTGACTTGTTCTTGTCATCTCATGTTTCACTAACAGTTGACTTGTTCATGTCATCTCATCTTCCACTAACAGTTGACTTGTTCATGTAATCTCATGTTCCACTAACAGTTGACTTGTTCATGTCATCTCATCTTCCACTAACAGTTGACTTGTTCTTGTCATCTCATGTTCCACTAACAGTTGACTTGTTCATGTCATCTCATGTTCCACTAACAGTTGACTTGTTTATGTCATCTCATGTTCCACTAACAGTTGACTTGTTCTTGTCATCTCATGTTCCACTAACAGTTGACTTGTTCATGTCATCTCATGTTCAACTAACAGTTGACTTGTTCTTGTCATCTCATGTTCCACTAACAGTTGACTTGTTCATGTCATCTCATGTTCAACTAACAGTTGACTTGTTCTTGTCATCTCATGTTCCACTAACAGTTGACTTGTTCTTGTCATCTCATGTTTCACTAACAGTTGACTTGTTCATGTCATCTCATGTTCCACTAACAGTTGACTTGTTCATGTCATCTCATGTTCCACTAACAGTTGACTTGTTCATGTCATCTCATGTTCCACTAACAGTTGACTTGTTCATGTCATCTCATGTTCCACTAACAGTACACTTGTTCTTGTCATCTGATGTTCCACTAACAGTTGACTTGTTCTTGTCATCAGTTCCACATTAGTCATCTTGTCATCAGTTCCACATTAGTCATCTTGTCATACCACTTCAATCCTTCTGTTCTATGCAAGCACAGATTTATGGGTAAAGTCAACTTTACTTTAAATTAGGCTACACCTTGGGGAGATATAGTTTCCATTGTTTAGCATAATGTGTGGTCCTGTCTAGTAGTTTCAGCTCATACAGGAATACTATCTAGCATCTTATAATGAGGCACCACTTTATTCTCAGCCAGATCTTCACCTGCTGAAGAATTATGATGAAAGTTAACTGGAGTGCATTCTAATGTAGTCATCAAATCATTAAATGTTTAGTCTGTTTCTATGTAGTAAGTGTCAGATTGGCAGAAAATTGTTAGACATCTTGCTTCTCGTGGCAAAGCTACAAAGTTCCATGCTCAAAGCCTTGTAACTTCATGCTCCAGTCTACCCAGCTGTACTCAACTCTGCTGTTGTGTTAGGGAAGGCAAAGGCAGCCTGGAAGAACAGTGGTCACCCCAGCTCATAAAGCTGGACTTAGTATCATGAGACTATATTTACTTTTTTTTTTTTCAATATGTAGTACTGGCATTTGTATGCTTCCACCAACTTTCTGAAGGCAGTGCCTTCACTTTGTCTCATACATCAACACTAGCCATTCACATGGCAGACAATTTAAAGAAGTACCTTGTATAACAGCAAGACAGATTTCATTACTTGTGTTACCGGCATTCTGCCATACTGGACATCTGTTTTTTGTTCTTAGTGAAATAATTCACAGCGAATGAGAGTGAGGAAAAAAAAACAGAAACCTAAAAATGATGATGTGAGTTTACAGTTCATTTTTAATGCTTTCTATCTCAGAACCATAAGGTGCATCCCAAGATTGTACGCTATTCTCCCAAACGCCACATGATAATTCGTGCATGCAATTTTCACAATATTAAAAAAAAACTACTTGTTGCATACAAGACTTACACTACTTCACAAATTCTTCAGTGAATTAACAATATATATATATATATATATATATATATATATATATCTAAGGCAAGAGGAGATTTTTCTAGAAAATATATGGAGATCAAAAGACCAACACAAAATTCGAATTTTCAACCCTAATGTCAAGTCATTTCTACTGTATGGCTATGAAATATGAAGAAAAACAAAAACAACAACCAAAGAGCTACTGACTTTCATAAATTAATGCTTGCGTAGAACAGCAGGATTGAATAGTATAATATGCTCACCAATGCCGAACCGATGAGAAGAACCAGACAAATGTCATTGAATCAGGAGATGAGAAGAACCAGACAAATGTCATTGAATCAGGAGATGAGAAGAACCAGACAAATGTCATTGAATCAGGAGATGAGAAGAACCAGACAAATGTCATTGAATCAGGAGATGAGAAGAACCAGACAAATGTCATTGAATCAGGAGATGAGAAGAACCAGACAAATGTCATTGAATCAGGAGATGAGAAGAACCAGACAAATGTCATTGAATCAGGAGATGAGAAGAACCAGACAAATGTCATTGAATCAGGAGATGAGAAGAACCAGACAAATGTCATTGAATCAGGAGATGAGAAGAACCAGACAAATGTCATTGAATCAGGAGATGAGAAGAACCAGACAAATGTCATTGAATCAGGAGATGAGAAGAACCAGACAAATGTCATTGAATCAGGAGATGAGAAGAAGATTGTGGCAACATATAGGACACACACTGACAAAACCTTTTTGATTGCCATATAGTGCATTCCTTGTTTTGGAACATCCAGGGTGAGAAAGATAGAGTATAACAATTTTTTTTAAAACATATAAGAAAGAGAACTGGAGATAGCAAAGGGACAATGGCGTGGGACAGAAGGAATTAGCTTCAGTTTGTTAAAGGCTGCTTGCACAGCTGAAGGGCAAATGTATATATCTATATTTACACACACACACTCATGTCTTGTGCAGCTGATGGGTATATATATATATATACACACACACACACTCATGTCTTGTGCAGCTGATGGGGGTCTTTAAAGAGACAAAAAAGACGAACCCCTGCCCCCTCAAGCATGTCATACAAGACAACTTATAAGAGGAGGTGCATGGGGCTGGCAACCTCATCATGTACAACAAATGTCCACATAAATGACAACTACATCAACATGTAAATGTTTGGTGCAGGCTTCCTGTAAGAACAGCTGCAATGGTGTCTCCATGCTTATGCAAAGGATAATAATCATATATCCAGCACAGTCCTGATAAGCAGAAGCTGCTTGTGCCATCTAAAATACTTTGGTTTATCTGAAAGTCTGCTTATCAGTTTCTACCTAAGAAGACTTGTGGCCATGACCTGCTTCAACTTAATCGATATGCAGCTTAAGTGAGTTCCGCTTATCCGGAATATATATATATATATATATATATATATATATATATATATATATATATATATATATATATATATATATATATATATATATATATATAATACAAATTGCATTCATTTTGGTGCCTGGGTAATTACTTGGAAGTTGACTGGGACAGAAATGGTTAATCTTCAATATCATCATTGACTCATGAGTAAACCTATGTTCAATCAGTCATTTAATCACTAAGTGATAAGTCAATGTATGTTCAATCAGTCATTTAATCATTGAGTCATAAGTCAATGTATGTTCAATCAGTCATATTAATCACTGAGTCATGAGTAAAAGTACTGTATGTTCAAGGAGCCAAATCATTGTATTCGGCCCCCTTGGTGCACAGACCAGATATCACTGTTTCCATTCAAACAGTGATCCTTTTTTTTTGTAAACAATAATTAATATTTTGAGCGTCTGAGTGGTTACATTGCTTGCTTCTGTGGTCATATGGGACGGGTTCAAAACCAGGCCATTTCACGCAGCGGTTTACACAGCTGTAAAATGAGAACCTGACTGCTCGTGAGTTAGCGAAGACAAAGGCAGACAAGAAAGAAACGGGTCACCTTACCTCATAAACCTGAGACCTACTACTGATAAACTCTTTAGCACTTACGGCAGTATATGCCGTGTACCTACTTTATCTAAATTATTACTATTTTACGATGTCTGATTTCGTGTATTTATTCTTACCTGCTATTAACTTCACACTTCAGTTACACTTTCCTTTCTGTATTAGTTATTGTCTGCTTTGTTCATTGTATCGCCCATCGGTTATATGTGTTTTTGAGTTGCATTATCACTTTTAATCAGATCGTTTCACAGCGACAGCACATTACTGCCTGTCGCGTCCCGACCAATAAATTGTACATTATAAATCTAAAAGTACGGTACTTAAATGTAGTTAGCTGACTATGCTGCGCTCTGGTAATAATAAGTATAGGCCTACTGGTATTATAAACTTACTCATAACATCTAATTCACGCCGTTATTGCAGATCATAAAGTTGATTCTCGGTAACTAAAATGTCTTAGACATAAAACATATTATTACACGTAATTACAAATTACTTGTATTTGTTGTTTCTGTTGTGAAAGCTAGCAAAATGTAACTTTCGCCGTTCTGTCAACGGTTTCCGTTATTTATGAATATATGCAGAAAGGCCGCAAGATTTAGATGGCTCCTAGACCTGTTAGCTTCGGCGATCATTAATAACGCGGGGAAAAAAAATTAATAGAATGGAATATAGTGCAGCCTAGTAATAGTGTAGGCCTACACAAGTTATGTTTACTGCTATTTTACTGTAATTTGCATTAAAATATTTATATCCAAGCTTATATTTTCTAGAAATCATACACGACTATATTTACTACACAGTAAATATTTACCGTAATCGTCCTAAAGTTGGTGTTCCAAGTAAAAGAAAAACAAATTATTTTTAAGTCTTCAGCTGATGCATGATATATTCGCAAAAAGAATGTGCATTCCTTAGCCTTGTGAGAGAAACAGTGCTAGTGTTATGCGATTTACATGGCAGAAAAAATATGAATTATGAAATTTTTGAGACGCTATTTACATTTTCTAAGTATTACGGGACTCTCCCATCGATCGAATCCTGGCGTTTGGTAAAGTGAAACTTATCGAAGACTGGGTAGGAACGAAGATGCCCGGATGCAAGTCTGAATCTCTTCTTTTTGTTTTTCAGTTATTTTTTTTATTATACGTGGAGAAAAAAATGGACGAAAACATGAGATAGGATTTAATTCCTAGAGGAACAACCCCTACTTTAGTTCCTAGCAATGGCGAATTCGCCAACAGGTTTGTGTGTGCCATTAATTTGTCTTTGCGCGTGGTCAGGTTTATTTCACACGGTGAAGACGAGTGTGAGTACTCGCACACATGCATGCATGTATCGAAGCGTGAGTCGAGTGACCCTCGGCTTCTCGGTACCATGTCCCTGAACATAGAAAGAAATTGGCATCAAAAACATGTTTAGTATTTCTAACGGATTATATGGTGCGTGAATTATTTAGTTTTTTAAGATTTAGTTCAGTACGGCGTATTCGTATTCTATGGGATTTTTTTTTTTTTTGCTTCTGTTTCCAGTTGCTTGTGTGAACCATTTTACGTTAGAAGACAAGTAGGTCGCACACCTCAGTCTTCCGCTATGTGTTATTTTACCGTGATTTTGTATGTCCTTCTTTTGTTGTTGTTGTTATTGTTTTTTGTTTCTTAAACAAAACAAATGTATGCGCAAATTGCAAGAGAGAACTTTAGTACTGCATATAGCTAAAATTATCCCATCTGTTAATAATATTCAGTTCATAATTACATTTAGGCCTATAACGTATAACTGTCTTACCTCAGACATTTTAAACTAAGAAATCAGTCCATGTTTGCCATAATTAGATGTAGCATATAAGAAAATATTGTTATAATAATCAGCATCATCGCCACTACAGGTTTGTTATTTTAGTATTCTCAACGGGGGCACAACAAAAAGGAATAATTATTATTTTACGAACAGAAAA